>OW052183.1:35649070-36869070 GCA_932526625.1 Rhingia campestris
GTATACTTGACCACTGTTGGATGGCTTTAAGACTGATGGCTGAGTTAGCTACCATTTGCTGGCCAAAAATATCAAAGGGTAAACTGTGAAAGGGAATATCTAGTGCTGCTGAGGGTTTTGTAAGAACAAGCAAACATTGGATCGAACTTCCAGAAGACGTATCTCTCTGGAACTGAGTCAATACACATCTCCAAGCATCATCTCAGATCGCTCCTTGAGCCTTATAGGTTAGCCTTTGAAAAAAAACAAGCCGTAGGTAGAAGTAGCTAAGTAATCCAAAATAAAAAAAAATAAAATCAGTTCCTCCAACTGTCACTACCAGGAAGGACTTATTTTCCCACTTTCCAAGAATATTAAAGCCAATCAGCCTGATTTGCATTCGTTTTTACCAATTCACACTTCAACTGAATCCCAGCTACCATTGAACCCTTTCCATAAGGAAGTAACAACTTCTAACACAAACATCAACTTCTATTCTCGGCTAACTGTGCGAAAAACTCGTTGGTTTTGTTCGAAATATCCACTTTGAAAGTAACATGTATCCCTTTCGTCACCGACTGCAATTGAAAATGTCAACAAGACGTCCATGGAACCCGTGCAACTTCCATAAACTGCCCTAATTAACTTTCAAAATATGAACAACAAACACATTTTTATCACCTTAATGTCATCCGGTGCAAACACAGTGGCAGTCTTTTACTCCTGAACCTGTCTACCTTAAGCTATCTATATCTACCCAAGACTTAATCTAGTATTTGCTTAGGTGGCATACAAGATTCTGTTGGTTCGTGTTTTTTTTTTTACAGTTCGCTCAGTTAACCTTAAAATTTACTCGTCTGTTACATTTACCAAATTTATTAACACCTTGCACATCCCAGCTTACCATAGCACAGCACCATCACAGAGCACGTTACGTACTCAGATGCGCGCTCGATTTTAATCCATGAAGTTGGAAAGAGTATTATGGGCGGCAGCGTGGCGGAATTCCCCTGTCCATCTTGAAATCTAAACAAACATCGAATCTGTTGGTTTAGGCTACCTTAATGAATTCATTCCATCTGGGATCTTGCTGTATAGGAATTCCAAGAATCTATCGAGTACATGGAGATTTGAGATGTGCTGCACTCTGGAGTGGCCATTGTCTGCGGTGTACCTGTGCAAGATGGTTTTGAAGATGAGATATGTGGCGCGTACATTGTTGGTGAAGAGAGAGAGAGATTTGCTGTCAAGTGCTGTGAATCCGATTCAAAAATGGAGTACTTGGGAGCCTTTGTTGGAATGTTCAGCCACGGATTACCAAATCTGATGTTTGGTGCGTTACGATGTTTGTGGGCAAGTGCCAGATGGTGTATGTGTACGTTTTACTTGAGTCAACAGCTGGAGAGTTTGGCAGCCCTGCATGGACTTATTGACAAGAAGTTTACATGGTAGTTTTACATTTTTTTTATAATTTGCGTGCTCTCAAGGGGTTATAGATACCCTAAGGAAATTTGGGATAAGAAGGATGTACCGAGGAACATTGGACTGCAAGCTATCATGGAAAGAAAAAAACAGAGTTTGGTAGAACATTCCACACATTCTACGAATCTCTATATTCCAGAGTACGTCAGAAGATAGACTTCAGGGTTAACTGGTGTTCAAGCGAAACTAAAGACTTCGCTATTCATTTTGTTCACATGCGTTTGAATCTTATCTAGGAGGTGCAATATGGCATTTGGCGCACCCGAGCAGAGGTATTTGGGCGTTGAACTCAAGTTTGGGGCGTCTTAATATTTATATTGTGACCAAATCAGAAGGCTTGTAATATTTCTTACATCGACTAGGAAAACCTAGATATTTAGCGTCCTTCCAACCTTACTCGTTACTAACACACATACCAAGCTTGGAACGGTTTTCGGTTTCTTCGACGTAAGGCTGTAGCGCGAATTTGCCTACACTACATTTAGTAATAATTCAAGTTGCGCATTCCAATCCCACAGGCAACTAGTCTGCTGGTCATAGGAAACCATGCTGCTGCGTCAGCTCATTCCAATCGGCCACGAGTAGTTTATTTGCTCGTCATTGGAAACCATGCGATATAACTATATGATAAGATTCCCTTAGACACATTATGTTAGCGGCATGGCCGCATAAGATTATTATTCAATTCATTTAGTCAATAAAGAACCTCTAAAGCAAACAGTCGATTTCTTTCATATTACATGGCGATCCTGCCAGGAGTTATAAGTTGTTTCATGTGAAATTAAAATAATGCGAAGACAATTAAAATTTCCCTCAGTGATTAAATAAATAAACAATAGAGAAGTTAAAGAAGTTCCAGCAAAATAATGCGAAGACGCTAAAAATTTCACTACATAATGAACAATAAACGAATATAAGTCCAGACAAGCAACGACAATACGCGAAAAAGAAAAGCTTCGCCAGCAAGATGAAAAACTAACGAAGATACCGAAAACGACACCGCCACCAAAACGACGCGGAGGAAAAAGGGCAAGAATACATCGACAACGAGCGGTAATTGTGAAGACATTGAAGGAAAAGAAGCTCACCCTATCACAGGAACAAAGTCTTAAGGATAAGTTGGCCGAACTAAATTCCCTGCTACATAGATGCAGGAAGAAGTAGGTAGTAGTGCATTAATTTGCACACTATTTACTTTTTTTTTTTTTGCACCTCAACTGCGTTTTACGCTGGGTGCGTTAGTTAACAAATTAGAAACAGTGAAAAAAAAATAGTACATGCATGTACGTAAACTTATTTCATAAGTAGAATAATGGTGTAAATTGCCTTTAAAATTGTAAGCACATGCAGGTAACTAAAAATAAAAAGTAAATATAACTAATAGATAAATGTAAAGAACATTTAATTTTTATCCAAAAAGGGCAAACAACAGTCCAAAATAGAGAGACCAAGTGCAAACGTGATTAATGAGGTAGAAATAACCGAACAAAAATCAAATAACGAAATGTACTTAATCGTAATCATTGTACTTTTAGCTGCTCATCTAGCACTAAAACTGTATTCAATGCACAAAAAATCTCTAAAAAAAACATATATGGCAAGAGCACAGTCTCTTGCACAAATTTAATCAACACTATTTTTTGAGTTCAATTTATCAATATTTAATAAATTACATGAAACATGTACGACTTTGGTAACATGAACGATTTTACGATGACGACATACAGTGTACCTATTATAAAAAAAAAATGTTGATTTTATGACCAGAAACATTAAAATTTTGTCTTCTCCGATTTTATAATTTGAAAATGTTCTTCAGTCTACTCATTCACAAGAATTCCTTATATTTATGCCATAGCCAATTAAATGGAATGGCTAAAGATTGTCGAGAAAGTACGGCAAAATAAAGAAGTACTCGATAAATCCTACAAATGCATCAACCAAGATAGACCTATAGGTAAAGAAACTCTAAACAGGCACTTGGAGGTATTGGTAACCAGCCTAGAAAACATTAGAGTAATACTAAACGTTAGTTACTCAAGGCTAAACAATCAACATAAAAACAATGCTCACAAGTTCCTTAACGAATGCAGAGACAAAGTCATTAGAGCAGCTTCACGTCACTCAATAGACCTCAAATTACCTGTCTCGCTCCACGAGAAAGTTTTCATCGATACTGACAAGAAACGAGAAATTATTAGTAACATAACCAATACTTCAAATACAAACAAAATGCCGCAAACACCTGTGAAATTTCTAAACATAGCATCTTAAATCCTCCCGGATTTCTAACGCAGACGAACTGCAAAGCTTCTTAGCTGCGTTAGAATTGGTAAATAGCATAAACGATGGCAATAATATCGTTGCTATTAATCTAATAAAAACAAAGCTTAAAGGAACTGCTGTAAATCTAATATCTGGTTCGGAAATAACCGTAGCAGAAGTAGTTCAAAAACTAAAAACCACAGTTAAAGGGGAGTCTGTAGACGTCATCACTGCAAAGTTGATGAACGTCCACCAAAGCCCCAAACCGGCAAATGAATATGCAAAAGAGGTTGAAGACCTCACCAAAAAATTGCAAAGCGCATATATTTCGGACGGACTAATGCCTCAATTGGCTAAGACATACGCGACCAAGGCTGCCATAAAGGCCATGATAAAGAACTCCAACAATGATAAGGTTAAACTTATTATGGAGTCCGGTCAGTTCAACAACATGAATGAAGCAGTGGCTAAATTCGTGAACCGCTGTACAGAATCTTATGGCCAGCCAAATGCAATACTGCATTTTAGAAATAATAGAGGTTAGTTATTATCATAACAATAATCGAACTAATAACGACTTTCGCGAACGCGGACGCGGCAGAGGTCGTGGACGTGGACGCGGAAATTATAATAACCACGGTAATAGAAATTATTATAACCAGTCCAGAAATAACCACAACAATGCAAGTGGAAACGTCAGAATGACACAACAGGTTACGGAAAACGAACCAAGTAGTAAAATCTATAGTATACGACTAAACTTAACATCATTCATAGCATTAAAGACTTCACTAAATAATGATATAACATCGTTCATTATCGACACAGGCGCGGACATTTCTATAGTAAAGAAAAGCCAAATAGATCAAATTCATCCTTTCAACAAATACGAAACAACAAGCCTATACGGTATAGGTCAGGGAATAACTAAAACACTAGGAAAAGTTTACACTGATTTAAAGATTGCGAATATACTATTAGCTCATGAATTTCATGTCGTTAGCGATGATTTTCCAATTCCATCCGATGGAATAATTGGACTTGACTTTGTCAAGAAATATAATTGTACACTTAACTATGACAGAAATCAAGGTTGGCTAGTAATAAGACCAGATGGTTTTAACGAAATTGAAATACCAATGTCTTGCTCACCAGCTAAAAATGCAATAGCAATCCCTGCAAGATCAGAAGTTATCAGACAGGTCAACATCCAATGTCAGGAAAAAGAAGTGCTTATTCCACAACAGCAACTTAAAGATGGAATATATGTGGCAAATAAAATCGCAAAAAGTGCAAAAGCATTTGTCCGTGTAATAAACACAACAAATGAAAATGTATTAACACACAACGTTACATTAAAAACAGAAAGTCTAAACGACTATGAAAACATATCAATAGAAAATGCCGATCCCAGTGACGTTAAGCTACAAAAATTGTCAAAACATTTTCCCGACTTCATAAAGTCTGACTTACATAAACTCCGCTCAGAGTATATTGATATATTTGCGCTCGAAACAGATAAAATAACGGTTAACAACTTTTATAAACAAAAGATTCGTTTAAAAACCGACGATCCAACATATATAAAAAACTATAGAATACCGCACGTTCATAAAAGTGAAATAACAAAACAAGTTGACAAACTAATACGAGACGATATAGTGGAACCATCCGCATCAGAGTATAACAGTCCAATACTGTTGGTACCGAAAAAATCGTTGCCCGGTAATCATCAAAAACGTTGGAGATTAGTAGTGGATTATAGGAATATAAACAAAAAGCTAATTGCGGAAAAATTTCCGTTGCCAAGAATAGATGATATTCTCGACCAACTAGGCAAAACTAAGTATTTCTCTTGCCTAGACTTAACGTCAGGATTTCATCAAATTGAATTAGATGAAAACTCAAGGGACATCACGTCATTTTCAACTGATAAAGGTTCATACCGATTCAAGCGTCTACCCTATGGCCTAAAGATAGCACCAAACTCATTTCAAAGAATGATGACAATTGCGTTCTCTGGTTTATCACCAACGCAAGCATTCTTATATATGGATGATTTAGTTGTACTGGGCCGTTCAGAATCACACATGATAAAAAATTTAACCGATGTATTCAAAACGTGTCTAAAATACAATTTAAAATTACATCCTGACAAGTGCACATTTTTCAGTCATGAAGTGACATACTTAGGTCATAAATGCACAGATAAAGGCATTCTTCCATTCATGGATAATGGCCGGAGATTTGAAATTCACTTTAATGACAGAAGCCAGCCAGCATTGCGTTTTGGAAGCTTTGAATTCCACTCTGTTGTGTTTACCCCATTTGATAATTCTGTTGGAGTTCAATGTTTTCAGATATTTTTCTTTAACAGACCACGTCAGAAAGGGACGAAATCCTGAGAACGAATATGAGAAGCTATCATCAGTGATGAAATGAATTAAATTAGATGTTACAGATAGGAGACCAGATAAAACTGAAAAATAAAGTTGGAGACAAAACTGAGCCTTAGGAAACACCCGTATTTATTTGGTAAGTTGCAGACTTGAATCCATCCAAACCAACTTGAATTGAAAATATCGAAGTTTTTCTTCGATTCCAACTGCACAGATTTTCGAGAAAAGTTCTTGATATCAAAAAACTGGCATTGAAAGATCGTCGCAATAATCTTCCTTTCTCCATCGTGGTGGGTTGATTGGTATGTACTACGTTTTGGTGAGATACGTCATCAAATCACCAGTAAATCTGTTGATGCGAAAACCATACTGATGGTCATTTAGAAGCTTTCGAGTTCCGATAAATTTCATAATCTGACGATTTAGCAGCGTTTGCATGACCTTGAAAAGAAGGGACGTAAGTGCAATTGGTCAGTAGCCGGATGGAGGTTATTCGCTTTTTTTTGGTACAGGCTGGACAAATATAGTTTTTCATCTAAGAGTCCCGATGACTAAGACAGATAGTAAAACTTACGCAGTAGTTTTGATAGCCTCTTCAGAACAATAGGGAGACGAACCTAAAACGCTTCGAAAGCTCCATGAGATGATGCTTGCAGATGTTTATTGACTCTGCTTTTGAATTGTTGTAGCGTGTATATTATTTTGATGAAGAATGCTGGAACATGCTATCAGACAAAAATGTGGCGTAAAAGTCTAAGCTGACAATGAGCTCTATAGCAAAGAAGGAAGAACACCGGATTTTCAGAAATAAGAAAAAAGAGCAAGAAAAGTACGGCGCTATATGAAATTGAGAGGTACCACTCCAGGATTGAGATTTGTAATTTTTACCAAAATGTAAATCGTCAAAACCAGGGATAAAAGGCTCGAACAGAATCCTGTCGAGATGAACAAGGAAATATCGTTGTCGATGCTGAGGATATGAAAGAACCAATTCTGCAGACTGTTGAACTGCGATGACAAACCATATTCAGCTGTCAGGCAGAACGAACCATAAAACATTGGGGACGGCAGCCGACCTAAGTGAAGTGAGGATAGCAATATATAAACAACAAGGGTGTCGAAAAAGACGGCTTTCCCGCCAAGCTTTATAAATCCGGCGGAGATGACTTGATGAGTAACATTCACCAACTCATAAGCAAAATTTGGTCGGATGAAAGTACGCCTGGAGAATGGAACATCAGCATCGTTTGCCCGATCCACAAAAACTTTCGCAAACTAAAGATGAATAAGTCTCCTCACCATTACTTACAAGACGCTACTTGTCCTAATATTATATGTGAACGCCTGTTTACAAATAACCCGATTGGGGCTTTTCAGGGTGGTTTTAGGCCAGAAAAGTCCACAACTGATCAAAACTTCACACTTCGGCGGATCCTGGAAAAAACACAAGAAGTCCAAATTGATACCCACCACCTATTCATTAATTTCAACGCCGCAGACGACAGCATTTATAGAGACAAACTATACAGAGCCATGTCTAGTCCAAACTCGCCCGTCTATGCAGGATGACGATGGAGAATTCTCGCTTCTCCATCAGGGTCAGAGACGACCTCACCTACACATTCGATACCAAAAAAAAAAGATTTTGGAAAGGCGATGTACTGTCATGTGAATTCTTTAACCTGATTCTTGAGAGGATTGTGCAAAACACCAGAGGCTCAATTTGGAGGACTCAACGTGATGTCATAGCCACATTTGCTAGTATAGAGAAGGAAGCGTCAACAATGTTTTTGGCAGGAAATGAGGGTAAGACTAACTATATGCTGTCAACACAAAAGGACACACAACATCGACGAATTGGACAGAACATCACAGTTGACAGATATAACTTTGAGGTAGTACGGGACTTTGTCTACCGCTCCGCTATAAGCTCAGACAACAACATCTCGTCAGAAAGTAAACGAAGAATTACTCCTGCCAACCGCAGTTTCTTTGGGCTTAGAAGGCAATATAGTAGTAAAGCTCACTCAAACTACTAAGGAGATCCTATACAAGACCAGTGCAATCCCAGTCCTACTCTAAGGCGGTGCTAAAGCATAGACCGTATCAATAGTGGATGAAGAAATCCTTCCTCGATTTGAGAGAAGATTCTTCGAAAACTCTTCGGTCCCGCTTGCGTTGACGGGCTATGGAGACAAAGATTCAAGCAAGAACTATACAAGCTGTTCAGCGACATGCCCTTAGTCAAAAACAACTCCGCTTTGGACGTTTAAGCTGGCTAGGACACGTAGAGCTAATGTGCACCAATACTGCGGCTCGCAGTCTTCGATTCCCAGCCAGACGTCGAACGCAGTAGAGAAAGACCTGCCCTTAACCGACAAGTAGAAACCGACCTCAACCAACTTAAAGTGCGAAACTGGAGGAAGTTAGATAAGGACTGGTCTAATTGGCGAGCCATGTTGGTTGATGCACAGTTCGGTTTTTCTGATCCATGACGAACATTTTCCACAAAGTTAACCCTGGGCAACTGTGTATCATTCATCTAATCGTCTTCACATTCTGATATACGTCAATCGTTTGCGCGCAGACAAGATCTACACTCATCAGTGAATAGAATTCTATCCCAATCGGCCTTGATCCAATCCTGGTGAAGGCCAGCAAAAATTCCTTTCGTAGTTTCTGTACCGTGGGTCTTGGTGCACGAGCAGGTCTTCTTCCTCTCATGTCACTCTCCGTTCACCGTTAAAACAATCACCAATATCACTCTTAAGTTTCGAAATTTATGAGACAGCTCAACCGCTGTTTGAAGATGATCCTGAAGGCTTTTAAGAAGCCGCTTTAAAGGACTATCTGAGTAGGTTTCCCTGTACCTTTGAATGGCACTTCTTAACGTCGCGTCGTCTCTAGTTTTTCAATTATATTAGCAGCATATTGCAACCTTCGACCATCCTTAACTAAAACCAGTTAGCTATGGACCGGTCTAATTATAGAGGCATATTGGTTGAGGCCCAGGTTTATTCCGTGTATATTGGTGGCAATACGACTTCTGGAAGTTCGTTCCATTGTTTGGTTGTTCTGGAAAAAAAAGAATTTTCAAGTTCATGGGGATACTGGGCACAATCTAGCAACGGCTGCAAAATGCGCAACAAGCTAGTTGGCCTCGTTCAAGGAGCTGACAGTTTGAATGACATTGTGACTGCAGAACAAGCTAGTTGGCTGACAGCGGGAATGTTATTGTGAATTAGCGTAAGAACTGATGATGATAAGGCCTATTGTTCTTTACCCTAGTACCCTAGCTCTAGTGAATTCAGGTACTATGGAGATAGTAGTTGCACCGATTTATGGAAGATTGTGCCTCTGGTGTTAGCTCAGGAATTTTTGAAAAATTCTCTCCAGAATCAAATTTAAGAAATCACATGACAGTGCATCACCTTGCCTTGATCCTTTTATGGTATCGAATGTGTCGGTGAGGTCGTTTATGAACCTGATAGAGCAGCGAGAATTCTCTATCGACACTTCACAGACGAACGAGTTTGGGCGGTATACCAAAACTAGACATATGCCTCTGTATAGTTCATCTCAAAAAATGCTGTCGTATTCCACTTTTCAAAATGAAGATTGTCCATTATATTTATCACGTTTCTTCTTAAGCTTATCTCTTGCCTTAACTAGTGGGTATTGCCTCAATGAACATCTATCAAGGCTTTGGTTTCACGAAACATACCTCGGATAAGGTTTGATATGATGGTGTCTTTCAAGTTATCTCACTCCTCTTTCAGAGCAGATATTAGGCTACTGAGTTCCTCTGGTACGGCTTATTCTTATTATTCTCCCAAGCGGTCTCAATCGTGTTCAAAGAGATTAATGTGTAGGCACATCGCAGGACAATCCGTCACGTTGATTTCCACGTCTTGCAAGTACTCGGTAATGCACCTGGTGACGTGTGGTCTATAATTGTCTATCATTGAGAAGTTTTTGCAGTAGACGGTACAAATGGAACTACATATTCCTCAAGGATGTGGTTGTTGTTATTGCTAGAGTTCTCCGTTTCTTCCACAATGCAAAGTTCAGTTTTTCCGCATCATGACGAAAACTTTCCAGAAAGTTGGGCAACTGTTTGTATCATTCATCTGATCGTCTTCACAGTGTGCTACGTCCTTCGCTCGAACGCAGACAAAATCTGCACTTATCCGTGAATAGAACTTTACCCCAATCGGCCTTGGTCCAATCCTGATGAAGGCAGGAAAAATTCCTTATTGCTTTCGACTTTGCTTGGTACCATGGACCTTGGAGCACGAGCAAGGGTTCTTCCTCTCAGACCATTTTCCGTTCACCGATCAAACATTTACCGATGGCTTTAGGGGTTCGAAATCTATGAGACAGCACCACCGATGTTTGATGAAGATTTTGAAGGCTTTTCAGAAATTACTTTAGGGCGACCTGAGCCATAATGGCGGATGCATGAGATGATTTCCCTGTACCTTTGAATGGCTCTACTAAAAGCCGCGTCGTCTCTGGTCTTCCAGTCATATTAACGGCATAGATCGCACCTTTCGACCATCCTCAACTAAAACCAGTGCTCTGCTATTATTTGTACTTTGTTCATAGAAATGACTAAAAAACTAAAAATCAAATCAAAACAAATCTATAAAAATTAATTTTACGAAACAATATCGGGATCACGAAAGACTAAATTTGTATATTTCAAAATGGATGTGCTCATCAATACGATGCAGCTACCACGAAAAAGAAAAGCGATTTGAACCCAGATACACAAATAAACCGTTAAAACAAGAAACAAAAATGTCTGCAAAAACATGGCGGCATAATATTACCAAAATGATAATCTATACAAGAAAGTCCCAAAAACGTGTATGAATGCGCTAATCTCGAAAACTGCTAAACGGATTTCGATGTGGTTTTCACTGTTATGACCTGCATATTCCTGGGCAGGATATAGTCTATTCAAAATTGCTTTATCACTTACAGGAGCTAATCATTTGAAGAGCATTCGAGGTCTAAGTGGCGGAAATCACATTTTTCGTCATTAAACAGCGCCTAACTCAACAACGGCTCTGTACCCGGGCGAAGTCGGGCCGGGTTGCTAGTGAGATTAAAAAAAGTATGACTGCGTACCTTTTTTGTAACTCAGTGTAGATACATATCAGATTTATCAATTTAAAGAACCTCTTGACATAGAAGCCGTAAATTATAAGTCCCAGTGGCACTTTCCGATGCGCATTTGAAGTGCGACAAGGAGTGACACAAGGAGACGTACTGTCACCGATCCTGTTCTTACTTGCAATTGATGGTGTAATGACTGCCACGGTGGATAAAAAAGAGAGACTTGGTATTCAATGGAACCCGTTTGATAAGCTAAGGCATTTGGACCACGCTGATGATATCTGTTTCCTGGCAAACAACATTGGTGCCCTTAACCAAATAAGTCATTCATTGCAACAGAATGGGGGAAGGTTGATGGCTTAAGGATAAATGCCAACAGGTTATCTTGAAACGGGAGACCATAGAGGAGGTCATGCAGTTAAACTTTCTGGGTAGTTACGTGTCACTCGATGGTGGAACGGATCTGGTAGTCGAAAATAGACGAAATCCAATTTCGATTCACCACCACCTACCTCACAACGAAACTCAAGCAACCTTCTCCAACGAGAAATTCTGCGCATTTACGAGTATTTTCGCTTTTTGTGTGCCATCCAACAAAGCTCGTAGTGCATTCGGAAGGCTTTCAAAAGTGTGGCACTCAAGCATAATATCGCTTCGCAGTAAGTTAAAACTGTTTGAATCCAATGTACTCCCATGTGAAACGTGGAAATGCTCCGCCAACATCTTGAGCAGGTTACAAGCTTTTGTTAATCGTTGTCTGCGTTACATCCTAAAGACCCGATGGCCACAAGTACTTTCCAACAATGAATTGTGGCTTAGGACTGGACAATCAAAAGTGGATTTTGACATCAATCTGAGAAAATGGCGCTGGAATGGCCATACGCTGAGGAAACCAGTGACAAGCAGTTCTTTCAATGGAACCCTCAAGGTGTAAAGCAAGTTGGTAGGCCAAGAACAACATGAAGGTCAAGCGTTTTTGACAGACACTCAATTCGAAAATTTACGATCGTGAAAACAGTTGAGCTACCGAGCTGCAAACAGAGAGACCTTATTGTCACCCTATGCTCCAGGAGAAGTTAAAGTGTGACAGCAGCAGAAAAAGAAGAAGAGTGTCAAACCGTATTCTGTTTTGAAAACCCCTTTTGTTTGCCTCAGTCCACTTCCGATATCAGCTCAAAATAGCCCTAAACAATTGCAAATTACTGGCGCCCTAATTAGCTCTCTTGCTCTGAGGAGCCCCCTCATTTGTGCCAAAAAGTCGACAAAAACAATCTTCAACTCAACGCGAATGCATCTCATACGGCAAATACCTTCCACACCAAAGCCATAAGGAGAAGAAGCGAAAAGTAAAACCTCGAGCGCATACCCAGAAGCGATTCCCATCGATGGTTCCGCCAGGAAAGATATGGGAATTTCGAACCACCACCACCTACCTCACAACGAAACCCAAGCAACCTCCTCCAACGAGAAATTCTGCGAATTTACGAGTATTTTCGCTTTTTGTGTGCCATCCATACGGTTGGGTTGCATTTGTTAACACTAAACGGCTGAGGACTGAGCGCCAAAAAAAAACAAAAAAACCGACAAGAGGCTCAACGGCACACCGGGAATAAGGTGATCTTCAGGAAAAGTCACACATTCTCCAGATATTTAGCATCAGAGCACACACCGTATGTACACACACGCAGACATTTAAATACTGTTTGCCATGTTGGGCCTAAACGTTTCCGTTGTTGGAAGTTGGACCAAGCCCGGCTGCTATTATCCGGTCGGTCAACAGACGGACAGACATGCGAAATTAAATGAAACGTATGCCACGATAAAATAAATTAGCCCAGAACCATTTAGGAACTAGTGTTGTTAATTAGGTGCTCTCGGGCGAAGAGAGAGAGAGTCAGAATGTGCACATATGACCAGGACAACAAGGAGCGCGAGTTCAGATACAGATACACGTGTCGCAAAGATCTACAAGACACGTAGCTTCGGTTCTATGGTGAATTGGGAGCGAGATACAGCACGGGGGCTACTCCACTACTCAGCTTGATGGGGTATGAGAGGTTCAGCGCCTACTATAGGGTACCTGTGCCAGCGGTGTCATGTCGCTCCAGACCACTGTCCGTCCTTTCGTGGGGTAACTTATGGCCATAGCATTTGAAGGCCTAATTAATTGAAACTAAATAAAAACACATTTTATGCGGAGGGCGCGCGAGATTTTGATTCGGCGATATGCCCGGCACCAACAACATCGACAATGACGACGACGACGACGACGAA
Organism: Rhingia campestris; assembly: GCA_932526625.1. Classification (NCBI taxonomy): domain Eukaryota; kingdom Metazoa; phylum Arthropoda; class Insecta; order Diptera; family Syrphidae; genus Rhingia; species Rhingia campestris. The sequence continues at coordinate 35,662,594 of OW052183.1, forward strand.
GAGGAGGACAACGTCGTTGGGAGCTGTGTTGTATGCGGAGTTGGCTGCTGCTTCAGTGGAACAGAGCAGAGAGATGTCTCCTGCAGATCAACTTTAGCTACATTGCAACTAATTTGAGGAGAAAACAATTTAAGTGGCCGGCAAATTAAATTAAACCACGCCGAAGCGAAGGTTTGATGACCCGATTTGAGAGGTTTTGAGATCAGGAATAGTACACCATTGGTGCGCTAGGTGGTTATCAAATGGGGTAGCTATTTGAGGTGAAGTCGTATCATTATATTGGGAACCTAACTAAAGCGTCTTGTTGGGTGGATTATGAAGTGATGCTGGGAGCCCAGAAACAAAGCTGTATGAGAGGTACTTTTTGAAAACATTTTATAAAGATTGATCAAGTTCATCAGCACAGAAGTCAAAAACATCTTCCAGCAAGCCAACATGCGCCAAGGAGTGTCGGAAGTTTATGCAGCATAACAGGAAGTATACGAAAATGTAACACGAAGTCCGATAGGACTTCAGAGTTTAAGTTCGCCGAAGTGCCGACCACGAAAGTGATGTTTTATAAGTAAATCCAACATAGCATACGAGCATTATGATCGGAAGAAGTTCTTAAGGGTCATCATGAATAGACCTACTACGCGACGGTTATATTAAAACCAGACATATGCAGCTCTTTATCAGGTCTGTATCCACTGTTGGATGTTGTAGGACGAGGGTTGCTTCTGATTGGCTTTAACTTGGCAATGCCCAGTGGTTGTAACTCTGCCTACACATCAATTATGCTTATTTTTATCTTCAGGAGGTAACCCTAGGGTACTGGTCTCATCCAACCGGATTTGACATGCTAAACGATAAGTTCGAGTATTGATAACAAGACGGTTAACAGGAACACTTTAAACAGCCTGGTGAGACTGGCACGGAATACCCGGCCTGCTGTCCCAGGCGAACCTAGATGAGCAGCTTTGACATATTCGCACAACAGGTTATTTAGGAATCTCAAGGGTATGTCAAGCCCCTTGAACAGAGATGGTGGCGGATGCACCGAAAAGCCAGCAGAAGCGCTCAATCCTGTAGTGGAAACTGATGACCCTCGTCCTAGGGGTATCTACTAAATTGGAACTGGTTCATTCAGGTTGGGATTTGTGCTTATGGTAAACTACCCACCCATATATAAAACCTATTGTTACGAAGCAACCAATAACCTTGGAAAGGACTGATGTTATTGTTGATGACCTGTTAAACGAAAAAATGACAACGACGTTCGTATCTGCACCTGGTATGTGAGAACATTAAACATGAGAGGTGCAAGCGAATAACTAGCGGAAGCCCTAAGCTGCTACAAAGCAGACATTACTACCATCCAGGATATATGAAGGGAAGGGCCGGCCCAAAAGTGAATGAAAAACTTTGAAATCTACTACGGAGCGTGTTAAAATGAGCAGAAACAGCGACTTTTCGGGTGCGGAATTGTTAGAAGTGCCAGACTTAGGCAAGAAGTCATATGTTTCCAAGACATTAGTAAACGAATTATAACAAATCGCATCAAGGCAAAATTCGCCATCATAAGATTTCTAAGCGCTCACGTCCAGACGGAGGATGATATAGCGAAAGATTTCTTCTACAAGATCCTTGACAAAACCTATCAGCGACTACCGAAGTACGATATTAAAATCGTCCTGGGAGATTTTAACGCAAAGGTAGGAAGAGAAGACATCTTAGGCAGTATTGTCGGAAAACATAGCCTACACGACAACACGTCTGGTAACGGACTTAGGCTAATTGACTTCGCTACGGAACGAAATGCCACTATAGCCAGCGCAAGATTTCCTCACATCGATATCCAACAAGGGACATGGCGGTCTCCAGATCAACGAACGGTCAATAAAACTGACCACATTGCGATAGACAGGAGGCCCGCGTCCAGTATTTTGGTTGTCCAAACATTCCGTAGGCCTAACATTGACTCGGACAACTACCTTTTTGCAAACAACCACCAACACTGTGGAAAAAGTAATGCACAACGCGTATCCCTTAACCTCTCGATTCACACCATACCACCAGCATCTAATGTCGAAGAACAATAGCAACGATCCCAACAAGCCATTAGATCAGCCGCAACTTGCCCACCAGCAAGAAATCCTTAATTTGATTACGGATTCCGACAGATGCTCGCAGCCAAGAACGAGCACTACAAATCTAAGTTGCAGGTGAAAACGAGAGCTGCCATTGAAACCTCTAGGCAGAGAAGAAGGGAAGGACACCGGCTTTCCAGAAAGAAGAAAAAAGAGCAAGAAAAGCGCGTGATCGAGGATGCAGAGAGGTGCCACTCCAGGAACGATGTTCACAAGTCTTACCAACGTGTAAAGCGTAAACGCCAAGAATACAAGGCTCGAACATAATCCTGTCGACATGAACAAGGAAATATCGTAGTTGAGACACAGTCGATGCTGAGGATATGAAAGAACCACTTCTGCAGACTGTTCGATGACGAACAACATTTCGCTGTCAGGCAGAACGAACCATTTAATATTGGCAACGGCAGCAAGAACTGCCAACCACCCGACCTAAGTGAAGTGAGGATAGCTATATCTTAACTCAAGCTTAATAAGGCCGCTGGAAATGACGGCCTTCCCGCTGAGCTTTATAAAGCTGGCGGAGATGACTTGGTAAGCAACATCCACCAACTCATAAGCCAAATCTGGTCGGTTGAAAGCATGCCTGAAGAATGGAACCTTAGCATCGTTTGCCCGATCCACAAAAAAGAAGACCCTCTGAACTGCGCCAACTACAGAGGCATAAGTCTACTCAATATCTCCTACACGATCCTATCTGCCGTAATATGTGAACGCCTGAAACCGTTTACCAACAACCTGATCGGCCCTGATCAGTGTGGTTTTAGGCCAGGAAAGTCCACAATCGATCAAATCTTCACACTTCGGCAGATCCTGGAAAAAACCCAAGAAGTTCAAATCGATACCCACCCCCTATTTATCGATTTCAAAGCCGCATACGAAAGCTTTTATAGAGACGAACTATACAGAGCCATGTCTAGTTTTGGTTTACCGCCCAAATTCGTTCGTCTGTGCAGGATTACGATGGGGAATTCTTGACCCATCAGGATCGGAAACTACCTCACCGACACATTCGATACCAAAAAAGGATTTAAGCAAGTCGATGCGCTGTCATGTGACTTCTTCAATTTGATTCTTGAAAGGATTGTGCAAAACTTCCGAGCCAACACCAAAGGCACAATCTTCAAAAAATTGGTGCAACTACTTTCATACACCGAAGTCATTGATATCATTGGTCGGACTCAACGTGATGTCATAGGAATGTTTGCTTGTATAGAGAAGGAAGCGGCTAAAATGGGTTAAGCAGGGTAAAAGTAAATGCTGTCAACACACAACATCGACTTATTGGACAGAACGTCACCATCGACAGATATAATTTCGATGCAGTTCAGGACTTTGTCTACCTCGGCTCCGCTATGAACTCTTTGATCTCGTCAGGAATCAAAAGTAGAATTACTCTTCCCAACAGCTCTTCCTTCGAGCTAAGAATGCAATTCAGTAGTAAAGCGGGATCCTACATAAGACCCTGATCATCCCAGTCCTGCTCTATGGCGCTGAACCACTGATCGTAACAAAAGCGGATGAAGAAATTCTTGGTCGATTCGAGAAAAAAATTCGTCAAAAAATCTTCGGTCCCAAACTATACGAGCTGTATAGCGACATTTCCTTAGTCATAAACTCTGCATTGGACACACAGCACGAATAGACACCAATACTCCGGCTCGCAGAGTTCGATTCCCAGGCCTCGCCTTCTAACTTGTGGCGCGCGCAAGTAGAAACCGACCTCAACCAACTTGGATTGCACAACTGGAGGCCCGTGCTAATTCAAGAGGCATATTGGTCGAGGCCCAAGTTCATTCGGGACTATAGCTCCACCTAGGTAAGTATCCACTGGAATGTTTCCAGAATTTTCAAACAGCAAGCAGAAAAGATAAGTGTGGATGATAAGATAGAGGCAATGCCTATCCCCAACAAAAACACAGAAAATTAAGCTTGTTAACCAAAGCTATCTTCTTACAGGCGACCTCAACCAACTTGAAGTGTACAAGTAGAGGAAATTATCATATTCTCGGGTCAACTATGTATTTGTTTGTAGTTAAACGTGCAAATCTGTTACTAGGCGTCAGTCAATGTCTCTTTAAAAGGTTCCCTATTACAGCGTGCAACTCAAAGAAATTAACTTCATATCGGCAGATTGATTGCAGATGCGTTTGAGTCGAACTGCTGATGTCCTGTCCTGGTCAACAATGTGTTTGTATGTAATTTAACGTGCAATTCGGTTACCATGAGTCAATCAATTTGTCTTTTTGAAAGGCATCTACTTCTCAGAGCCAAATTATCATCAATTTGACATCGACGATCTAGAACTAAATCGCATAACCTAACTCGTGCATGTCGCTCATGAATTAGAATCGATCAGCTGGAATCTGGAATGTTAGATCAATTACCTCTTAAATTTGGTAAAATCCCGGAAATCCTGAATAACACGAACACTCCATTTTATGAAGCGACAAATCGAAGTCACGTCGATAATTTTTTCAAAATCAAATCACATTCCACAGCCGCTTTAGATGTGTCTCCCTGCATTGCCACATAACTTCTGTCCAAAATGATGAATGCTCACGACTACCAGTCCCAGCATTGCACCATACCATAGAGCTCATCTCTCATCCATGCATACACCGTGCGCTGGCTGGAATTCTATGTTTACCTCATCTATGCAAAAAAAATGTTAAGCTACGACAAGTATCTACTCGCACATTCATAAAAATATACACACGCAGACGCTACGCGATGGAGGCTTCCCTTCTTTTGGCATCACTTCTCCGTCTCCATCTCGGTTCGCTTACTCTTGCGGTAATTTCAATTTTAATGGATCAAAATATCGGTTTGATAATCAATTGCTCGGTTACGTCATCGCGCAGACAGATATGGCGGCGAATTTTCAAAGGAACAACTTTCCTGTCTACCTGTCCGTCCACGGGTAATATAGATGCCTGATCGTTCGAGAATAGGTTTTCGGTATCTGCATTCAAATTCATTTCCAAACTGCACATGCCATACAAAAGCCGAAAATCTCCAAAGCAAACTTTTCAAAGTTACAGATACTTTTGTACTTATTTAGCGATTTTATATAATGAAACGTTTGAAGTTTTTGCGCGCGCTCACTGCGTTGACCTAGTTTTCAAAATCAATCCGCGACTGCCTACTTTGTCAAATTTTAATTTTAATTAACCGCAAAATGCAATTATTCTATGCAAAGATACACAAGTTCGGGATCCCTATAAGCACTCCTTAAAAAAATTGTTTGTATCTTTTTTTTGTGTACGTATCTGAACAGCGAGAAATATCTATGGTCAGACCAAGTGTGCGTCGAGGACATGCGCGAGATACTGAGTAAACGGGTATCCAGAAGCAGACCGAGCAGACAGCCATCCAACCGACCAACCAACAACAACAACAAGAATACGGAATCCAATTTATCTGCGGCATTTTAATATGACATATCTGTCACCCGGTGTGTGCGGTTGGTTTGGCCCGATAATTGAATAGAAATTAAATTGCCTGGACAACTGTGCCGGGGAAATTGATTCCGTGTTACAATTTGCACCGGCGATTTGTTGAACACATGTGTGGACATGGCTTAGTGATGTTTGGCTTGGAGCGGACACCTTGAGTATGTCGCGGGGATATCGCGAGTTGCGATAAAGTTGCGTTTTGTATACGTAGATAGAGGTACATGCGGACAATTGGAATTGTTAAGTGTGTCGCAATGGTATTTAGATTGGAGACAGGGCTACGCGTTTGAGCAGAAAACTGCGTGCGTACATTATTGAGAATCATCTGGGGTTAGGGTTTTTTTTTCAAAGTGACAGGAGCTGCTATGTTTTTGAGATAAAAAGGGATTTTTGAAGGTTGTTTAATCTGTCGAGGACTTTTGTGGAAGTGGTTTATTTTTTTGTGAGTATAGTTAGGGGGATTTCTTGAAACGGTCAATGGTTATATGACGAACTATTCATTGGCAGCTGCTATTATTTGAATCTGGCTTATCATTATAAGGTTTCAAGAACGGAAAGTCTGTGAAGTCTGTGAAATATCGTCCAAATGTCAGCCCACGCGTTAGCGGCGCTCATTTAGTCAAACAGTAGTTTGACACATAGTTTGATACATAGAAATAATTAACAGATATTGTAAAGCATGATTGTAAAGCCATTTCTATCCGTTGCGCCGTATGTCACCAGTTTTTCGGACTAGACTGATAAATCCCTCATTTTGTCCCGGAAGTTAAATTTTTGCCACAAAAGAAACAACCCCCGGTTTTGGCAGCAAAATTTAAGAGTGTTCTCGTGAATGTCTTGTCACGAGAACATTGACAGTCTTGTCACGAGAACATTCAGACTTTAGTCAGACTTTAGGTCGGGTAGTGGAAAACACCTGTTACTTTCGGGTAGTCCAATAGTAAGGGTGAATAAGGATCATGGTCACTCCTTTTTGAATTCAAATAGTCTCAGCAGGACTAATGTTTTCGAATCAGTTCGCTACAACCGATTGCTAGTGTTGTTGGATTTGAGTGATCCAGAACTAGCCTGTCTCTGTTTACGATTCTTAATTATCTTTGTAAATGACAGTTCCAACTGATCTGGTCGCGCACATTTGTCTTGATCTCTCTTGAGTTTTGTTCATTGACGTAAGGGACCTTCAGAGTCTGAATACCAATTATTCATGGAATTCAGAAAATATATCTTTTGCTGATAACAATTTTAAATTAAACTGGTCATCTACCTCCAAGTAAGCATCCACAACTGAGGTGAAAACTCCTTACTAGACGGGTTTTCGCCTTGACGGGGCGAAAGGGCTTGTACTAAGTCTACGAGGCAGTTGGGAAGAGTAATCAGCAGAGGGTAGGTTGCAAAGCCACCCCCTGAATGAGTTCAGCCACCCAGTTGCCTCTAGAACGAAACTAAGAGCAACCCAACCTATTTCATGAGGTTCTGGGAGGAAACCCCATTCCAAATCCCACTTTTAAGCCAAAGTTTCGAGGCACCCGTGCTGACGGCTGTATGACCAGTAAGTGGCTAATAGTAACTGGTCGCAAACGGTCCCCACCGATGCCCGGGGAAGGTCGTTTGTATAAGTGCATTATCCTGGTAAGACGGCTCTGCCAGGATGGACAATCTTTTCCGGTCCTACTCGTGGATGAATGGATGAAATAATAAAACAAAAAGACCAGCTGAGGACGCCTGAGGTAGGCACCTCATCAGAGGACGAATTGCCGGCCCCCAGTCAGGAGACAATAGTCCGTCCACCAAGCAACAAGAGTGCTAAGGTTAGCGCCTCGACCGCAAAACAAGCACCAACAACAAAAAGAAAATCCGCAGTGAAAGCCCCGAAGAGCAAGTACCAGATGGCCCTATTCATTTTAGGCCAGATAGCCAAAAATGAGGCTGCCGGAAAGGTCCACGAAAGGGACCAGGCGGACAAAATCAAATACCAGGCGATCGTTGACGAATACAAAGAGCATCTGAAAAACAAACCAAGGCAGGCGGTGAAGCGAGACAGGTTCAAAGAGAAGACCTCCCAGCGCCCGACTCTAAAATGAGGCTGCCGGAAAGTTCCACGAAAGGGACCAAGCGGAAAAAAGACCAGCTGAGGATGTCTGAGGAGACAATCGTCCGTCCCACGTGACCAAAGTGCTAAGGTTAGCGCCTCGACCGCAAAACAAGCACCAACAACAAAAAGAAAATCCGCAGTGAAAGCCCCGAAGAGCAAGTACCAGATGGCCCTCTTTATTTTAGGCAACATAGCCAAAAATGAGGCTGCCGGAAAGGTCCACGAAAGGGACCAGGCGGACAAAATCAAATACCAGGCGATCGTTGACGAATACAACGAGCATCTGAAAAACAAACCAAGGCAGGCGGTGAAGTGTGACAGGTTCAAATAGAAGACCTCCCAGTGCCCTTCTGTACAAAGAACCAAGGTTGCCGCAGGTGCAGCAACCACAACCACAACCAAGCAAGTCGGCTAGTGCCATTCAGAAACGATCAATAACTGAGGCCGTCAGAGATCACCTTCAGGTGGCACTAATGGATGAGAATTCCTCAAACGGGAAATCCATAGCCGAGGCGTGGGGGAAGATTGAGGCCAAACTTTCCGACATTGTGATGGATCATTTAATTGAAAACAATGGAGGACCTCTCCCGAACTTTGACTCCGCCGAGGTCGTGAGGGGATATAGGGTGATCAAATGTGGTGACCAATTCTCCACGGAATTGCGTTGCTAAGGTTAGCGACGTCTGGGATGCCTTGAAGCTCAAGCTAATCCTAGCTGAGGACATCCCAAGGAGACCCAGGGCCCGCATTTGGTTAGCCAATACGAAGCTAGATTAGACAATCCGGCGGTTCCAATGGATGACTGGTCAATCATCAAGGAAGAGGAACCCCATAAAAACGCGATGTCCTTCCTGCTATTGATAAAAAGCAAGTACCTGGTGGCTCTCGAGAAGGCAGATTTCAAACTTAGGTTTGGCATAAGGCATGCCAAGCTTAAGATATTCCCCTCATCTGGTCCTGAAGATGATGTGGATATCGTCGAAACCGACAAGCTGTTGGAGGACCTTATGATCGGGGAAAAGAACCCATCAAAGGAAAATGTTGAAAGTCATTCAGATTAACCTGAGTCACTCAAGGTGTGCCTCCGATAATCTGATGGCTTTCCTAAGGAAGGAAAACTTTGACATCGGCATTATGCAGGAGCCGTGGGTGTGAGACTCGTCCATAAAGGGACTCCAGGACAACCAATACAACCTGTTTTACAAACAGCGGGCCAGAACATGCATGCTCGCTAAGAAACATATATGGAGACCGCCTGTATCACATCCACAACAACAATCATAATAAAGGTCACACGAGTCGTGGTAACAAAAAGGCACATAAGTGCTACTTGGGTTCATGCCGAACCGCCACTTCTACCTACCTACCTACTAGAAAGTCGAAATGAGCGCTTTACCCAAATTCTGGCAGTCCTAATCTTCAGCGCTGAGTGCTGGACGGTAAGCGGGAAAGCGCAGCTAATAGTTAGCCCTCTGGAATGATTTTTCATCATATACTTGGTCCTGTATGCAACGAAGGCGAAGAGCGGAGAATACAACTGTATTGGTTGTACCAGCGTATGGATGTAGTCAAAATGGTTGACACATTAAGGGAATGTAGAATAATGTCCCAGACATAAGGACCTTCGAATATCAGCTTTCAGGCGCGAAAGCACACATTCCCATTAATTATGGAATACAATGTCGTTCAAGTGGCTGCCTCGGCTGGCTTCGCAGAAGCGGATTCTGTCACTCCAAGACTGTGGATGGTATTGGCCTTAAGTGATTGAATCGTTTCCAGATTATTGGCATAATATCGGTCCTTCGCGGTTTCCCACAAAAAAAAAGTCCAAAGTGGTCAAATCGGAGCTTCGAGGCGGCCAATTGTCATCGCCAAGACGACTGATGACATGATTTATAAATTTGGTACGCAAAAGATCGATTGTGGTGTGGGCTGTTGGCATGGCCCGCCATCCTGCATGAACCAGACTTCGTCCAAATTCATGTCTTCAATTTCAGTAAAAAAAATAAGTCGGTTAGCATGGCTCTGTAACGCCCACCGTTGGCCGAAACGTTGTTCCCAGCTTCATTTTCGAAGAGAAATGGTCCAATGTTGCCACCACTCCACAATCCGCACCAAACTGTCACTCTCTGTGGATGCATCGGCTTTTCGACAATAACGTGCGGGTTTTTCGAGCCCTAGATGCGGAAATTTTGTTTATAACGTAGCCGCCGAGATGAAAATGCGCCGCGTCAGAAAAGATAATTTTTAGCCCAAAATCGTTGTCCAATTAAAGCTGCTCTAAGGCCCAAACTTTGAAGAGATAATAAAGCGGATGCGCCTTTGATTTCTGAATCAATTGGACCTTGAAGCGAATAATCCGAGATCATTGTGCAGAATTCTCCTCAGGCTAGTGTGTAAGATGTTGAGCTGGCGAGTTGATGTTCGTAAATTGAGTCTCACACTCTCGGCTACAGCGGCCACATTCTCGTCTGTGCGATGACGGGGACCATAAGTGTTGTCCATAAGCATTCTAGTCTCACGAACTTTTTGCACTAGCCTGAGTGCTTCATTTCGGCCAAAACTTTGTTTCAAATAATGTACTGTTTGGGCTTCACAGCACTCACTTTGGAAACAAGTTTTCAGTACTTCCCAGCGTTGTTCAAGCATAATGCGACTCATTTCGTTCCGCGGAGGTAGGATACTGACTTTCTGTCAAGATTTCGAGCGGGAAACAGCTATCAGTGTCAAAATCACCTATGATTTAAAAATAAACCACCAAATGGCCCACCCTGTATAAACTACCTAAGCACCACAAAAGCTTTTAAGGTTTGCCGGAGTCTTGTCTGAGATACACTATAGGTACACCCAACAAAAATTCCTTTAAGACTTTTCCAACCAGAGCCTTAAACAGATTCTCGTCTCAAATCCTCGTCCTTGTCAATGGCAAGTTTGTATCACCACACACCACCAAGACTTCCTACAATGATTGCATCTACTTGAGAGCACAAAGAAGGTTCCTTAGCTGAAAATAAGGCCTTAAAGTAAAATCTCTCCCTCTTCTGGCCTCATTTAGGTTTCCAATCTCGAATAGCTTTGCCTGCATCAAGAGATTTCATTTTCGTTAGATTTGCTTTTTTCTCGAGCCCGTCAACCGTCCTCCATTCTACATACGACACACTTTGTTTTTATTCACTGCTACTGCTGATAACATTTTTGTACACAGAGAAACCTTCACATCGCGACCAAGTCGAGAGGTAATTTAGAGTGCGATATGCCAATGCCAAGAGTCAAAGTTCCATCGATATGCGCACACTGAGACTGAGAGACTGCGCGCATAGTTCTGGTGCGCCTGCGCAGTTTGCACTTTTTATTTTTATTTTTGTTGTTGTTTGGTTCACTACACATTCATTGCCACAAGAACGGTGCGCCTGCCTGCCTTACCTTTTCGTACTTTGACTTGAGATACTTTTTATTTTTTTTTTTTTGGTCTTTGTTGGCATCAGTGTGTCCCTGCCACAATGTGTGCTAGTCGCTTATATATCTGATTGTGTTTTTTGGTCCTTATCTAGATTTCCCCACACACAAGTCTTGAATTTAGTAGTTCGCGGACAGTATACGCGAGAGGGCACCACCACCACACTACAGCATGGTCCGCGATGGATTTTTCGCTCAATGGTATTCAATTTTAAGAGTTCGCATTTCAGTGGCAATGATGGTGGTGCGGCAGTGGTGGCGAGTGCATATGGTTTAATTAATTTTGACTTTGAGGGGCACCTAAACCGAAAGAGAGAGAAAAAATGTTTAATTGATACTCAGTGTGTCTGTTTATCTGCGGTACAGATTTGCATTTTTTTCTCCTTCAGTACTTTGCCGAGTGAAAGAAGTTAATTGAACGAATGGAATGTGTGGGTGCAGTTTGTTGCAATTATTGTTAAAGTACATATTTGCGGCTTTGTACGGGAGATTTGCGACAGTAAATGGTAGTAAATCATGTGGAAAACAGCGAACAAGACAAGATAAGAAAATTTGAGAGCATACACAAAAAAATTAAAAGAGACGAAAGAGTTCAACAACGAACTCGATTTGTTATACTGTCATCGAGTTTCTTATCTATCTGAACGTGCTGAATGGTAATGTGATTTATTGCCTTTGGTCAGAGAGCTATGGATGACTGAATTGGATCGAAGGTATTTAGCCTTTGCAATTGGTTTCTGATTATTAGATGATTTTTTCTAAGTGAGTCCAAGAATTTTTCTAAGATTAATCAAAGATGGAAATATCTTCAAATATTTTTAATAAATATTCAATATGCAAAGTTGGAAGTCAAAGAAACAATTTTGAAGACAGACTCGGTAGGTATTGTTTTACAAAAAGGTAGATCGTTCATATACAAAAGTTAAAAAAGAGTTGCATGCCTAAAATCTCATCAAGTGCAACCACATGAGCATTTAATTCACCCTCAGTGATCTGAAATCGGGAAAGCTGGCAGTAATTTTCGAAATCGAATCAGCAAATCATACCGACGGACTTTACAGAGGATTAGAAATGCAGTAACGTGATGATCCCTTTGGGCAAGAAGTATACATGCTGGCACAGTATTGGAGGTTTATAGTTTACCAACATAAGAAGAATTAGAAAGGAAAATCATCAACAGAGGCAAGCTGCCCTCAAACCCAGGAGGGTAAAAAAAAGTTAAAATCGATAAAAGAAGAACTTCGATAGGCTGTGTGGAGACAGAATGAACCATTTTTTGGCGTCTACTGTGCATAAACATATTCACATTTCGGTAGATCCTGAAAAAAATAACCTAAAAAGTCCAAAACGATACCAACCACCTATTCATCGATTTCGAAGCCGCATACGACAGCAGTTATAGAGACTTTTTCACTGCTCCATCTCTTGCGAAATTCTGACAAACATCCAAGAGTAACACTGTCATGAGAAGATTCTTAAATTGCCGTTCGTATTCGACGTGCAAAATTAGTAACTTCATACACACAAATGAAAGGAGCAGCCAGGTTTAAGGCACAGTATTGGACGTAAATGTCAAATAATTTATTTTTCAATAAAACGTCTCAATAAGCAAGTATCTTAAGTAAGACCGTCTTTTAACCTTACTACCAAATATACTCTGCATACCTTATATATTTAGGATAGTTGTTAACAGCACTTTTGTCTAAAAGTTACGTGAGCATGAGATACATTATTGTCGTGTTATAAAATAATTTAGCCCAGCCACGAATTCTAGCTTAGATTTATGGCACGTTCTTACTTACTTACTTAAGTGGGACTACAGTCCGGAATAAACCTCAACCAACATGCCTCTCCAATCCGCCTAGTCCTAAGCTAGCTGCTAAGGCCGCTAGCTCTAAACAAGGTTAGCACCTGGGCTGCAAGTTGTGCAAACCGAGCAAAAAGCCCTACCAATTTTTCACCTTCTAATTTAACCTTTGCGTAGGGTCTGTTATCGTCAGTTTAAGTTATCACAGATGCTACAATTTTATTTATTCGTCGTTTTTGTAATGTACATTTTTCCCTAAACCTACGTATCTTTAGATACTTTCTTCTCTTCTCCACCGAACATGTCCCTAGTTCTTCACCGAAAATTCTTCGGCGAGCAACCTGGTAATCCAGAAGTCTTTGGTGGAGACTCTTTCTATGAGCAGCAGGCTTTGAATTGGAAGTGTTTTCCACCACTGGATCCCTTTTCAAAATTGTCACTGCTCCTGGCCTTCCTGCTTGACCGGGAGAGTTCGAGGTATCGACAGGTTGCTCCCGGATGTCCTGCCGACATTCATGTTTTCCTGGCACTTTGTGCACTGAAAACTCAGGTTTCCTTGTCCACAGCTAAAACATGTGAGGGTGTGGAAGTGGGAAGGACATGTCGGTGGAGATGTCGTCAATGGTATGTCCGTTCTGTTCGTAAAGGTTCGTTCAGTCCTATTTGGTTTGTCCGTTTTCAAAATGTTCATTTGTCGGTTAGGTCAATTATGTTGTAGAGCCGCAATTTCTACTTCGTCATTGTCGTCTGTTGTGGATTGCGGTTCGTTTCTAGTTCCGTGTTCAATTCGTCGTGTTCGTCTAGTTCGTTAACGTTACGTCTGAATCGTTGTTCCCTGCTATTTAGGTGTCTTTCCGCCCTTCTACAATGCTCACGCAAATCTTGTAGTGTTTGGATTGAACTCCCAAATATCAAAGTCGCGATTCTGTCTCGTACGTTCTGTCGGATAATGTCTATCAGGTCTAGTTCGTGAGGTCGATTCGTCATTTGTAAGGTTAGTGATCGTATGTCCGAGTAAAAATCGCCATATGTCTCCTGGGTTAGCTGCTTTCTCTCCATTATTGCCCTAAGAATCTCGTGGTCCCTTTTATTATGTCTAAACTGTTAAGGTCAGACTTGAGGTCATGGTAGTTGAGATCTTGATCGTATTGGTTTTCCTCTAGGAATTGCCAGTACCATTTTTCGGCTGCCCCCGATAAAAGATGGTGAAATTGGTCAAAGAGTTGGGAGTCAGAAATACCACCTTTCTTTTGGAGTGTTTCCACTCGGAATAGGAAACTTTCAACAGACATGGATTTTGAGGTCCCATCAAACTTAACCCCCCATTTGTGAATTGGGATTTCACTTCCCCTATATCTGTCTCTGTCGTGTCTATGTTCAGTTCTTGTTTCTTGTCTTGTCCTTTCAATTGCCGGTAGTGTTGGAGTTGCTGGTTCGTCTCTGGTCATAGTCTGTTGTCGGTAAGTCTTATTTGGAGAAGCTCTTTGTGCTGTGAAGGAGTTTTCCAATCCACTAATCTTTTCGTTGACAGCTTTTAAGCTACTCGTGAAGGTCGCCATTAGGTTCTTCATGGATAGCTCAAAAGCTGACACCATTTTGGCTTGGTTCTCCTGCACAGCACCAGAAACTATCTCGTGTATCTGTAACGTTATTTGTTCGTCCTCTAGCTGTGCTTGTTTTCGTAAGTCGTAGTCCTCTGAGTCAAATGTAAGTTTCTGTCCATTTCGTAGGTGCTGTCTTGTTTTTGGTTCGTTTATGTTTAGTGCATCAGTATCCGTGTTTGTAGCGTCTTGACGTCTCATTGGTTTTTGTTTGTTAGTCGATGTGCGTTCAGTACTGTCCAGTAATCCGTCGTTTGTATGTTTTTGAAGGGCTTGTTGCTCACTCCCAGATTCTTCACGAATCACGTCCATAGGAGGAGCTGCCTTCAAGTTAGTCGAGTCTGCCATATTGTTTTCTTTTCGGCGCCGTGTAGGGTCTTCAGGGCTAAACCGCATGAAGTCGTACGACTAAACGTTAAGTCTGTCATTTTTTTTTTTTTTTATAATTTGCGCGCACTCAAGGGGTTATGAATACCCTTTATATGTTTTAGCACAGTGCGGGCGTTAAGGAAATTAGGGATAAGAAGAAAGGAGATACCGATGCACATTGGTTTTAAATGTCTGTAAGTTATAATGGAAAGGAAAAACAGAGTTTGGTAGAGCATTCCACATTCGTGTTGTTCGGTTTATGTACGAATCTCTGTATTTCAGTGTACGTCCGAAGATAGGCTTGAGGGTAAACTGATTTGCATTCATTGCGTAAGGAGTATTGCGGCTGAATTGTTGAATGGGAGGAATGCAGCTGGCTATTTCATTTGAACATTGGTTGTTAAAATAGCGATAAAACAAGGTAAGGCAGGAGATGTTTCGACGGTGTTCGAGCGAATCTAAGGAGTTCGCTATTCTTATGTCTCCTATAAGTTTTTTCGCACGCGTTTGAATCCTATCTAGTAGGTGCAATGTTGATTTTGGTGCACCTGACCAGACGTGGGCGTTGAATTCAAGTTTTGGGCGTATAAACGCTTTATATATTGTGGCCAGATCAGAGGGGGTGAAATATTTCTTACATCGATTTAGAAAACCTAGACATTTCGCTGCGTTTTTAGCGACTTCAAATATGTGGTCGTTCCAACGTAAGTCGTTACTAACACACATACCTAGCATGGAAAGCTTTTCGGTTTCTTCGACGTAAATGCCATTCATGGATAATGGCTCAAGATTTTGATTACGCTTTAATGACAGAAGACAGCATTGTGTTTTGGAAGCATTGAATTCCACTCTATTAGATTTACCCCATTTGATAATGCTGTCAAGGTCGGAATTCAATGAGCTTAACATATTTTGGCGTTTTGAGTCCACGTTCGAAGGTGAGGGACGAGGACCTGTAAACGAATATGAGAAGCTGAGGGTACTGTCATCAGCGAAGGAATGAATTGGATTAGAAGTTGCAGACAGGAGATCATTTATAAAAATGAGAAAGAGAGTCGGAGACAAAACTGAGCCTTGAGGGACACCAGCATTTATTTGGTGAGTTACAGACTTGAAACCATCCAAAACAACTTGAATTGAACGTTTCGAAAGATAATGTCTAATCCATAGAAGAAGTTTTTCGTCGATTCCAAATGCACGCATTTTCGACAAAGGGCTTGATGCCAAACCCTGTCAAATGCCTTTGAAATATCAAGCGCAACAATCTTGCTTTCACCACCATGGTGGATTGATTGGTTCCACTTTTCGGTGAGATATGTCATCAAATCACCAGTAGACCTGTTGCTGCGAAAACCGTATTGCCGGTCATTGAGAAGTTTTCGTGTTTCGAGATATTTCATAAGCTGACGGTTTATCAGCGTTTCCATGACCTTGGAAAGAAGGGACGTAAGTGCAATTGGTCGGTAGTTGGAGAGAGAAGAAGATTCGCCTTTTTTTGGTACAGGCTGGACAAATGCTGTTTTCCATCTACTCGGAAAGAGTCCTGATGAGTAGGATAGATAGAAAAGCTTACGCAGTGGTTTTGCTAGCGTAGAAGAACACCTCTTCAGAATGATGGGGGATATACCATCTGGACCAGCGGATTTGTGTATGTCAAGATCAGATAAAACTCTTGCAACTGTACGAGTACGAAAGTGAATTTGTCCCATAGAATGATCTACGTTCTCAAGTACAGGAGGAGACTGAACACAATCTGGCAATGTAGAATTGGCTGCGAAATGCGCAGCAAGCAGATTGGCTTTGTCTAAAGAGCTGACAGCTGGAATGTCATTGTGAATGAGCGTTGGAATTGATGATGAGGCCGAATTTTTTATATTTTTAACAAATGACCAAAAGTTTTTACTACCTCTGGGACATTGTAGAATTTTTTGCCTCAACTTTTGGTCATGGAGGAATTTGACACGCTTTAAATGGGCATTACAGTCGTTTCTGGCTTGTTTGAACTTTACTCGGTTTTCCTCTGTTGGGTTGGTCTTGTACAACCGAAAGTTTGTCTCTCTCAACCTGATAGCTTTTTTGCAGCTCAAGTCATACCACCCTTTTGCCTTTGGTCTGATACTCTTAATTCTGTTGGGAATAAAAGATCTCATACCAAAGAGAATGATATTTGATATCATATCAGCAGCAGCATCCACGTCACTATCGAGGAAGCATAGTGACCAGTTAAAATTCCTAAAAAAAACTGTTTAATGCTTCCCAATTGGCTTTCTCGTATTGCCATACAGTTTTTTTGGGAATTTGCTCTTTAACTGTGTGGTTGGAGTACGAGAAATTTGTTGATATGATACAGCGGTCTGACGAACCTAGAGGCGATAATACATTGATGGTGTATTTATCAGGGTGAGAGGTAAGAAACAAGTCCAGGGTGTTGGCGGCTTGACTGTTAATATCCGGTATGCGTGTCGGCTCATTTACAAGCTGGGTTAGGTTGTTTACCTCAGCAAAGATCTCAACATACCTTCCTTCGGGTGTTGTCTGTCCAGAATGTTGAAGCCACGTAGAATTGTGTACATTGAAACCGCCCGCAATGACGATTTCAGTGTGAGGATGCAGGGATACAATTCTAGAGATGGAGTCAGACAGTGCATCAAACTCGTTAAGGGTTGAATTACTGTCAAGGTTTGGGCTTCGATAAATGAAACAGTAGTGGATTAAATGCCTACGGACATGGAATTTCAGCCATATAAAATTAAATTCCGGATTGGAACATTGGCCGTATTGATGTTGAATTTGGTAGGCTACGTCACTACGTATATATATGGCGAGACCGCGGTGAGAAAAGAATAATGGCACTAAATTATATCCAGGTAGGGTTAATTCTGATAAGTCAGTATTCACCCCCACCTGTGTTTCACTTAGTGCCAAAACAGCTGGTTTGTATTTACAAATGTGGACGTATGCAGAAAAAAGATTCGACTTTAACCCACGAACATTGCAAACGTCCACTCTAAATTTCCTTTCCATTATAACACATACATTAAAAAACACAATACCGACGACAGACTAAGCTTGGCTGAGAAGTGAAGGTTCACGTTGATTGTCTAAAACAACTTGTCACAGGTGTTATGCCCGTATGACAAGTTAAATTATACGCACAACAAAAAAGTTCACTCACAGCCCGCTATACATCGGTTATTGCCTATGCTTCCCCAATGCGAGCGCACGCATGAAAAGAAAATTCATACGGCACTTGCATTGGTGATGCACGGGCAAATAGCAAACGAGGTGGAGAGGGACGCGATGGACTACCACACACTGCACTATTTTTTTTTTTGTTATTTATTGATTTTTTTTGTTGTATTTTTATATTTTTTTTTTTGTTTGACCACTGCACTGCACTTCACTGATGTGATTTGTTAAGCGCGTGGGAGAGATTTTGTTTTTGTAGTTTAGGTGATTGTCGTATTTATTGTGTTTTTGGGGGTTGGGTGGAGAACAACAGAACGCGTGTGTTGCCGCGACGGAGAGTGAATCGGTACTCCTCCTATGTCATGTCCAGTTCAATGTCGTTCGTTATTTGTCGTGTCTTCTTCGGTTCAGTCCTTCGGGGGTATTCCTCCCACAGCGAATACGCCCCTTCAACCTCCTCCCTACTCCTATGGCGACCTCCTATTGAACCTCTGCTACCGATTTCAAAATTCTCCTCAACTGGAGGCGGGTCTAAAACGCGCTTTGGCTTTGCGCCCGAATTCTTATCGGCATCCCCCATTTCTAACTTATAACTGGGATCTGGCTGAGCCAAAACCCAGGCTGGCGGAGGACTTATCGGCTATACTTCAACCCGGCTAAAGCTTTTAGCCTTGGAGGATTTCACCCTCCCCCGTCGAAATGGTTTGACTCAAAACTTAACTGGAAACAGAACATCGAACAAATAGTAAGGAAGGCACGTGTTGCCTTTGATGCTTGCAGCAAAACCTTTGGAAAGAAGTGGGAACTTCAACCAAAGTTGACGTCGTTGATGCACACAGCAGTGGTACGTCCAATTCTCACATACGGCTCACTAGAATGGTGGCCCGCATTAATTAAAGGCTACAACGTCACAAACTTAAATTGGATGCAAAGAACAGCCAGTATAGGCACCACGGGAGCACTGAGGTCGGCGCCAACGGATGCTCTTACTGTGCTATTGCATTTCTTGCCTCTCGACCTACACATTAAGAATACCGCTTTAAGCAGCTCGGAAAGCCTCAATGAGTCAGGATGCTGGACTGCAAGGCTGTATGGTCACAGTAATATCCTGGAGTGTTACCAAATGGCATTGTCACGAATCCAACAGACAACATCACACATACACTAAGCTTAAAGAAAGACTTCCACCTAGGTTTTCCTACCAGAGCTCAGTCGAAGAGGAAGAGATTTCGACACGGTCGTCTACACCGACGGATGTAAGATTAACTGTAGTGTAGGATCCGGAGTCTACATGGAATCACCGAAAATATCAGTATCATACCGCACAGGATTTTGCCAGCGTATTCCAGGTGGATCTACTGGCTATCCGACAGGCTTACACGCTACTGGGGCGTGACACTACACTAAAAAGCAAAATATTGCTATTAAGGCCATCAACTCGGCTACCATATCCTCCAAACTGATACATGAATGCCGGAACGAACTTGTCCACCTTGGCGAATGCTTCAGGGTCACACTTCTCTGGGTTCAAGGGCACAGTGACATTGTAGGAAACGAACATGCAAACGAGCTGGCCAGGCAAGGCTCAGCACTACACGGGCATAGCCACTCATACATCCTGAAGAAGGCCGACTCCAAATAGAGGAGGTTAACAAATTGCGTCATATCAAGTAAGATATGGCCTTCCTACGACAAGAGCAGAACAAACGACCTACTGAATAGAACCCGAACAGACATTGCAAGAATTACGGCGATAGTCAGGGGACACTGGCAAATTGGAGACCATGCGGCCAAACTAGGGATCCTATACAACCCCCAATGCCGCAGTTGCGGGAACACAAATTTCATCTGTCTGGCACTAGCAAGAACCAGATTGCATGAGTTCGACCAACCATTCTTCGACAAACTTAGCGACATCTCGGGTAAAAGGATACAAGATCTTATCCGTGTTCTAAACCTTACAGGCTGGATCTATAGACCGCCTTTATCACATAAGCAACAACAATCATAATAAAGGTCACACGAGTCGTGGTAACAAAAAGGCACATAAGTGCTACTTGGGTTCAAGCTGAACCGCCACTACTACCTACCTACCTCTATAAATGCTGTCGTATGCGGCTTTGAAATCGAGGAATAGGTGGTGGGTATCGATTTGGACTTCTTGAATTTTTTCCAGGATCTGCCGAAGTGTGAAGATTTTATCAGTTGTGGACTTTCCTGGCCTAAAACCATACTGATAAGGGCCGATCAGATTGTTGGTTAACGGTTTCAGGCATTCACATATTATGGCAGATAGGATCTTGTAGGCGATGTTGATGAGACTAATGCCTCTGTAGTAGGCGCAGTTCAGAGGGTCTTCTTTTTTGTGGATCGGTCAAACGATGCTGAGCTTCAATTCTTCAGGCATACTTTCATCCGACCAGATTTGGCTATTGAGTTGGTTAATGTTACTTACCAAGTCACCTCCGCCGGCTTTATAAAGCTCGACTCATTTCCGGCGGCCTTATAAGGCTGGAGTTTAGATATTTCTATCCTCACTTGACTTAGGTCGGGTGGTTGGTAGTTTTCGCTGTCGTCGTAGTATTGAATGATTCTTTCTGTTTGACAGCGGAATGTTATTCGTCATCGCCGTTTAACAATCTGCAGAAGCGGTTCTTCCATATCCTCAGCATCGACTGTGTCTCAATTACGATATTTCCATTTTCATCTTCACAGGATTCTGTTAGGGCTTTGTACCCTTGGCTTTCACGTGTTACACGTTTGTGGAACTTGCGAATAACATTCCTGGGGGCACCTCTCCATATCCTCGCCATATCACGGGCTTTTCTTGCTCTTTTTTCGTCTTTTTGGAAGGTGGATTTCTCCCCTTCTTCTCAATGGCAGCTCTCGTCTTCCTCATCAAACTAGGGGTCTCTTGCTGGTGGGCGCGAGGAACATAGCACATCTGTTGCGGCTGATATAATGGCTTGATGGCATCGTTGCCATTGTTCTTCGACATTCGATGCTGGTTGTATGGTGTTAATCGAGAGGTTAAGGGATACGCGTTCAGCGAATGCCTTGGCGGTCTCTTGCGGTTGCAGTCTTTCCACATTGAATTTTGTCACATAATTTCTGGTGTGTTGTGGATTTATTGCACATCCCTTACGACAATCTTGTAAGGCTTCTAACTACACAGACTTCATTGCAGTTGGGCTTGTTAATGTAAGGTTTATCATTGTGAGGACCTGTCAGATTCGACGACTTTGACAAAGGTTGGTGTATGGCGGCTCTGTTACATTTTATTCTTCTCTTGAGTGCACCTGTGTTTGTTTTTGTAAATCGCAGTCAGCACAAAAGTATCTTCCTCTTCCTCGATTCCTGGCCGGATGACCAAGAAACATTGTCCTGTCTTTTGTCGCTCTAGCTGGTCAAAATGTGCAATTTAAAGTCTCTCAACAAGTTTATTAAGCTTGGATCATGGAAGATTTATACAAATTTTAAACTCTTAACTCTGATTGCCATCAATTAACCTCCTTACAACATAAACCTTTCAAAGTTCCTCTTATGCTTACATTATCTCCCATCATTAATATTCATGTCTCTTTCGACAGTCGATATTTTTCGACACCCAGAAGCGCCCCATCAAGAGACTTGTCTGTCACAATATGTGATTGTAATTAAATTAAATCCCACATGTGAGCGAGCACACAATCAATGATCACACAATCAATGAACTGGATGGAATGAAGCAATTTCACGAGAAGAGAAAATAAATCAATCCGAGATCGTTGTATTGGAGTTCTTGTTGTCATCATCGTTCATCGTCATCAAAGTACTAACATAACAGCAGAGACTGCCATTGATTTGGAGTTGTTTTCTGTATGCGCCTGAATGTGAACTGGGCTATCCGCTTCTAGTTCCACCAAACAAACCTGTACGACTGTGAGACCCCTGTCTATCTAGCTATTGTCTCGGTTCAGACGTTGGGTAAAACTATCGTTCGGAAGATTCAATTTTGAAGGACACACAGCGCCAACACAACAGCCTGGGTTAGACATTGGCACAGACAATTTGGGATGTGCTGCGAGCGCTCGCCAGAGACACTTTGTGTGCAACTCATTTGCTGTCAGTATGTGGAGAGTGAGTGACATGTGAGTGCTTTAATTGCATCAGAAACTGACAATTGGAAGGTTATGTGTCTTCATTCGACGCGCATACGAAGACATCACAAATCGGAGGGGAGGTTCAATGACCTTTTCTTCAGCGCAATTGTTATCGATGACACGTCATCGCAGGAAATGATTAATACACCAATGATCGATGTCTATTTGATATCGAAATCGATTTTCTGTTCGTTGTTATCCTAATGTCATTCGAATAAGCAAAAGTCATTTGTCTTATTCGATGTAAACTACACACACTCATACTTAATATTTTTGCTGTAGATATTGGGTATTAGATACAACTCATAATAAACATATATGGATGGCAGCTTAACCCATGCAAGATGGTGGTTTATCTGATTTAATCCGATAAAAAAATATCGTTATTGGAGTATGATATGTTGAAAATGCGAACATAGATACATTGATTAATAGGTTCGAATAGACAGGAGTACATACATACGAGTATATTTTTATGGATAACGATAAAACGAATGATTTTTGTTTTTCAAAATATTATCAACAGGTTAAGAAGAGATTTATTCGCTCCTCATTTTTTACATCCCTACTGATCGAGCTTTGAGGTTTCCCTTTGTTAGGCGTGTTTTCGTGAGGTTTCGCTACTCAGTGAAGTAAGATTTAACACAAAAAATGACTGGGAATTACTATCCTGTTAATGCAAAGTAAGATTGAGTTTGGATAGACAAAACAAATTTTCGAATTTCTAATTTTGGTACCTCTTCCATGAAAGAAGCTTGGTGCTTGGTTGAAAGAAAATGGATGGCCACAGTGGGCCAACTTTTTAAAATCCGTTTCTAAAATTATATTTCGCGTGTGCTTAAAATCCAAAACTAATTAATTTATTTATTATTTAGTTACGACCTGTACCCTGCGCGCTTTGCAACGCCACCAACTAAAATAAATTTGAAGGAAATACATTCCAGAAATATTCAATTCATTTTGAGTCATTTTATTGATTTTGTTCATTTTGAAAAAAATGTGACATTGCAGCGTTTCGTTTCAATTCGATATTTATTGAAGTGCTGTGGGATACACAATATTTCTTGTTTTTCCATCTGGTGCGTAAATGAATAAATCGGAAGGTTTTCCGACGCATAAGCAGGCCACATAGAGCTGCCCGAGTGAGAAGCATGTATTCTCCAAATTTAATCCACACACTTGCAACGATTGTCCTTGTGCTTTGTTGATAGTCATTGCGAAAGCAAGTCGCACCGGGAACTACAAACGTTTGAATTCGAATGGCATATCTGTCGGGATCATTGGGATACGCGGCAACAGTAAGCCTTCGAAAATGTTCGCGAAAATGTTTTTTTGTACAGTTCATCTTTTCCTCCTTCCTCAAAGCTCACTGCTTCTGAGGAAGTGCGGTGCCCTCCTTCCTTCCTTCTGATACGCAATCTTCTCCACCATAGTTCGGGTAATTCGGGTTTCATATTGGTCGCGGTCAATCAAACATAGGCATCCGGGGCAAATGTTTGATTGGCAGAAAATGGTTGTCCTGGATTGACACCGGGCAGCGATAGCACGCGTTGAGGAAATATGAACGTATGAACGCGGGTACCTCGAAACTTGTAAGCGCGAACGCACTTTCCAGCCAAAGGGCAGAAAGTGGAAATAGTTGATATATTTTCATTTTCTAATTTGGTCAATTTTTGAGAAAAATCCTTTTGAGAGGCAAAGGAATCAAAGAGGAGAAAAACAGGGATATCGAGAAGGGAAAAAGGTAGAAGAGCAGAAAAAGCAGGAAAGAACAGAAGAGTGGAGGAAGAAGGAGAAGAAAAAGAGAAAAGATAAGTAGAGTTTTATTAGTGTCAACTCGATTAGTGCGAAAAGTGCAAAAATTCATTGGTTGTTCCGCGGCCGAAAAAAAAAATCTCGAAAAAAGAAGGGACACGCGACCTTTTAAAAATAATTTTTATAATTTCGGGACAGAATTCGTTCGAGGGCCACTTCGTAGTCCGCCATTTTTTGATACACTTGGTATCAATAAAAAAACGTCCTAATACAATTTAATTTGTCGCACCACCCCCATTCTATAACGTGGGTAAAACTTTCTCCGTTTTTCTTATTTCGTACCATCGGGGTTAATTTCATTTCGTTTTGTTTTTCAATTTTCGTTTTGTTTAATTTTAATTTTCAGGTTTCGTAATTTCTCCGAAAATTACGTGGCGTCCAAAATTCTTCGTTCGCTTGGAAGCGAAAGCGCTCCAAGATTGAACCCACCCCGCACGGTGAGCAAGCCTAGCATCTCGTAGTCCACCCACGAGAAGTTGCGAATCTTCTTACGAGTGATCTGTGTTTGACAGTTCCCCATAGGAATTTTCGTAGCATAGTCAATATTGTTGCACAGTCAATTGTTGTTCGTCTTGATTCACTAAAGTATCGATGGACTTACAGTGGTGGATACCAAATTAGCACACCTAGTTTTTTTTTTAAATATATTTGATAATAGTAAGAAAAACAGTATTAAGTTTGAAAATAGAATTTTTTTTTAACTTTTATTAATAAATTCACTTATTTTGTGACTTATGAGAATCCATATATTTTTTGATTTCAGCAATTTCTGTTAGAAATAAAAATTAATAAAAAAAATTGTTATGAATTTCCACATTTTTGCTTGGACTTATAATTAGCACATAAGACGAAACTACCAATTTTACCTGTAATTCTTGGGAATTAAGCTAATATTTAGTTGGAAATCCTTTATTTGCTATAACAGCTTGACATCGCCTCGGCAAACTTTCAACTAATTTCCTGCAGCGTTCAATTGTTGTTAAATACCAAGCACTTTTGATATTTTCCCATAATTCACTTAAGTTTTTAGGATTTCTACCTTCAATTTGGCGTTCAATGTCGTTCCACAGGTTCTCAATCGGGTTGTGATCGGGAGACTGAGCTGGCCATTTCAAAACATTTACTGTATTGCTTTCTAAGCACGATTTTACCAATCGGGAAGTATGTTTGGGATCGTTGTCGTGCATAAAACACCACGTAAGAGGCAAATTGTCATCAGCGTAAGGAATCATATGGTCTTCTATGATGCCCTTGTAAACGTGTTGATCCATTCTGGTATCAATTTTAACAATAGGTCCCACACCGTGCCAAGAAAAGGCTCCCCACACCATTACATTTCCTCCTCCGTGTTTAATTGTTTTTAGTGTGTATTTTGGGTTGTATTGTTGATTCGGAGGACGCCACACATATTTTTTTCCATCCGACCCGAATCTACAGAACTTCGACTCGTCACTCCAGAGCATATTTTTCCAAAACTGCATGGGTTTGCGCAGATGTTCCTTGGCAAACTCCATTCTACACTTCACATTTTTTATTGAAACAAACGGTTTTTTTTGGGCTATGCAGCCTCTTAAATTATTTTCATTTAACCGCCGTCTGATTGTTCGAGAAGACACAGAGATACCGTATTGTGACTCAACGTCGTACTTAATCTGCTTAGATGTCTTGAAGGAGTCTACAGCCGAAGATCTGCGTATTAATTTGTCTTCTCTGGTGGTGGTTTTTCTTGCACGGGGAGCTCTTGCAACGTTTCTTGCAGTTCCAAATGTCTCAAAATGGCGAATTGCATTGTAAACAAGCTTTCTGGAACAGCCTATTAATTTTGCTATTTCTCAAACCGTTTTTCCTTGTGATTTCAGCTCAATAATCAGAGTTCTTTTATCCGTAGTGCAGTGTAGTCCTTTTCCCATGTCTAAGGCATTAGTTTGATAAAAAAATGTATTTCGTAAGTAATTAAATACTTACCTTACGAATTCAAGGTCCAAATGAAAAAAAATAATTGAAAATGTTTACTTAATTCAAGTGTGCTAATTATATGACCAGGCTTTAGCAATGATACTTCACGACTATTCGCTTTACCATTAGTATTATATTACAAATCATAGTAATTGTAACGGATCTATTTTCTCTAATTGCCACATGTTACATCAAACTAGAAATGCCGTTACTTTAAGATAAGAGATGGAGTTTGTATGCAATTAAACACACGTGGTAGAAAGTGTGCTATTTATGTGTCCACCACGGTATATGTTGTCGTTTCGCCGGGTATTCCATTCTGAATGGTGAAGTTGATGGCGTTCGAGAATTATTGTTGAAATCGATTTTGATTCCACTCTCGATGATATCCGAAAAAAACTGCACATCAAATGCGTTCGAAACGTCAATCAGCTGTCAGATCCTTCACATACACATTCGATGATCTTCACTGTAGAGAATGAATAAAATCAGCTCTCGGAAACTATGAAAATTCAATTCGATTGAATTATTTATCTAAATTAATTTAACGCACAATGAAATGCACAAAACTATTTGAAAAACGACCATATTGTGAGCCGGACATCAATTTCATAATTCTAATTGTCTTATGTCATGTTCTTATGTCACCCACAACTCGAAACGTCATCATTCGTTCGCTGTTTTCGTTTCAATTTAAATCAGCATGAACTGTCACGGAAATATATGAGATTCATTGGAATGACAGTGTGGCCATCTGTCAAAAATTGATCGTACCAACTCAGAAACCTTCGTTGGCTCATGCAAAAAAAACTTTGCTAAAGATCATCACATAATCAAATGCATAGTTTACGATTCTGCTGATACAGGTATTCAAAGTTTCCTTAATTCTAAAATCGAAGTTTTTTAATGAAGTTGTTCAGAGTTTCGGAGTAAAAATCTAAAGACGTAGTTAAAAGATCATACATTATTTTATTTGAGCTTATAAAAATGACTATTATACAATTAGGATCCAATTTTGTTTAATATTGCAAAATTTTAAGATTTTCGGAAAGCTGTTTTGACTAAATTTTTTTGACTTTGAGTTGAGTTATAAAAAAACTTTCAGAGCCTTTAGTCTAAACTCAACGAAAATTTAATCGTTGACTATTTCTGAAACATTTACTAAGAAAACCTGTTGCCACTTTTTAGAAAGATTTAACGGAATGCAGCGAACGGTACTATCCAGAAATAATAAAATTGTTAGAGGTTACCCCGAATATAGACGACAGTTTATTATTTAGAAATCTAATTTTAATTTTTATTGTTTCGCTAACTTTAGTTAGTAGTTTTGAACTTTAACTCTCTATTAGGGAATCAGTGACCGACTTTCGACATTTGCGCGAGTATTTCTTATGGTGAAAACTGTCAAGTTAGTTGTTTGTTAGGTAATCAGCGTTTATTAACAAATCTATAAGCAAACCAGTTTTTAAGCAAATATATTCTCGAATAAAACTTAAATATTTTAATAAAAATCATTCTTTAAGATGATATTTTTTTTTTCATACCAATATCTTGTAGTTTTTTTAACAAGCTTTTCATATTTTGGTTGTCACCTTTTTTTTAAAAAAAATAAAAATACAAATTTTTGGCGCAACAGGCTCGTTAGTACCCAGGGCCTAGCTTTCTCACAACCATTCATGTGTGCGTGTGTACTTCTTGCACGATGGCGGGACCTCCTGTTTTATGCCGACTCCGAACGGCTAAGTTGAGATAAGCTATTCTTGACAATTGATACTACTCGGACGATTTGTCAGATCATCACGAGAGGAGGGCCAGTGAAAAATCATTTAGGTGTTGCTATGGCTGGGAATCGAACCCAGACCTTCTGCGCGGCAGTTCATCACACTAACCATCGCGCCACTGAGCCCTTTTTTTCACACAAAATTAATAAAAAAGTCGTATTGCAACACATGATTCCGAAACACCCTGTGGAACGATTTTTTTTAAAACTCACGAAATTGGTAGATGTGGGTTTCACCTTTGTTTAAACTATGTATACCAAAATATCTAAACTCGTTCAAGAGTTATGATTTTCGCAACCAAAAATGGTAAACGGGCCCACTGTGTATTTTGACAACTAACGTCACCTGACTGCGAGTTGGCGCACCAATCTTGAAATATAAAAAACATCTTCAGATTGATTTTGGATCGTTTTGCTAAAAATCTTTTACCAAAGAGTATACAACTACAAGAGTGCGCATCTCATACAACGAAAATTTACTATGTGGGGTACTGATGTTGATACCCCAGTGTTCACATTGCTACCCCAGCTCCAAACAACAACATAGCCGATGCATACAAACGATGGAAATTCCCCTTCGCACTTACCGCCGCGCCTGAAACGACTACAAAATTTTTAGCTGTGATGCCTACTCTTGTAGTTCTATACCTCTTTGCCTTTACTTTGCTTTGCCCAAATGCTGACATTTGTGCTGTTTTTTGTTTCACGAAAATTATATGGCTCCAAATTAAAATTTTTATTTTTAAAGTGGAACTTCTTTTGGGACGGTGTGAATTCGATTTTATGAAACGAAAAAGTGTAACGAAAAGGAGTAAAACAAAATTTCGCAGCTGGTTCTGCAATGTTGTGGCTGTTTGATTGTTAGATTGAACGAGTATACTTGATTTGCAGTCAACACGTAACTTGGTGTCCAAAAAGGGGGATCTACTGTCGCAGATCCCCTAAGTGCGCAGCTGGTCATTTAAAGTGTGCCACGGTTGCCACTTGAAAACAAAATTTGTTACCAAAATTTTAGAAAAAGCGACCAAACGCAGTAAAAAACTACCAAAATACTTAAAATTTGAAAACGTTGTATGAAATACACCAAAAATCATAGTTTGCCATTTCTATACCCTATCCCATAGGGTCATATTAGTTTTGATACATAGTTTGTAACATAGAGAAATAATTAAGCTACATATACCTCAAAATCACTTGCTGAGTCGATTAAGCCATGTCTGCCTGTCCGTCCGTCTACATGTCACCGATTTTTAGCCCTTAAATTTTGAGCTTGAAGAATGAAATTTGGTATATAGAATTCTTGTGCACTGAAGCAAAACAAGTTTCAAGCCCCTTTTTTTAGGAAAACGTAGTTTTTGGCTTAACCGTAAGGAATTTCTAAAAAGTGTGTGAACAACATATTTACAGAATCTCTATATTTTGCCAATATAAAGTTTTTTTCAAGTCCACTTTTTGGGGCGTTTTTAGTAAAAAACGTGTTTCGGTACATTTTTAAAATATTTGATCATCTCGTGGATCTTGTTGGAAGAATTGCGAATGCGGTGGGAACTTGAATAATTTCTGTGGGGTAGGACAATTATTAAGATACATTCCTGGTAAGAGATACCATCATGTCATTTTTATGCTGCTTCTGGATTGAAACTCCAACCTAAGTTTCTTTTTGTAGAAACCTTCACTGGAATATTTTGTTTAGGATGGCCGATTAATTTTAACATTACAAAGCATGAAAAGGATCTAGATTTGTGAATATTTTGACATGTTCCTTCATAGATAGCTAGAGTTATGAAGGCAAAACGCTATCTATCAGAAAGAGACTCTAAGAAACTTTTTTAGATTTTTAATGAGTATTCAATTCATTAATTCATCTTCTAGGGACTGTTGAAGTGAGCTGGACCAATCAATATGGCTTCCAATTTCGCCTGGTCACTAGCTTAATGCCTTTATTTTCCAATTATCACGTTCCATATGGTATTTCTGTACTGCATTACAAAAGGATTTGAATTGAGAATCTTGTAGGTTGGCCGTTAATTTCTTTACGCTTTAAACGTCTCAGGATTAATAGCCTTCAATGCTAGGTTTACACCAGATCATTGGGTCTGAAATTTTCTTAATATTCGTTGTTAAATCTTCATCCCTAAAGTGTAAATTTGTGGCACCAGTGATCTAAAGTTAGGTCAAACCGACTTTTGGGACATCTTCAATTCCTTACCTTATTGTCAAGCGGTTCAATGAACAGCAGATTTAGGTATGTGATCAACTCATCAATTGAGTCATTGTAGTCTTTGAGGCCCTCAAAGACTACATAACCCATGCCGTTGGTGAGATTCAAAATGAATTATGTGACAGAGTCGTCCAGAGAAGTCGCGGCGGACATTTTAACGAAGATATATTCCTTTATAATGGCATCAATAGGCCTTTCAAACAAATTAAAAATTTCGATAATATCTCACACACCCTTGGATTTATTTAAGTTTTAAGATAGGAAGTGCTTATTGAAAGATTTTTTAGACTTGTTTCACCTGAGAAATGTTTATTAAAAAAATTCGGATTGAGTTGTGTTGCTTAATAGTGTAGAACATGCGATGTAAGATACAGTTTGGACGCATTTCCCTAAGAATCCTACCAAACGTATACCGAATTTTGACAAGAAAGGTTTTTTTGACTTTTACATGTGGTACCTACTCATATCGTCCCGTCGCTTGAAAACAAACTGACATATGTCAACATTTGGGGATTTTGAGTTAATTATACAGGCCAATTCGCAAAAAAAAAATTAATTTTCTATCAAACCGTCATATCTATAGCTCTCAAGCTTACTGCGTGAGGGTGTTAGTGTCGTTTGGAATTTAAGGCAACATCCCTTGTAATAAAAATCTTCAAATAACTTTTCAAGCAACGATACGTCAAATCTGCAGAAACGATTAGGCAACCCCTGAACTGGGCATTGTACCTTATGCCATTTTCAATATGCGTAAATAATTCCCCAAGGATACAAGAACAATCGAAATGAAATAACGTTACAATTACCCGATCTGATTACACACTACAATACAATTCTGTATCAAAGTGAATTTCCTTCCAATTCAATGCCATCATCATGATCATGATCATGACCATCCCGAGCCATCGAATAAACTTGATTAGCCTGACAGCGAAACAATAGATCCCCAAACCAGACCCAACAACAGAGAATTCCTTACAAGATTGTTTTGTATTTCATAGATTTTACGAATTTTCTTCATCGATAATTTGTATCTGTCAGAGTGTAAGCCTTTGACGGTCAATTGGTGGTGTGTCACCACCACCAGCAGTGCCATTGTGCGTGAGAAAACCATGAAACTATGTGCAGTATTGGTCTATGAATGCCCACCCGTCGCGTCACTGTAATGACGATGCAAAAACTTATCAAAGAACCACTTTACGATCCGACATCAGCATCCCAACACTTCCATTTATAGTCTGGGAAGCGATTCTGCGAAGAAATCCATCCATTCTAACCGCGACTTTAAAGGCAATTATATGTACGCGCACTATTTGGACGTTTTGAAACCCCGGATTGTGTCAGCGATACAAAGATACAATAAATTTGCGTCCACCATTGACCATTGCTCGGTAGCTGAGCGTAATGTGGGTTAAAATTTGCATAAATTGCCAATACCAGGCCCCCGCAAAATGCCGATAAATTCACTTTACTGCGCCAGAGCTACACTAATCGATGTTGGATTCGAGTTATCGATCCAAAAAAAAAAATCGAAAATCAACTTGACAGCGTTCCACAAGTGAGAACAATCCACTAAAACATTAAGTAACTCGCGCTCCTTTTACAATTTACTTAAAAAGCCAAAAAGGAGACAAGCGTACAACAATTAACAATCCATTGATGGATTTACATTTTACACACAACAACGACGACGACGCGCAAGCGCGGCAGCGCAACACCATTCCATTGAGTGCGCAATCGTGTTCACCGGTCCACACACACACTCAGTCTGCATGGTCGTCCAAATGCAGATACATTAAGCGAGTGCATGCATTAGATAGATTTTCATTTGTCTTAAGTTTCGCTTAATTAAATCACGGACAATGTGCTTAGTAACACACCTGGCCCAAGGAGTAGGAGGAGGCGTGTTGGACTATTTCGGGTGCTACCAATTTGGAGTATAGCGAGAGCGACGCTATGCATGCGAGTATGTATCGACAAACCACTCACCTTGTAAACATTGTTGACTGCTGTTGCTGCTGCTGTTGTTGTTGTTGCTGCTGTTGCTGTTGCTGCTGTTGCGATTGTGATTGTTGCTGTTGCAATTGATGCTGATGCTGCTGCAGATGCTGGTGATGGTGATGTGGGTGTTGGGACTGCTGCTGTTGTTGTTGCGGCTGCGGTGGCGGCGGGTGATGATGTAGGATCTGTTGAGGATGATGATGCGGATGATGTGAAAGGTGATGGGGATGATGTAGGATATCCGTCGATGGTGGCGGTACTGGCATGGTTTGTGATTTATCTAAACGCTTATCAGTGTACATGTTGAGCTGTTGGCGGCTGACAGGGTGTCAATTGTTGGAAGACTAGTGAGTGGAATGTAGCACGATCATCTCTTTGTTAAAATCTGTAAGAGATAGAAAATCAAAAATGAGAGCACTTAGATAGATTTTGGGGAGAGGAAATGTTGTAATATCACAAAAATTTAAAAATTGACAGATTCACGAATAGGAGTTGTAATTTAGCAAATATCCCTCCCGGTTGGTATGAGTAACCAAGGGCGCTGTTAAATAGAAATCAAACTTAAAAATAAGATAGATAGATACTTGTGACTTAGATGAAGCGAGTAAGTAGAAAACAACCTTATCCCAAATTTCTTAAGTAGGATTTATTTTGAAATCTTAGAGTAAACTTAGAAGCACTTGGTATCCATGCAATACTTAACAAATGAATTGCATTTTACCAAAGTAATAGGAAGCAGTTAATTAGAATAGGAAGTACTTTTTCGAAGCATTTCTGAGCACAAATCTGGTGTTCCTCAGGGAAGTTACTTAGCGCCTTTGTTGTTTGCATGAACGATGATCATTCAATGGTGTCTTTCTGTAATTTTCTGGGGTTTTTCGATTGTCATAAGCTTGGTACAGGTACAGGTTGATATAGGCGCAATTTCGGTTTGGTGTAATCGTAATAACTGGCAACTGAACTTATGGAAATGTAAGTTTTCGTCATTTTTTCACATTAGGTGGACTATATTCTATAAATACTCCATAGGTGGGCTTTTAATAAAAACGCCTTGGGCGCTACGTTTGATTCGAAATTAAATTTCAAGAAAATAAAAGACAGGGCAATATCCAAAGTGAATTCCCTTCTAGGATTCTAGCTACAGCTAGGATTTTTCAGGCATACTTACTTACTTAAGTGGCGCTACAGTCCGGGATGAACCTGGGCCTCAACCAGGCATACAAACTCTTAAAACCTTGCATTGTTCTTACAGAACTGCTGTTCTAGAAAGCACCTGCTTATCAGGTGCATATAAATCGAATTAAACGTATACAAAAGTCATTTTCAAGATATTGCATTCGTCACTTTAATGGGTCTGTAGAAATGCGCAGTTATAAAACAAAATGTCGGACTCCTCCCAAGGGGGTGAGGGTGGGGTTGCTGTCTTATTACGCAAAGGCTAAGGCCATAACATCATATATAGTGGGGAAGTACGTTGGTTCCAGGTGCTGGAAGGATGCATCGTATGCATTCCTCTCCATAGTCGAAGGAGAATGTATGTCGTATGGCTTTATGCACCTGAAGCAACTCAACAAACTCAATTTATAGCAGAGCTCGAGACACTTTTTCGTTGTCTACAGCTTCAATCGGCTGAAAATTATTACTTTTTGGCTGGTGATCTTAACGCTAAGCATACAGCTTGGGGAAATACAATCGCGAACACTAGGGGTCGACTGCTTCAAAATTAGAGGGAGCAATATATGACGGATACCCCGTCTTACCCGAGAGGAAATTCTTTTCTGGACTTAGGGCTTATAGACGCTAGACTAGAACTGACAAATAACGAACACGAGAGGAACTGTGTACGAGCATTCGAGTGCGATAGTGACCATATCGGACTTGCTGCCATATTCAGTATCCCAAACGACCAAACTCAGTTGGAGGAGTTCGACCAAGTGCGTTCTTTCGACTACCGGAGTACGAACTGGCCGCTCTTCACCAGAGTTGTAAAGCGAGAATAACGTTTTAGCGAAATTAATCCATCGACTAACAGAAACCTTACAAACGAGGAAATTAACCGAAATTTACTAAAAATGAAGAGGTTACCACAAGGTCAATGGATCGAACTATCCGTAAGGTAGCTAATTCCGACGACATGTCGTAGAAATTTCGAACGCCAACAATCGATGCACTCCACAGACACAAAAACACACTGCTCTCGAGGCTTAAACGGCTATACAGACTGCCTACTGACAGACAAGACCCGGAGATTCGGACATTGAAGGCACTGATCAAAAATTTTCAACAGTTAATCTCGGAGAATTACAGAAAATCTGTAAATTTGTACTGGGTCAAGAAAATTCAGGCTATAAAAACCAGAAGCCTGAATATGTTCCCACAAATAAATAAAATTTTCAGGAGATAGAATCATAATGACATTCCATGTGTCCGAATCTCCCAAGTGACAGAAAGCAGACAGACATTATGACGGCTGTTGGTATTAATCCGGAAAGTGTTGACTCAAACGATGGTTTTTTCACGAGATCACGAGAGGAGAAGGCGAATGCGATAGGCGTTGTCTTCGGGACCCTGTATATGGTGAACAATCCTGTTCGCCCAAATAGCGATATGGAGGAAAGAGCCTTTCTGAATCACTTTTATCTACGCACCGAACTCCAAGCTTGGCGATCTAAGAATCAAGGTTTTACCATTTTTAATGTCGAAAACCCTTCAAATGGCATAGTCGCCAATAGCCTGATGCTGTTCGTGCAATTAGCTGAACTCCTGGGCATCTTTGTATCAACTGAAAAATAAAAAAAATCGCGGGAGAGAACGGTATCTTAAACGTCGTATTGAGCTACCTGTCAATAGAAGCAGCCGATATAGTCACCACCGAAAATATCCGCAAACCAAAACGACAATAAACTAATCGATGCGAGGCACGCATCCAACATCCTCGACGTGCACACATTCCGAGGGGCAAACGTCGACTCTGACCATTTTCTTGTCGGTGCTAAATTTAGAGCTCGGCTGTCAAACGAGAAGAAGCTGCGAACTGCCCAGAAGAAGAAAATCGACGTTGGACGATGTAGAGTACCAGCCACCCCCGAGATAGAGCCCGCGGTATGATGATGAATGCTTGTGAGAGGTGACAGAAGATGCACACAAGAAAGCGCTGCAGCGAAAAACAAGAGCAGCGAGAGAAGAGTATCGAGCCAGGAGAATGGCGGAAAAGAAGACCCTGTACAGAAAGAAGAGAGATACGCATCCTCCCAGCTCAAGGAGATCGAAGAGTTGCGCGATCATAACAATATCGAATTCGAATTCGGAATCCCGGCAAAACTGATTCAGCTGTTTAGCGTGACGCTGGAAAACACGCGCTGCAAACTGCACGTTTGGAAGTAGCTCCTCTGAACTGCTATTATGTGACTTCTTCAATCTCGTACTGGAGCATATAGTGCGCAGGGCAGGTGTCAACACGAAAGGCACTATTTTTAACAGGTCCGTCAGCTGCTGGGCTACGCGGACGATATTGACATCATCGGTCGCTCCCAACATGCCGTGATCAAAGCGAAATCCGTAGGCCTTGAAGTAATTAAGGACAAGACTAAGTACATGCTATCAACAAATAAACAAGCATCAGTCCACCGCCTAGGACAAAACGTCACTATTGATAGCAGCAATTTCGAGGTATTTACGGAGTTCACCTACCTCGGAGTTAATATAAACTCCACGAATGACATCCTAGTGGAGATCTGTCGAAGAATTACCCTAGGAAACCGTTGCTACTTCGGTTTGGCGAAACAACTGGGTTCAAAATCCTAGCTCGAAGGACGAAATGTGTGCTCTACAAAACCCTTGTCCTGCCAGTTCTGCTTTATGGTGCCGAGTGCTGGACGATAAGCAAGAAGGGAGAGCTGTTACTGCGTTCCTTCGAAAGAAAAATACTTCGGCGGATTTTTGGTCCTGTGCACGAGGAGGGCGAAGGGACCAAGATGTGGATGTAGTCCAAAAAGCCAAAACATGTCGACTACATTAGCTCGGCCACATCGAGCGAATGGACAATAATACTCCAGCTAAGAGGATCGAGAAGGCAAGGAGACCGAACCTCCGTTTCAAAGACCAAGCCATCGCGGATGCCAGAGCGCTTGGTCTAGACAACTGGCAAGCCAGGGAACGTAGAGGATGGAAGGCTGCAGTGTCTCAGGCAGAGACTCTTCACAGGTCGGGAGCCCGATAAGTAAGTGTATTTAGTCAACAATTTGAAACAGTGTTGCCGTCTGTCACGCAAGTAAAAGTAGTAAAACATTAACTAATGAAAAAATTGAAATTAAAAATAGTACTATCCTTTCTTATAATATTGCTGGGTTATCAAACAAAATATTTAATGTTGATTTCTTTAAATTTGTGAAAAAACATGATATTTTTTTTCTCTATGAAACATTTATAACAATTGAAAATTACGAAACATATAACAAATATTTTTCTGAATATAAATTACATTGGATACCGGCTAAGCGTGAAAATAGATTTGGTAGAGTAATAGGAGGATCTTTGTTTGGCTTTAAAAATACTATAAATGGTAGCTTTACTTATATAAATAACCGCGTTTGCTTAGACATTAATAACTCTAATTCAACATTTTATATTTTGCCAACCTACATTAACTGCAATTTCTGGGATATCGAATTTTATGCTATTTATGATATGCTTAATTTAATAGATACAGAAAATATTATGCTTGTCGGGGATGTTAATTCTAGGATTGGTGGAGAGCAGATAGTTCCACCTGAGACTAGCTTCATCGGTTCAGAAATTTTAGAAAAACGTACTTCAAAAGATAAAATCACAAATAGAAATGGTCGCCTTCTTTTAGAAATGTGTCAGGCATTTAATTTGTATATACTTAATGGGTGTCACAAGAATGATAAAGACGGAGAACTAACGTTTATTGGAGGCTATGGGAAGTCGGTTATAGATATCTGCGCAGTGTCAGGTGAATGGCACAATGCTATATCATGCTTTAAAGTAGGAACCCAAATATTTTCAGATCACATGCCCATAAATGTAACATTTGACTTTGGTAAAAGCACAATGTATCATACATTTATCTTACCACCAAAACTTATGTGGAAAGATACTCAAAAAGAATTGTATGCAGACAAATTATTGAATGAGATACAGAGTACCCACGCAACCACTACATTTTTTACCGCCGCAGAAAAGATAAGTTTTTTAAGCAACAGTATTAAAAAAGTTGTTCCAATAAACCCAATATTCAAAAAACAAAGCTACCGGCAGAAGTGGTTCGACCAGGAATGTTTCACCGCAAGAAAACTGTCATTTAACCTACTTATAAATCTAAAACTAACAACAAGTCCAGATAAAGCTCATAGAAAACAATACATCAACGCTAATAAAAATTTTAAACTTCTATGTAGAACCAAACGTGAAAAATACTATATGTCAGTGGCAATAGAACTTTCTAGCACAACTAACAGCAAACAGTTTTGGGATAAAATAAAGACCCTCAAAGGCGTGGAATATGTCTGTGGAATTTATATTTCTACCTCAAAACTAGCCACTTATTTTAAAAGTCTACTTAACCCCACTGACATGCATGAAAGTATTCAATTTGCTGAGCCTTATATAGTGGATGATTTGATGGATAGGCAATTTGAAATGAGTGAACTTATGACTAGTCTGCATAATTGTAAAAATAAAAAAGCTCCAGGACCTGATCGAATAGGAAATGAATTTTATAAAAATGCCCCTGCTGAATTCTTAAGTAAAATGTTGGCAACGTTCAATCTCATTTTTAGAACAGGCGATGTACCTCAAGAATTCAAAGATGCTATTGTATACCCAATATACAAAAAGGGAGATGTTAATACACCATCTAATTACAGAGGAATATCTTTCATGAACTCGATTGCTAAAGTTTTTTCATCTATCATACTTAACAATTAACTGCTGGGTAGAAAGAAATAAAATACTGAGTGAATATCAAGCAGGATTTCGCAAAGGTTACTCTACTGTTGACAATATATTTTCACTGACAACGATCGCCCAATACTTCCTTAGGCAAAATAGAAAATTATACGTGTTTTTTTGGACTTCAGAGCTGCTTTTGATTCAATTGACCGAAACGCACTCTTTTATAAACTTTCGCAAAAAGACATGTCATCTCAAATGCTGAAGGTCATAAAAAATATGTATAAGAACACCCGGCAAACAGTATGGGACGGAAGAAATATATCCGAATGGTTTAAAACTAAATCTGGAGTGAAACAAGGTTGCTTACTTAAAGCAGTTCTTTTTGCTCTGTTTATAGATGACATATCGGAACACCTGCCTACAGGTATAAGAATCGCACAAGAAACCATTAAGGTTCTACTATACGCAGATGATATTGTTTTACTAGCGGAATCACCTCATAGCCTACAACTTATGATCAATAAAATGCATAACTACTGCAAAATGTGGAATCTGAGAGTCAACTTGGAAAAATCAAAGATCATGATTGTACGTAACAGGCAAACTAA
The DNA here is from genome assembly GCA_932526625.1 of Rhingia campestris. NCBI lineage: Eukaryota > Metazoa > Arthropoda > Insecta > Diptera > Syrphidae > Rhingia > Rhingia campestris. The sequence goes on from OW052183.1 coordinate 35,701,134, forward strand.
ACTGGGTGAGAATGAAAAGTGGTGTTATGATAGTGAAACAATAGAAGTTGTCACCCAATATAATTATCTCGGCATAATTTTAGAGCCCAACATGAAAATAACGCAACACCTTGAAAAGAAGCTATCAGCATCCAAAAGCCTTATAAACGCTTCGTGGAAAAATATAATTTATAAAAATGAAATACCAATATCAGCCAAGTATCGTGTGGTTGAAGCGGTTATGCGCTCAGTTATGTGTTATAGCTGTCAAACTTGGGGTTTTAAACAATACGAGGAAGTAGAAAAGCTTCTTCGTTTTTTTATAAAAAAATTATTCCGCCTTCCAATGAACACACCTAACTACGTCTTATGTCTAGAAACAGGTCTCCCAAGTCTTTTCAGTTATACCCTCAAATTACATTTTAATTATATACTCAAAGTGCTTAAATATCCTGCGCATAGACTCCCACTCATTCTCGCAAAATACACCATTGAAAATAAATTGGAATGGACTAATCATTGGGTAGCTCTGGCAGATAAATGTCAGTCAACCCTAAATATCCAGCACGATAATCTATTACTTCTGAAGCAACAATGCTATAATCTTTTGGAGCTATCTGACATCCACAATCGCAACGAAAGCAAGTCTCAAGCCATATCTTCATTAAACAGATTGATGAAACAGATTATTCTTAACGGGGAAAATTGGCATGCTCTCTAAAGGTTTATCGAAACCGCTTTTTCGTACCGATATAATATCATCACGGAATTTAGATAGTAAAAAAAAAAAAACATGTTTTATTGTTAAATATGTTAAAAAGTTTTGTTTTAATTAATATACACACACACATTTTAGCGAGTCAATCAGACAGACGGCAACGCCAAGCCTATCGATTTTATTGTTTCTAATTTCTCCTAAATCATAATATGAATATTGTTAATATATTAAATTCAATAAAATAAATCTAATCTAATCTAATCTAGTCAACAACTTTCGCTTGAAAGGCTTTTCCGAAATGTAAAAGATGAATTCAGTGTGGAATCAAGCATAGTAGACACCCCAGTCATGGGGTTTTTTCATGATTCTCCTGTTGTGTCAATTAGTGGCAGACGATCCATTGCATATCACTTCTATTATTTTTTTTATGTGCCATCTTTGTTTTTGTACCAAAAAGTCACCCGTTGGCTTTCAGCGAAAATTCCAAAAGCATTTTTCAAAGGACACATTATATCTCGAAGACAACGGGCTTATATAGGTCTCTTGAATATTTTTTTTACCAAAAATTACACGCACGAGTTATTCGCATTAGGAATAATCGCGGAGGTCAACTCAACCGAATGCGCAATGGCCAAGCCTCGCCCCGGGGGAACCGCCTTCATGATCACGGTAACCCCGACGCCACTATAGAACTACCCTACAGAAGTGATTAGGCTTTACCAACCAATTAGCAATTATCCGTCAACAGAGGGCTAAAGCCGCAGAAAAACGTGGACCACCTGCTGGAAAGAAATCCGATGAGCCCGCACTAGCATCGGCACATCGGACAAGTAGTAGTAGCCGAATAGTCGAATGAGGGGTAGGTAACCAGTAGAATATAGACGACCAGACGAAGTGGAATTGATTGGATAGATGGGTTCCTTTTTCGTTTGAAAATAAATATACAGCCCTGTCGGAGCGGACAATTCCCAGCAATGCATACTTCGTCGGAGGTTCAAATTCCATTCGAGGTATGTGTCGTCGGCTTCACTTCACTGCAATTCGTAAATAAATTCCACGGTGAATTTGTGTCGGAGGAAATGGGAAAAAATGGCACTCAGCTGTTGAAAATTGAACGAAAAATGCTCCTGAATGCACTTCAACGCAATTCACCGAGATCAAAAATCCTCCGAATCGTACTTAATCGGAGAATTTTCCGCTCAGACGTATACCTCGATAGGGCTGATAGAATCTCCAAAAGCTCTTCAAAATAATTGGGTTCCTTCTTTTTTTGGAAGTCCTCTCAAAGCAAATCTTATGAATTTTCGTTGGACTGATTCCATTCTATTCGAATGAACTACATAGAAGGGTGTCCAAACTTGTGAGGCATACTTCAAGTGAGGGCGAACTAGACAATTACAGAGCGAAAGAGTGACATATGGGTCATTAAACTCTTTTGACCACCTTTTTATAAATCCTAACATAGAGTTGGATTTATTGACGATAACGTTAATGTGTTTATTAAACTCCATTTTGGGATCAAAATAAACACCAAGATCTTTAAAACTGTCTACACGACAGAGAGTGTGCCCGGATAGAGTATATCTAAAATTACATGGAGCGCATATTCGTGAAAATGACATATGCTGGCACTTTGTAGGGTTCAGATTCAAACCGTTTTTAAGACACCATATGGTAAAACCAACGGGTCCGCCATCTTACGTTTTTTTTTTCAACTAGTGTTTATTTCGAGAATGGTAACACTTAGCTCATGTCTGATTTGACAGATAATTATTTTTATCCTTCCGCTGAACGAATATGGTTGTGTATATGCTTGAAAAACGCTGGGAAATATTGCGACATTACTTTGAAAATCATGGTAATGTTGCAGAATGTGTGCGAAAATTGCGTACGGATTTTGGAAGAAGAGAAGCACCGTCAGCTCCGTATGTTCGTTATCTTGTGAAAAAAGTGAAAGAAACGGGCATCCTCATCGATAAACCAAAGCGTGAAAAGCCAAAAACAGTGCGTACACCCGAGAATATTGCTGCTGTGACAGAAAGTGTGCGTGAAGCGCCATCAACATCAATTCACCGTCGTTCTCAACATTTGAACATTTCGGAGACATCATTGAGACGAATTTTGCATAAAGACCTTGGTATGACACCATACAAAGTCCAATTGGTTCAGGAGTTGAAGCCAACTGACCATCCAATGCGTTTTCGCTTCGCTAAGTGGGCCTGCGATCGACTTAGAGAAGATGCCGATTTTGCCAAAAAAATCATCTTTTCAGATAAAGCAGATTTTGATCTTGGCGGGTATATAAACAAGCAAAATTGTCGCATTTGGGGCACAGAAAACTCGCACGCATACATTGAAAAGCCGATACACCCAAAACGAGTTACTGTTTGGTGCGGATTTTGGTCCAGAGGCATAATTGGGCCATTTTTCTTCGAAAATGAGCAAGGAGTGGCCGTTACAGTCAATGGCGATCGTTATCGGGCCATGTTGAACGAATTTTTGTTCACAAAAATTGAAGAGGAGGATATTGGAAACATTTGATTTCAACAGGACGGCGCTACGTATCACACAGCCGAAGCTACACTCGATGTTTTGCGCCCTGTTTTTGAAGATCGCATTATCAGCCGCAGAGCTGATGTCGTTTGGCTACCTCGGAGCTGCGATTTGACACCGTTGGACTATTATTTGTAGGGTGCCGTAAAAGATAAGTGTTACGCCGACAAGCCAGAGACAATTGATGCTTTAAAGGACACTATTCGTGAATCCATTGGTGAAATACAGCTGCACACAATCGATAATGTGCTTGAAAATTGGACCGATCGTGTAGGCTACTGCATGGCCAGCCGAGGCAGCCATTTGAATGAAATTATTTTCCGTTATTAACCGGAAGGATTGTACTTTCAAATAAAAAAAGAAATTTGAGAAAATATTCAGTAGTTTTTTGTATAGCATTTTCAAAAAAAAAGTTATTTGGCGGACCCTTTATTTATTTCCAATTGTTATCTTAACACAGATTATTTCAATGTTAAGAGGGAATGGAAATTCTATTTTCTCAGAGGTAAGATGACTGCGAATTGCAGTAAGAATACCTCCACCAAGCGCTTTTAGGTCTTTTATATGGCGGTCACTCCTATATACTGAGAACCCATGATTAAAGAGTTCCAAGTCAAATATACTGGCGTTAAGCCACGTTTCTGTCAAGGAGAATATATCATGAGAAAAGGCTTGGGAATTAAGAAAGAAATGTTTTAGTTTTTATTCGAAGCCCTCTTACATTTTGGTAGTAGAGGGACAGTCGGTAGAGTTTTTTGATGCTGAGTTAACTCCGCTTGACAATAGTGCTTAAAGGCCATGAGTCAGTGTAGCATACTTTATCAAATACATTTGGAGGTACTACTATTTTAAACGATAAAATGAAACTATCCTGTTTACTAATCTTTGTAGTTTTTTTAGAAGTACCTGTAGGGACTAGATTTTTTGAAACCAAGTGACTAATCACGTCTTCGGAGGAAGTGCTTGGTTTCAGGCGTGATATAAAGATCGTTTTAGGTTTTGGTATCGATTCAATTGAAGAAGCAGATGCAGTCACTGTTGGAACTAAACTAGATGATGGTGCAGTAGGAGAAGTATTGGTTGGAGGCGACCCAACTGACAGATTTGGAACCAAATTATTTTTGTTTTGATCCTGACTTCTAAGATTAGAATGCATTCCCCTTTTATAAAAAAAAATCTAATCCTAAAGCAGCAAAGCCCTTCCCAGCTTCGATATCAACACACAATTATCGCTAAAGCACCCCCAAAAACAACTCCCCCAACCATTTTGCAACAATTCTTGCCCCGTGCGTAAATCCGAAATTGATTATTCCAAAAAAAAAAAAAATTTGATCAAACACCTCAAAATCCCCATCATCAAACAAACTAAAAGATTACCCACTTGACCTTCTCAGACAATGCTCTTCACGAAAGGGTCTTCTTTCTTCTTCTGCTATTCATATCTTTTTTTGTGCTCCACTGTTGAATAGCCATCTACTTGTATACTCTTACCGCGCATCAATCCATTCCATCAACTGACATACTGGACGATGTTTGATTTCGGATGTGTGATGTATCTGTGCGGTGTATCTCGCGCCCTCTCTCACTCTCTATCTCTCTTCTCAATGATCAATCATCAACAAGTAATACAGAAAAAAAGTAACAAATTCTCGAAAAGTTTTATTTACTCTTCTTGTCTGTCTTGTCTGCTGCTTGGCTGCCTCTGTATGTTGTGTTATTGTTCTTTACGAGAAAAAAAATCCAAAATACTTGAAAAACCACTTCTCTACTCCTAGATTCACATCGTATCTAGTTGTAAACTCTGCGTAGATACAACAGAATTGAAAGTACCAAAACGGACAAAAAAAACCATCCTCCTCATCGCCGCCTGTGGTCTTTTGACTCATAGATCACAGAACGACACTTGACGAACATCAAGCATCAGGCGAGTAGATACTTTGTATCTTTCAGAGCCCATCCATCTGTGTGATTCTTTCTTCGATTCGATAACTACTTGAATTTGTTTTATCACTGTAACCGTATATTTACATAAAGTTGGCGCGTTTCTTAGAGGCGACTTGAAGTTAAATTGCTAACAAGCAGCGCAAGATTGTTTTTCTTTTGCTTTGCAGATACAAATGTTGGTGATTTTTTTTTTGATTTGATTAGGGCATTCAAATTGGTCTCGTTTCGTGTCAAGATTGAAATATTTTCTGGCCATGGTGATGAGGGACAGCTTGTTGGTCCATCTTGTTATGGGCATCTAATGAAGTCACATGTTTCGGGTAAAGCATGCGAAATAGTCACGTGAAGATCGGCTGATATCGTGAGGGATGACTTTATGATTATAGGTCCAGTTGATGTGACGGGATTTTCCACGGTTCAATTCACTTAACTTTGCTAGTCATGATGATGTGGGACAATTTGTTGGTTCATCTTGTTATAGACATCTAATCAAGCGGGCAAAGCCTGCGAAATAGTCACGAGAAGATCGGCTGATCTTATAAGGGACTATGTGGTTATTTGTTGATATAACGGAATTTTATCTCAACATTTTGTATGCCATGTTGCTAGATTTATTACGAGGGTAAGACGAATAATCACACATATTCCATTCCAAAGGCGGCAGCGGAAGAATTCCCAAGATGGGGTTAACGGTGGCCCCACAAATTTGGACAACAGGTCATCTATTAATCTAGTCAGTCCCCTTAAATAGTGTAGTGGCTAATGTTGGCACCTTGTCCTAGGGTATTTAATAAATTGTAACTCGCCCTCCATATTAGGTGTTGTGCTATCAGAGTTAACCTCCTTATTACGAAAAAAATAATTAGAGACAACAGCCTCGGATAACGGATCCCCTCAAATACCAATCAGACCAGGAACGACCATGGAAATCGCGTTATAGGTGGGCACCTAGAACGTACGCACGCTGTACACCCCGGGTGCTACACAAACGATTCATATATGTTGGAAACACGTTGAACAGAATCAGGAAGGGGATTCGTTGTAAGGAGCCGACTTAGGTCAAAAGTAATCGACTTTAAGTCGGTTATCGATCGCCTGGCTGTGATCCGCATAAAAGCAACGTTTTTGCAAAAGTAGCCTCTTGCACACGCCATTACCAAGGACATTGAAAATTATATCAAGAAGGCATTTTACGACCTCCTGGACGTAACCTACGAAGCAAAAGCAGTATTATGCACACTGCTCTACCGATGATACTGAAAACCCTATCAAGGAAGAATTTTAAGACCTCTTGGACGGAGCCTACGAAGGCTTCAATGCGAAAATCGGTTAGAAAACCATCATCGGCGGGTTAGTTGCAAAGCACAGCTTCCACGAAATGACAACAGCTAATGGGTTACGACGAACAGACTTCGCGGCAGAATAGAATTCTGTTAAAAGCAGCAGTAGGTTCCCATTTTCAATGCGAAAATCGGTTAGAAAACCATCATCGGCGGGTTAATTGCAAAGCACAGCCTCCACGAAACGACAACAGCTAATGGCTTACGACTAACAGACTTCGCGGCAGAATGTAATTCTGTTAAAAGCAGCAGTAGGTTCCCAAGACTTCAAATCCAAAAAGGATCTGGCGATCTCCAGACGGTCGAACCGCCGACCAAATCGACTACGTGGTCATAGATGCGAGGCACGTATCCAACATTCTGGATGTGCTGAGAGGTAAACGAAAAGAGGCTTCGAACAGTGCAAAAAAAGAGACTTCACGTTGGTCGCCTTTGTGAGCCGGACATTGCCAGAGTCTACAAACAACAACTGAGTGAGAGGCTCTTATCCTCCATTAAAATCAACATCAAGTGGCTGCGTTACAACAATATCAACAAAGAAGTTGTCAAAACCAGCCTAAGGTTCCAGCCACCACCGAAAGATGCTCGTGGTATGACATATCAAGGAGTTACAACGCAAAACAAGCGCCGCGCGGGAAGAGTATCGAACCAGAGGAGGGAAAGCCACTTAGATCAGGGAAATCTAAGACTCTCGCAACAAGAGGAGCATCCGTCAATTCTTCAAAAAAGCCAAACAACTGGCTGCTGGTTTCAAAGTATAAGAACGCTGGCTCTTCGAAATAGCAATGGCAACCTAGTCCCATGCAGAGTTACTGCAGCAGCCTAATGGGCATAGTTCCGAGAGAATGATGGGCCACAAAACCGGCCCACCTACAGTCAACGAAGGGATAACGCTCCCTCCGAGCGCAGCCATCCAAAAAAATGACGAACAACAAGGAAATGGATTACCATCAGAACTCTCCAAATACGGAGATGTTGCCATAGAATTGTGCATGCACCAAACCATATAGATGGATGAGACCATTTCCGATGTCTGAAATTTCAGCTCCATATGTCCCATCTACAAAAAAGGCGATCTCATGTCTTGGACCAACTACCGAGGCATAACGGTGATAAATGTCGCATATAAGATCCAACGTACTTTGTGTTTGAGAATTCACCCTTATCGGCACGTACCAGTGTGGCTTCCGATCAGACAGCTCGGCCAAGGACCAAATTTTCACACTTAGGCAAATCCTGGAAAAGACCAAACAAATTTAAAGTCGAGACACACCATCTTTTCATCGACCCCAAGGCCGTGTATGAGAGCATCCATTGCCTAGAGCTTTATAAAGCGATGGCGGATCTCGGAATACCATCAAAAGTGATACAGCTGTATCGCCTTACACTGGACGACAGGCGATGTAACGTTCAGTTCGAAAACAGCTCATTCGAACTTTTGCAAACATGTACCGGATTCCGACAAGGTTGCTCGCTACCATGCGATATCTACAATCTCGTGCTGTAGCAGATAGTGCGTAGCGCAGGAGTCAATACGGAAGGTACTATCTTCAAGAAATCCGTTCAGGCACTGGTGTACGCCGACGATATCGACATCATTGGTCACTCACATCGTGCCGTTGTAGAAGCATTTACGGCAATTGAGGTACAGGCGAAACGGGTTGGTCTTATAGTTAACGAGGGCATGACAAAGGGCAAATTGTCAACAGACATACTTTGTCAAAAAACATTGGACAAAATGTCACTGTTGATAGCAACAATTTTGAGGTAGTTAAAGAGATCATCTACCTCGGATTCAACCTGTTGAGGATCTCTTTCTGAGACAAGGTAGGCTTCCATCCTCCATCCATCCAAAAGCTCGGTGAATGATCATCGATCCTCAAACTAGAGGCTCGGTCTTTCTTGTCTTCTTTAACTTGAAAGGTTGGGATTCGAAGATTCTTTTGTCTGAAGCATTATGAGAGAATGGCGGAGAGGAGAACACTTTTATTAACTTACAAATACAAGGTGGGCCAAAAGAGATCACCCTATTGGCGATAACCCATCAGCCGGTCGTCACTTAGGCGAATTTTGGTCAAAGACTTGCGCATGTTCCCGTACAAAGTCCAGTCCGTGCATCACCTGTTGCCTGTCGACTGCCAAACACGTGTAACCTACGCCCAAGCCATCCTCAATCTCGAGGACGAAGTGGACGATTTTTCGACCAAAATCACAATGAGCGATGAGGCTCATTTCCACCTCAGCGGGTACGTGAACAAGCAAAACTATCGCTTCTGGGGCACCGAAAATCCACGAGAAATGTACGAGAAGCCATTACACCCGCTCAAATGTACTGCATGGTGCGCTGTTCACGCTGGAGGAGTCATCGGGCCATTTTTTTCGAGAACGCCGCTGATCAAACGACAACAGTGGACGGTGCGCGCTATAGGGCCATGTTAACAGAGCTTTTTCTGCCGCAATTGGACGAATTAGAACTGGAGGACATGTGGTTACAATACGGAGCAACGGCACAAACTGCGCGAGCCACAACCGATATTCTGAAGGCAGCGTTCCCGGGTGGCCTCATCTCTCGTTTTGGCGATTTGCACTGGCCCGCAACCTCGCCCGATTTAACCGTTCCACACTTTTTTTGTGGTGTTTTTTGAAGTCCCGTGTTTACGTGAACAAGCCGGTAACCCTAGAAGCCCTCAAAGACAATATTCGACACGAGTGCGAGAATCTGTCGCCTGAAGTTCTCGCCGAAGTGATGAAAAATGTCATAAAACGAGCCCGTATGGCAAAAATTGTGACGGCTCCCATTTGGCCGATATCATCTTCTTGACTTGACCAATAAAATTCGAAAGGTTCAAATAAACATAATCAAAAAACGGAATCGAAGTTTTTCATTTAGAAAAAAAATGAGAGCCAGACAACATCGGATGACTTCTTTTTGCCCACCTTGTACAAATACAAATTTTTGGCTTAACAGGCTCGTTGCTATCCAGGGCCTAGCTTTCTCACAAACATTCATGTGTTCATGTGTACTTCGACCTACTGAACGGCTAAGTTGAGATAAACTATTCTTGCATTTGATACTGCTAGGATCATTTGTCAGATCATCACGAGAGGGGGGCCAGTGAAAAATTATTTTGGTGCTTTGAATTGAACCCAGATCTTCTGCGCGGCCACTGAGCCACAAGGCTATAAACCTGTGTTACTGGGTAACCTGACCTAACCTAGACAAGAAACTACACTTACTAGCTTTACTGGCACTACAATCCGGAATGACCCTGGGCCTCAATCAACATGCCTCTCCAATAACCAGGTCCTTAGCTAACTGCCTCAAGTTGCACACTCCAAGTTGGTTGGTTGACTTGACTAGTACGCGCAACTTAAGGAGCGGTCTTCCTCTACTCCGAAGACTTTGCGAGGCAGAGTATTCGTGAACATTCGTTCTACATGTCCTTTTTTACCAGGGGTATGTCGCTATACAGCTCGTTTAGTTCTTGGTTGAATCTTCGTCTCCATAGCCCGTCAACGCAAACGGGACCGAAGATTTTTCGAAGAATTTTCCTTTCTAAGCGACCAAGGATTTCTTCATCCACTATTGATACGGTCCATGCTTCAGCGCCGTAGAGCAGGACTGGGATGATCAGGTTCTTATATAGGATCTCCTTAGTAGTTCGATTGAGAGCTTTACTACTAAATGTAGACAAAGTGCCGTACTACCTCAAAGTTATATCTGTCAATGGTGACGTTCTGTTGTTGTGGTGACAGCATATGGTTAGTCTTACACTGCCAAACCCATTTTTGGCGCTTCCTTCTCTATACTAGCAAACGTAGCTATGACAGCACGTTGAGTCCTACCAATGATTCAATATCTCGGCGTATGCTAGTAGTTGCACCGATTTTTGTAAGATTTTGCTTCTGGTGTTGGCTCGGGTGTTTTGCAAAATTCTCTCAGGAACCAGATTAAAGAAGAAGTGAAAGTGAGGTCGTTTCCGAGCAGCGAGAATTCTCCATCGTCATCCTGCACGACAGACGGTTTGGGCGGTATACCAAAACTAGACATGGCTCTGTATAGTTCGTCTCTATAAATGCTGTCGTATGCGGCTTTGAAATCGATAAATAGGTGGTGGATATCGATTCGGACTTCTTGGGTTTTTTCTAGGATCTGCCGAAGTGTAAAATTTGAACGGTTGTGGACTTTCATATCCTAAAACTACCCTGATAAGGACCGATCAGGTTGTTGGTAAACGGTTTCAGGTGTTCACATATTAAGGCCTTTTTTGCTCTTTTTTCTTCTTTCTGAAAAGCCAGTGTTCTTCCCTTCATCTTCGCCTGAGCTCAATGGCAGCTCTCGTCTTCACCTGCAGCTTAGCCTTGTAGGCCGCGTTCATGGCTGCGAGCATCTGTTGGCATTCCCCATCAAACCAGGGGTTTCATAACAAATCCGCATCAGAATAGTCGCTGTTGCTGCTCACTGTTACATGGTCCGTAGTAGATGTCACAGTTTTTCATCCTCTTTTTGCCCGGCCTCCCCATCGTATTTACTGGATGGCAGTAATGTCTGTTTTGTAGCAGCTTAGGGCTTCCGCTAGTTGTTCGCATGCACCTCTCCTGTTTAATGTTCTCAAATTCCAGTTGCAGATACGAACTTCTTTGTCCATTTTTCATTTAGCAGGGTCGTAAACAATAAGAGCAGTCCTTTCCGAGGCTATTGGTTGCTTCGTAACATATAATTGCGGAAAGAATAAATGTTGATAAAAGAATTTAATGGTACTCAAGTGGAATTGTGATGTGATTCTTCGGCTTACCGAAAGAATATTCACTCCAGTCCGATTCTTTGCAAAACCGGGTGATCTGGAACATAGGGGTGTTTGCATGTCCTGTAAATCATTGAAATCTTATTCAGCTATCGCTTTTCGCAGGGCGGAAGTAACATAGCAAGTGTGTGATATCCTCTTCTACTTTAAAGTTGCTAAATTGCATGCATGCTTCTCAACCTCATTGAACTAGAGTGCTTACCCAACAGTTTGTGACCTAGCGCCACATAAGATGAAAATACAGATCCTTGACAATTGAAATTTTAGTCCCTCCTGGATATCTGATATACAGATATTTCGATATTTCGGTATCTTGAAAACCATGCCTAGACTTAACCAAGCAGTTCCAGGCACTTCAATTCAAACTCCACCATCTTTTAAGAGCGATCACCGATCGCAGATCTCCCCAAACGATGCTTTGAATTCCCATAGGCAGCAGATGCTTCATCTCCTGGACTATAGATAGAAGTCGCGCAATCGCAATCGCAATTACATTCTAAATTCTTTTTCTCCTCAGTCAAACGCCAATAATACCCAATGGCAAATGCCAACAATGAAGGTCACTCTCAGAGTGCACCTCTAACGATAATTTACTGCATGATCGTTTTTTCGTTAAACATTTTATTCGCAAATGCAATGTGCTCTCTGCATTGACCACATGCACCGCATATAGCCACCGCCGACGCTGTCGGGCACCAGAAGCAATATGGGACCCATCCAGAGCTGCAGTGCATAATTGCAGGTGGAGGCACCAACCGCACACAGTACACCAGACCACATTTAAATTATTATTCCAAATGATTATTAGACGCGGGGGAATAAAAAGGCCGCAGCAGCTCGCGATCTGCTGTGTACCTATTAGGTTTGCGAATTTTTAATACAGAACTACAAAAGTATCTGAACAAGTATCTCCTATGTGTGTGTCGCGCGCTTGTAAATACCTCCCGCATCGCAGATATTCTTTTGTAGTAATGCACTGCTGCATCATCATCATGCCGCTGCATCTATACGGCACAATGAAAATTCTTACAACAACAAAAAATTGTTTAATAACAGCCAGACAAACAGACAAACAATAAACATAAACAAACGACAAAAGTATATTCTTTGGACATTTTCTTCTGCAGAACATAATTTTTATACATGGGGTTGAGGTTTTTTTTTTTTTTTGGTTGATTCCAACAATTGCAAGGAGCCCAAGGAGCTTTTGTTCGGTTCCCTCGAATTTCTTTTCATTCCTTGGGCTGCTGTTCAGTTGAAGGCTACTCGATGTGACTCCCTGTTACAGTGTGCCTTGGTTTCAACATTGCTATTGTGAAATTCAGCAGCAGCGATATATGTAGTTCAGTTATCAAAGGCTGCTGCTGCCTTGAGAAAGATACCCATAGTGCACCCTTCTGAGATACTTTTGGCTCAGTTTTACTTTCAACGGAATTGTGTTGAATTGTTTTTTGTTTTTTTAGTTCGCTGTTGGTTTGGCTTTTCAGTGAAAAGGGCAAAAGATTGTTTAACTTCCCCCGTTCTTCACCAAAAGCCCCACTTAACCTGGATACGAGTATTTTTTGGGGCATTACATGGCCCTCAATGGACACCAACAGATACAAAAAGTATCTTTTGCAATATAATATGTGCGGTGCGCTATGGTCTCAATATCTGTCTGTCTCTATGCGGTTGGCCAGAATATCAGGTTGTGGGGCAGGGACAATTCGAAGGATCCTTGCAAATTTATCGAAAATTCGCGAAAACAATGCGAGCGGGTCGGGAATTGTATTATTCCGCTGTCGTTTGGTTTGTTGTTGTCCTCATCGTCGGTTGTCGCCTGTTTGCGGGGTAACGATATCGCCAGTCGACGATGTTACGCCAATTGCGGGGGATAGCTATCGAATAGCGATTGGTAAGATATTTGTCGTTTCAGTTTGGTTTTCGGTTTGGGGAACTATTGTTGTGTCAGTTGCACATGATTGTCACAGATCAGTGGAGATTCGGTTTATGTAATCCACATGTACGGTGCACTTATGGGTGCAAATTAGTACGCGAATGTATCGGTTCGTGGTGAAGGGCTTCAATGGGACTACCTCAAGGGGTATGAATGGGATTGATAAGGGATTGCGAAGTCGTGAGTATATAGCAGCTCTACCATACACAGTGCATGTCATATGATTAGATTTGTTTCACTTGAAATCTCCAGTTATTTTGTAGGACTTCATTGTATAGATATTGACAAATGACATAAGGAAAAGGAGTGGCAATCAGTCTACTCAGATAAAAAACAAATAACCTTAATGGTCCGGACGGATTTAACAACTATTTCCTTGATCTGCAAAAGGAAGAGCAGTTCCGAAGTTCATATCGCAATAGAGAAGGTGGCGTTATGGTTTGTGGAGATGTCTGCACCTATCGGTTTGATTGATTGAGCTAAGTTCTACCAAATGGTGTTGGAAACAGCTTTTCGATTATGCCAGAACATATTCGCGTTCTTATGTGGATTAATAAAAAACTGAAACAAATATCCAATGGTGGATTTGATCACAATATGGCCCCCTATACTTTTCAGACCTAGGTGAGGTTAGATTGTAGTGGCTGCACACTTAGACCATAAAGGTCCGTTGTGGTACCACATAGATTTGTCTTTCCCTATATTCGTTCGCCCAATTGAACCATTCAGAGCTGACTACATAGCGTAGGAGGTGTCTGTCACTAATATTATGCTCCTCACCTAGATTTATCAAGACGTTTTAACAAAGAAGGTTTTTTTTGCCTTGGGCTGGTGGAAATGTCGGAAGGGAAAACATCTTTGTTACGAAACGACAACAGACAACGGCTACCGACTAATCGATTTTGCAGCAGCTCGTAATAAGGTGATAAGCAGCACTAGGTTCCCAATGCTAAGGATCCACACAGCAACCTGGCGCTCTCCAAACGGTCAAACCGCCAACCAAATCCACCATAAGCTAATCGATTCGAGGCACGCATCCATCATCCTCGACGTGCATACATTCCGAGGGGCAAACGTCGACTCTGACCATTTTCTTGTCGCGGCTAAATTCAGAGCTCGACTGTCCAATGAGAAGAAGCTGCGAACTTACCAGAAGAAGAAATTCGACGTTAGATGCCTTAAAACACCTGAAGTAGCCAGAGCCTACAGTGAACGCCTGAGTATGAAACTCTGCATCCACCTAGCACAGACGCCAACAATCAGTGGTGCGAGTATTGCGACATCATCAAGGAGGTAGCCGAAACCAATGTAGGGTACCAGCCACACCAGAAAAGAGCCTGTGGTATGATGATAAATTCGTGTACAGGAAAAAGGTGACAGAAGATGCACACAAGAAAGCGCTGCCGAGGAAAACAAGGGCAGCGAGAGATGAGTATAGAGCCAGGAGAAGGGAGGAAAAGAAAGCCCTGAGTAGAAAGAAGAGTGCTTACGCAGCTTCCGAGCTCAGGGAGATTAAAGAGTCACGCGATCGTTACAACATCCGGAGGTTTTATAAAAAGGCCAAGCAATTCGCTGCTGGCTAAAAAACTGGAACGCAGGCTATTCGAGAAAGCAAAGAAAACCTAGTCACTGAAGCGCAGCGAATAGCAGCATTTCCAGCAGCTGCTTAATCGGCGTCATGTAGAGAGAGAGTGACAGGGCGAGAAGAGAACGCACGTCAAGTCAATGAAGAACTAGTTCCACCACCTAGTATAGAAGAAGTTGGCCTAGCTATAAAAAAAGCTTAAGAACAAAAAGGCCGATTGTTCGATGGCTTACCATTGGAGCTTTTTTAATACGGTGGGGATGTTTTGGTAGGTAGCATGCACCGAATCATCAACCAAGTATGGGTGGAAGAAAACATGCCCGATGACTGGACTATCAGCTCCATATGCCCCATGTACAAAAAAGGCGATCCTATGTCTTACAAGAACTATCGAGGCATATCCATGCTAAATGTCGCATTCAAGATCCTATCCAACGTACTGTGTGAACGTCTAAAACCGTTATGCAACACACTAATCGGCACGTTCCAGTGTGGCTTCCGGACCGGCAGATCCACTATAGACCAACTTTTCACGCTGAGGCAAATCCATCCGCTGAGGCAAATCCAGACCAACGAATTCCAAGTCGAAGCTCACCACCTATTCATCGACTTCAAAGCCGCGTATGATAGCATACATCATCAGGAGCTCTATATGGCGATGGCCGAATTCGGAATCCCGGAAAAAATTGAATCAGCTTTGTCGCGTGACGCTGGAAAACGCGCTGTAACGTGCAGTTTGGAAGTAGCTCCTCCGAACAAATATGCACCGGATTTCGGCAAGGAGACGCGCTATCTTGAAACTTTTTCAATCTCGTACTGGAGCAGATAGTGCGCAGGGCAGGTATCAACACGGTAGTTACTATTTTCAACAGGTCCGTCCAGCTGTTGGGCTATGCGGACGATATTGACATCATCGGTCGCTCCCACCGTGCCGTGATAAAAGCGTTCATGGCGATTGAAGAACAGGCGAAATCCGTTGGCCTTGAAGTAAATGAGGATAAGACTAAGCACATGCTATCAACAAACAAGCATCTGTCCACCGCCTAGGACAAAACGTCACTGTTGATAGCACCAATTTCGAGGTCGTTAAGGAGGTAACCTACCTCGAAGCAAACATAGAATCCACGAATGACATCCTAGTGGAGATCCGGCTAAGAATAACCGTAGGAAACCATTGCTACTTCGGTTTGGCGAAACAACTGGGTTCAAAACTCCTAACTCGAAGGACGAAATCTGTCCTCTACAAAACCCTTGTCCTGTCAGTACTGCTTTATGGTGCCGAGTGCTGGACGATAAGCAAGAAGGGATAGCTGGTACGGATTTTTGGTCCTGTGCACGAGGAGGGCGAATGGAGGAGAAGATACAACCGCGAACTCTATGAGCTGTACCAAGATGTGGATGTAATCCAAAAAGCCAAAACACGTCGAGTACATTGGCTCGGCCACATCGAGCGAATGGACAGCCCCCAGGTTCGAGAAGGCAAGGAAGACCGAACCTCCGTTTCAGAGAACCAAACCATCGCGGATGCCAGAGCGCTTGGTCATGACAACTGGAAGCATCGAGCCCGGGATCGTAGAGGATGGAAGGTTGCAGTGTCTCAGGCAGAGACTCTTCACGGGTCGGAATCCCGAGAAGTAAGTGTCTTCTCTTTACCCATACAGCGGCTGCTGAAGTCGTTTGCATAATCGCCAAGTCTTCTTGCATGAAAGCAGTTAGAGAGTGCCCCGTGAAGATACATATTGTGGCCCGTGGTCTATCAGAAGAGACTGATTTCTTAAATCCAGATTTGGTCAAATCTGAAAAACTAGGCTATTCCTAAAAAAAATCCATCATGAGCCGCTTTTTTATAAAACCACTATTCCTAACGGGAAATTCGTTCCACCAGCGGACAGCGCAACGTGTGTTAATTTAGCGTATCCATTGTATTAAACGATAATTCAAACTAATTTGATTAGGAACATATTTACACCTCAAATACCGTCCTAACATGACTGCTTACTTTGCATCGAAACATACAATCCACCATTTGTATTTATTATTTAACAAAAAAAAAATTAAAAACAAAAGAGTTCACTAGCAAACTTGGGTTCTCCAGGAACTTCGTGTCACTCTTCTGTCACGCAAAATACAAACTCTGACTTGGTAGGAGGGATCTAACAACTAATTAAATTCATAATTTAACACATTACCTGATGAATGCACATATTTAATGTCAATCGGGTGAGTGTATAGCCTCAAGCTCGATTCCCCCCAAGGGTCTCCATTGTGAATAAAATAAAGCTGACACAGTCACGATTTGTTTCTTTTTTTTGTTTTCCTCCATTTTTCACTCCAAGACACCTCTATTGACAGCATCCTTACCCTTTAGCCATTGCACACGCTCTCATCTCCCTCTAGCACACCATTTGCTAGTGGAATTTTTAGAACAAAAAGGTATCTCCAACTAGCAAAAGCTTTCCCGTCGAGTTTTTATAACTTTTTTTTTATTATTTTTCTCCCTCTAGTATCTCGAGGTATTGCTAAACCATTTTTATTGTTGTGCACTCGCTGAATGAACATAAATATAAAATAAGAGGCGCGCACACACAGAGAACATATCCATAAGGACCACATACGGAAAATATTTGTCTTCGTTGTCCACTAGCAGCTAAAGACGAAAAAAAAATAACAAAAATTGCAAATCCCAAACACGACAAATAAATCTGCAAATATGCAGATACTGGCGTTTCCCATAGGGATACAGTACTACACATACCTATTCCACCATTTAGCCGAGCACTCGCGCGAGAGAGACGAAAATTCCATCTGCACCCCAGACGCTGTCCGCATGAGTGTTTGTTTTGTTTCGAAATCGATTTTGTGTCCAATGTTTTATTGATATTACCAAAAATAGTTTGCTACCAACTTAATATGAAACGTTTGTGCTGTTTTTCTCTTCGGCTATTTCTACACCGTGGCCTCATACCGAGCGCGAAAAACGTGAGGTTAAACGCAATAAGGCACTAGTACTCGTAGATACGAGTACACTGCTGGGCTGCTTCTAACCAGAGTCATCTGGAGTATTTGGCCGATTCGGTGTCAGGGAATTTTCCCTCAGAATGGAAGGAGGGCAAACACAGTCAAAGTGCGGCTTTTATAGTTCATTAGGGATTGTGGGTCAAAAACCTCCTTGCATCATCGCGGCGTACTAATTTCTTTGGTCAACTTAATTCGAATTGTGGTGAGGTTGAGTTTTTTTTTTCTTTTTTTAATCAAAATTAGTTTAATTAGCATACTTGCGAGAACGGCGATATAGGAAAGATATGACTACCGGTCCATGCTTAATCAAAAAACAAATAGATGTAACACAATAAACGTAGAGATGATTTTCGATTTCGAAAAAAAAATTGAGACAATAAAATGGAATTAAGTTCAAAGCGGGTTAATACCGGCCAATGGACAGTGGACACATTTGTCGGTTGGTGGATGAATTTTGTGTCTTTAGAAATGATACGTTTTAGTTATTTAAATTAGATTAAGACACAGAAAATACAAGATCACGATTGTAATTGAATCTTTCTGGTGCGTCATAGCATACCCCGTCGCCTTTCTTGAAAACCCTGAGTGATTTGTATAATTTAAGGCACCACTAATTAATTTGTTAACTTGAAAACAATTACATGACACTTTTCAATATTTTTAATGATATGTGAACTTACAGGATAGGCACGATTTTTTGCTGAACTTTGGCATTAACAAATGTCCCAATACTCTGTTTTTAGGAAAGTACACTTCAAAACTGAGAAAAATACCAGAAACCTTCCAAAATACACAGCATAACTTGAAACCTTGAAAAATGGGGCTTAGATCAGGTTAAACAGGTCTCTCGTGAGTTTATATTTGTTTAGCTTTAAGCGTGAACGCAACGAATCCGAAGGGTATGTCAATCTGTAGTCTCGCTTTAGGGAATTTACTCGGTAGGGAGTATTTCTGAGTATCAGACAGCAAGTTTTTTTTAGCTGTCTTTAGTGTCAATCGGATTCTCATTCGCACAAATCCATGACTTGGTAAAATTTAAACGTTTTCAAGGCGCAGTTTACAGCGGTGGCTTTTTTATGAGCAGAAGAAGATATCCGCTGGGGAGATTTGAGCTTCGGCTACAGCCAACGAAGTATTTCCACCAATTGAAGAAATGTTCGAGGAAAGCATGATCAACTGATTTGGGAAAATCCAAGTTATCGACAAACCGCAACCACAGATTCACCATCGCACCAACTCAACCGGAAATCGACGGAAAGCGGGAAGACAGAGAGATGGTACTTGCACCTCTTCCACACAAAATTTTCCTTCATATGAAAGGCCTTCTCTATATATGCAATCAACGTCGGAATGTCAAATCCCTCAGATCAAAAATGTTACAGTGTCCTCTACCCACCCATGAAGCAACCATTTTTTACAGTTTTACTGTTGACGACCCTTCTAAACGAAAAAAGCTTAACGACGTTCGTATCTGCACCTAAAATGTGTGAACATTAAACAGATGAGGTGCAGCCGAACAACTAGCGGAAGCCCTAAACTGCTGCAAAGCGGACATTACTGCCACCCAGGAAATACGATGATATAGGCCGAAAAAAATGAGGATGAAAAACTGTGGCATCTACTAAGGGCCGTGTTATAGTGAGTAAAAACAGCGACTTTTCGGATGCGGATGTGCCAGACTTAGGCAAGAATGCTTCTGTTTCCAAGACATTAGCGAATGCATTGTAAGAATTCGCATCAAGACCAAATTCGCCAACATAAGCCTTATATGCGCTCACGCCCCGACACACGAAGGACAAAGATGCCACAGCTAAAGATTGCTTCTACGAACTCCTTGACAAAACCTATAAGCAACTACCGAAGTAAAGATTTTAACGCAAAGTTAGAAAGAGAAGACACCTGAAGCTGTTTTGTCGGAAAACACAGCCTACACGTCAACACGTCTGTCAACGGACTTAGCCTAATTAGCTTTGCTAAGGAACGAAATGCCACTATAGCCAGTACACGGTTTCCTCGATATTGATATCGAAGAGAGGAAACCGTGTGCTGGCCTCGATATCAATATCGAGGTGTCGATCTCCAGATCAACGAACGGTCAACCAAATTGATCACATTACAATAGACAAGAGGCACGCATACAGTATTTTGGATGACCGTACATTCCTAGGGGCTAACATCAACTCGAAACACTACCTTGTTGCAGCTAAGGTAAGAATGCGGATATCCACCACGCCACAACAAAACAGAAATACTGCGAAAAAATGTTATCTCGAAAGACTGCAATCACGCGTATCCTTTAACCTCTCGATTAACACCATACCATACCAGCATCGAATGTCGAAGAACAATGGCAACGGTGTCACCAAGCCATTAGATCAGCCGCAACTGATGTGCTAGGTTTCTCTAGCCCACCAGGAAACCCTGGTTTAGTGATGAATGCCGACAAATGCTCGCATCCAAGAACGAGGCCTAAAAGGCTATGCTGCATGTGAAGACTACAGGTGAGCTGCCATTGAGCGAAGGAGGAAAGAACACCAGCTGTTCAGAAAAAAGAAAAAGAGCAAGAAAAACGCTCAATCGAGGATATAGAGAGGTGCCACTCCAGGAACGATGTTCCCAAGTTTGACTAAAGTGTAAAACGTCAAAGCCAAGGATACAAGGCTCGAACAGAATCCTATCGAGATGAACAAGGAAATATCGTATTTGAGACACAGTCAATGCTGAGGATAATATGGAGGAACCACTTCTGCAGACTGTTAAACGGCGAGGACGAACAACATTCCGCTGTCAGACAGAACGTACCATTCAATACTGGCAACGACAGCGAAAACTGCCAACCACCCGACCTAAGTGAAGTGAGGATAGCAATATCTAAACTCAAGCTTAATAAGGCCGCCGGAAATGATGGCTTTTCCGCTGAGCTTTATAAAGCCGGCGGAGATGACTTGGTAAGTAACATCCACCAACTCATAAGCCAACTCTGGTCGGATGAAAGTATGCCTGAAGAATGGAACCTCAGCATCGTTTGCCTGATCCACATCAAAGGAGGCCCTCTAAACTGCGCCAACTACAGAGACATACGTCTCCTCAACATCGCCTACAAGATCCTATCTGCCGTAAGATGTGAACTCCTGATATCGTTTACCAACAACCTGATCAGTGTGGTTTTAGGTCAGAAAAGTCCACAACTGATCAAATCTTCACATTTCGGCAAAGTCCCAAGAAGTCCAAATCGATACCCACCACCTATTCATCGATTTCAAAGCCGCATATGAGAGCATTTATAGAGACTAGCTATTCAGAGCCTTGTCTAGTTTTGGAATGCCACCAAAACTTGTCCGTCTGTGGATGATGACGATGGAGAATTCTCGCTGCTCCATCAGTGTCGGAAATAATCTCATCGACACATTCGATACCAAAAAAGGATTTAGGCAAGGCGATGCGCTGTCATGTGACTTCCTTAATCTGATTCTTGAGAGGATTGTGCAAAACTCTTTCACAAATCGTGTTGTCATAGCCACGTTTGCCAATATAGAGAAGGAAGCGGCAAAAATGGGTTTAGCAGGGTTAGACTAAGTATATGCTGTCAACACGAAAGGACACACAATATCGAAAAATTGGACGAAACGTCACCATCGAAAGATACATCTTTGAGGTAGTACGGGACTTTGTCAAACTCGGCTCTGCTTTCAACTCTGACAACAACATCTCGTCAGAAATCAAACGAAGAATTACTCTTGCCAACTGCTGTTGCCCTCACTCGAACTATACTAAGGAGATCATATATAAGACCCTGATTACCCTAGTCCTGCTTTACGGCGCTGGAGCATGGACCGTATTAAAAATGGATGAAGAAATCCTTGGTCGATTTGAGAGGAAAATTCCTCGAAAAATCTTCGGCCCCGTTAGCGTTGACAGGCTATGAATACGAAGATTCAACCAAGAACTATACGAGCTGTACAGCGACATGCGTTGACGGCCCCGTTTGCGTTGACGGGCTATGGAGACGAAGATTCAACCAAGAACTATACGAGCTGTACCGCGACATGCGTTGACGGCCCCGTTTGCGTTGACGGGCTATGGAGACGACGATTCAACCAAGAACTATAATTCCTCGAAAAATCTTCGGCCCCGTTAGCGTTGACAGGCTATGAAGACGAAGATTCAACCAAGAACTATACGAGCTGTACAGCGACATGCGTTGACGGCCCCGTTTGCGTTGACGGGCTATGGAGACGACGATTCACGTAGCTGTAGTCTAGACGAAATTTCGCTAAGACATGGCTAGGTAATGTAGAATGAATGGATGGAAATATTTGCTTCCCAGCCAGACTTTGGACGCAGTAAAAGAAGACCTCGCCTTAAGTGGCCCACACTAGTAAAAGCCAACCACAACTAACTTGGAGTGCGCAACTGGAGGCATAAAAAAGTTAGCTAAGGACCGTACCTATATATGTGAGTACGATTTTCTAAATGTCCTGCTCAGCCACTTTTTCAAAATTCCTTACCATTTGACCAAAACCAAAGTTTTTCTGAAAAATAGGCGTGGCAGTAGGCGGATTTTGAAAATTGTACATTTGTTCTGTAGGCACGGACAAGGATCCCATATACTCCCAAATTTCATTATTTTATAGTGCTTACACACCGAATCGAAAACTGAGTTTTCGGCAAAAAGTTTACGAAAACCACTTGATGCTTTCACACCGAACTCTGACCAGGTTTCGTTTGACATTTCAATCATTTCCATTATATTACATTTTTCACAAGCCAGAGCCATAGTTGAAACGAAATGAAAAAATATATTTTTTTTTGACAGCTAGTTCATCAGCTGTTTTGTGGGACGTGTGGCACATGTAGAATGTATGAAAAGGTGTGTTCGTTCCAACAACCTTCAACGAGATGACGTCTGCCAAATGTGTTCGATACGGTTTCGGCGTAACCTACTAGTTTTTGAAAACTGCAATTGTATGGGAAAACTTCGGTTTTCGATGTAGGTTTCAGGTATTTTTGCAAAAACTCAGTTTTCGGTTCGATGTGAGAGCACTATTAGCTCAAAATGTTAGGTTTGATGGTGCGCAGACAGTGAGACAGACGGACGGACAGACAGACATGGCTAAATCGACTCAGCGACTTTGAGTCGATCCATACTTTAAGGTATATCTAGGTAAATTATTTCTCGATTTTACAAACTACGTATCAAAACTAAAATACCCCTATGAGATAGGGCATAAAAACATTGCCACTTTGTTTTATTGTCAAGAAATTTGTGGCAATGTGACATTTTTTTCAGATTTGAGGGAGTTGGTGCTGGGCGATATGAAACAGACCCGCTTTAAAATATTCGAAACACAAAATCGGCAAAATTCCTTTTTTGTAAAAATAAAACGGATAAATAGCTCAAACATTTCAAAAATCGCGTTTCTATAGAACAATTGCCTGCTCGAGATGCTTGCAAGAAGATAAAGCGTTAAAAATAGGACAGCCTTACTGCTGCTCTTTCTAACTTAATCATCAGCCGAATTCTCATAAAAAAAACATTATGAATACCTTAAAATTAAAAAAGTATCCATTGCTCCAAATACCTTACACTTTGACACCTCTCTGCAAAAGAAGATACCTTCCCCACGCTTGTCAGTTGAAATTCCTAATTGACACCTAAAACATCATATATCTATCTATTTGATTTCTATAGACTGTAGAATTTTCTATATTTAACCTTCAACATCTTTTTACTCACCTATCTAGATATGATTTCGTTCATCTATAGACAACACCAAACAGTTTTTTTTTTATATTGTCCGTGTTAATTTTATCTGATTTTTTCCAAGACAAACCAATGATTGATGAATTCTTTGGCACTTTATATGAGTATAACGGGTATCTTATATCAAAAATCCTCAATTCAATAGATACTCACAAAAGTATTTGAGGAAAAGATTAATTACATTCATTGGATGTTCACAAAAGATACATATGGATGATTTTGCATGTAAAATTTCAATTAGATAGTTTTTGCTCTAACTAAGTTCACTTTTAGAGATCTAAAAATAGAAGTTAACAAAAATATCAACATAAATTAATATAACTGCATCTATAAACTTCGCATGTTATGAGTAATCATCGGGTTTTAATTTACTTCACATACACGCTTCGAATATCGGATGTGTGAATTGAATGTTTGTGCCCCGTGCTAGCTTTTGAGTTCGCATCCATGGGTCCAGGTAATAAATTATGAGAATTGTAAATATTTATTAACATGAAAAATAATTTACTCAATGATTATGACACGGTGAAGACGATGTTGACATTGTCTACCTTTGTGGAACGATGAAAGTCTAGAGCAGAGTGAAATTGGCGCAATTGCATGCATCCATTGGGGTTAAGTCTTTAAGGGCAAGTGGGGTTTTAAGTGAACATTCAAATATGATGTCCACATATTTACACTTATGTGGACAAAATGGCTGGTCAAATGGTAGGCAATGCGAATATATGAAATCAAATGAATTTTCACGTAGCTGACGCCTACCAACTGCGACTCTCAGGCTTCTGTATCGGATGGTTACCCCTGGGATGTAAAATAAGCCCGATGATATGTAGTCAAAGTTACAATACTGGGCATTTTATCGCTATTTAGTTTCTATCTTCATTCGACAACACTTTGCCATCATTTATTTGAAAATTAACACACTTTTGTCACCTCTGAATGTATCACCTTACTTTTCCCGATTTCAGCGTAAATTATCTTCTGCAACATTCCTCCAGCCAAAAATCCGCATCTTACATTCATTCGTTGTGGATGGATTTGTTTCTCAACAATTAGTTTTCTGAATCAAAATAAAAATGAGCTTCATCGCAGAAGATGATTTTGTTTGAAAAATCCGCATCCAGTTGTTGTTGTTCCAAAATCCATTCTACGAACTCTCTTGGCGCTGCATGGTCAGTAGCCTTCAGTTCTTGAGTCAATTTAACTTTGTAAGCATGCAGTTTCAAGTCTTTCATGAGAATTCGCTGTAGAGAGCTTCTCGAAATGCCCATATCTTGACTACGGTGCCAAATTGATGTTCCTGGACTGTCACTAATATTCTAGCGAACTGATTCGATGCTTTCTGTTGAACACCTTGTGACTGGAGACCCAGAGTGTTTATTGATCCAGTCTCCCTGTATTTTTCAATTATTCCCTTCACAGTTGATTCCTTTAAATCACTATGACGGCCATATTTTGTACGAAAATGGCGGACTGTAGCTGACAAACCTTCGTTTCTTTTAAAATATTGCTCAACTATGAAAATGTGTTGTTCTTTCGTAAAGTGCTCGATTTTTACTAACCCCGAACTGTCAGCTGTCACATTGTTATCTTTTGTTTCAGTGAATGGGCTCTCGAGAGACTTGCTGAATTTCCACTCCTTTCAACCAATTTTTTGTTCAGTGATGAGGTCCATTTCAGGCTCAATGGATACGTCAATAAGCAAAATTGACATATATGGCCCAAAGAACAACCGGAAGAGGTTGCAGAGCTGCAGTTACATCCACTCAAAACAACCAAAAGGTGTGGCTTAGGGCTGGTGGAATAATTGGTCCCTATTTCTTCAAAAATGAGGCTGGCGCCAACGTGACTGTCAATGCAGTTCGTTATGTCGATATGATAACGGACTTTTTTTGCCTGAAAATGAAGCCCAAAATCTCGACAACATTTGGTTCCAAGAAGACGGCGCTACTTGCCACACATCCCGTGAAACAATGGACATCTTGAGAGGCCGCTTCGGTGAACAATTAATGTCACGCTTCAGATCAGTAAATTGGCCAGGAAGATCATGCGATACCACAGCGTTAGACTTTTTCCTTTGGGGCTAGGTAAAGTCTAAGGTCCTTGCAGATAAGTCAGCTACGATTGAAGCATTGGAGGTCAGCATTACCCGTGTTTTTCGCGCGATACCGACAAATATGCTCGAACGCGTCATCGTAAATTGGAACGTCCACATGGATGAGCCACGGCACAGTTGCGGCCAACATTTGAAAGGGATTATCTTTAAAAAGTGAATCTCAAGAACGGTTCTTTAGATTAATAATAAAGATTTCACGAAATATTTGATTTTTTTGTGTTATTTCCCATTTAAACGAGTGGTGGGTGCACGACTGGGTCGTACGCAACTTTCTCTTTCACAGCGAGTTGGGTTAATTAATGCTAAAAATTATAAAAAATTTCGAAATGTGATTATATGAACGTTTACTCCGAAATTTGAAGGAATCGGTGTCTATGTGAAAAATAATTAATTTTCGTTATTGGCCAAAACTGGAAATTCCGTTAAGTAATAGTTGGGCTAAAACTAACCATGTGGAATTGTTTAAAAATATTATAGTAGTATATATATTAAATTTCATTCAATTTGGCATAGCAGTTTGCGAGAAATTAACAATTTTCTTTATATGGCCTAAATAACAAAATCCGTTATATGGATTTTCTCGCAAAAACTGGGTATGCAGTTTTGTTGGAACTAATATGTATATAGTATATATAAAGTTTAATCAAAATCGTTAGAGCCGTTTTCGAGAAAATTGAGATTATGTGTAATTTTTATATGGCAGGTACCAGAGAACTGCATGCGGTCATGTTTTTATACCTTGCGATAGACTCAGAAAAAAGCGGTGCAGGTGTATACCGCCATCGCAAGCTATGCGATAGTTGCGTTGAGAATATGTTCAACAAAGGAGTCAATGAGTGTATGGCTCTCTCGCATACTCGAGTGTTAAGCACCACCGCTTCTGAATGCTGCCGGCTCGCCTCGGTGTCAATTGCGGTATATGCGGTGTTTCTGCAAACACCGCAATTAATTCATGGAATATTCTACCAAACGCAAAATAAAAGGTATTTTAGTTTTGTTTTTACTTTTTTTTTGAATGAAACATAAAACATTGTAAATGAACAAAATTAGTTATTATACGTTATAACAATAGAGCCTTACGAAGAGCAATCATTGCACTGCGGTGGCGGTTAACACATGTATCGCTTATTTCTGCGTCAAATAAATACTCACACCTATTTTACGAAAACACCGCTTTGACATAATAAAGAGTTACTTATACTCAGAGTATATGAGTAAGAGAGAGTGTTTAACACCGCAATAGCGTTCGTGTTTTGAGTCAATGCGGTGGCGATAGTTTTTGTTTGCGATATTTTTGAGACTGAGTCATTTAAAAACCGAGTATACATGCGATGTATTGGAGAGTGCGGTGTATCGGTGCAGATCTCTGGCAGGTACCCTTATTAACATGGCTAAAAGCAAACAAAAAAAATGGCCTAGAATTATGACCAAAACAAACTTGGATACGAAGTTTGAAGGAAATCGGTCAAGCCGTTTAGGCTGGGGAGACCATTACGGAAAGACGGACCGACGGACCGACGGACCGACGGACGGAATTCCAAAAACCACTTTTTTAGGCTCCGCTATCATCGTAATGTTAGAATCAATCACAATCTCGAGGTCGAAAATTTTCACGAAAACAATATCTTTCTCTTTGTAAGAGAAAGTTAAAAAAAACCTCTTGATTGGTCACTCTTTAAGTGGAATCGACGATGACGTATACACTCCCAGTTCGGATGGACAAAGTGGAAAACCTTAATGAGATACTTCGACACACTCGGGCAAAAGGACATTTAGGAATCTTATGGGTTAGTCAGGCCCATAAAACTGATATGGGAGTACCGAAAAGCAGCGGTCAATCCCATATTTGATTGCTGATCCCGTGTCCTAGGGGTATCTAATAAATTGGAGCTAGCCCTTCAGGTTGGGGTTTGTGCCACCAAGAGAAGTTAAGCTCTTAAGTGCTGATCTGACCACCTTTAGATTGCCACTTAAGGTTTAGAACGCTCAGATTTAATAAATCATAAACAGGGTTTTTGAATAAGGACATAGGTACACATTTTATATTTAAGTTACACACGGAATAATTGAGATACCGGGATGGAATCTATTCGAAGTTTAATTAGACATATTCAACATAATTATGAAATTCTATCTCTCGTTCAAAAAAGCTTCGAGTTCGCAAATTTTCCACCACTCTTTCACACTATATCGGCCAGAACGCAGGCAATTTCGAGTTCAACATTGTTTTTGAGTTCAACATTGTTCCTGAGTACCTCTAAAATGGTTGGCTTATGCCAATAAAGTAACTACATAAAAAAAGCACCACCTGCGTTAAATTGCATGGGCAATGTGACCATTTGGTCGCATCTTTTTCGAGATAACAGGATAAACAAACTTCCTCCTCAATAGGTAAATTGTTAGACCAGCTTTGATGTCTAGTCCATCCAATTCTGGTCAAAAAAGAATATTCCTATCGAGGTATCTGTATCTAATGGGAACACCGTTTGCTTTCGAGGTATATGTTAACACAAAAAATCATAAAGGGTCTTCCAATAGACTTCCGAAGTTTGACAGTTTTATCAAAATAGGCATTCTGTTTGCTCATTTTACAGTCGCCATATAATTGTCCTAGCGAGAGGACTATTCGCAGTGTGGTAGATAACTTTGAGTTCACTGGCTCAGTAAACGATAAACCAAACCCGTACATCGAAGAAACGCAAAATCTTCCGAGAATATGCGATTTCGCTTCGCTCACAATAACACGGCATTTCACCGACCACAACTTGGCGAATTTTGCGTTGTGCCTTGAGCCTGAATCAATACAAAACTGAACTGAGCCAGGAACTGAAAGTAAACGACCATAAACAATGACGTGTCTCCGCTGAATGGGCTCTGAAGCAGTTGGAAACTGACCCTAAGGTTCATCGAAAACTTAGCTTCAGTGATGAGGCGTATTTCTGGATAAATGGATACGTCGACAAAAAAAATTCTCAAATTTGGGACAATACCAATCCACATCAGATCCAAGAGCGTCCAATGCATCCCGAAAAACTCATTGTTTGATGTGGATTTTAGGATGGCGGCTTCATCGGTCCATATTTCTTTGAGAACGACAATGTTCAGGCAATCACTGTCAACGTCGAACTTCTTTTAGCCTGAATTGGATTAAATGGATACCGACGACATGTGGTTTTAACAGGAGGACGCTACGTGTCACACAGCTCAAGCCACATTAGAAATTCTGCATGAGCGATTCGAGATCAAATTCAGCCTGATTTATGCGCGAGAGTCATGGAAATATGGACATTTCATATGCGCGCCACCCAGAGAAGCCGCGGCCGACATTTATACAAGGCTAAGCAAAGCCTTGTTTTAACGTTTATACTTTACAATCTACAACCCTCCGTATATAGGCATTCGTTTTTATAGACCGGCTAGGGTTAATTCAAGAAAAGACCGGTATCCCGGTATTATACAACTACCACCGTAGAAAGAGGGAAAAGCGGCTGATTCGAGACGGGTAGGTCGACAATGCTCTGGAGCTCCTAGCACGGCGATATCAGATCTCGGTAAAACGAATTTTGGTGGCTCAATAACAATGAGGGAAATGTTTCTGCACTCCCTCTGGGTTTTTTAGACTTTAAGTCCACTCCATAGTCCTAAGTTAATAACCTTTATGTACAAGGTCTGGGGCGGGCTTGTCCAGCATATTGCCATAACGTGCTAGCTAAGAATCAGTATGTTAAATTAAGCAAAACGATTAATGATATAAGTTAGATTTAAGCATTTTCATCTAGAAATTATTATTTTAAGAGAAAAAGAAAAATTAATCATCAATACCTACATAGAATAAAATAAAGCCCACAAAACGTGTATGAATGCGCTAATCTCGAGAGCTGCTGAATTGATTTAGATGTGGTTTTCACTGTTATGATATGATTTCCCAGGGCAGGGCATAGGGTATTCAAAATTACTTTATCCCTTACAGGGGCTGAGCATTTGAGGTCTCAGTGGCAGAAATATCGTTGTATAAATCGAATTTTACCCGAGTGAAGTCGGGTCGGCGTCGGGTTGCTACTTTTATATAAAGTAATATTCGATTCAAAATACAAGGTGGGCCATCTAGTGGTTTCTAATCAAATCATATGTTATTTTGACAATGTCAGCTGTTTCCTGATTGAAATCATGACAGAAAGTCAGTATCAACCTCCACGGAATGAAATGAGTCGTTTTACGCACCCACCTCGTCTGCTGTAGTCAAGTTTGTGCAAAAAGTTCGTGAGACTGGCATGCTAGTGAACTACTATCACGTTACCCATCGTCGCATGGTACGCACAGACGAGAATGTGGCTGCTGTAGCCGAGAGTATGAGACTCAGCAATTGAAGGTACACGACCATGAGCTTAGTTATCGCTTCGCCGTTTGGGCCTTAGAGCAGCTTGAATTGGACAACGATTTTGAGCGAAAAATCCTCGTTTCTCATGAGGCGCATTTTCATCTCAGCGGCCATGATAACAAACAAAATAGCTGCATCTGGGTCTGCGAAAACCATAACGTGCGGTTTTTCCACAGAGAGTAACAGTTTGGTGCGAATTTTGAAATGATGGCATCATTAGACCATTTTTCTTAGAAAATGAGGCTGGGAACAACGTTTCGGCCAACGGTAAGCGTTACAGAGCCATGCTAACAGTTTTTTTTAATGAAGAAATTAATTTGAACGGTTTAGAATGGCGCGCCATACCACACAGTCTATGTCACAATCGATCTTCCTCACACCAAATTCCCGAATCGTGTTATCAACCTTCTTGGAGATATCGATTGGCCGCCTCAGAGCTACGATTTAACTCTTTTGGACTTTTTTTGTGGGAAGCTTTGACTGTTGTTATACCAACAATTTAGAGCTACTTAAGGCCAAAATCATCCAAGTAATCCGTGACCTACAGCCCCATTGTTTAATTACATAACCTTAAACCACTTATATTATGTAACAGAACCAGATTTTGAGTTAAGTTGCTTAGAAATAAAAATTTGGTCATGTAATTCATGCAAAATTTGTAATGCCAACGAAAAAAATGACAGCAATGTGATAGCTGACAGTTCGGGGTTAGTAAAAATGGAGCGCTATGAGAAAGACAAACGCATTTTCATTGTTTATTTTAAAAATAATGAAGGTTTTTTAGCTACCGTCAGCAATTGTTGTACACAATATGGCCGTCATAGTGATTTAAAACCATCAACTGTGAAGAGAAAAATTGAAAAATTCAGGGAGAAAGGAGTGATCTTAGACACTCTGGGGTGCTGTGTACTGTCATAAGTCTTTCAACAGAACACATTGAAGCAGTTCGCGATAATATTGATGACAGTTCGGGAACATCAATTCAGCACCGTAGTCAAGAATTGGGCATTTCGAGAAGCTCTCTACAGCGAATCCTCACGAATAACTTGAAACTTCATGCTTACAAAGATCAATTGACTCAATAACTGAAGACCACTGACCATGCAGCGCGAAGTCAGTTCGTTGAATGGATTTTGGAACAACTAATGGTGGCTAATTTTACAAGCAAAATCATCTTCAGCGATGAAGCTAATTTTCATCTTGATGGCTTCGTTAATCGTCAAAATTGTCTCATTTGGGGTTCAGAAAACCCACGAGTAATTGTTGAAAAACAAATACATCCACAGCGCGTGACTGTTTGGTGCGGATTTTGGACTGAAGGCACTATCGGACTATTCTTCTTTTAAAATTCGGCTGGTCAGGCAGTAACAATTAATGGTGCTCGTTATCGTGACATGATTACTCAGTTTTTAGAGCCTAAATTATAAGATATGGATGTGACCAACATTTAGTTTCAACAAGACGGTGACACATGCCATAGAGCCAGAGAAACTATTCAATTACTGCATCAGCCATTTTCTAATCGTGTAATCGGCCGTTTTTGCGATCAGAACTGGTCATCCAGATCTTGCGATTTAATGCCATTGGGCTTTTTTCTTTAAGGCTTTTTTTAAAGTCAAAGATCTGCAAACAATCCCACGACCACCAACTCCTTAAAAGGGGAAATTAGGCGGTGGATTAATTAAATTTAGCCACATTTATACGAAACGGTCACAGAAAATTTCAATTTCGTGCTTGCCAACAAACCCGTGGCGGCCATTTTTCTGTATACAATCTGTATACTCTTCTTCTTAAGTGGCGCTGCAGTCCGGGATGAACCTGGGCCTCAACCAACATGCCTCTCCAATTATCCCGGTCCTTAGCTAACTGCCTCCAGTTGCGCACTCCAAGTTGGTTGAGGTCGGTTTCTACTTGTGCGCCCCACTTAAGGCGAGGTCTTCCTCTACTGCGTCCGACGTCTGGCTGGGAATCGAAGACTCTGCGAGCCGGAGTATTGGTATCCATTCTTTCAACATGTCCTAGCCATCTTTAACGTCCAATGCGGAGTTTTTTGACTAGGGGTATGTCGCTGTACAGCTCGTATAGTTCGTGGTTGAATCTTCGTCTCCATAGCCCGTCAACACAAACAGGACCGAAGATTTTTCGAAGAATTTTCCGCTCGAATCGACCAAGGATTTCTTCATCCGCATTTGATACGGTCCATGCTTCAGCGCCGTAGAGCAGGACTGGGATGACCAGGGTCTTATATAGGGTCTCCTTAGTAGTTCGAGTTAGGGCTTTACTACTAAATTGCCTTCTTAGCCCGAAGAAACAGCGATTGGCAAGAGTAATTCTTCGTTTGATTTCTGACGAGATGTTGTTGTCAGAGTTAATAGCGGAGCCGAGGTAGACAAAGTCCCGTACTACCTCAAAGTTATATCTGTCAATGGTGACGTTCTGTCCAATTCGTCGATGTTGTGTGTCCTTTCGTGTTGACAGCATATACTTTGTCTTACCCTCATTTACTGCTAAACCCATTTTTGCCGCTTCCTTTTCTATACTAGCAAACGTGGCTATGACATCACGTTGAGTCCTACCAATGATGTCAATATCGTCAGCGTATGCTAGTAGTTGCACCGACTTTTGGAAAATTGTGCCTCTGGTGTTGGCTCGGGAGTTTTGCACAATCCTCTCAAGAATCAAGTTGAAGAATTCACATGACAGCGCATCGCCTTGCCTAAATCCTTTTTTGGTATCGAATGTGTCAGTGAGGTCGCTTCCGACCCTGCAGTCGGAGAGACCGTGCAGCGAGAATTCTCCATCGTCATCCTACACAAACGGACGAGTTTGTGCGGTATACCAAAACTAGACATGACTCTGTATAGTTCGTCTCTATAAATGCTGCCGTATGCGGCTTTGAAATCGATAAATAGGTGGTGGGTATCGATTTGGACTTCTTGGGTTTTTTCCAGGATCTGCCGAAAAGTGAAAATTTGATCGATTGTGGACTTTCCTGGCCTAAAACCACACTGATAAGGGCCGATCATGTTGTTGGTAAACGGTTTCAAGCGTTCACATATTACGGCGGATAGGATCTTGTAAGCGATGTTGCATCCTCCTCTCCTTTTTTCTCCTTTTTTGAGGATCGGGCAAAAGATGCTGAGGTTCCATTCTTCAGGCATGCTTTCAACCGACCAGATTTGGCTTATAAGTTGGTGGATGTTGCTTACCAAGTCATCTCCGCCAGCTTTATAAAGCTCAGTGGGAAGGACGTCATTTCCGGCGGCCTTATTAAGCTTGAGTTTAGCTAAAGCTATCCTGACTTCTCTTAGGTCGGGTGATTGGCAGTTTTCGCTGTTGCCAATATTGAATGGATCGTTCTGCCTGACAGCGGAATGTTGTTCGTCATCGCAGTTTAACATTCTGCAGAAGTGGTTCTTCCATATCCTCAGCATCGACTGTGTTTCAACTACGAATATTTCCTTGTTCATCTCGACAGGATTCTGTTCGAGCATTGTAGCCTTGACTTTGACGTTTTACACTTTGGTAAAACTTGCGAACATCGTTCCTGGAGTGGCACCTCTCTATATCCTTAATCGCGCGCTTTTCTTGCTCTTTTTTTTTCTTTCTGAAAAGCCGATGTTCTTCCCTTCTTCTTTGCCTATAGAGCTCAATGGCAGCTCTGTGTACTCTATGAATCATTAAAAAAACATTCAAATTAAAAATCTGTATTTTCTATCAAAATTACATTTTGCGTGAATTATGGGACAGCCTTTAGTTATAGTTCTGACTGTGCAGGAAGTATGGCAAACTGTACTGATACCTCGCATTCCGATAGTATCCTCAGATTTACCATTTAGTTTTCAGAGCAAACAATTTCCTGTGAAATTATCATTTGCAGACACTTTAAATAAAGAACAGACCCAAACTTTAAAACATGTCGGAATAGATTTAGGAGAAAACTGTTTTTCCCAAGGACAGTTCTAAGTTGCTTTATCTAGATCAGGTTGCGGCGATAACCAGTATATACAAATACCACATGCAAATATAAAAAACATATTCATCGAGGTATCCGTTCGGAAAAATTTCTCAAACGAAACTCAGTTCCAATCGGAACTAAGTTCAGTTTTGAGGCATCCGTTGCGGAAAAAACTAAATGAAGCATAAAATCGTCATCGAACAATTTCGGAAGAAATTCAAAGCGAACCTATCAAAAAAATCGCTGCGCGATCATGTGCGATCATTTCATCGAAAGATATGTTTGAAATTCTAATCGAAATGGATATTCCGGTAGCAATTTTTTTCCGAATGGATATCTTGGCAGGACTGGTTGTCTACGCCCAAGTACTCAAAATTATTCATTTCATTTAAATTAAATGGTGGGTGAAACCACAGGGCACAGCTAGTATCCGTGCCTGCAGCTCTATCTGACTTAATAAAACAAAAAATACGCGCGTATTCCAATCCAACTTCAATAGGTGAAGAACTTTCGGGGAGCTAAGGTTTTAAAGAAACGTACATTTACATTTTGATTTATATATAACTACAAATCAATATCATGCTTCATTAAGAGCAATACAAATTGAGGGCCTGAAAAGCAGGTGACAATGAGTAAAAATGTTAATCGCAACAATTTCTTATTTAGGAATGATCAGTAATTTTTTTGTTGATTCGATTTTGCTTTCTCAATTATTTATAACGCTAAATTTAATGATAAGGGTCCAGTTAGAACTATCATTGAACAACTTCATTGAAACACAAAACTTGATGGAATTGAACTTTCACCTCCATAGGTGGTTATAAGAATTATTGGAAAATTCTGGGGTGAAATGACAAACATTACTTCAAAAAAATAAATTTTGATCATAGAAAAACAAAAAGCGATTTTATGCGAAAACTTAAATTAAATATTAAAATATTTTTGGATAATCTTGTTTTCAAATTCATAAGCTTCATTTTGACACCAACTCGCCAATGGTTGAATTTAAACAAAAATTGTGCGGATCGTTGAATACCCTATCCCATCCCATCCTTAATATCCCCGAAATGTGGGCCTTATGACGATGATTGAGGATTTTATTTTATCTTTAAGAAATAAAAATTCTTCAACAAGTGATGAAATATCGAGTATCTTATTGAAAAAAATTTGTTTATATGTAGTTGACGTGTTAGGCATCTTTAATGTGCGGAGGTTATACCTCTATTCAAGAAGGGTAGTAGAAAGATTATTTCCAACTACAAACCAATTACATTGCTACCAATCATTTCTAAGATTTTCGAAAATCTGAATTACACATTGTGGTGTTTTTAGATAAAAAATAAATTTTTTTAGCAGTAATTAATTTGGATTCAGAAGTGGAAGTCAACCGAGCGTGCTATTCTTAGAGTGTGAAGTCAGTTATATGACAGTACTCGTTGTCGACATGACAAACGCTTTTGACATAGTTGAACATGACTTGTTTTTAATAAAAAAATTATATGACGCTGGTTTCATGGGTCACATACACGATTGGTTCAAATCCTACCTCAAAGCTCAAAGAGTAAATATTAATTGGTAAATTTAGCGAATCCCGTTTTTTTTAATGGCGTTCCCCAGGGATCGGTTCTTGGTCCTTTTTTCTTTTTAATCTATATAAACTCCTTATTTGATTTGAACTTAAACGGATCTCCCACTGCCTTCGCGGATGGTATTGCATTTACTTATCAATCTAATTCAGTTTTCGATTGTGTTGTAAAAATCTCAGAAGATCTAGAGATCTTGCGTCTTTAATTCACCGAAGATAAATATATCTTAACCGTTTAAGATATCAGGTAACACTTCATATGATTTCAATCTATGTTTCCATGCACATGACTGTAAAAAGTTTTTCTTACCTGTTCACAGTTTTCGACAGCTTTAGGTGATGAATTATTGGAGAATTATAAATACTTTGGAGTATTGACGGACTACAACTTGAATTGGAAAGATCATCATAGATCATTGTTGGTGACCTTATCAAACCATTCTGTTCCAGGAAACTCTTGAGAACAATCTACTAGGGTCATGCTCAATCTAAGTACGGTATCGTTTGTGTGGTGCGTATTAAAATTCCTTTGGAGGATTTTTTATAGCACAAAAACATATAATTTGAATTATTTGCAATAAAAATTCAATATGACACCTTTACATTTTTAAAGTACTAAAAGAATTCTTTAAGCTAAGTGGAAATATTTCCAGCAGAAATTCCCAAATTAATAATATTTGTGTTAATAATTTGCATTATGTAAATGTTCATTTCGCTTACAGAAACCACTTCTCTAAGTTTTACACCCCTTTAATTTTCAACAAGACTCCACTTTCTATCCGGACTATTGTTAATTTTCATTCCTTCTTAAAGAGAGGCAAAGACTGGTTATATATGATTGATAATGGTAATATTGAAACATTCTTGTAAAAAATACCTTAATCATCAGCACACTCAAATTATTTTCAAATATTTTATGTATTGAGTCGTTCTATTTCCTTTTCTTTGTCATTTTAAATTATTTAAATATTTGAATAAGTACCTATTATTGTTTTTTAGTACTGATTGTCACCCCACATCAGATGGAATCTATGCTTTTTTTTATGAATCTATGTCATTCCGCCCTAAACTCCAGTTACAGAATGATCATTATATTTGTTTCCACTTTTCTTTTTATTAAGCATATTTCATTGTAACTAGCTTTAAGTTTAGATACAAATAAAATAAAAAAATATACGAAAATTATATTGGTTGTTACCGCTTAGTTTATAGCAATTTCGAAAAGCCTTTTGTAGAACAACCAATCAAACTTTCAAAAATCGTAGTTTGGGTTCCATTATCAACAACACTGGGTATCTCAGTCAAAATATGGAAAAAAAAATAGAAATCTGAATTTGAATTTTTTTCATAAGTACAATACTTCCCTCCAATGCGCATACACACATTTAACCAAAACAAAGTTAATCACAGGTTAAGCATATGATATAAACGATTTGTGGCACATCTATGGTAAGATCACGAAAGTGGAATATATATGGAGCAAACACAGTTCGGTTTCCACAAAATCCTATCCGTAGATTCAACCAAAACTGTGGTAACCTGATCACTGATTAAACTTAGAGTGAACAAACTGCGCCTAAATGCAGATATGATTTTTTGGTAACTAAGAGATCTAATAGATTTGCACAGCAAAAATTTTCTCTAAATCCACAATTGTTAAACAAAAAAAAAAACATTTTTATCAAATGACCAAATTGATTCCACTCAGTTCGTACAACAACTCTTTCGTCTAGATCCCACTCAAGTTATTGCGAAATTAATTTATTTAACTCACAAAATTAGCACAACTAAACAGATGAACTAATTGATACAGAAGCCAAAATAAAACAATCCATTAACCTAAAACAACATCAGAAATCAATTAAAATATCACCCCAAAAAATGTTTAATTGAAACATAAAAATATTTTTAAAACAAATCAAACAAACCGCACTCACCTTCAAAATAAAAATCAATTTTATTGCACCAAACAGCCAAGATTTTAATCCAATTGGGTGAATATCCTTTTTCAATTAGCACCTTTCAACACACACACACACACAATCACAATTTGTTACAAATTTCCCTTCTTATTTCATAAAATTCACATTCAATTAGCAACCCTTTGATTTATTTTTTTGGTAGGTATGAATATTTTCTTAAATTTTTTTATTAATTTTTCTTAATAACTCGTTTATTAGCACATCAACTAATTAATGCAATTAATTTCACTTCTCAAGTTTAGCGCGAGAGAAAAACAAAACAGAAAACCCGGTCTTCGTAAAAAAAAAATTAAAACGAAACAAAATCGTCGTTGTTATCTTCGTTCTCACGTTCGAACACTTTCGTGTGCACTCTGTAAACTATAATAGAACCGCGATCGCACCTTAATCCTTTCCGATCTAAAGTAAAACTGAACCTGAACCAACGGCACACAATCCCGAATGTATCCCGACTGAAGAAGAACAAACAAACAGACAAACGAAAACAGAACAAAAAAATAACACCGACGGCAGGACAGCACACGGATAGACGTCGACCAACAGGAATGAGAATAACAAATAAAACGCCGATGAATAAAAACGCGTACGCGAGAGAGCACAAAACTGGCCTCAATAGAACCCAATGGTAACCTACAGGTAACTGGAGTTGTTGGTAGCACCCGCACTGTATTGAACTGGTGTCATGGTATGATGCATAGATGTCGTCTCGCTTTGACCAACACAATGAATTGAAACCGGCAATAGCAAGATCAGTATTGGATGAGGCGCAATACCTTAGCGCAAGTGGTTGTATGGTGGTCTTATAATGCTTACCTGCTCTAAGACGGGTTTTCAAGTTGAAGAGCTTTTTGGTGATATCAAGCGCCAACCTGTTTCGAACCTTATATGGGTGTTGGAAGGCGGCACCCCAAGTTAAGCTTGCACTTAAGTGGGGATTCCCACCCAATGACTGGCTAATAGGCTGCAAACGATGGCAGAAGAGACCAGCCGATCTTAAAGGGGGCATGACAGTGTGGCATACCAGATAATGCGGATGACATTTATTTTTTTTTATCTTTGTAAATATTTTTTGCGGGTGTCATCCATTGAGGTTTCTTTGAAGGAACAACAATTCCGAGCTTTCAATTAGGTAGTCGTTTGCGTTTTCTAGTTTCATTAATTGGTCATTTGACACTCTGTAACCGGGATTAAATTAATCTCTTGCAGGTGAGTGGGTGGCAGCTAAGCAAAGCAAATAAACAAACGGACGTGCTGCTGTAATTAATCACGGATCCCATAAGGCACGGCCTTAATCGTCGGTTGTAATCTGTGTGTTAAAAAGAAAAGACGATGCGAAGCTTTTAATCATAATTACATATAAATTTGTTAAATCATCGGCTTTGTCTACTTAAGATGAAATGAGTTGGGAAATGATTTGAATCTTTTTATCTTTAGCGGCGGGAAACATGAAAATCACATGTCTGCAGTTTGTTGGTGCTTTATAGCTTTTTTTTGACAGTGTAGCAGATTGTGCAATTGGCTTTAGATACTTGAGTTTGCAGCTTAGTAGCTGCTGTAAGTGATATACTCTACTAATTGTTTTCGTAGCCAAAAGTCACTGCGGTTGGCAAGTGGTAATCTTCATTTGGTGTACAAAAATAAAGCGCATGTCGAATGCAAGCAATTTAAATGTCAGCAATACATCTTAAATATGGATGAAACATTTTCTACTTTCTTAATTAGTTGTTTGGATTAAAAAATAAGTAGAAAATAATTTAATAATGAAAGCTAACGGATGGATGGATGGATGTTGTAGAACGAGGGTAGACTCTGATTGGCTTTAACTTGGCAATGCCCAGTGGTGACTGTCTATACATCAATGCGGCTTATTTTTACCTCCAAGTAGTAACCATCGGATACTGGTATCATCCAACCGAATTTTACTTGCTAAACGAAAGCGCGAGTGTTGATAACAAGACGAAAAACAGCGACACTATAAACATTATGGTCAGATTGGCACAGAATACCAGCCCTGCTGTCCCAGGTGAATCTATATAAGCTGCTTCTACATATTCGGAAAACAGGTTATTTCGGAATCTCAAGGGTAAGACAGGCCCCTTGAACAGAGATGGTGGCGGATGAGCGGAAAGGCCAAAGACAGCCCTCAATCCTGTGTCCTGGGAGTATCTAATAAATAGAAACTGGCCCTCCACCCACAAAAAAAACATTGTTACGAAGCAACCAATAGCCCCAAAAAGAAATGATTTTATTGTTGACGACCATGCTAACGACAACGACGTTCGTATCTGTACCTGGAATGTGAGAACATTAAACAGTAGAGGTGCAGGCGAATAACCAGCGGAAGCCCTAAACTGCTACTAAGCAGACATTACTGCCATCCAGGAAATACGATGGGATGGGCCGGGCAAAAAGAGGATGAAAAACTGTGACATCTACTATGGACCGTGTTATAGTGGGCAGAAACAGCGACTATTCGGATGCGGATTTGTTATAAGTGCCAGACTTAGGCAAGAAGTCTTATGTTTCCAAGACATGAGCGAACGCATTGTAACAATCCGCATCAAGGACAAATTCGCCAACATACGCCCCGATTGAGAAAAAGATGAAATATCTACAGACTGCTTCTACGCGCTCCTTGACGAAACCTATGAGCGACTACCGAAGTACGATGTTAAAATCGTGCTGGCAGATTTTAACGCAAAGGTAGGAAGAGAAGACATCTTTAGCAGTATTGTCGGAAAACATAGCCTACACGACAACACATCCGGTAACTGACTTAGGCTAATTGACTTCGCTACGGAACGAAATGACACTACAGACATCACACGGTTTCCTCTCCTCGATATCCATAAGGGGACATGGCGGTCTCCAGATCAACGAACGGTCAACCAAATTGATCACATTGCGATAGACAAGAGGCACGCATCCAGTATTTTGGATGTCCGTACATTCCGAGAGGCTAACATCGACTCGGAACACTATCTTGTT
Organism: Rhingia campestris; assembly: GCA_932526625.1. NCBI lineage: Eukaryota > Metazoa > Arthropoda > Insecta > Diptera > Syrphidae > Rhingia > Rhingia campestris. The sequence continues at coordinate 35,741,783 of OW052183.1, forward strand.
GCAGCCAAGAATGCGGATATCCACCATGCCATAACAAACCAGAAATAATGTGAAAAAAATTAATGTCGAAATTCTGCAATCTCAAGAGTCCGCCAAGGACTCCGCGCGAACTCACGATTAACACCATACCACCAGCATCGAATGTCGAAGAACAATGGCGACAATGCCAACAAGCCATTAGATCAGCCGCAACTGATGTGCTTGGTTTTTCGAGCTCACCAGAAAGAAACCCTTGGTTTGATAAGAAAAGCCGACAGATGCTCCCAGACAAGAACGAGGCCTATAAGGCTAAGTTGCAGGTGAAGACGAGAACTTCCTTTGAGCTCTATAGGCAATGAACAACGGAAGAACACCGGCTTTTTAGAAAGAAGAAAAAAGAGCAAGAAAGGGGCGCGATCGAGGATATAGAGAGGTGCCACTCCAGGAACGATGTTTACAAGTTTTACGAAAATGTAAAACGTAAAAGCCAATGATACTAGACTTGAACAGAATCCGGTCGAGATGAATAAGGAAGTAAATGAGACACAGTCGATGCTGAGGATATGGAAGACTCACTTCTGCAGACTGTTAAACGGCGATGACGAACAAAATTCCCCTGTTAGGCAGGACGAACCACTCAATACTGGCGACGACAGCAAAAACTCCTAACCACCGGACTAAAGTGAAGTGAGGATAGAAATATCTAAACTCAAGCTTAATGAGGCTGCCGGAACTGCCGGAAATGACTTGGTAAGTAACATCCACCAACTCATAAGCCAAATCTGGTCGGATGAAAGTATGCCAGATGAATGGAACCTACAAAAAGGAGACCCTCTGAACCGTGCCAACTACAGAGGCATATAAGTCTTATCAACATTGCCTACAATATCCTATCTGCCGTAATATGTGGACGACTGAAACCGTTTACCAACTTGATTGGCCCATATTAGTGTGGTTTTAGGCAAGGAAAGTCCACAACTGATCAAATCTTCACACTTCGGCAGATCCTGGACAAACCCAAGAAGTCCAAATCTATACCCACCACCTATTCATCGATTTGACAGCTGCATGCGAAAGCATTTTTATAGACGAATTTTAGAGAGCCATGTCTAGTTATTCTATACCGCCCAAACTTTTCCGTCAATGGAATAAGAAATCCTTGGTCGATTTGAGAGGAAAATTCTTTAAATAATCTTCGGTCCCGTTCATTCCGGACTGTAGCACCACTTACGACTTATGCGTCAGAAATTATATAAAATCACACTTCCAGCGTTTAGAGAAAGTGAATTTCTTCAAAATCCATTTCAAGTTTGTTCGAGCTGTGTCGGACTTTTTATTTCGATTATATGACCTAACCATTTACTAAATATGTAGCGTGTATGTTTAACATAAAAACCTGTGTATTGGAGTCCTACTTGTGAACACCCGACTAATTGTGTTCAGAAAATATTTTCCCCTGGCCTAAATGTTTTTTCTATGGCTTTTTCATGATGACGATACAAAAAAATTTTAACAACATACAAGGCCTTGCGCTATGTCGTAAATTCTTTCACGTCACCCCTTAGTCAATCCAAGTTTCACATCGCTCTTTCTGGCTCTACTTGTCTATCATTAGACCCATACTTATGTATATGGTGTCCTAGTCTGGTGGACGCCTTTAGAAACAGCCTCCAACCGCAAACTACTAGGTAAAGTTCAATGATCAGCTTGCATATGCATTAGCGGAGCTCTTAGAACAACCTCCTCCGCATCCCTTGATGATATCCTACATTCCCAGTCACCTTGAATGGGAGTCGGATTCGATCGAAACCAATAACTCGATTCACATCTTCACGGATGGGTCTAAAACATAATCTGGAGTGGGTGGAGGTGTTTTCTGTGATATTCTTAACCTAAACATATTCATTCGCATTCCCGATCCTTGTAACGTTTTCAAGGCGGAAATCATGGCTATCGAATAAGGCTTGTCCTGGCTGAAAATGAATGTAATATCCACGAAGAATATTAGCATCTTCAGCGACAGTCAAGCGGCAATCAAATCCCAGGAAGCAATCTCGTTCAATTCAAAGTCAGCCTCCTCAAAATCAGCCTCTCTTAACGAGATGGCGGAGCATTTTACCATTAACCTCTTTTGGAGACATACCAGGGAATTGCAAGGCAGATGAACTTGTCAGACAGGGCACTACAATTGACATTCTACCACCAGTGGACATGTTAGGTATGCCCCTTGCTACATGTAAAGTACTGATCAAGCAAGATGCGATCAAGAACGCAAACCGCAGATGGACAAACGGCACAACGTGTCAAATATCCAAGCAACTCTGGCCCAGCTTTAACCAGAAGCACTCCATCTGCTTAATAATGCTGAACAGATCATACATCAGCACAATAATCGTTGTACTCACAGGACACTGTCCCATATAGGCCTACATGCAAAAAGACCAGGCCTTTTCAGCAATGACTTCTGTGCAAGCTGCCTGGACGAGGAAGAGGAGGAAAGTATTACTCACCTTCTTTGCTCTTGTCCGGCTCTCTCAGTAAAAAGAAAACTTCATCTGGGAGACTAGTTCTTCGATAATCTAGGTGATCTGGCTAATATCAGTATCAGAAACCTCCTACTCTTCATAGTTAGCTCTGAATGGTTCAATTAGGCATACGAATATAGGGTAGTCGAAGGATCCACGTGGTACAACAACGGACCTTTTTTTGGTCTAAGTTTGCACGAGCGCATCGTGTGCAGCCACTTCAACCTAACCTAACCTAGTATATCCTATATAACTTACAAGCTCAACATCAACATTTATATTTAGTAGGTTTCCTTGTTTGCGTTGACCTAAACAAAAGAATGGAGTTGCCAAGTATTGAAATTGGGACTTTATAGAAGAACTTGGAGAAATGTATGCTGTTGTTCACAAAAGATGTTGTAGAGATCTGTTACCTTCAATTCAATGTTTCACCTACATCGATTTGGAACCCATCATTTTATGTAGCTTACCCTAAACTAAATATTTTATCAGATGTAAAAGCTAATTCTTACTTGACAAAATCGTGTAGGCCACAGATCTTGAATTTCCAGTTCTTCGACATTTTTTCATCATCCAGTCATCCAATACCGTGCTTTTTGTTTTTATCCATAGTCCATCTTTTGTTTATGTACTCTCTCATGATTGGATTGGATTGCAGATACAATGTCTAATTGTTTACAGGATGTTGCCCAGAGTTTACTCATCTGCTATTCTTATTCGTCTAGAAAAAAAAATATAATACAACAAAAAACAAAATAATTTTTGCTTGTCAACCAATTGAAAAAAAAAAATAAAAATTGTACAGTAGAAAATGTTATAGTAATGTTGTACAGTAAAAAATGTTTGATTTGAATAATTAATATCATTGTAATGAGTAATTTCAAAGTTTTATTTTTTTTTTCGCAATTTCATAAAACTTTATTTTTTTTAATACACTGTGTCGTATATAGCGAGCTTAATACAAGCATCATCTACAAGCAGAGATTTGCCACAGCATATAATATGCATCAACAGGCTCATCATTTAGTGCATACACTGCATCAAACTATTATCCGTACGTTTATTTATACCAGAACGAACTATCCATATTTCGAAAAATACGACTCCTAAGATTTAACTTTTTCTTTTTAATATGTACTCATACATTCTTGTATCTGTACACGTTATGACTTATGTGATATGCATTACAATAACAACAACAATAAAAGAAAGAACGAAGTAAAGAGAAAAACCTAGCAAAAAAATTGTCCGTAGGACGCAAATTTTATCCGTTATCCCGTTACATTTTCTTTGTTGGTTACTGTCAGATGACAAACATTAGTAGTTTGCAGTCGCCTCAGTGTGTTGTTGAGAATATCTTTCGATTATATAGTCAAAGTTGCGGTTTATTATTTTTTTTTTTTTTGAAAAATGTCCTTTGCACACCAAAAAATACCAATTCCGGTAAAAGAAATAATGGTAAAATTGAAGCAAGAAGGCAAATCACTTTCGGAAATAGCCAAAATTACTGGGAAACCCAAATCGTCGGTGCAATACGTGGTTTACAACTTTCAAAGGACAAACAGTTTGGAAATCACGCCTGGGAGAGGTCGACCTAAGCTGCTGAATGAGCATCTGGAACGCAAAATCGAACGGCAAATAAAAAAAATCCCAAGCTAAGTGCTCCCGAAATTGCTGCGGAACTCTCAGAGATAGAAAACTTAACCGTAAGTCCCCAAACCATAAGAAATTTTTTGCATAGGAAGGGATATTCAGGGCGAGTTGCACGCAAGAAGCCGATGATATCAGACAAAAATGTTAAGAAGAGGTGACATGTTGACAAGTCCGATGCATTTTGGGAAAGTGTTATCTTCACAGACGAAAGCAAATTCAACATATTTGGTTCAGATGGAAAGAGATTTGTGTGGCGTCGGGCTAATACTGAGCTGGAGAAAAAAAATTTAAAGCCTACAGTCAAGCACGGCGGAGGAAGCATTATGGTGTGGGGAGCGATGGGCGCAAATGGAGTTGGAAAATTGGAATTTATTGAAACAACAATGGACAAATTCAAATATTTAGAAATTTTAAAAACAAATTTGAAGGTAACGGCGACTCAATTAGCCTTGGGAAACGACTTCTCGACTTCTCGACTTTGGATCGTTATCCTGAAGAAATGATAACGATCCAAAGCATTCTTCATTACTTGTTAGGGAATGGCTTCTTTATAATGTTAAACACACACTCCCCCACCCTCCACAATCACCAGATCTTAACCCAATTGAACATTTATGGGATGTTTTAGAGAAAAAAATCAGGGCCCATAAGATTACAACAAAAAACCAGCTGAAAACTGTAATAAGAGAAGAATGGGAAAAAATACCTCCAGAAACAACAAAAAACCTGGCGTTATCTATGCAAAAAAGGCTTAAAGCAGTGATATTAGCAAAAGGGCTACATACACGGTACTAAGCACCATCCCAAAATATAATCAACCCCGAATTTTAAAGTCGTACGGACAATTATTTTGCTTCTTTTTTCTTGTTTTTACTATTCTTGTAAATATTGTTTTAGTAAATGAATCGATAAAACCGTTTTTATTTTTTTGTTAAGTACTATGATATATCTCTTGAAATAAATGTTAACTTTTTTATTTGATACTAAGAAAATCTGTTTTTTACTTGATTATATAAAAATTTATAGGTGTACGGACAATTGTTTGACACAGTGTATGTTAGTGGGAACAAAACGTCGAAGTTATTAAGTCTGACATCTCTAACAAAATCAATAAACAATGAATTCAACATAAACAAGAAACAAAATTTACTTACACTTATTACGGCTCTAGCAAACAGTTTCGCAGAGTGTTTTTCAACCTACTCTTACTAACATGCAGTTCAACTACAACGCTATTTTTGTTGTAAACTCTACTCCTGCGGCTAATAGCCCCATGTAATATATTTAATCTACGTAGATTGTAGGTACCTCCCCGGGTATTAAAACCAATAGCACTTAAAAGATCATTTGTCCCGATAATATTTATTTATTTATTTAAGCTTAGTACAAGCTGAACTTAAGACTAAATTAACCTAATCAAAATTAATTATTAGAAAAAGTGTTAAGGAGTATTGGAAGATGAGGTGGACATGAGGGAGTTTCGTAGAGCGAGTTTGCTACAGTGAAAATCAAAGGAGTTGTGCCCATTAGCCAGGCGCAGTATTCTAGTCATTGGTTCGTTGTTGCCGTAGTTGGTTCGGTGGAAGTTTTGTCGGAAGAGGGGAACAGATCTTAGATTTCGGGAATTGGCGTTGAGGGATATAATTTTAGCAGAGCGGGGCAATCAATATTTCCTGCTAGAAGCTGATGTCCAAATAGAATGTCGGCTATTTACCGACGCTTTTGAAACGATTGAAGGTTTATCAATTTCAAACGATCCTCGTAGGGTGGTAAATTAAAACCATCTACCCAGGGGAGACCGCGTAGAGCAAAACGGATGAATCTGCGTTGGACACTCTCAATACGGAGGGAATGGGTATTGTGATAAGGCGACCATACTTGCCTAGCATATTCAAGGATAGGTCTAACAAATGTGGAAAAGAGAGATTTTGTAACATAGGGGTTCGAGAATTCCTTAGACCAGCGTTTTACAAACCCAAGTGCGGAGTTAGCTCTGCTGATGATATTATCAATATGAAAGCGAAAGTTAAGTTCTCTGTCACAGATAACACCCAGATCACGCATGAAAAGCACATTAGGTACAGGCTCACCAAATATTAAATAGGATCTCGCGACTGATGGGAGCCGCTTACGGGAGAATGTCATGGTCTGACATTTGATGACATTGAGCTCCAGGAAGTTTTTTTTGGCGCCAGGTTGAAAATTTGTTTAAATCTCTTTGAAGTGGGTAAGAGTCAGCGGAGGAGGAAATGTGCCTTAAGATTTTCAATGATACAGTCAACGTCATTGATAGACAAAATAAATATCAACGGACCAAGATGGCTACCTGGAGGTACTCCGGATGTGGCTAAAAAGGGGTCCGATACAGAACATCTAAACAGAACTTTGTATTGGCGTTCAAAAAGATAGGATTTAATCCAAGCAATAAAGCTCGGTTGAAAACCTAGTGCTTTAAGTTTAAAAAGAATGATTTCATGTGAAATTTTATCGAAAGCTTTACTAAAGTCAGTGGCAATTACATCGACTACGTTGCCATTCTCTAATGCGCACAGAGTGTTAGATACAAATTGTATTAGGTTAGTGGTTGTAGACCTACCTTTATAAGAAATCGGTGTTGGTTAGGAGAAAAGATGGATTTGCAATTAAAAAATAATATATTATAAACGATGCTTTCAAATAGCTTCGGTATGCAAGAGAGTTTAGTAATTGGTCGGTAGTTAGAAATTTCGTTCTTAGGGCCTTTTTTGTAAGGTGATTATGAAAGAGGTCTTCCAAAGAGAAGGAAAGACTCCCTGTGATATTGAGAGTTGGAATACAGCAGTAAGGGGTTGAGCTTAATAGTTAATACAATTTTTCAGAACTATAGAAGGTATGCCGTCGGGACCAGGAGAATATTCGCGCTTTAGTTTCTTTACCTTTGCTTCTACGAGAGACTCGAATACTTCAAATGAGTTTAATGAAGTTTGTGGACAGCTTCTCATGTAGGAAAAATAATCAAAATCAACTTCAAGCCTTTCGTTGTAAAACGATGTCAGATGGAAGATTAAGTCAAACTGTCTACCTAAATTGTTGGTAATGCCACTCAATTGGCAAAGGCCAGAATCGGAAAGACAATCAGTGAAAAGTATCTCTTTATCTGAGGAGTGATTCAAAACGATGAAGTGAAACTCATCGTCTGATAGATTCCATCGAAGATTAGGAAAGTTTTTTTTTTTTTTTGTGGGGTTCGCTGGACGGAAAAATCATCGAAAGACATTGCAGAGGTTTTATCGCGAGGGAACCTTCTGCAATAGTGAAGGACTTTAACCCGATCTAAAAAAACCTCCCGAAGACTGACTTTTGTATGTCTTCAAGGAATCGCACCTAGTCGTTAGACTAATCAGCAATTTATTTTTCACATGTATTATATTTTATAAAAATATTAAATTTAAAAGAAATTCCGACGTTGGTCGGATTTCTATGAGTTTTGTTTGAAATTGTACCTAAGTTTCAGTATTTCTTGTTTTTTTTTCTTTTTTTTTAAATTATATATATCTTTAGCTACATAGATCAAAGGGTTTAACCCGTCTTAATCTCCTGACTATATTGTCGGTTCTTAAAAGCTATGCTATTTCTAAATTAACATGGCTGAGAAGCCTATCTCTGTGTCTTAGAGCTACTTTTTTAGCTTCATCTTCAACCATTTCAATATATAGATCTCTATGTAGATCGGTGTTACGTATGTACCACGGTGCGTTAACTATGCTCCGTAGTACTTTGTTTTGGAAGGTTTGTATTCTTAGTAAGTTTGTCTTGCATGTGCATGCCCACAGCTGGAGCCCATAGGTCCATACTGGTTTAAGAATTTGCTTATATAGCAATAATTTATTGTAGTTGGATAAGGGTGAGTATCTCCCAATAAGCCAATACATTTTACTATAGCGGATGTTTAACTCATCTCTTTTTTTCTTTACGTGGGCTTTCCAGCGCAGTTTGGCGTCTAGAGTCACCCCTTAATATTTAGCAGTATTTGAATATTCCACTACATTACTATTTATGTATACTGGAATGTGTGGTACAGTTTTTAACGTAAAATTTATATGAACTGACTTCAGGCCATTTAATCTGATCTGCCAATTTTTAGTCCATTCTGAGATATTGTTTACTGCCTTTTGAAGCTTTTTTGTAGCTATTTCGACAGTTTCTCCTACAGAAAGTATAGCAGTATCGTCTGCAAAGGTAGCTAGAGTGATTTCGTCAATTTCTGGTAGATCACTAGTGAATAGGAGATATAGTACTGGACCTAAAACACTGCCTTGAGGTACACCAGCCTTAATTTCTCTTAATGTTGAGTATGTTGTTTCTTGTTTAATTCTGAAAAATCGCTGTAGAATATACGACTCCAGTATTTTTGAATACTGCTTCGGCAGTTGCTTTTGTAATTTATGGATCAATCCTTTGTGCCATACTTTGTCGAAAGCTTGTGATATATCAAGAAATACTGTAGAGCTTACTTTTTTCTCTTCAAAAGCATTTTCAATTTTATCAGTGATTCTATGCACTTGGTCAATTGTTGAGTGTTTATTCCTGAACCCAAATTGATGGCTCGGTACTAGCGATTTGTCTACAATAATATTTTGCAAGCGTTTTACCAGCATCTTTTCGAATAGCTTGGACAACATTGGTAGTATCGATATTGGCCTATATGAGGTTACTTCGCTAGGTGGTTTACCTGGTTTTGGAATCATTATAACCTCCGCGACCTTCCATATGCTTGGTACATATCTTAATCTAAATACAGCGTTTATGATCTGCGCTAGATGTTTCAGTATTTTTTTTGAGAATTGTTTTAAAATTTCCCCCGTTATTAAATCAAACCCTGGGGCCTTTTTTATATTTATACCTTCTTTTATTTCTTTGGCAAGTTCTTTAGACGTAACCGGTCGAATTGGTACATCTTCCTGGCACGTTTCTTCCATTCCTTGATAGTCTTCGTATGGTTGGAAGACGCCTTCAAGATGCTCAGCAAAAGTATTTGCTTTTTCTTGACTGCTTTTTGCCCAGTTTCCTTCTCTGGTTTTCACTGGTGGGATGTGAGCTGTTGGCCTGTTCATTTTCTTTGTTGCCTTCCAGAGCGAGTAGTCAGTACTAGCATCATTTGTTAGGCCTGTAAGGTATTTTTTTAGTGAATCATTTCTGAATTCAATTATTGATTTTCTGAGTTTACTATTTAGCCTGTTTAGTTTGTTTTTGTCAATTGGCGCCCTTGTTTGTTGCCAACGTTTTCTAGCTTTTCTCTTTTCTGCAATAATTTCACATATTACAGGAGGGTATGAATTTTGTTTTATTTTGTTTTTTATTTTTGGAGTTGCAGCTCATGCAGCTTTTTGTATATTGAGTGTAAATAATTGCACTGCTTTTTCTATTTGCTCTTCTGTTTCAATAGCTATCATTTGGGTATTTTCTTCCAACTTCTCTCTGAAGTAGCTCCAGTCAGTTAGCTTATTAACAAGTGTTGGACTTTGTTCTTTCATTATTATTTTTTCGCCAAGTGTGAAAAGTATTGAAGAGTGATCTGACTGTAGGTCTGGCCCTTCTTCCACATTTATATTATTTGAGGAGATATTTTTTGTTATAAAGAAGTCGACAAGATCTAAGGTTTTATTCCTATCTGTTGGCCAGTAGGTAAGTTTTCCCGCCGAATGATATTTACTGCCACATTCTTTAATTGATTCAAGTAAAGCTCTTCCTCTAGTATTCGTTAGTCTAGATCCCCAATACTTATTTTTGGCATTAAAATCTCCTCCCGCAATGAATCTATTGTTTAATATAAATAGAAGACTTTTAAAGTTATTTTTCTGTATTCTGTAGCTAGGGGAACAGTATACTGATGCAACGGATATCTGCCCACTGTTGGTTTTTATTCTTATGGAGATCCCTTGAATCGCACATGACTGGAATTTGGTTTCTATATGGTGTTCAATCTCGTTTTTTTATTAAGACTGTAGCCCCTCCTTTTGCACAATTGTGAGGATGTGGGGTGTGATATAGTTTATATCCTTGCAGTTTAAAGTCTGTATATAATTTTAAATGAGTCTCTGAGATGAGGCATATATCGATTTAGTTAATATCGAGTATTATTTGAATCTCTTCCTTGCGATTCTCGATACCATTAGCATTCCATTCAAGGATTTTTATTTTATCCATCATGTTTGTCTTTTTGGTACAGCTGTTTTGTTGCTGCTCTGTCTCTCAAGAATAGATATTCTTTCTAATATGGTTTTATTACATTTCTCCATGGAATCCATTCTATTAAGGATTTGTCTCATTAGGGTTTCCATTGGTTTTATATTATTTTTTTCTGTTTTGTCAGCTGGTTTTCCTGCGGTTTTTGATGCTACTTGAGCATATGTTATTTTTGCACCCGCAGTTGGTTTTAATTTTGAGTCTTTTAAGACTTTTAACTCTTGGGTATCGATTTTTGTTTGGTTGCTTTGTTGTAAGTCCTTTTTGACTTTAGGTGCGTCCATATTTAGTCTGTTGTGAGGCTTCTTTTGCCTCTTGTCTTTAGCAAGTTGGATTTCTGTTGCAACTGTTCATCCTCTATAGCTAGCTGGATGATTTTCGTTGCAATTCGCACATTTTGGCGGTTCATCTTTTTTTTTCATACAGTCTTTAGTATGGTGACTTCCCGCGCATTTTACGCATTTTGAATTTGCGCTGCAGTATTTTTGTGTGTGACCATACTTTTGGCAATTTTTGCATTGTGGAACGAGTTTAGATTACCTTAATGTGTGGATTTCAAAGTTAAAATCTCCTAAAATTAAGACAACATCAGTGGTTTCCACAACATTAAGCAGATAATCAATCGCGTCTATGGCAAGCTGATAGGATTGGGTGGGCTGTGAAGGTCGAATGCAGCAGAAGATGTAGATGTTGAGCCCAGATGTACTTTGATTGATAAATAATTGGTGTAAGAAAACCATGTTGCTGTTAAGTCTACGTTGAGACAAAGGCAACATCTGTAGTAGTTTAATTCGACACCTATATGGAGTCAAATTGTGAAGATCATCCCATCGTAATCCTCTCAAAAGAAATCTTATGAATTTACATTGGACTTCTTCAATTCTATTTGAATGAACTGCATAGAAGGGCGTCCAAACTTGTGAGGCATACTCCAAGTGATGGCGAATTAGACAATTATAAAGGGAGAGGGTGACACAAGGATCATTAGACTCTTTTTACCACCTTTTTATAAATCCTAACATGGAGTTTGATTTATTGATGATAACTTCAATGTGTTTATCTTTAAAATTGTTCACACAACAGAGCGTGTGTCCGGTGAGAGTATAACTAAAATTGTATGGAGCACGATTTCGTGAAAATGTCATATGCTGACACTTAGTAGGGTTCAAATTAAAACCGTTTTTAAGACACCAAATGGTAAAACTACGATTTCGTGAAAATGTCATATGCTGACACTTAGTAGGGTTCAAATTCAAACCGTTTTTAAGACACCAAATGGTAAAACTATTTAAGTCGGTTTGTAGTTGAAGCGAATCGTTTAGATCTCCTACACATTTGAAAATTTTCATATCATCCAGCATATATCAATATTTTGCTATTTCGAGTACAAGCTCTTACATCGTTAATTGCAAGTATAAATAAAATTGGTCCTAAATGACTTTCTTGAGGTACTCCATATTGAGCAACAAAAGAGTTGGACTTGAAACCTCTAAATTTCACTTGGTAAGTTCTCAATGAGAGATATGATTTAACCCAATTTATGAATCCTGGAGGGAATCCATACGCCTTAAGTTTACAAATTGTTATGTTATGTGATAACAGGTCGAAGGCTTTGGAGAAGTCAGTGTACATACAATTTTTATATTCCAAACTTTTGGAGCAATGATGCATGAAAGTTAATAAATTTGTTACAGTGGATCGATGTTTAACAAAGCCATGCTGTTCTTCACAGATGATGTTTCGACAAAGGAAGACCAATTTATCACAAATAATATGTTCGAATAACTTTGAAATGCAAGATAGTTTTGAGATAGGTCTATAATTAGAACTATCTCCCCACGCTCACCTTTTTTTAAAACAGGTGTAATAGTCGTAATGATTTTGGCTTTTCACAAAATTATTCCAGGCCCGGTTACGTCTATTTCGAAGAAATTTAAGCTCTTTCGTGTACCAAGAATGCAGGGTTTGAGCATTATTAGAATATTTGACTGGGATTGTTCTATCCATGCAATCTTTTATTAGAAAATATAATTTTTTAACAGCTTCTTCAAAATTGGAGAAGCTGTCAATATTCACATTCGAAAGAATGTCTTTGAAAGTTCGCTTTCCGAAAGTAAAAAGAGTACAAACGATCGTACGAGTCAGCGTTTTCGTACAGATGTCCACCTATGTCAATGAAAATATCCAGTGGAGGATGATTTTTATCTATGTTAGTAATGCTGGTACTAGATTTTAATACTGCAGTACTAACAGAGTCAGAAGAAAAAACTAAATCGAGAATTCGATTATTATGATTTTTTTATACAGCTTGTTTGCTCTAAGTCATATGATAAAATTTTGTCAAGTAATAGTAGCTCTTGCTTAGTAGCTGGATAGTGATGCGATTATATGAGGACACAAGCGTTCTCAGTCTAGCCTCTCACTATCAACTCCTACTCTCGACTCCACGCTGGTGGCTGGTGGGTGCCTAGTACCTCGACTGGAGATGGGGTATTAAACCCCTGTGGAAGGTCGTTGGTGGCAGCAAACGAGAGAGGGAGGAATTCCTAGATGGAGTCAACGGTGGCGCCTACAGCTCCAGTTTGATCGAACTGGTAGTGAAATCCCTATACGAGCTGCTTCGACATATTTGAACACCAGGTCTATAGAGATTTCCAATACTGGATGGATAATGGGTCAACGGCAGCGCTCATACCCCAAAATGGGCTACTGACATCGGTATTAGGTATTGTTTGGCCCGCTGTACTAGGGCCAGAACATCCCATCCACGGAAAAAACTACTGTCACGAAGCAACCAATAGCCTCGGAAAGGACTGATATTATTGTTGACGACCATGCTAAACGAAAAAAGGACAACGACGTTCGTATCTGCACCTGGAATGTGAGAACATTAAACAGGAGAGGTGCAGGCGAACAACTAGCGGAAGCCCTAAACTGCTACAAAGCAGACATTACTGCCATCCAGGAAATACGATGTTTCAAGACATTAGCGAACGCATTGTAACAATCCGCATCAAGGCCAAATTCGCCAACATAAGCCTTATATGCGCTCATGCTCCGACGGAGGAATAACATGATATAACTAAGGATTGCTTCTACGAGCTCCTCGACAAAACCAATGAGCGACTACCAAAGTACGATGTTAAAATCGTGCTGGGAGATTTTAACGCAAATGTAGGAAGAGAAGACATCTTTAGCAGTACTGTCGGAAAATATAGCCTACACGACAACACGTCTGGTAACGGACTTAGGCTAATTGACTTCGCTACAGAACAAAATGCCACTATAGCCAGCACACGGTTTCCTCACCTCGATATCCACAAGGGGACATGGCGGTCTCCAGATCAACGAACAGTCAACCAAATTGATCACATTGCGATAGACAAGAGGCACGCATCCAGTATTTTGGATTTCCGAACATTCCGAGGGGCTAACATCGACTCGGACCACTACCTTGTTGTAGCCAAGGTAAGGATGCGGATATCCATCACGCCACAAAAAAACAGAAATACTGTGAAAAAATTTAATGTCGAAAGACTGCAATCGCCAGAGACCGCCAAGACCTTCGCGCAACGCGTATCCCTTAACCTCTCGACTCACAACACACCACCAGCATCTAATGTCGAAGAACAATGGCAACGATGCCAAGAAGCCATTAGATCAGCCGCAACTGATGTGCTAGGTTTCTCGCGGCCACCAGCAAGAAACCTCTGGTTTGATGAGGAGTGCCGACAGATGCTCGCAGCCAAGAACGAAGCCTACAAGGCTAAGCTGCAGGTGAAGACGAGAGCTGCTATTGAGCTCTATATGCAAAGAAGAAGGGCAGAATATCGGCTTTTCAGAAAGAAGAAAAAAGAGCAAGAAAAGCGCGCGATCGAGGATATAGAGAGGTGCCACTCCAGGTGCGATTGTTCGCAAGCTTTACCAAAGTGTAAAACGTCAAAGCCAAGGTTACAAGGCTCGAACAGAATCCTGTCGAGATGAACAAGGAAATATCGTAGTTGTGACACAGTCGATGCAGAGGATATGGAAGAACCACTTCTGCAGACTGTTAAACGGCGATGACGAACAACATTCCGCTGTCAGGCGGATTTCAAAGCCGCATACGACAGCATTCATAGAGACGAACTATACAGAGCCATGTCTAGTTTTGGTATACCGTCCAAACTCGTCCGTTTGTGTAGGATGACGATGGAGAATTTTCGCTGCACCATCAGGGTCGGAAACGACCTTTATTATTTGAATATTCTTGTTCACATTGTTTCGAAAGTTCTTGTATTCACCCTCAAACGTCTTACATCTGGGACTGCTTTTCCACCTCCTATATAGCTCATCCCTTTTTTCACATTGGTATTATTTGTGGCGTGATCCAAGGCTTATGTTTGCGTTTTCTTTTTGTTGTGGTCGTTTTGCATGCTTCAGCGTATATTTTATTCATTTCTCGTACAAAATTGCGAACAACGCAATACAAAAACTGTTTTTGTTACGAAACGCACAAACAATGAAACGGACTTCCAGAAGACGTATTTCGACCAATTTACAACACTTCAGGAGCAGACTCAATAAACATCTGAAAGCATCATTTCAGAGCGCTCCTTGAGCGTTATAAGTTTGCCTCATATATGATATGTTTATTAAATAAAATAAAAAAAGAAACCCAAGTCTATTTTATTACGAACTTTAATGACAGAATGCTTGACGGAATAAAATCATTGTCTTGTCACAAAGGAGCAAAACTTTCAACCGTCGATGCTTTGTTTGAACTCTTTGCAGTGGCCAGTACATTTTTGGATTGACATGCAAATCATTATATCATTATTTTTGAATTTATATGCTCCCTTTCCAAATCAAATCAAATCAAAAGTCCACCTTCCAAATCAATACCATATACGAATCACAAAACATAATTAGGATACGGCGCTGAACCCTTAAAAGCCATTCACAAAATTCAATTGGCTACTGTACCATCAATCTTTACACTACACAAATGACACCAACACGTAAATACATCGACAAAGGACTTCCTCGCCACAGGATGTAATGAAACACAAATTCAAACCATGTAATCCACATCTAGACAGAAATAAATCGAATTGTAACCAACAAAGCAAAACACCGCACATCCGCCTCTCTGCCCTCTACAATAAGCTACTTAACTCAAATTGTAATTCCATGCTCAACTCAATGGGGCCCATTGAACAACCCATCGCAGGATCACAATCCGAATTGGAATGATCCAATCCAAGGCTAAGTACATTTTATTATTTCAAATCGAAGATTGATTAAGCATACGATCGAGGAGCAGACAGCAACAAATTCATTTCCAATCCTGATTAGCATGCACATCACATTCTCGCCGGACATACATATCCTGAGGCAACACAGTTGCGGGATAGCGCGGCGGCATGGCACAGCAATCGACCACCGAAAACGGTGGCAATAAAAACCTGTCCCTCGATTATTGTGTACGATAGTTGTCGGGGCGACAGCACGTCAGTGTGATCTAATGCCACGGGGTCATTGATCAAAAGGAAATCACCCCACGCGCCGATACATTTTTCGGTCAAACCGAACGTGTTGACGCAAGCGATTTACATGGAGGGACACACTCCTACCTGTGATGGTTTAATACTTTTACCTACTTCCACCGTTGTGCGTGTAAGCAAACACACCACGAAAAAAGAAAATGACGACCAATAACAGGTACCGTTGAACATTGTGCTGTGGGCTGGGCGGTTGGTCCAATCAGATGGTGGGTAAACAAATGGAACGTTGGCAACGCCTTCTGCTGGAAAGAACTGTTGAATGGTTTAACGAGGTGAAATGGAATAAAGACGTGACATTTGTAACGGGAATGGAAATGAGGCATTCATCTACTTACATGTTTCATGGCTTTTTGTTGTCCGTTATAAATGACCTCGAACTAACTAATTATGGTTTCATTCTTCTTAGTGGAAACAAAAGAGTTGTGCAGCAAACTGATTTCACTGGTCAGTAGATAATTATTTTTTTTAAAACAGCTCAGAGATGAAAATTTGGTATTCGTAATCTGTAGACTGTCTAGAATCTAATATGGATTTTGAATGGTATGTTACGTCCCAGCATAACCAGGATTACAGTGACTTTCACAAAAGGTCTCTTGCCTCTTTTTCTACCGGATCCAGGGTAGAAATTAATGATGTAAGCTTCCTTATATCTGGATCGAGGAAAATACCGTCTTTTAGTCATGCCTCACTTAACGATGAGAACTTTGCTTTAGAAAATAAAAGCCTGGTCAGCCTATTTCCATCGCTTTGGTAAAAATATTCCTCCAACCCTAGTTTAGTATAAAGTGATGGTAGACCTAAGAGAGAACCTGGGCCATAACCAACATCCCTCTCCAATTAACCCGGTCCTAAGTAAACTGCCTCAGCTTGCCAGTACCAAGTTGGTTGAGGACGGTTTACTTCTTGTGCGCGCCACTTAACGCGAGGTCTTCCTCTAAGTCCGACGACTGGCTGGGAATTGAAGACTCTGCGAGTCGGAGTATTGGTGTCCATTCTTTCTATACATGTCCCAACCATCTTTAACATCCAATCAGAAGTTTTTTGACTAGGGGCATGTCGCTGTACAGCTCGTATAGTTCGTGGTTGAATCTTCGTCTCCTTAACCCGTCAACGCAAAAGGGACCGAAGATTTTCCGAAGAATTTTCTACTCAAATCGGCCAAGGATTTCTCCATCCATTTTTGATACGGTTCATGCTTCAGCGCCGTAGAGCAGGACTGGGATGATCAGGGTCTTATATAGAGTTTCCTTAGTAGTTCGAGTGAGGGCTTTACTACTAAATCGCCTTTTTAGGCCAAAGAAACAGCAGTTGGCAAGAGTAATTTTTCGTTTAATTTCTGACGAGATGGTTTTGTCAGAATTAGTAGCGGAGCCGAGGTAGACAAAGTCCCGTACTACCTCAAAGTTATATCTGTCAATGGTGACGTTCTGTCCAATTCGTCGATGTTGTATGTCCTTTCGTGTTGTCTTACCCTCATTTACTGCTTAACCCATTTTGCCTCTTCCATTCTCTACACTAGCAAACGTGGCTATGACATCACGTTGGGTCCTACCAATGATGTCAACATCGTTGGCGTATGCTAGTATTTGCACCGATTTTTGGAAAATTGTGCCTCTGGTGTTGGCTTTTGTTGTTTTGCACAATCATCTCAAGAATCAAATTAATGAAATCACATGACAGCGCATCGCCTTGCCTAAATCCTTTTTTGGTATTGAATATGTCGGTGAGGTTATTTCCGACCTTTATAGAGCAGCGAGAATTCTCCATCGTCATCCTACACAAACGGACGAGTTTGGGCGGTATACCAAAACTAGACATGGCTCTGTATAGTTCGTCTCTATAAATGCTGTCGTATGCAGCTTTGAAATTGATAAATAGGTCGTGGGTATCGATTTGGACTTCTTGGGTTTTTTTCCAGGATCTGCCGAATTGTGAAAATTGTTGTGGACTTCCCTGGCCTTAAACCACACTGATAAGGGCCATCGGGTGTTGGTAAACGGTTTCAATTGATAAATAGGTCGTGGGTATCGATTTGGACTTCTTGGGTTTTTTTCCAGGATCTGCCGAATTGTGAAAATTGTTGTGGACTTCCCTGGCCTTAAACCACACTGATAAGGGCCATCGGGTGTTGGTAAACGGTAGATAGGATCTTGTAGGCGATATTGAGAAGACGTATGCCTCTATATTTGGCGCTGTTCAGAGGGTCTCCTTTTTTGTGGATCTGGAAAACGATGCTGAGGTTCCATTCTTCAGGCATACTTTCATCCGACCAGATTTGGCATATGAGTTGGTGGATGTTACTTACCAAGTCAACTCCGCCACCTTTATAAAGCTCAGCGGGAAGGCCGTAATTTCCGGCGGGCTTATTAGGGTTGGGTTTAGATATTGCTATCCGCACTTCACTTAGGCCGGGTGGTTGTTAGTTTTCGCTGTCGTTGCCAATATTAAATCGTTCGTTCTGTCTGACAGCGGAATGTTGTTCGTCATCGCCGTTTAACAGTCTGCAGAAGTGATTCTTCCATATCCTCAGCATCGACTGTGTGTCAACTACGATATTTCCTTGTTCATCTCGACAGCATTCAGTTCGAGCCTTGTATCCTTTACTTTGACGTTTACACTTTGGTAAAACTTGCAAACATCACTCCTGGAGAGGCACCTCTCTTGCTAACTTGCGAACATAGTTCCTGGAGTGGCACCTCTCAATATCTTCGATCGCGCGCTTTTCTTGTTCTTTTTTCTTCTTTCTGAATAGCCGGTGTTCTTCCCTTCTTTTTTGCCAATAGAACACAATGGTAGCTCTCGTCTTCACCTGCAGCTTAGCCTTGTAGGCCTCGTTCTTGGCTGCGAGTATCTGTCATCAAACCATGGGTTTCCTGCTAGCACATCAGTTGTGGCTGCTCTATAGCTTATTGCCATCGTTGCAATTGTTCTTCGAGATTCGATGCTGGTGGTATGGTGTTAATAGAGAGCTTAAGGGATACGCTTTGCGCAAAGGTCTTGGCGGTCTCTTGCGATTGCATTATCTGGTTTGTTGTGGCGTGGTGGATATCCGCATTCTTACCTTGTCTGCAACAAGGTAGTGGTCCGAGTCGGTGTTAACCCCACGGAATGTTCGGACATCCAAAATACTGCCATTTCCCTTATGCATATCGATGTGAGGAAAGCCTATTCTGGCTATAGTGGCATTTCGTTCCGTAGAGAAGTCAATTAGCCTAAGTCCGTTGCCAGACGTGTGTCGTGTAGGCTGTGTTTTCCGACAATATTGCCGAAGGTGTCTTCTCTTCCTACCTTTGCGTTAAAATCTCCCAGCACGATTTAAATATCTAATTTCGGAAGTCGCTCATAGGTTTTGTCAAGGAGCTCGTTATCCTTTGTTATATCATCTTTTTCGTCCGTCGGGGCGTGAGCGCATATGAGGCTTATGGTGGCGAATTTGACCTTGATGTGAATTGTTAAAAAGCGTTCGCTAATGTCTTGAAAACTAAAGACTTCTTGCCTTAGTCTGGCACTTATAACAAATCCGCATCCAAATAGTCGCTGTTTCTGCTCACTATAACACGGTCCATAGTAGATGTCACAGTTTTTCATCCTTTTTTTTTGCCCGGCCCAGCCCATCGTATTTCCAGGAAGGCAGTAATGTCAGCTTTGTAGCAGTTTAGGGCTTCCGCTAGTTGTTCTCTTGCACTTCTCCTGTTTAATGTTCTCACATTCCAGGTGCAGATACGAACGTCGTGTCCTTTATTCGTTTATCAGGGTCGACAACAGTTAAAACAGTCCTTTCCGAAGCTATTGGTTCCTTCGTAAGAATGGTTTTTTCCATGGGTGGGTAGTTAAGCAAAAACACAACCCCTAACTGGAGGGTCAGTTCCAATTTATTAGATACCCCTAGGACACGGGGCTATCAGTATTCACTACGGGATTGAGCGCTGCCATCTCTGTTGAAGGGGCCTGAATTACCCTTGAGCTTCCTAAATAACCTGTTGGCCGAATATGTCGAAGCAGCTCATATAGGTTCACCTGGGACATCAGGCCGGTCATTCCGTGCCATTCTGACCATAGGCTGTGTATAGTGTTGCTGTTTTTTGACTTGTTATCAACACTCGCACTTATCCAAATCCGGTTGGATGAGATAACCGATAGTTACCACTTGGTGGTAAAATTAGCACGATTGATGTGTAGTCAGAGTTACAACCACTGGGAATTGCCAAGTTAAAGCCAATCAAAGTCTACCCACGTTCTATCGTCTGAGGAACTTATTGTTAAACGACGATGGCAAGCATAATCTCCCAGTGTTAAGCGAACAAACCATTTAATATTGGCGACGACAGTGAAAACTAACAACCTCCTGCTTAAATAAAGGAAGGACAGGTAAACCTCCCAAACTTATCCGTCGATGTTGTCTGATTATCCCGCAGTAGCTATACGCAGATTTGTTCAAGATAGTGACTACTTGGGGTTATCTGTTCCGCATCACGAGATTGGAGAAATGTCATAATAGAGCATATCCTTGTCAAAATCCATTGAATGTTTGCAATAGTTCATACTAGCTGCTTCAAAACCAAAGGTTGGTCTGGTCTTAAGTGACATAGCTGTTTGAATTTGTATGGAATTCTAGATCCTGTCATACGGGTCATAGAGTCGGTATGGTGTCAAGTGACATAGCTGTTTGAATTCGTATGGAATTCTAGATCCTGTCATACGGGCCATATAGTCGATGAAAAACTGTTCCTAGTTTCGACTTGGAATCGTTTGATCATTGACAGGATTTACCTTAATCAAATATTTGGTCTATAGTCGATGTCTCTGGCCGGTAGCCCCACTGACTTGAGCTGATATGTGTGTTCCAAAAAGGCTTCATATACGTTAACATAATATGTTAATGGATAGGATACTATATGTGACATTCAGCAGATCGCCTTACTTGTAACTGGGACATATGGAGATGATCAATGAACATGATTTTGTCAACCCCGAATTAGTTGATGGTTTGGTAATTCCATGCGTCTAAAGCATCTCCTTCATATTTATAAAGCTACTGTGGTAATTCATCATTACCGGCGACCTTGTTCTTCTTCAGTCTTTTCGTGACTTCGCTGATTTTATTTTTTTCTATACTTACAAGGAAGGTTATCTCTTGGCGGAGGTGGCTGGGCTATTTTCCTATCACTTTCTCGATATTATGTAAATTTAAACAATTGCCTGTGAGTCTGTGACTAGACTGCCATTAATATTTTTGAAAAATACTTCATAGTGTCGAAACAACTTGAAAAACGATGTGTTCTTCCTATTTTTGTCGAAGAAAATATAAAGCCACGAAAGGAATGTGCGCCTTTATATTAAAGCTGAGAATGGATAAAGTATTCGACGATTGCCAGACAGATTGTAACGTTCACATTGATTCTTCATATACCCACACACACACTGTTCATTGACAACACCTAACATTCAGAGTGGCTAGCAACAAGTCCTGTGTTAACATTCAACATAGACAACTGTTTGGGTCCAAAAATCTAGGTAACCCGAGTCATATTCGATTTTACTAGCTTATATCATGAACTTCACATATAATAATTCAAAACACCTTAAATAACCTTTCATGCAAGTGCGTTTCCAAGGAGTTACCCTTTTCAAACGAAACGCTACCGTGACAACTCAACATAAGGTTACGGCCAAAACTGTTTACCAAACAATTTTCAGAACTCAGTGTACATCCGCATTTCAAAGCTTCCGGTAATGATATCACGTCGCGAAAAATTACTCATCCAACCGTGGGAAGTGCAACGTTATGAGAATCATCGCAAGAAGGTTCTCAATGCCAAAGCAGCTGTAGATGTTAAAACGCCTTTAAGTTACCCTCATGTAACAGTGAAACCAAAAAAACTCCAAGCCGAGAAAGAGCGGCTGAAGAGAATCGAAATGGAGAACGTTCGACTCCTCCAAAAGCTGGGTGACATTATGACTTCTAAACGACTTCAGAATTTTTGGATTCAACCTAGACCAAAGTAAGAGTTAAATGACTAACTATACTCTGTAGCTCTTCTAATGTTTGATTTGAAATTAGTTTTCTAAACCGCGAGAAGCTCTTTGACACACGACCGAAAACGTGCAAACCTGTTGTGGAGACTACAGACACTGATAGAACCTCGGAAATTGCATTTCTGCCACTAAAGACGTCGAAAAGATGCCAAAGCTGTTGTGGAAGACCGATTGAGAAAGTCCAGGTAAGGGTGGCTATTTTCATTTCTAAAAATGTGTTTTTCATAGGAAAATTTTTGTTCTGTCGGTAACTATAACAGCAAATTCCGGAACAACGCATACCATGGGAACCGGAAAGAAAGTCATGGAACAAACGGAACATTGAAGAGTATAATAGTCGTAAATGCCATCATTGTCAAAAATTCATATAGTTAATAAAGATACGAAATTTTGTAAGTGCTTAGCAATACCCTGTAGTTGTGTTTGTGTTTCTTTAGGTACTGGATAAACAATGCGTTGCGGCCACCAGCAAGAAACCCTGGTTTGATGAGGAATGCCGACAGATGCTCGCAGCCAAGAACGAGGCCTACAAGGCTAAGCTGCAGGTGAAGACGAGAGCTGCAATTGAGCGCTATAGGCAAAGAAGAAGGGAAGAACACCGGCTTTTCAAAAAGAAGAAAAAAGAGCAAGAAAAGCGCGCGATCGAGGATATAGAGAGGTGCCACTCCAGGAACGATGTTCGCAAGTTTTACCAAAGTGTAAAACGTCAAAACCAAGGATACAAGGCTCGAACAGAATCCTGTCGAGATGAACAAGGAAATATCGTAGTTGAGACACAGTCGATGCTGAGAATATGAAAGAACCACTTCTGCAGACTGTTAAACGGCGATAAAGATCAACATTCCGCTGTCAGGCAGAACGAACCATTGAATATTGGCAACGACAGCGAAAACTGCCAACCACCCGACCTAAGTGAAGTGAGGATAGCTATATCTGAACTCAAGCTTAATAAGGCCGCCGGAAATGACGGCCTTCCCTCTGAGCTTTATAAAGCTGGCGGAGATGACTTGGTAAGCAACATCCACCAACTCATAAGCCAAATCTGGTCGGTTGAAAGCATGCCTGAAGAATGGAACCTCAGCATCGTTTGCCCGATCCACAAAAAAAGGAGACCCTCTGAACTGCGCCAACTACAGAGGCATAAGTCTACTCAACATCGCCTACAAGATCCTATCTGCCGTAATATGTGAACGCCTGAAACCGTTTACCAACAACCTGATCGGCCCTTATCAGTGTGGTTTTAGGCCGGAAAAGTCCACATCGATCACCATCAGGGTCGGAAACGACCTCACCGACATATTCGATACCAAACAAGGATTTAGGCAAGGCGATGCGTTGTCATGTGACTTTTTCAATTTGATTCTTGAGAGAATTGTGCAAAACTCCCGAGCCAACACCAGAGGCACAATTCTCCAAAAATCGGTGCAACTACTAACATACGCCGACGATATTGACATCATTGGTGGGACTCATCGTGATGTCATAGCCACGTTTGCTAGTATAAAGAAGGAAGCGGCAAAAATGGTTTTAGCAGTAAATGAGGGTAAGACTGTCAACACGAAAGGACACACAACGACGACGAATTGGACAGAACGTCACCATTGACAGATATAACTTTGAGGTGGTACGGGACTTTGTCTACCTCGGCTCCGCTATTAACTCTGACAACAACATCTCGTCAGAAATCAAACGAAAAATTACTCTTGCCAATCGCTGTTTCTTCGGGCTAAGAAGGCAATTTAGTAGTAAAGAACTCACTCGAACTACTAAGGAGATCCTATATAAGACCCTGATCATCCCAGTCCTGCTCTACGGCGCTGAAGCATGGACCGTATCAAAAGCGGATGAAGAAATCCTTGGTCGATTCGAGAGAAAAATTCTTCGGAAAATCTTCGGTCCCGTTTGCGTTGACGGGCTATGGATTTTAAACCACGAACTATACGAGCTGTACAGCGACATACCCCTAGTCAAAAAAAAACTCCGCATTGGACGTTTAAGATGGCTAGGACATGTAGAACGAATGGACTACAATACTCCGGCTCGCAGAGTCTCGATTCCCAGCCAGACGTCGGACGCAGTAGAGGAAGACCTCGCCTTAAGTGGCGCGCACAAGTAGAAACCGACCTCAACCAACTTGGAGTGCGCAACTGGAGGCAGTTAGCTAAGGACCGGGCTAATTGGAGAGGCATGTTGGTTGAGGCCCAGGTTCATTCCGGACTTTAGCGCCACTTAAGTAAGTAAGTAAGGACGAAATATAGATATCTTGATTGTCTTAATATGTTATTTAAAAACTTTTTCAAAATGTTTGACCGTTTGGCCAAAAGCTATACGTTTTACTGAAAAGGGGGAGAGGGATTGAGCGGTAAGTCTCAAAAATCGGTGAAACACAGACGGACATAGACAGACATGACTAGATCGACCCAACTAGCGATTCTGAGTTGAATTGAATTTATCTGTCGAAATTATTTCTCTCTATTACAAACTTAATATCAAAAGGAATATACCCCTGTGGGATAGGGTATACAAATAACAAACTGTCAAATGACAAGGAATGCCAAATATTAAAATTTTACAGATTTATTGGTGAATGAATACCAATCCAACTCACATTTCGGCTTTTCAACAGTTGTTTCCATTTATAATTTTAGATTTTGATTTGAAATTTGATCTGTTTTGTTCCCAATGGAACAAAATTTCAGATTGAATTTTTTTTGTCTTTGGTGTAATTTCGGGTCCTTGAATTAAGGTTTGCCAAACTGACGTCTATCATTGGATTGGTGCTAGTGCAATAACAGGTATTTCTGCCGAAAAATCCAGATCTGCCAAATGTATCTGAGATCAAAAATAGAATCAATTTTTTCTCCAATGGAACACAACGACTGTCAAAATCTTTTTTTTTTTTTTGACAGACCTAGATCAGAAATTGATTGATTTTTTACCATTTTTTACACCATTAGGCCGTGTGCCAATTGCGTTAAAATTTTAGGCAGTCGATAATTTTTGACATTAGTGTGGTGAATAGAGACTTCAAAATTTTAACCTGCTCAACAACTCGCTAAAATTTAACCAGTGACTAATTTTTGACATTTGGTATACGTACTGAGGAGTGAGAGTGATGGAAAGCACACCAGTGTTCGCATGTGTGGGAAAATAGCACATCATTCAGATTTTAAAAAAAGCTAAGAATGTGTATTTCATATCAGAAAATGTTAACAAAGTTGTTACATAAACTAAAATTGGGTTTTTGAAAAAGGGTGGTTACTAAAATGGTATGACTACATTTATTTCGGTATATTTTGTATGCGAAAATATGTTTAACTTGAAGAAAGTGAAATGGATAGCCTTTAATCATGAACACAAATTGTACAACAATTATGTTTTAATGTCAATAATAAATAATTAAGGTTTTTTGTATGATTTCACTGAATTCTATTCGGTATTTTTGTATTACAAAAAAATATATAGAAAGGAATTTTGTTCCAATTCTTTTGGGAAATTATTGAAAATAGTATTAAAGTAATATCCCATTTAATCCAACTGACACAGCAAAAAGCCAATTTTGTTTATCCCAGGAGAAATGTCAAAGATTAGCCGGTGGATAAAATTTAACACATTTTTTAACGCAATTGGCGCACGGCCTTAATTTGTTTTCTTAAAAATAAATGATTTTCAAACTACAACGCTTTGTGGTTGTGGAGTAAGTAGATACACTAAAATGTAAGCGCACCACAATTTTTGTTCCACAAATCATAACGCCAAATGCGATCCACAACTATTTTCATCCAACACGTGGGCTGAAAATTGACAGTTGTCATTTCGCGCACCGCTCTCTGTTTACATTCGTTCACCGTATTTTCTTACCTTTTTACTAATTTTGATAAATAAGATTATAAAAGAATGAGTTTTCATAAACCAAAAACCGCTATAGAAGAAGGTGATACCGTCATCATTTATCTAAGTGTAAATAGTATGCATGCAATCGAAGCCGTTCCAACAATCACCAATAAAAAAGGAGAAGTCATCGAGTACGTCTTTCAGACCAGTTTTGGTGCATTAAAAGTGAAAAGCATCATCGGTGTCGAGTATGGAAGTAAAATTGAACTGTCTCGCGGCTGGGCATATGTTCT
Source organism: Rhingia campestris (assembly GCA_932526625.1). NCBI lineage: Eukaryota > Metazoa > Arthropoda > Insecta > Diptera > Syrphidae > Rhingia > Rhingia campestris. Next base: position 35,767,874 of record OW052183.1, read on the forward strand.
ACAGCCAAATCCTGAACTCTGGACACAGACACTGCCACACAGAACCCAAATTATATACACACCAGACATTAGTATGATTCTGTTTCAGCTGGAAATTAAGCCGGGTAGTGTTGTTATTGAATCGGGCACTGGTTCTGGATCATTGTCACATTATTTTCTACGTGCGTTGAAACCTCACGGTCACTTGCATACGTTCGACTTCCATGAGGCAAGAGCACAACAGGCGCGGGAGGAGTTCCAGGGCCATGGACTTGGTGATTTTGTGACCGTGTATCATAGAGACGTTTGCCAATTTGGGTTTACCAACGAGTTGAGTGGAAAGGCTGATGCAGTATTTCTTGATTTGCCAGCACCACAACTGGCCGTGCCACATGCCCTGGAGGCACTTAAATCTTCCGGTAAGTAGAAATATTGCAATTGCATGCGACTAATAGAGGATAGACACATTGTGTGACCATGAGTATTGTACGTGTATGGACTCACATCATCGCACCCAAAATCAACTTTATGTGTTATTCGGCGGTTCAGAATCTTGAATTGCGAAAAACTTACCAATTATGATGACAAAGAATTGCACACACAACGACTTTAGAAGCTGTCGCCGATTTGTGTGGCACGTACAGCCGATAAGCTATTTCGCAATGCGTTGTGGGTATGTAGGTGGAGTTAATGTTTTTCTGTTGTTCTGAAGAATTCAAGGGTTTCCGTTTTATTTTATCATCTTTTGAACGAGTGAAATTATTTAATTAAAAATCAGAGAATGGAGAGTCGTGGATTTAAAAATCAGACTCACTTACTCTTTACTTTTGCTGCATATTGTCGGGTATCCAGTTACGGAATTTGAAGCAAAAAACATTTAGACGGATTTATTTGCCGCCAAATGTATGTGGGGATGGTATTTGAAGATCACTGGTTTGTATGATCACTACCGATCTTCACGAAACTGGCTGTTATATGGATCACGAACTAAAATGTTTTGTTTTATTTTCCTCCCTGATCTATATTAATCGTGCGTAGATAAAAAAACGCCTAATGTTATTCTTATCGAGCTATAAACAGTTTTATACTATTTTTTTTGCATAGCAGATTTTTCAACTGTCGAAAAAAGCATATCTCAGGTTTTTGTTAAGATTTGGTATAAAAGAGAAGGTTCAGCCATCGCCTAAGAACCACACGCGCATACTTGAACGGGTTTAATGAAAATTAGGGCACAAACATTTTATTTGCATTTTTTACATTGATATTGTCTTATCTCAGTATAATTAGTCCATTCAAAGCTTTTAGTTGCTTTTAACCCAAACACAACACACAACCTGGAGTGCCGGTTCAAATTTATTAGATGCCCCTGGGAAACGGCGCCATCAGTATCCACCGGGATTGAGCACTGCTGTTGGCCTTTCAGCTAATCCGCAGCATCTCTGTTCAAGGGGCCTGACTGTTAAAGCAGCTCATAGACGCTACCGTTGATTCAGTCTTGGAAATTTATCCGTTGCCTTTTAGGGAGGTTTTTGTTAATTTTTTTTTCAGAATCGATAGCTGAGTCGATTTAGCCATGACTGTCCGTCCGTCCGTACGTCACCAGTTTTTGGGCCTTATATTTTGAGCTTGAAGGATGAAATAAGGTACACGTGCTCTTTGGTGCTCCCAGCAGAACAAGTGTAAACATTTTTGAAATCCGCCCACTGCCACGCCCCCTTTTTAGAAAAACGTATTTTTTGGTCAAACCATAAGGAATTTTGAAAAACTTTCTGAGCAACATATTTAGACAATCTGAATATCTGTATTTCGTTCATATAAAGTTTTTTGACACGCCCACTTTTTGGGGGCGTTTTTAATAAAAAAACTTTTTTCGGTCAAATTTTAAAATTTTTGAAAAAACTTTTGATGCAGAATCATTATTAATATAAATATGAACATTTCGTATATAGACCATATTAACCCACGCCCACTTATTGGGGGCGTTTTTATATAAAAACCATTTTTATACACTACCCCATAACATATACAGGAGAAAACCTTGTCTTTTGTAGAACCGTAAAAGTTTTTTATAAGCAGTCTGAAGAATTTGTTGTCACCATGTCATTTTCTTTATTTTATCCACATCGTGTTTTTAGCCATGTCCACTTTTTGGGGATTTTAGTTTTACAGATAGGATGGGATAGAGTATTCAACGATCCGCACAGCGGATTGTAGCCTTCTCATATGTTTTATTTATATAGTTTATACCCTGACAGATAGTAAGCTATCAAATATTGCTCCTGGAGACGCGGTGTAATGTTCCCCAAAATCGAAAAAAAAAATTTTCAGGTTGCAAAAAAAATATTATGGCAGCTTTGATGATATCACATGCGATCATTTAAAAGTTTCTTATTTGGTATCGATGCGAACTATTGCCAATAAATAGTAGAGAGTAGGTCAGAGATGAACTAAGTACTTAGTTGGGATATTCATGCATTCCGTAGAGTCGTTTAAAGCCTCTTTAAAAGCAAGAAATAAAATATGAATAATTGTATGGAAAATTCTTTACAACGATAGGTGCGTGTTTTGGCTAATCTATATAGGCTTAGAAAACATTTTATGTGTAAAATACAACAACATCAAATATATATTACCAAACACCAACACAGTCAGCTGTAAAGACAGGAGCCACTGCATGTATGTCAAACAAAAATGTTGCTCATGTGTCTAGCTTGCTGCACTACGTGCCGCATGCATGCAAAAACACTGCACGTGTGTTTCGGGCATTAAGCATAGATATCAAGGGCCGATCAGAATGCATATCTGCAGCTGGTATCTGCTTATCGCTTACTCACTCTGGTAGTCATTATTAATTTAAAAGTGTACTATCTGCCCGATTTTTCGAACGTAACTGCGCAGTTTCGCATACACATCACACATTCATGCATACACAAACAAAAAAATATCATTTTTTTTAAATCACTCATGCCGCATGCGCTACCACACTGTCAACATCATACACTCTCAGTTTGCATGTCCAATCTCCACTTTGCATGCATGCATGTGTAATGTGTGGACCCTATAAGCGAATTATCAAAAACCAAAGAATGGCTATTTCCTGTTTTTATATTCCCAAATGCGAATCGTTTTCATTGACAGCGATCGCTGCATAGATGATGGATTGCGTGTGGATACAATCATCCAAATAACAGAAAAAAATACCAAAGAACGCAAATAAATAGAGAAACTGGTGTGTCTGCAAATAGCTGTCATTTTTTTGGAAAATAAATGGATACTTTTGGCCTCATTTAACGTAATTTTCAATTGTTGCTCGCAAAGCATCTGGGGGTGAATTCTCGATCTGTGAAGTGATAAAGCTAAATGCGATTCTTGATATCTGAAAAGTGAAGCCAAGTTGCAAAATTTTTCCATATGAAGATTTTTTTTATCACATCCAATGAGCCAAGTTGTTCTGTGAACGGCTGTGAAAAAAGAAAGCTGGATAAAAAAATTAAGCAAGGAGCAAAAGTTGTCTTAAATGATCAAAATGTTATCACTTCACAGAACAAAAATTGACTCTCTGGTTCGAAATTACAGATTTCTTCACGATACATATTAACGTTTGGCATTTTAACATTTTCTTTTAAAGTTGTTTGCTTATTAAACCTGGGTTTCGGAACACCGCCATCCTGATCAGCCCTAAAGTCATTCAATAAAAACTCAAACACTACTGTTAACAAATAAAAAAGGTCTATTCTCGTACTTTTAACTTTCTTAATCTTAATCAACATGCCTCTCCAATAACCCGGTCCTTAGCTAACTGCCTCAAGTTGCGCACTCCAAATTAGTTGAGGTCGGTTTCTACTTGTGCAACTTAAGGCGCGGTCTTCCTCTACTCCGAAGACTTTGCAAGGCGGAGTATTCGTGAATATTCGTTCTACATGTCCTTTTTTACCAGGGGTATGTCGCTATACAGCTCGTTTAATTCTTGGTTGAATCTTTGTCTCAATAGCCCGTCAACGCAAAAGGGCTTTATTAAAGAATTTTCCTCTCAAATAGACCAAAGATTTCTTCACCGCTTTTGACACGGTCCGGTCCATGCTTCAGCGCCACAGAGCAGGACTGGGATGATCAGCGTCTTATATAGGATCTCCTTAGTAGTTCGAGTGAGTGTTTTACTACTGATTTGCCTTCTTAGCCCGAAGAAACAGCGCTTGGCAATAGTAATTCTTCGTTTGATTTCTGGCGAGATGTTTTTGTCAGAGGTAATAGCGGAGCCGAGGTAGACAAAGTCCCGCACTACCTCAATAGTTATATCTGTCAACGGTGACGTTCTGTCTAATTCGTCGATGTTGTGTGTCCTTTTGTGTTTACAGCATATACTTAGTCTTACCCTTATTTACTGCTAAATTTTACCGCTTCCTTCTCTATACTAGCAAACGTGGCTATGACATCACGTTGAGTCCTACCAATGATGTCAATTTCGTCGGCGTATGCTAGTAGTTGCACCGATTTTTGGAGAATTGTGCCTCTGGTGTTGGCTCGGGAGTTTTGCACAATCCTCTGAAGAATCAAATTGAAGAAGTCACATGACAGCGCATCGCCTTGCCTAAATCATTTTTTGGTATCGAATGTGTCGGTGAGGTCATTTCCGACACAAACGGACGAGTTTGGGCGGTATACCAAAACTAGACATGGCTCTGTATAGTTCGTCTCTATAAATGCTGTCGTATGCGGCTTTGAAATCGATAAATAGGTTGTGGGTATCGATTTGGACTTCTTGGGTTTTTGCAGAATCTGCCGAAGTGTGAAAATTTGATCGGTTGTGGACTTTCCTAGCCAATAAGGTTGTTGGTAAACGGTTTTAGGCGTTCACATATTACGGCAGAGAGGACCGTGTAGGCGATGTTGAGGAGAATTATGCCTCTGTAGTTGGCGCAGTTCAGAGGGTCTCCATTTTTGTGGATCGGCCAAACGATGCTGAGGTTCCATTCTTCAGGCATACTTTCATCTGACCAGATTTGGCTTATGAGTTGGTGGGTGTTACTTACCAAGTCATCTCCGCCAACTTTATAAAGCTCAGCGGGAAGGCCGTCATTTCCGGCGGCCTTATTAAGCTTGAGTTTAGATATTGCTATCCTCACTTCACTTAGGTCGGGTGGTTGGCAGTTTTCGCTGTCGTTGCCAATATTAAATGGTTCGTTCTGCCTGACAGCGGAATGTTGTTCGTCATCGCCGTTTAACAGTTTGCAGAAGTGGTTCTTCCATATCCTCAGCATCGACTGTGTCTCAACTACGATATTTCCTTGTTTATCTCGACAGGATTCTGTTCGAGCCTTGTATCCTTGGCTTTGACGTTTTACACTTTGGTAAAACTTGCGAACATCGTTCCTGGAGTGGCACCTCTCTATATCCTCGATCGCGCACTTTTCTTGCTCTTTTCTCTTCTTTTCGAAAAGCCGGTGTTCTTCCCTTCGTCTTCACCTACAGCTTAGCCTTGTTCGCCTCGTTCTTGGCTGCTAGCATCTGTCGCCATTCCTCATCAAACCAGGGGTTTCTTGCTGTTGGCAACGAGAAACCTTGCACATCAGTTGCGGCTGATGTTGGCATCGTTGCCATTGTTCTTCGGCATAATATGTTGGTGGTATGGCGTGAATCGAGAGGTTAAGAGATACGCGTTGCGCGAAGGCCTTGGCGGTTTCTTGCGATTGCAGTCTTTCGGCATTAATTTTTTTCGCAGTATTTCTGGTTTGTTGTGGCGTGGTGGATATCCGCATCTTTACCTTGGCTACAACAAGGTGGTGGTCCGAGTCGATGTTAGCCCCTCGGAATGTTCGGACATCCAAAATACTGGATGCTTGTCTCTTGTCTATCGCAATGTGATCAAATTGGTTGACTGTTCGTTGATCTGGAGACCACCATGTCCCCATATGGATATCGAGGTGAGGAAACCGTGTGCTGGCTATAGTGGCATGCCGTTCCGTAGCGAAGTCAATTAGCCTAAGTCCGTTACCAGAAATGTTGTCTTGTAGGCTATATTTTCCGACAATACTGCTAAAGATGTCTTCTCTTCCTACCTTTGCGTTAAAATCTCCCAGCACGATTTTCACTTCGTACTTTGGTAGTCGCTCATAGGTTTTGTCAAGGAGCTCGTAGAAGCAGTCCTTAGTTGTATCATCATTTTCGTCCGTCGGAGCATGAGCGCATATAAGGCTTATGTAGGCGAATTTGGTCTTGATCCGGATTGTTACAATGCGTTCGCTAATGCCTTGGAAACATAAGACTCTTTGACTAAGTCTGGCAATTATAATAAATCCGCATCCGAAAAGTCGCTGTTTCTGCTCACTATAACAAGGTCCATAGTAGATGTCACAGTTTTTCATCCTCTTTTTGCCCGGACCATCCCATCGTATTTCCTGGATGGCAGTAATGTCTGCTTTGTAGCAGTTTAAGGCTTCCGCTAGTTGTTTGCCTGCACCTCTCCTGTTTAATGTTCTCTAATTCCAGGTGCAGATACGAACGTCGTTGTCCTTTTTTCGTTTAGCAGGGTCGTCAACAGAAATATCAGTCCTTGTTATTAACACTCGCACTTATCGTTTAGCAAGTCAAATCCGGTTTGATGAGACTAGTACCCGATGGTTACCTATTGGAGGTAAAAAATAAGCACGTTTGATGTGTAGTCAGAGTTGTGAGCACTGGGCATTGCCAAGTTAAAGCCAATCAGAGTCTACCCTCGTCCTACAACACCCAACCATCCTGGATACTTATTCCGTAACTTTTGAAGCGATTATAGTTGAAGATAGTGTAGGAGACTTGTTTGGCACTTAGCTTGTAATGTGTATACTGTCACATGGGCACAAGTGTACAAATTACATGGTTCGTACCCATCTCCTTCACTATCGTCACCGATTATCATTTTGAAAGCTACGGAGTGAATCACCTGGTCATTAAAAATGAAGAAGTAGCTTAGTAGCCACTCTTGCGCTTGTTTAACAATAGATATCACTTGCCAGTTGCAATGATACTTCAGAAACAGCCATGACGCCCAGAAGATCCATAAATTACCTTAATTTAACGGATATCGACCTTCATGAACTTGGTCTCCATAAAGGGATCTGTGAACTTCTGAATTTAATTTAACTGAGTGGTTCGGCGTGGTTGTTTTAATTAAAACGGGCAGATGGCTTGCTCAACTTAATATCCCGCCAATGCTTTTTAATTAGCTACCTGTTTGATATTGGAATAAAGGCATACAATGGTCTCGTTGGCCAAATTACCATTATGACCAATGACAACTGAGATTCATTTAAGATATCTTTCTAAATCTTAAATCCGGATCACGGCCAATATCGATTCTATGACTATGTGATATTATGTGTCCTTACTATATCCTTGCAATGGACAAAACAATTCAGCAGACGGACCAAAATCGAGATCCATAAGTGACCACCACTCATATTCCATATAAATGCATTTTAACAAAAAAAATATACAAAACCAAGTTAAAATACTGACAGATCCATTGAACTTATAGCTAATAATAGCACAATTACAACATTGCGCTTGCGCCCATCTGTCTTGTCGCATTCCTTTATAAGCTCGCATTGTCCCAGTTTGGAAGTATTTCTGTCTTGGCACATGCATCATGCCTCACACCGCCGACATTAATTAAATTTAATTGCTTTCGCACCTCATTAGTACCAGCCGCGTATTTTTACGCCAAAGAATGCACTAAATCGTCATCACACATAACATGTGTCCACCACCAGCATTTCCATATCCGTGCCTGCGATCATTAGTTTCCTATACTCTCCGGACTTGGTCAAAGCGATTAACTATGCATTTTCGCGTATTCATACACGTTTACAAGATATCTGTCCATGTGGCCATCACTCCCCATCCAAAATTGACAAACGGCGCACAGACCTCCGAGATGTTCCCATATTAACCCAGCATAATAAGAGGCGCGCATGCGCACAGCATCACTCGCTCCTCAATCGATAACCAATCCATAGAAGTGGACACACCAACAAAAAGCAAACAAAAAAAATATTTTTCTGTTCGCGTCGAAGGTGCTGCAAGCTATCGACAGATGGACAGACACAGAAAAATCGCAAAATCTCGCATAAAGACAGAGAGGACCCTACCTCCATGTTGCTGTGTCAACATTGTTAAATGTACGCGGATAGGTAATTTGTTTAATTAATTGCGTAAACGACGGATACTCGCAAAAGTCCATCGCGCGCGCACACCGCTCCTATAAGCGCGACATCAGCATCACCTCCTCCTCGTCTGCGCAACAGTGCTCCTGCTCTGCCGTGTATTGTCGCGGTCTTTGTAAATCAATTCCATATCCAAGTTCGATTGGCACAACGCGATGTTTTGCCCTTGTCAGGAGTGGAGTTGTTTGACAAAAACGAACAAAAAAAAAACAAAATATCTAAGCAACTGTTACTAACCGCGCAATTGATTTCATGTGTGCATATGCTCGCACGGGCTGGTGAGGTGAGGTAGAAGCCGAGGTGTGTCAACCTGGCGAACGATTGACAGTGAATGCCCCGGGCAGCGATGTGTTCTCAAGTGTCGGGCTACTAGGCATTTACATATCGCGTCCTTAATTGCCAACAAAGTATCATTTAGTCGGTCTTGAGATGTATACGTGTGTGTTTGGATTAGCATAACATGTTCGGATAGAGCCTCTGGAAAGCTTGACCAAATCCATAAACGGATTTAGGTCGAACAATATTTCATCAATCTCATCCATGTCCACCTACATTATACGCATTTTGTTCTTCTTCGACAGGTGGCCGTTTTTGTTCCTTCTCCCCATGCATTGAACAGTCACAGCGCTGCTGTGAGGCCCTCCAACAACACGGATTCACCGAGATCCAATCGATGGAAGTCCTACAATCCGAGGATATAGTAAAAACAAAATCTCTCCCAGTTATGGACTTGGAATTCCTCAAGCACAAGGTAAGATCCTCCAGTATCTATGTGTATATATAGAACTGACCAAAAACTAGTTCCTCGGAAGATTTACTCGTTGCCACACGAACAAGTCCAACACTCTCCGGTTGATGTCATAAATAATTTTTATTCACCTGAGCTGAACAGGTGATCATCAATTAAGCCGATGTAATGAAGCCATTTCGGCTCAGCGTGATTATGTTTTGCGAGCGATTTACATTGGACGATTTTGCTGGATGATCCTCTCCGATCATGGGCTCCGTTTAACATTGACACATGGCAGGGTAAATGCTTGCAACATGTAGCCATTGCGGATGAACCAGTTTCATCTTCCTGCTTTTTCTTTCGAAGTGATTGTTGAAGGTGTTAAACACTGCAACTGTAACGGTGCGGAGCGGCAAAGTGGAGGCACCCTCAACTTGCTGAAGTATATTCAAAGACGGGCGAAAATCATACGGAGTAGAAATTCATCGGAGAACGTGTTAATAGTTGCGTGTGTGGAAATGGACGTTTGGCGCCACATTGCAGATGAGGCTTGGTTATTTGCCTATGAAATGTGCTCTTTATGTGTCTGGGAGTGATGCATCAGATGAATTTGGTGGCTATTCTCTGAAATTTGCATCTTCTTATCTTTATCGTCAAGGTTTTAATCTCAAAAGGAGGTATCATAATCCTTTAATTTTGAGTGCATATTTATTGTTATCAAGGAACACTTGTTAGCTTCCGATTTCGTATCATTACTCAGGAATTGCCTTTGTGTGATTCATGAGTTTTTAGGACTGCCTCTTAGGGAACGTGAATTTATGCCTTACAAGGCGCGTAAGTCGCATTTTAATATGACATCAACAGAGCTTGCCAATTTTCATCCCAAGAAAATAAAAAAATAAAGAGCCCTCAGGTCTGTAGACCGGGCGGATATATTCCTTTAACATTTGCAGTGACAGTTATAGTTCCACCTTATTTTTTTATTCAAAAAATTTGTAGCTCGACAATACAGCTTGATGAAACTGAAAACCATAAAAATTGATTTATCCTCATCCAAAGGATCCTATGGCAAAATTACATCCCTATAAGAATGGGCAAAGTAAACAACCTATTTGAGCTGCACCGACATATTCGGACAAAATTTCGTCTAAGAATCTCAAGGGTTAAGTCGCACGCCTTAAACAGAGATGGTGGCGAAGAGCTGTAAGGCCAACGGCACCGCTTAATCCCGTAGTGAATACTGATGGCTATTGTCCTAAGGGTATCTTATAAATTAAAGCGGCCATCCAGCTTGTGGGTTGGGTTAACTACCAACTCACGGAAAAAATTATTGTGACGAACTGATTTTATTGTTGACGTCCACGCTAAACGAAAAACAGACAACGACGTTCGTGTCTGCACCTGGTCTGTGAGCACATTAAGCAAGAGGAGTGCAGCCGAGCAACTAGCGGAAGCCTTAAGCTGCTTAAGCAGACATTACTACCATGAAGGATATACGATAGGATGGGCCATGCAAAAAGAGAATGAACATCCGTGACATCTACTACGGATCGTGTTATAGTGAGCAGAAACAGCAACTATTCGGATGTGGATTTGTTTTAAGTGCCAGACTTCAGCCAGAACTCTTATGCTTTCATGACATTAGCGAACGCATTGTAACGATTCGCACCAAAGCCAAATTCGCCAAAATAAGCCTTAAAGGAACCTACGCTCCGACGGAGGGAAAAGTACGATGTTAAACCCGTGCTGAGAGATTTCAACGCAAAGGAAGGACGAGAAGACATATTTAGCAGTTTTTTGGAAAGTACAGCCTATACAACACCACGTTTGACAACAGACTTAGGCTAATTTGCTTCGCTGTGGAACAAAATGTCATTAAGACACGGTTTCCTCACCTCGATAGGCATAATGGGAAATGGCGGTCTCCAGATCAACGAACGTAAACGAAATTGATCACATTGCGATTGACAAGAGTCACGCATTCAGTATTTTGGATGTCTAAAACTTGCGAGGGGCTAACATCGATTCGGACCACTACCTTGTTGCAGCCAAGATAAGATTGCGGATATCTACCACGCCAAAACAAATCAGAAATACTGACAAAAAATGAATGGCGTAAGACTGCAATCGCAAGAGACCGCCAAGTCCTTCGCATCCCGCTTATCACTTAACCTCTCGATTAACACTTTACCACTAGCATCGAATGTCGAAGAGCAATGGCGACGATGCCATCATGCCATTAGATCAGCCGCAACCGATGTGCTAGGTTTTTCGAGCCCGAGCCAGCAAGAAACCCTTGGTTTGAAGAGGAATGAGGAAAGAAAGAGCCCTACAATGCTTAGCCGCAGGTGAAGACGAAGCAGCTTTGAGCTCTATAGGTAAAGAAGAAGGGAAGAACATCGATTTCAAACCCGCATACGACAGTATTTATATAGACGAACTAAACAGAGCCGTAGTTTTGGTATACCGCCCAGACTCGTCCGTCTGTGCTGGATGACGATGGAGAATTATCTCTGTTCCATCATGGTCGGAAACGACCTCACCGACACATTTGCTACCAAAAAAGGATTTAGGCAAGGCGATACACTGTCATGTGACTTGTTTGATCTCATTCTTGAGAGGATTGTGCAAAACTCTTGAGTCAACAACAGGGGCACAACCTTCCAACAATATTGAAATCATTGGTCGGACTGAACGTGATGTCATTCCCACGTTTGCTATTATAGAGAAGGAAGCGGCAATATTGGGTTTATCAGTAAATGAGGGTATGAGTATATGCTTTCAACAGGAAAGGACAATTGTGGCCGTATATCGGCAATAACGCGGCGAATGTTGTCCTCCAAGTGATCAATCGTTTCGGGCTTATCGGCGTAAACTACCGATTTCACATATCTCCATAGAAAATAGTCGAGCGGCGTTAAATCGCACGATCTTGGAGGTCAATTCACAGTACCAAAACGCGAATTTATGCGCTCACCGAACGTTTCCTTCAACAAATCAATTGTGGCACGAGCTGTGTGACATGTCGCGCCGTCGTGTTGAAACCACAGCTCCTGCACATCATGGTTGTTCAATTGATGGAAGAAAAAGTCAGTAATCACGTCTCTATAGCGGTCACCATTGACTGTAACGTTCTGGCCAGCATCGTTTTTTTAAAGAAGTACGGAAAAACAGTCAGTTTTTGTGGATGTAACGGTGTCTCAACATACACTTGAGGATTATCATCACTGCAAATACGGCAGTTTTGTTTATTGACGTACCAACCAAAAGTGAGCTTCATCGCTACAAAATTCGCTTGTGAAAATTGGGATCAACGTCAATCTTGTTTTGGGCTCATTCATCCAATCTACGCCTTAAAAGGCTTGTGGCTTCAATTCTTGCACGAGTTGGATTTTGTAAGCAAGCAAACCAAGATCTTTCCGCAAAATCGTCCATAAAGTGGATGGACACATATCCAATTCATGTGCACGACGGCGGATAGACTGATTCGGGTCATCCTCTACGCTACGCTCTACAGCAGCAATGACATCTTCTGTAGGCACTGTACGACGCGACGTCTCTGTAGATGCGTATTATCATTTAGAGTAAACGTTGTGCGAAAACGTTCCATACTTAATCGAATTAAATGCTCTGATGGACGATTGTGTTGACATAAAATGGACGTAGTGCGCGATACATATTTCAAACAGAACCATGATTTTCAAAATAAATTTGCACAATTTGGAAATGTTGTCCAGACGTCAACCTATTCATGTTGAAATGCCAAACCATACTAAAAATAAATCACTTGGCAGCAGACTAAATGGCCGCCAGTTAAAACATTGTTGCCAACTTTAAGTTCTATACCTCTAAATTAAAACATCCTTTACCAAGGAGATCCTATAAGATAACCTGATCATCCCGGTCCTGCTCTACGGCGCTGAAACATGGAACGTGGCGAATCACGCTCCTTGGGTTTCTTTTGGCTTTGTTTTTCAAACATAGGATTTTTTACGATAAGTCCTCCAAGCTAGTCTTGTGGGATTGGCTGACATATCCGATAAAATCGTTCAAAAACTCAACATCCACAATCTAACTTCCACCTCGTAATTCAGAGCTTTTCAATTATGCTCTTGCAATCATCCTAAATCCGAATCAAAATATGCGTCTGCCTGTCTCTTGAGTGCGAAATTCACACGCTCTATACTCGATCCGCATAGATAACCTGTTAACAAAAAATTACTTTCTAAAACCTGTGCACCGTTCATCTTCATTGGATTTCTGTTGCTGTTGTAATAGTTTCAGCAGGACACAGCTCTCCCAAGGTACACAGACGAAAGATGCTGCTGGTTGAGATTATATTTAAGCGCCGCCGCAACATCGATGACTTTGTACCCTCACCTAGCAATATCGAGACATGTAGAAGATCGATATTCGTTAAATACGGTAATAACATTTCTGGAATCTGATTTATAGACATGTCTATCGGAACGCCATGTTTGTTTCTTTCTCCTTTCGGTGTATCGTGTAGTATGTACTCGTATACCTTCGCAAGTGCGCGCACTCTCAGATTGATTTACATGGGTAATTTTGAAAATTACACGAAATAATTTCCCCTAATGCATTCGCGGCGAGTGTGTTATTAGGCTAAATGCGGCAAATGTCGAATTTGGAATGGCTGAATTTATTTTAAATTTACTAATAGCGAGCATTATTTTGAATTCAGAAGATTTAGAAGATCCATTTATATCTAATAAACAAAAATGATTTGGTAACTGCAGCAGTACTTGGAGAAGGATATTTTGACCAATCCGTTGTGGAGGGTATCTAATTTTTGTGTGGATACTGGATAGTGATAACTTTTGTTATTCATAGTCCCGCAACCTAATCTTTTGGCACGCGCAAGTTGCCATGTGTTTTTTATTCAGTATTTATTGGCATTTCATAATGAATAGACTAGACTTACACGCGAACAACTTTTGCAAATTCAGTGAATGGGCTCACGAGTGACTTGCTGAAAATTCACTGTTTTCGACCAACACTTTTGTGTGTAATTTTGCATTATACAAAAAACACCTCTTGATTGATCACCCTTTAGTAGTAGATAGATATTTATGAGACTTCAAGTGTAAAGTGGCCAAAAAAGAACCGGCATATCCTACCGTGAATGTTGGAAATACAAAAAATTGTTCGGCAAATGTGATAATAGGAAATTTGATAAAACTCAGTAAAAGCGTTGGCCCAAAATTAAAATTCCGTTCAAACACATTGAGGCCAAAACCAAGAATGAGGCTTTGCAAAGTCAAGAGTTAGTTTTACATGTTAACGTTGATGGATGTGTCTAATAAAAATTGTTAGAGCCATTTTTGAAATTCAATATAACCAAACCGTTATATAGGAGGTACCAAAAAACCCTCGGTTATTAACCCAATCATTTTCTTGTATATACAATTTAAGGTAAATCCGTCGAACCATGTATCCTCCAGATGTGTTCACTGACTGCAAGATGAACAGAATAGTGAGACCACTTTTTTGGACTTCTCCATCAAAGAATTTTTTTTATGAAAGTGACTTAATTTTACTTAAAAGCGTTTCCGTAACTTTTCTCTAAGAGAATATAGCTCCACTCCTAGAATTTAGCAAATTTTGACATTAAAAGTCCAGAATAGACCTATCATTTGGTATATAAAAGGCAACCGAACAGAAACAGCGACTATTCGGATGCGGATTTGTTATAAGTGCCAGACTTAGGCAAGAAGTCTTACGTTTCCAAGACATTTGCAAACGCATTGTAACAATTCGTATCAAGGCCAAATTCGCCAACATAAGCTTATATGTGCTCAGGCTCACGCTCCTACGGAGAAAAATATGATAAAACTAAGGATTGCTTCTACGAGCTCCTTGACAAAACTACCAAAATACGATGTTAATATCGTGCTGGGAGATTTTAACGCAAAGTTAGGAAGAGAAGATATCTTTAGCAATATTGTCGGAAAACACAGCCTAAACGACAACACGTCTGGCAACGGACTTTGGCTAATTGACTTTGCTACGGAAAGAAATTACATATAGACATCACACGGTTTCCTCACCTCGATATCCATAAGGGGACATGGCGGTCTCCATATCAACGAACAATCAACCAAATTGATCACATTGCGATAGACAAGAGGCACGCATCCAGTATTTTGGGTGTCCGAACATTCCGGGGGGCTAACATCGACTCGGACCACTACCTTGTTGCAGCCAAGGTAAGGATGCACATATCCACCTCCACCACGCCACAACAAACCAGAAATACTGTCGAAAAACTTAAATCGCCAGAAACCGCCAAGGCCTTCGCGCAACGCTTATCCCTTAACCTCTCGATTCACACCATACCACCAGCATCTAATGTCGAAGAACCATGGCAACGACGCCAACAAGCCATTAGATCGCGGCCACCAGCAAGAAACCTTTGGTTTGATGAGGAATACCGACAGATGTTCGCAGCCAAGAACGAGGCCTACAAGGCTAAGCTGCAGGTGAAGACGAGAGCTGCCATTGAGCTCAGGCGAAGATGAAGGGAAGAACACCGGCTTTTCAGAAAGAAGAAAAAAGAGCAAGAAAAGCGAGCGATCTAGGATATAGAGAGGTGCCACTCCAGGAAAGATGTTCGCAAGTTTTACCAAAGTGTAAAACGTCAAATCCAAGGATACAAGGCTCGAATAGAATCTTGTCGATATGAAAAAGGAAATATCGTAATTGACACACAGTCGATGGTGAGGATATGGAAGAACCACTTTCTCATGTTTTTTTTTTATGAAACCAATGCTTGCCCTATTAGAATCAAGTATAAATGACAGTATTTTACTTAAACATACTTAAATGTTTCCGTAACATTTCGTAAATCTGCTCTGTCTAAGAGAATTCAAATGTACGGGATAGACCTATCATTTGGTCTATAAAAGGCGACCCAATCGAATAATTCGATTAACTTAAACACGTTCGCGTGATTTCTCTTAAAATCTGAAATAATTTATACATTGTGTCCAGTCTTCTCCTGTACTTGAGAACGAAGATCATTCAATTGGATAAATCCACTTTTGGTCTCATACAATTGCAAGGTTTTAACTTGATCACGACATTCACAAATCCGCTGTTCCAGATGCTATAAACCTCATTGTTCTGAAGAAGTATTCTTCTACGTTAGCAAAACCACTCCATAAGCTTTTTTATCTGTTCTTCTCATCGGTATTGAAAACTACATTCACATTTGTTCCGCGGATTCCGCCTTTACCAAAAAAAGGCGAATCTTCTTATCTCCCAGTGACAGCCCAATTGCACTTACGTCCCTTCTTTCCAAGGTCATGTAAACGCTGATAAATCGTCAGCATATGAAATATCTCGAAATATGAAAACTTCTCAATGACAGATCCACTACTGATTTGATGACTTATCTCACCGAAAAGTGGTATAAAAAAATCCACCATTATGATGAAAGCAAGATTGTTGAGCTTGATATTTCAAACTTCAAAGGCATTTGAAAGGGTTTGGGATCAAGCCCTTCATCGAAAATGCGTGCATTTGGAATCGATGTGAAACTTATTCTATGGATTCAAGTTGTTTTTGATGGTTTTAACCTTTCAAGTCAGCTACTTACCAAAAAAATGCTGGTGTTCCAGAAGCCTCAAATTTATCTTCGACTCTCTTTTTATAAATGATATCCTGTCTAGAACTTCTCATCCAATAATTCCTTCGAGTTGATGACAGTACTCTCAGGTTCTCATATTCGTTTTCCGCCGATGTCTCTCATCTTCGGACATTGAATTCCAACCTTGACAACATAATCGAATGTGGTAAATCCAATAGAGTGGAATTCTATGCTTCCAAAACACAATCCTGTCATTTGTCATTAAAGCGAAAGCAAATTACGTCGAAGAAACCTTAATGCTTTCCATACTCAGTTAGGTTTATCGGGAAATCTTTTTTCCCCAGGAAATCAGATTGCTGAATGGGAAAATTTCCTTGGGAAAAATAATACCCGACAAACCTAAGTATGTCTGTCATAGTAACGACATACGTTGGAAAGACCACTTATTCAAAGTCGCTAAAAACGCTGCAATATGACTAGGTTTCCTAAATCGATGCAAGAATAATTTCACCCCTCCTGATCTGACCACAATATATACGCCCCAAACTTGAGTTTAACGTCCACGTCTGGTCGGGTGCAGCAAAAACAATATTGCACCTCCTAGATAGGATTCAAAGGCGTGTTAAATAACTGATAGGATACATAGGAATTGCGAACTCATTAGTTTCACTTGAACATTATTTTACCCTTAAGCCTATCTATGGGACGTCCGCTGAAATTTAGAGATTCTTACATAAACCCAACACGAATGTGGAATGTTCTACCAAACGCTGTTTTTCCTTTCCATTATAGCTTACATTCATTTGAAAACAATGAGCTACGGTGTATAGTACATCCTTTCTTCTATTCCCCAATTTCCTTAACGCCCGCACTGTGCTAAATTGTATTCATAACCTTATTATAAAAAAAAACACCATCCAAAAATTTGAGAATTTACTAAGGTTTACTGTAAACGTACTGAATTTCACTCTTATTTACTAATGTTTACAAATCTCTAAATAAAAAAAAATAAAAAATTTGTCAGAAGTGGGATTCGAACCCACGCCCTCAGAGAGGACCAGAACGCTCAGTACCCATTTTAATGGGTAAGATTACTCTTGAGTCTGGCGCCTTAGACCGCTCGGCCATCCTGACATGTACTTTGCTAGTTGTCAAAGTTTATTCTTGATAGTCGATTTGTTTTATTTCATTCGAATACTAAACATCCTAGGTATTTAAAATATACCTGAATAGTTGTTGTTATTATTCACGAAATCATTTTTCTTCTGTTTCTACTACTTATTCGCTTTAAAAAATGTAAATCAACACATGGAACAACACTTTCATGCATGATTTGACGCCACATACGAAGAGGCACCTTCTATTTCTATCAAATTGTCTGTTATTAGACTGATGATAATAATTCACCTAAACTGTAATTTTTCACTTGGCGCCAATTTGAACTCCCATCCATACATGTGGTATGGGTACCTAGATACATTATGGGAAAGCAGCGTGGAATACAAATATAGTCGTGCTCTATATTACATAGTTAGAATCATATTTCAAGTTCGTGCAGAGAACAGTCTGACAATAGATTTTTTTGTTTATATCTTTGCAGAAACCAACACTTGCGGAGGGTTCGAACGGTGAAGATGCCTCAGAGAAGGAAAAGAAGGATCCCATTAAAACACCAAAAGAGATAAAGAAAGTACTCACATCAATGGCGCCACCAAGTTTACCCGGTCATACTGGTTACTTGACTTTTGCAACACTACCACCTAAATTCGCCAGATAGTGCATAGATATGGATCTATAGACCCGATTGTGGTTTAGGTGACAATTTGTTACGATGATAAATAAATTGACGTTTAAAGTATAATATTATGTCTGTTGGAATGTTGTCCTAATTTAATTTTGCAAATTGCTTTGGTGTATGATTCTAAGCAAATCCATGGTAAATTTTTCCTGTAAAATTAGTAGGTATCGTGGTTTAGGTTTATACTAGGTTTATTCCAGTACAATATTATTTTACCGAATTTTACAGATTTTTACTTATTGTCGTTCTCGTACGCAAAAATTAGTAAAGGAGAGAGCTTATGAAAGTGTAAAAAAACTAGCCCTCCATAAAAATCAGTTCAATAATTTACTCCTGAAATGTTTGTTTGTTAAAAACAGTATTGTATTCGAAAGTGACAAGTCGTTTGATTTGCTTTTGGCATGTGTTTTTTTGGCCTTGTTGCGGATTTCAGATTACAACAGAAAAATAAGGTAAGGTAACGTGGAACGCTAAATCTTTAATTCATTTTTCCATATTTATAGATTTTTATTTAACTTTTACCTAATCAAAATAATTATTCTTAATCAGAAAAAGTAAAAAAAAAACATATGACAAGGCTACAATCCGCTGTGCGGATCGTTGAATACCCTATCCCATCCCATCTGTAAAACAATATCCCCAAAATGTGGACATGGCTGAAAACAAGATAAATGACAATATCACAACAAATTTTACGGTTCCACAAAAGTCAAGGTTTTTCTCCTGCATATGTTATGGGGTAGTGTATAAAAATGTTTTTTATATAAAAACGTCCCCTAAAAGTGGGCGTTGGTTAAAATTGTCTATAGACGAAATGTTCATATGATTATTACTAATGATTCTGCATCAAAAAGTTATTCGAACATTTTAAAATTTGACCGAAAAATGTTTCTTTACCTGCTCTTATACAAAAGGGCTTGGACTTTTTCTTACCCACTATGGTCGCCTTATTTAGGTTTAGTTTCAATTAGGGCTACATACCAAAAACCTGGAGGGAGGCAAGCTTAACATCGTTTTTCCTGAAAACCATGGAAAGAATACTAGACGTACACATTAGAGAGTACTTAAATGAAAGCACTCCTCTGCACCCCTGTCAATTCGCCTACCAAAAAGGTAAATCTACGGAAGTAGCACTTCTTAGTTTAACATCACAAATAAAAACTGCACACGAAAACAAAGAAGTAGCTTTATGTGCCTTCCTTGACATAGAGGGTGCTTTTGACAACATTGGATATGACTCCATATCAAATGTTTTGACTCATAGAAGAATAGATCACCCCACCATCAAATGGATCAAAGCGATGCTTGAAAGTCGGATACTGACCTCAGTATCAGTAACAGCCGATAAAGGATGTCCTCAGGGAGGAGTACTCTCACCCCTAGTATGGTCTCTGGTTATCGATAACTTACTTCAAGACCTAAGAAATGCAGGTTTCAATATAATTGGATACGCCGAAGACCTAGTCATCATAATAAGGGGCAAAGAACCAAACGAGGTTACAACACGTTTGCAAAACGCCCTTAAGATAGTCATAGACTGGTGTAGTAAAGAAATTTTTTTTATAAACCCCAGCAAGGCTATCATCGTCCCTTTTACAAAAAGGAGAAAATTAAATCTTACCCAAATTTCAATCAATCAAAATATCTTGGAGCTATCCTCGACAAAAAACTAAGCTGGAACTCCCACATTAACAACAAAATTCAAAAAGCAACCAAAGCTTTCTGGGCTTGCCGAAACATGTATGGTAAAACCTGGGGAATCTCTCCAAAGACCGCACATTGGATCTACACGATCATGGTCAGGCCCGTTATAACATACGCTTCAATAGTATGGTAGAACAAAGTCACCCAAAAAACAACTATAAATAAATTAAACAAGGTACAACGGCTTGCCTGTCTGGGCATTACCGGAGCTATGCGTTCCTGTCCCACAGCGGCTATAGAAGCCTTAATAGGACTAACGCCCCTCCACATATATATAAAAAAATGGCAATTCGCAGCTCAGTAAGTTTGACACAAGCGGAAGAGTTAAACATTAGCGAACACCTAAAACTAATTGAACTACTATCCGAACTTCACATGATCTGTGCGGTTACAGACCGCTTACCGAAAACACTATGCTTTGACATAAGATTCTCAATGGAGATCACAACCAGAGAAGCATGGTGTACAATCCCCAAATCAGCCATAAATCTGGTTATAAAAAACTGGGAACAAAACAAATGTTTTTCATACTGGGAAAACATCCCAGGCCTAATACAGCCCAAAAAAAATATTCAGCCCTTCAAAGCAGATGACAATAAGATACTTAATCTTCGCAGGCACGATATCAAAAACTTTGTAGGTCATCACGGTCTGCGATATCACCTAAATAAAATGCATCTAGTCGACTCACCGGAGTGCAGACTATGTCTAAAAGAAGACGAAACAGCCGAGCATATCATATGTGAATGCCCGGCCCTTTACGATATGAGAAGGGAATATTTCTTCAGGGAATTTTTAAGTCGCGAAGAACTGAGAAAATCTTCGGCTGAAAGTATTATCAGCTACATTAGGAATTTTCTAAAATTCCTTACGGTTTGGCTAAAAACTACGTTTTTCTAAAAAAAAAAAAAAAAAGGGCGTGGCAGTGGGCGGATTTCAAAAATGTTTACACTTGTTCTGCTGGGAGCAACAAAGAGCACGTGTGGGTACCAAATTTCATCATTCTCAAAATTTAAGGCCCAAAAACTGGTGACGTACGGCCAGACATGGCTAAATCGACTCAGCTATCGATTCTGAGTCGATCCATATACATTGAGGTATATGTGGCTAAATTATTTCTCTTTGTTACAATCTATGTATCAAAACTAATATACCCCTATGGGATAGGGTATGAAAACTTAAATAAACCTATAATATCGGGTAATTATAATTATCTAAAACATCTTCATGACAGGTTTTAAAAATCATCTGTTTCACTCATATCTTATGGCGTTTTCCATTAGTAAAAAAAATCCATTTTTTTATTTAGATCTTCAAAAGACCGATTTTGATAGTTGTTGTGTTCAATTGGGCAAAAAAAATGATTTTTTTTTATCTTAGATCAATTTTGCAAATCTTGATTTTTGCGCAGATTTACCCCTCCTTGCACACACACTAATACGAGTGATAGCTGTTTGATCAAAGTGCTTTTCGTTTTGATTTATTATTATTTCTGTAGCAGTTCAATGTGAAATATAAATTAAATGAAAAACAATCAACCTTTTGTCTGTTTCGATGATATTTTTAATTTGAGGTGTTCAAACTTGATGCATGGTTTTTATGCTAGTTAACTAAAGTAGTTAGTAGTTTTAGTACATACTAAACAAAATTATAGAGAAGGGCAGGTACTGTCCTACAATTATTATGCGTAACTTGTTTTGTTATTGTTGTTGATGTTGCAATTACCTAAAGAGATACACCCGTATTAATAAACGCTGATTAGCTAATCAATGGCTAACTTGACAGTTTTCCCCATAGGAAATACTCGCGCAAATGTCGAAAGTTAGTCACTGATTAGCTAATCAGCGTTTATTTATAAGGGGTATAAAGTGTAAATCTAGGAGGCTATCCGCGGTTTTGGCACGGGTAGGCCTTGCAATAGAATAGTATAGGGGGTTCATCTAGCAATCTCCTAATCGGAATGGTGTTGGTTTCATTGTATAGATATTGATTGGAGAATGTTTTGGTTTGGGTTTGGTAGTTTTTGCATAAGCAAAGTCTAAGGATATTTCTTTCGAGAATTTCCAAGTGTGTCGCAACCGTGGGGGAGATTGTTAACCAGGTGGGGAACGCGTACCTATGTCATAATTGGTCTTATGAGTGTTTTGTAAATTAGTAATTTTGTTATTTTATTTAGTGATTTGTGTCTTAGGAATGGAGTACCTAGGCATTTTGGATACCTTGCGAGTTTTAGCCAATACTTCCCTTGCGTGGATTTTGAACTTAAAAAGTTTGTTTAAGTCGAGATTTAAGTTGACACCTAGGTACTTGATGTTGTTCCGGCCAGGTGCGCCTTTTCCTTAGCACTCCGGAAGCATATGAGATTGGATTAGCGGTTATTAATTTTGATACCATAGGTTTGGTAATATGTGTTAATTAAGGTTATATGTTATTGCAGATGCCTGCTATATGTGATGGTGTCATCGGCTATAGCAGGCTAGATGATAGAAGATTATTTTCTTGCAATTCATGGGGAAAGTCATGGAGGAATAGATTATAGAGATGAAGTCTTAGGATCGACCCCTGTCTGACGCTGCTATTGCTTGGGCTTGATGTTGAGCCCTGGATTTAAATAGAGAAAGTTCTGTTATTGATAAAGTTGTCAAGGATGTGTACAATAATGGGGAAACAAGGGTGGACATTTATGCAAGGAGACCGACTCTCCATACGCTATCAAAGGCCTTTTCTAAGTCCAGCGAGCATGCGACTGTACATCGTTTCTCACTTAATTTCAGAGTGATGTCGTTGTGTAGTTTCAGCAATGCTTGAACTTTGGAGTGTCCTTTCCGAAAACCGAATTAATGTTCTGGGATTGATTCTTCGGGTTTAGCGTATGACGAGTTTAGGTTAAATAGAACTATTCTTTCCAATATTTTTCCTACATTAGATAGTCTATAGTTCTCGATGTGATAGTTTTTCGGTTTCTTGGCTATTGGGATGATTTTTGCTTTTTTTCCAGGGGAGAGGGAAGTACCGATTGTTAATACAATTGTTGAGAATTATGGTAAGGTACTCGATGGCGTGTATGAACTAGATGCAGATTCCATCTGGGCCCGTTGATTTTCTTTTTGGTTTAATTGATTGATAAATAATTTCCTCAGAGTCCGTGAAGATGTTGTTGTCAGAGGGACGGAGTTTTGGTTTTCATTAAGCATATTCGTGAAGAGTGGCTTCGAATGCGTCCCAGTTAATTTTTTTAAAGGATTTAGAATTAGGAGCATGGTGGACTGCTATATTATCCTCGTCTAGGTTAATTCTCAGGCGGACTGTATAATGTTCGGTGAATGTAGAGAGGTTGTCGGGGATAAAATTTGTGTTAATATTTTTTAATAAATGGTTGGATATCAGGAAATGATCAAGGAAGAAGGAGCTTCTGGGGAAGGACGAGTTGGGGGAAGTAAAATTGGAAAGTGAGGCGCATTGGTTGTGTAACCAGTTTGATATGGTTTTTCCGTTTGTATTAAGTCTCGATTCGCCCCATGCGGGACTTCTGGCATTCAAATCCTCTCCGATTATGACACCATTGAATTGGTTTGCCAGGGATTCGCTTGTGTGGGAGGAAGGAGAAAATTGTTTGGGGAAGTAAACTGAGCCCAGTAAATGTTTGTAAATGGGTAGGTTTGTATCTATATTTGTTGGGATTCTCTCAGAGTCAATGTCTCTGTATATTGTCGCATTCTATGAAAACACTGCAACCACTTAAGTAGGCGGAGTGATCTTCATCACAGTTAACACAGTTCGCCTTGCTGTTTTACGATCTGTCCTTCGGACGTCTGACGGGATCGTGTGAGATGGTGCATTTTACGCAATTATATTTGTTCGTACAGTTCTTCGTCAGGTGACCAAATTGCATGAAAAAGATTGTAAGTAAGGTTTTTCCACTTGGAACCTAAGGTTTCAACCGCTGAGACTTTTAAATGTTAGTCCTAAGTTCTTCTGCAATTTCCGATTGAGTTTCTAAGGAGTTCTTCCGTTAGTAGGATGTTAGGGTCCCTCGTTGTTTGGCCCCTTTTCGTTATCCCTCGATGTGTTAGGTTTGATGAAGCTGCTGCTTGGTGTTTGTTGGTGCGAGTTGTGTTTGTTGGTCGAGCCACCTGGTTTGTCAAATCTCATTTTGTAGCAAGGGCATCCCTCTAGTCACGTTTTAAAGAAAAAATTCACTTCACTTTGTTGCACTAACACGTGGGGTGGAACAAAGAAAAATTTACACGTTGTACCCTTTTATGCAAAATAATTATTTTAGTTGCTCGTTGGTTAATTTTTTAATCGCGGTGTTTCTTTTAATAATAAAAAAATACACGAACACAAGTGCGATCAACTAAGATGTTTATTATCATGTTGAAAATGGTAGAAAATCCTTATTTTGCTTTGTTTGTCACAGCAGGTACGAAAAATCACGTCCTCTTTCAATGCTGGCAAAATGGCGAATCCATTTTAAAGAAAAAATACATAAAACTTGTCACTTTCTTATACCAACTGACAGTTTACTTATTTTAACCAACTGACATCTCTGCAGTAAATTATTTTACAGATTTACAGCCCGATTCTCCCCCTTGTGAGGAAACAAAAGTCACAAGCTCTTGTGACTATTCTTTGTGAGGATTATTGTGACTCGATAACATTTGTCGGATTCTCCGACAATCCTCACAAGAAAAGTCACAACGAAACTCACCACAGCAAAGGTGAATATATATAAGCAAAGTTTCTGCAAATTGTGACTTGGCTGAGAGGTATTATATATAGTTATTTCGTATACACTTCTGATAACAGCCATGTACAAGGAAATATAGCACTGAAAGAAACTATTCAAAACAAATTTAATAAAACTGCAATGAGAACTTGAGAAGAACAATATGTAATACATACTCGAAGTACAAAAAGGCAAGGCATCAATATTATTAGTTTGTTACAAATGATGTGCTTTTGTAAAATTCTTACTTTTCATTTACGGAGGAAACTTTGTCAATGATATGCGCCATATTCATTTCAACTTCCATTTTTTACACTACTCAACAATCAAAATATCAAATCTCAAATAATTTGCTAGTTGTGACCTGCTCTGAAGGAGATCACAATTTCGATTGTTTTTGTGACTCTCACAAGTTGTGACTGCGGGGGAGAATACGAAAAAGTCACAAAATCAATTTCACCTCTCCTTGTGACTTGTGAGGTATCAGTGATGATGGGGAGAATCGGGCTATTAGGCCGTGTGCCAAGTGCCAAATAATTTTTGACATTAGTGTGGTGAATATAGACTTCATAATTTTAACCTGCTCAACAGCTCGCTAAAATTTATCCAGTGGCTAATCCTTGACATTTGGTATACCAACTGAGGAGTGAGAGTGGTGGAAAGCACACCAGTGTTCACATGTGTGGGAAAATAGCACATAATTCAGATTTTAATAAATAGCAAAGAATATGTATTTCATATCAGAAAATGTAAATAAAGTTGTAACATAAATTAAAATTGTGTTTTTGAAAATGGATGGTTAATAAAAAGGTATGACTATATTTATTTCGGTATATTTTGTATGCGAAAATATGTTTAACTTGACGAAAGTAAAGTAGATATCTCTAATCATGAACACAAATTGTACAACAATTATGTTTTAATGTCAATAATAAATATTTAAGGTTTTTTGTATGATTTCTCTGAATTCTATTCGGTATTTTTGTATTACAAGAAAATATATAGAAAGGAATTTTGTTCCAATTCTTTTGGGAAATTATTCAAAAAAGTATTAAAATAATATCCCATTTAATCCAATTGACACAGCAAAAAGCCAAATTTTGTTTACCCCAGCAGAAATGTCAAAAATTAGCCGGTGGATAAAATTTAACCCCTTTTTTAAAGCAATTTGCACACGACCTTATAGAGGGATAGTAGGGTAGGGCCCATCAACAGTCGCGAGAATGGGGACAAAAGTGTAGTGATGTCGTTAGCTCGTTGTGTTATATGTATGTTTTTTTTTGCATTGAAAGACAAAAATAAAGAGACGTCATTCATTTCTGAGCCATGAGGAGTACAAAATGTTGAGTGGAATTAACAATAACAACCGAATTACTATTTTGTGTGTTGAAAAGTATTTCCATTTGCTTAATTTTTGTAATGTTCTTCGATAAGATTAAATATTTCGGTTTCAATATTTTACTGTCGTCGTTGTCAAATATATCGTGCCTGTTTGGAGATAGCTTTAGAATTCGCTAAAACATAGTTATATACTTATATATAGTGCAAAGTATTTAAAGCATATATTTATTTGCTTAATTTTTGTAATGTTCTTCGATAAGATTTAATATGTCGGTTTATTGACATTCTAAAATAAAAACAAAACCTTTCTCCATCTTTGCTTGCAAAACTGTCATTTCGGTTTCAAAGATTAAATTTACTCATTTCCTGTCGCCGCCTGTTTGGGAAAAACTTAGAATTCTAACTTAAGCAACTTTAAGCGGTTGTATAATAGTTATGTAGTGCAAAGTATTTAAAAGAATTTTTTGTCAATTACTGTTATTGATAATTCTTAAGCTACTTTCTCCGTCTTATAAATTTTGGCCTGATGTCTTAAGTTTTTATGAGCAAAATAAACACAAAACTTTTTTTTCGTGAATATTTTTTTATGTTGCTCTAGTCCTAGTATGACACTATACACACACCCTATTTTCAATTCATGTTAAAGCTTAGTACGCAGCTCGCGCTAAATTTTATCTCCCATACAAAAATCTCTACAGAGATAAAATTTAGCGAGCAAATTTATCAGTGCAGTACGCAGCTCGCGAAATAAATTCTTAACTTCATAAAGATGGGACACACAAAATGTAGGTAGGGTATAATAATATTAAGTGTTATACGAAAAGGGTTATACTCAGCGGATGAAAGGTCTCCACTTATTTATCTCGCGAAATTAATGTGCGAGGCATTTAAATCGGCGAAATTTTAATAAAAAATAAAAACAAAATGGAAGAAAATGAAGAAGAATATTTTATGGACGAATTTCTCGATGAAGACGACATCTTTATTTAGAAAATATTAATATTACTGACATCTGCGAATTCATGACATTTCCCTGACTCATCTATACGCTGTGTTCGAATTTAGCGAGCATTTATCTTTGGATTGGAGAAAACAAGTGGAGAGTAGCAAAGATAAAATTTAGCGCGAACTGCGTACTAAGCTTAAGCTTAGTACGCTGCTCGAGCGAAACTAAATTTTAGCTGCTCTCCATTATTTCTCTCCAAACACTAGCTAAAATCCTCGCTAAATTTTGACATAGAGTGCTTTGTGGATAAGTGTCATAACAAACAGCTGTTCTTTGAAAAATAAGTTTATTTCAACAAATCAAAAGCACAACAGAAGAAAACAATACGATGTGTCAAAATTTAGCTTGAGAAAATGTCCCGAACTATTAATGGGCGCGCTAAATTGTGACAGATACATCCAGTACAGTCTGAAATGAATGTTTGATTTTTTAGCTGAAGCAGCGTACCGCTCGGCTAAATGGATTCGCTTAAATTTAGCTCAGCTAATTTTTGGAGAGAATTTTGTATGGGAGCTAAAATTAAGCTCGAGCAGCGTACTAAGCTTTAACTGGTAAATCTACATTCCAAAAAGAAATTCAGTATGGCAACGCCTTCGAAAACCGTTCCCTGTGATCCACAAAACAGAATCCACTCCACAACGACTACTGTCAAATTAAAAAAAATCATAAAACCGAGTACCGAGGAAGGAAGTTGTTAACTTGTCTCCCCCTTGTTGGATGAGTAATTTCTCCCCGCGGCTGCGTCAAACAAAACGACAAATCTTGATCTCATTAAATTTCACACCAATTATCACGAAAATTGTGTATATATGTATATTGCCCCGATTGCCATTCGCAGTAGTGTTGTTTTGTGCCGTAGACCACCATCGAAATTCGTCCACTCATCGCTATCGGCTTTCAGAAACCTTGTGATACATAATCGTATTGATTTTCCAGTAACAACAAGAACAGCAACAACAATGTCTGAAGTAAAGCCGAAAATTGTGTTTGTACTTGGCGGTCCAGGTGCTGGTAAGGGAACCCAATGTCAGAAAATCGTCAACAAATATGAATTTGGTCATCTGTCCGCTGGAGACCTGCTGCGAGAGGAACGTGCTCGTGAGGGTTCCGAGGTGGGAGCACTAATCGAAGACTACATACGTAATGGAAAAATTGTACCTGTCGAGATTACTTGTTCGCTGATTGAGGCCGCAATGAAGAACTCGGAGAAAAATAAGTTCCTTATTGATGGTTTTCCGCGAAATCAAGATAACCTGGATGGCTGGAACAATAAGATGGCCGATAAGGTGGACTTTAAATTTGTGTTGTTCTTTAAGTGCAACGAGGAAGTTTGCGTAGAACGTTGCTTGAAACGTGGCGAATCAAGTGGACGCTCAGACGACAACTTAGAAAGTTTGAAAAAGCGAATCGAAACTTATTGCAATGATTCCCTGCCAATAATCCAGCACTACGAGAAATTGGGAAAAGTGCAGACAATCGATGCCAGTCCAAATGCCGAAGAAGTTTTCCAAGAGGTCGAAAAGATCATTTCAAAGTTGTAAGGTGTTGGGTGGGGATTTGCATGTCCCCCCGTTTAGCAAATGTAGGTGAATATGAAAAAGCATTTCATTCCAACACGGGATAAACTTCAGTAATAGACGCATAGCCAGCCGTTCTTGTTAAGTAATTTAAAGATGCAACTAACTATAAATCATTAGGCGAATAAATTAAAATTTCAATGCAATAAATATTGAGAAAGATATTAAAAAAATGTTTGTTTGCTCTTAGGATTATCTCTCTTCGGGAAGAAGATTCATTTCAATGAAAAGCCATTAGCTGGTGAATGGTATCGGTTAGTTTTTGGCGATGTAATCAAAAATGAAACAACAAAGAATTGCAGGTGTCTGTTTGATGGAACATCAATCATAAGGGAAGTTCCGGGTGAAGAATTTCAAATGAAAAAAAATGAGTAGTCAATGTATGTACGTGTTATAAACTAAACTGCTGGGATTATGTTTCGTGTCATTGAGAGTAATTTCTCGACAGAAATGGAACTAAATTACCAGTTGTACCCGACACAGGTATATTAGGTATTGCTATCGCTACATGTAAAAACTTACTAGCTGAACATGCTAACAGCAAATCAAATCTCAGATGGTGTCTTGGCACGACGTGTCAAATTTGGATAAAGCTGGATTTGAGAAGATCCAATGGACTGATTTCGCTTGTTAAATTAGCGCATCTATAGGTGTCATCACTGGACACTGTTAAATAAGAAGACACAGAAAGGCTACGCCTCCACTCAAATGATTTCTACAGAAGCTGCATTGACGAAGAGGAAGAAGAAACATTACTTCATCTGCTTTGTAAATGCCCGGCCTTATCAAACACCAGGAAGCTCAATCTTGGAGCTTACTACTTTCAAAATCTCAGCGAGTTGACATGAACGGAAGCGAAAGGTCTCCTCCGTTTCATTAACAGCTCAGAATGGTTTTCTCACGGATAGTAAGGAGAATGGACAAGACCTACGTGGTAGCACAATGGACCAAACAATAGTCTAAGTGTGCTGGCGAACATGCTGGCAGACACTCTAACCTAGCCTAAGCTAAGGGTAATTTCTGTTCAATTTTTGATGATAACCGTGAAGTCTTTTTGTTGTGATGCGATGCACTACTGGGTACTTCAAGTTATTTTTGATGGATCTCATGGTCAGGTTCAGACTTAATAACAAACACCTCCTACTCCTCCTACTACTACTGATATTATTGGCTAGATCCAATAAATTTTAATTGCTCTTGACATGATCTTGTGCGCAATGCAGCAGCGATTTAATAGACCCTAATCGGTTTACTCGGGGCTTTTTGGATTTGCCATGTCATCCTTAATTTATTAATAGAACACTTACTACTCCACATCTTCTCAATATAGACAAGCAAGCAGTTGCCACATGGTTAGCTTCTAACTCTAGTATTCACACTTCAAGGTCATCAACCCCGAAGCTCTGAAACCTACTATGAGCAGTCATCGCCATCTACAGGCGTCACTGCTTGTAATAAGAATATCAGATCATATAAGATTATCAGAAAGCATATCAGCAAGAAGATAATATTAGCGATAAACCCTAAATTGCGTGATGCGATGATGAATATGGGTTTTAGTGCTCTTGTTCAGATACGACTTTTTGCTGTCAGCAGCCTGTCATTGATGCTGCTAACAGGGACAACTGCTGTCGCCATGTAAAGAAGATAATTGAATATCATTATTGGAACCGACACAAGTTGCAGTCTTGTATTAAATGAATGCACCCTTCCAAGGAACTCTTTCAATTAGCAGTTTTTTTTTTAAATATTTTTAGTTTATTCTGATTTATAACAACAAGGCATTGAATACCCTTTCCCGCATACAAAAAAGGTGTACTGGAGCGTTGCACAGACGATCCATTAGTGAGGGTGGACAAAGCGAAATAATTAAAACATACACAAGTCGTCGTGGTGGAATTCCTATTTGCGTGAGCATTGTAACCAGTGTGGTTTTAGTCCTTCCTAAGCTTATCCAGTCTGGCTTGCAAATCTGCATCGGCATCTGACATCGGTGATGTATTTCCCCCACCAGGTGGACCTCCGTTACCACCATTCGATGGACCACCACCACCACCTACACCAACACCACCAGCTGCAACAGCAGCAGGTTGATTCTGCTTCACCCCAGCTATCGACAACGAACCAGATGCAGAAGGCAGATCGCTCAACTGGTCGTTCAGCTGTAGGCCTAGCTCGTCAAGAACTTGCGAGACAACAGCATCAGTCTCCTCCTCGTCACCCTCATCTTCCATTGCATCGTCCATGGCATCGTTGATCATTTCCTCCTTCATGTCCATGACTTCCGACTGTTTCTCGAAATCGTGAAGAATTTTCTGAATCTGGGGCAGGTTCATCTGTCTGTTCATGCTTTGCATTGCTTTCGTCACACCTGTATGCGTAATCAGTGGAAAGGCAGTGATTCATTTAATCAATTGTTTGTGATAAGAATATGATAATTACCTTGCATAGCTTGTGCCATTGTGTTCTGAGATTTTAGTGTTTGGATTTTCAGTGATACCGCCTGAATGTTGGCCTTCATTAGCATGAATTTCTTGGTGTATCGTCGAGTGCGTACCAAGTCTTTTGCCATGATTTTCACAGCATCTATTTGACCTTCTTTGGCCATTTTCTTGATGTCAGCGATGATTTTCTTCTCCTGCTGCTCCATTTTCATTCGTTCGCGATCTAAATCTCGCATTGCCTTGTTTAATGCTCGTTGGTTTTTCCTCATCATCTCCTCCGGGGAGATACGTTTTCCGAACAACCAATCCATACTCGATGGAAATTATAAAATTGCACACTCAAGGAAAACTGTATTTGTTTTGAATAAAAAAATATATTTTTGGTGTCGCAGAAATGTTGGGCCGCACAACTTCTTGCGATGACAAATTTTCGAACATTAATCATCTTCGAAAGTTATACGAAATGTCAAAACAAATGGGGAGTGATGCCAGACTTATTTTCTAATTTTCATAACCCCTCAAACTGTGACTAGTTTTCACATATTGCACTGAGTTGTTAATTTATAAATGAAAATACTAATGACGAAAATACCATGACTGTTTGGAGCTTCGTCGACGTTACGCCCAACTGCTTTGCACACGCTTTGACGTGATTTCAACATCTGCTACAAAAATGGGGAAAAGGATTGGAACATATTTACTTTAGCTGCCAATCACTTTTTGCACTTTTTTTTTATTCCACTCATTAAATTAAGCTAAAAATTTAGCATTTTTTTATTTTTGTCGCTCTCAATTATTTAAAAAGTTATTAAACAATAAAAATTCCAAAAATCCCTATGGAAATCAACCATCTTTTGACAGTCCATACAAAGTTCAGTGTATGGACTACTACACTACATATTCCCCAAAATGGTAAAAAAAATAAAAATAAAAATCAAAGAATTTTAAATCTCCACGCTCCACAGTCCACGCTCACGTAATTTCGTTTGTTTGTAAAGTCGTCAGGCAGGCGCCTAAGTCAACAGTTTTTTTTTGTGAAACAGTACCCTGGGTGGCCCGCTTCGCAGGAACAAAGGGTTTCAACTCTCTTTCTGGGGACAGTAACATTTCGACGGTACATTTTGTATCACGTAAGATCAATAGTCGTTTTTGCTGTCGGCGATATCTCTTTATTTGCTTCAATTAAAACAATAATCGTCAAATCACAGACGATAATTGAGCATTTGCTCATGAGGTCTCGTCCACCGTCCGAGTGATGATCGTTTTCAAAGTTATGGAATGACCCCCCTGAACGAATCGAAGCGAAAAGCTATGATGGTCGTACAATACAAATTGCATGTGTTCGCACAGTTACGGAAGTGGTCGTCCGCAACCATCTCCTATTATAGTCCAGCCTTAACTCTCAAACCATGATCTCTCTTCAACCGTCCTACTAATAAAATGACAGTAAAGGCCCAAGAAGTTCACCTCGAAGTCTCTTTTCGGAAGCATCTATTCAATTCTCTTTTGAAATTGGAGAATCTCTGCTTACGGATTTATCGTGGATAGGCCTAATATACCGTGGAATAGGCCTACTATTAATACATTTTACCACAAACGAGAACGGTGGTCAAGGTAGTTTTATCCTAGAAATACATAACGACGCCACACTAATAGCACAATTTTTATATCTGGAATATTTTATTAGGTATGTCACACCAACGTCGCGTCGGGAGCAACAACAAATTTATAACAATTTCTAACGTTGACGTGAATGTTGACGTTACTGTGTTAATGTGTTTCACCGCATTTGATGCGGTGTCTTGCGATCATGCGATCTCTTCAACATCTATAATGCGTAGGTCCTGTGTAGATGCGTTTACATCAGTTGATGAACTAATAAAACAGATTTGGTCAAAATGTCTTTGTTGATAACTACAACTTTAGAGAATTTATCTATCTCGGGTCCTACGTTAATACCACGAATGAGTCCATAGTGAATATCTGAGATAGGGTGTGCATATTGAAAACTATAATGAGAATTCGATTTGGCAAACCAATCGAGGTTAACACTTTTAAAACTCAGGTTCTAAACTAAATAAAGAAAAAAAGCCTACTTGATTTTTTTTTTTTAATATTGAGTTTAACTGTTTTATGAAGAAAAAGACTTGTAAGTTTGCGACAAAAGCATATTCATTTGTTTGGCTGCTGATAAAGTGATAACTGAACAAAATCGATAAATCATGAGTGCGGGGTGAATAGACTCTGGGTTAACTCAGAGTTTACTCAGCACTGAAAAAAAACAGACCCTTAAAATACAAAGTAAAGACATGTCTAAAAACATCATATATATATCATCAAACACCACCACAGTGAGCTGAATGTTATGACAGGAGCCACCGCAGACTGCACTGCATATATGTCAAACAATAATTCTGCTACACTGCATCCAGAACCACTGCACATATATTTCGGGTATATTGTTTAGATTCGGGTTACAGTGGCTCTTAAACAGTTTTTGAGCCAATATAGCATTTCTGTAATGCATGAAACACTATGGAACAGTCACCTGCAACGTAATTTTGTTGAGTTAGTGAACACCTTCTCTGTAGCAGCTGTCAGCAGTTTACGAAAAAAACAAAAACATTCGGCATCCATTCACTACGTCGTAATATTAATTTTACTTTGTTCCAAAGCACTAAAGCAGTTAGAAATACAAAGAAGTCGAACAATTTAAATCAATGGCTGACGAATCGATTGATGATTTTCCAAAACAATTGCGAAAAGCCACCCGCGATGTGCACAACATTAGTGACGTTCTCGTGAATGCAAAATTTGCATTGGGTAATTTTATACTACAGTCGTGTCTAAAAATATTACACCAACTATTTTATATTCATTTACAGCGCTTTCGGACGACAAAGTTTGGGCCGATGGTCTACTCTCATTCTACGAAATTTATAAATTTTTCGAAGATGAACTTCCCGAAGAGTTGCTACCCAAGGAACTCCATCGAACGGAACGTTTCGAAAGAGATTTCGCGTATTTCTTAGGCGAGAACTGGAAAGAAACATACGAGATCAAGGAACCTGTGAAAAAGTACATGGAACATCTACGCGAAATCAACAAAATAGATAAAATTCTAGTATTTGCGTACGCTTTTCAAATGTACATGGCATTGATGTCTGGTGCCCAATTGTTGCAAAGAAAGCGTATGGTTGCACGTAAGTTGATTCCATCCAAAAAGGAAGACGAAGAGGAAGAGACACCCAAACCAGGATGTGAAGCTACATGGTTTGGATATAAAAGAATTCCAGAATTAAAAGCTCAACTGAAGACGATTTTGAATGAGAAATACAAAGAATTTGATGATGATATGAAGAAGGTCTATATTGAGGAGAGCCGAAATGTTTTCATTCTCAACAATGAAGTTATACGTTCTGTGAAGGGTGTGAATCAAGCTAACGCAAGGCAAATATTAATGGTTTTGGCTATAATAGTTGTAGGATTGATCCTAAAGTGGGCTGTGTTTAATAATTGAGTAGTTGAGTCTGTTCCTTTTTTTATTGTTCCACAATTAGTTGTTGTAATAGTTCCAAATATAATGTACTAGCAAACATGTTTTTATTTAATTAGATAAAGAAATATGGGTCTGATGGATCTATGTGGAACGCGCATATAGTTTGTACATTGAAACATAAATAATTTAGTGTCGTGTGACCTCTTTTAGTTCTTTAGATGAAGCATTTGCCCTCGGAATGTGAGAAGTGACAAACCTATTGTACAAAATTATCAAACACGTTACATATATAAAAATACCAACTCATACTCTTCTCTTTTGGTGAGATTAGACCTCTTCCTGCACAAATAATATTTAAAAGCAGAAATCTATTTACATACAAAAAATTTCGCATGGGAACGTTTTTAAGTTTAAATCGTCTTTGTTGGGGAACAGTCCTATTTCTATCTCAAACACAATATCATGCGCTCTTAGCGATCATCACAGAAAAAGAGTTACTTGCCTTTAATTGTTCCAAATGCCTAAAATATCTCGAAGTAAATCAGAGAATTAGCGACACAGGTGGACTGTGGACTAATTCGATATCCATTAATCGCTTGTTGCAGTGACTATGGTGGCACGGGCACCATCATAATGAGTAGCTGTTTGAAGCTCATCGAATGTTTTTATTAGATTTAATGAAGCTCTGCACTATGTCTGCTTGTTTAAAAATTACTCATTAAGTCCCGAAACGTGTATTATTGCCCCAGTAATAAAAATTACGGGCTCAGTGGCGCGATATACTGCCGCGCAAAAGGTTCAATTCCTAGCTGTAGCAACACCTAAAATGATTTTTCATTTGACCTCTTGCTATGAGCTGATAAATCATCCGAGCTTGTCAAAGAAAAGCTTATCTCAACTCAGCCGTTCGGATACGGCA
The DNA here is from genome assembly GCA_932526625.1 of Rhingia campestris. Taxonomy (NCBI): domain Eukaryota; kingdom Metazoa; phylum Arthropoda; class Insecta; order Diptera; family Syrphidae; genus Rhingia; species Rhingia campestris. The sequence goes on from OW052183.1 coordinate 35,803,413, forward strand.
TAAAAACAGGAGCTCCCGCCATCGTACAAGCATTTGTCAGTTTTCACTTTGGCGTCTTTCATGGCATTAGCATACGACTTGAGGTAGATAAGTTCAGTAAAGTTTTACAAAATCGTTTTGTCCAAGGTTGTTTCGTTTTGCTTGTTCATCCATTGCTGCAAAACAAACAGGCCCTACGTACTACCTATTTCATCACGAGATTGAAGCGATTGCATAATATCGCATCTCCTAGCCGAAATCCAGAAAATTTTGGAGTATCTGCTTGCTAGTACCCCAGCATTATAGCAACTTTGATCACTTTAAATTTATCATACTGAGTTGTACCTATCTTAATACAAGCCGCATCTATGAGCAGAGATTTGCCACAGCATATAATATGCATCCACAGGCTAATCATTTAGTTGATTTGTTAGTGGGACATAACATCACTAAAAGTATTATGACCTCACCAAACCATTAACCTTGATGCGTCGTAAAATTGTGGGATAGTCAATATTTTGCAATGTTACGCTTGATCATATCTTGATCTTATTAGTAGCATTACCACTAAACTACCCTACTGGTCCACCTGTTACGGTTCTGTTTAATCACCCTTTTACGACACTGGTTATACCGTTATAACCAGTCGTATTATTTCTAAGAGTATGTACACATGGGAACCGATTTATGATGCTAAATTTGTCATTAGGTTCACCTAGAAAATTCACTCAAATCCCAATTAAAAAAATCAGAAATTGGTATTGCTTACTACTTTGAATCACCTAAAATATCAGTCTCATACCGTCTACCGGATTTTGTCAGCGAATTCCTGGCGGAAAAACTGGATATTCGATAGGCTTGCACGCTACTGGGCCGTGACACTATGAAAAAGCAAAATATTGCTATCATAGATAGTCAAGCAGCCATTAAGGCCATCAACTCAGCTACCATATCCTCTAAGCTGGTACAGGAATTCCGGAACAAACATTCCGACCTGGGCGAACGCTTTAGGTTCACACTTCTCTGTGTTCAAGGGCACAATAACATTGAAGGAAAAGAGCGTGCAGACGAGCTGGCAAGGCAAGGCTCAGCTCAACACGGCTCACTGGCCAATTAGAGACTATGTCGCCAAACTAGGGATCCCCTTTCCATTCTTCGACAACCTTAGCGATTCTCGGGTCAAGGGATACAAGATCTTATCACATCAACAACAATCATAATAAAGGTCACATGTGTCGTGGTAATAAAAAGTGCTACTTGGGTTCATGCTGAACCGCCACTTTCTCTACTGTGATAAACTGCAGTGCAGAAGTTCTGAGTTCGATTTCCAAGCGTAGCAACACCTTAATGATTTTTCACTGCCCCTTCTCTCGTGATGATCTGATAAAACATTCGAGTAGTATCAATTGTCAAGTTTATCTCAACTTATCCGTGCAAGAAGTACCCACTCATGAATAGTTGTGAAAAGCTAGTCTCTGAGTACTAACAACGTAACCAGTCTCATTATGATCCAACTGCTAAGAGGCGTGCATTACCATAGGACTGACATAGATAAATTTCGTGGCGTGCCGCCAACCGTGCGCCGAAATTCTGTTTTGACAACTGTACATGATAGCGGCGCATAACACAAATGCGGGTTTCTTCATCCCAACTATCCGATCTGCAAATTAAGAAAAATGGAGTTTATAAAATATTCAGAAAACATGTTATTAAGCGTTTTTATGTAAAACAATTCATCAGCCACCCTGTAGAAAACCAGCTTAACAGAAGAACCCCTGAAAACAGTCAAAAGTATAGATAGGTTCATCAGCTCAGCATGGTACACGAATAGATATCACTGCTACCAAGCTAATGATTCGGTTTATTTCAAAATTAAAAAATTGCTGCCATGAACTGGTGCATATCACATATTCGTCGGTGCTATAATATATTTTGAATGAATTTAAAAGCCTTAGTTCCCTATTTATCTCATTATCTGTTTTTTTTTGTAGCAATTTTTATTAGTGCACATCTTCAAGACGATTAAATGGATCCAAAACGTTTACTGAGTGGTCACACTATGCAATTTAGGTTCACCATATATATTTGTAGTCAGATTTCATTAATGCACGAGCATGACACAAGTCATTTCATTGAAGGACAATTGGTAGACAAAAAGTGCATTCATTTGTATTTTTTTAAAAACTTTTGTAAAAGTAAAAGTCAGTAGTAAAAGGTAGTAAAAGTACATGTATTACATAGAAACACTCAACATTCATAATTCAAACTTAACATCTTCGTTACTTTGTGATTCCCTGCCCACATAACGCCTTGGTTGAAAGTTTATGCAAACATTTAAAATTGCATTTTTTAAACTAAAATAATTGGATATAAATAAATTGTTATTAAAAAAATCAGCAAACTTACTCTTGAGCGTCCTGCTCCTCGTACCTTTCAAGTTCGCAAAAAATATACTCCGAAAATACATTTTTCCATCTTTTTTCTCGTGCAATTTCTTGCTCTTGAATTTCATTCGTCACAGTTTTCGACTGGACATTGTGTGAAGGAGCAGGTGGTGTAAACGACTTGCAATTTTGAAAAGTACAACTCGGTGTTCTTCTTATTATTCCACCATCATCGTACTCCGAAGTTGACGGCGATGCGAGTGAAGAAATCGAGTAATCAAAGTCCTCCGATTTTTTTTCAATGGGCTGGAAATAATAAAAACGCTTTAACTCCTGAGTTTCATTTACTTGAACAGATTATTTTATGGTATTGATCAGAGCTCAAACGTTAAATGTCTTTGTGAATATAATCTACAAAAAATGAAATAGTATCGTGCTCGCGGCAATAACGGACCGACCAATGTACACAGCTAAACTTTCAAACCCTCGTGTGTTTAATTTACACGAACTTATTTGATCCAAGTCAATTCATGTGGATCTGGTAGAAATTGTAACTGCCTTTAGGCCACTTGCACCAAAGCATTTATTTTTTCTGGTGGATCTCAACCACTGGTCAGTTAAATTAATGTTGAGCTGCAAGTGGCTCTAGAAATAAGTGTAAATAAATGAGGAATTCAAAGAGCACTTCATGAAGACGATGTTACACGGCAATATTAACAGATCTTAAATAACAATGTGTAATCTTACCAAATTTTTTACAGTTTTTCTAGGTAGCCTGGACTTCACTGCCAGCAAAAACTGCAGAGGTTTGTACAGTTCGAACTTGGAACTATATGTAGTACCACCCTGTCCGCTGTTGGACCTCATCATAACTTTTTTTCTCTCAAACTAAAATAAAATATTTTAATTAAGAACCCATGATTGATTATAAATCAATAAAAATTACATTGAATCTGGATTTTATGGTATTCCAGTGGTTTTTGGCGTCCATAACACTGTGCTTTGTTACTTCCGCTATTTCTTCCCAGCACTTGTTTTTAATGTTGCGATCTCTGTATTCCGACGACTTATTGTCCCAAATGGCCACTCGCTTCTCCATCATAGCCACCATAATTTGATCTTCATCGGTGGTCCATTTTTTCTCCAATTTGCGCGGCCGTTTTCTTAAAGAACCTGGTTCCGCATCTGCACTTCTTGTAACAAATGCAGATTCTTCATTCGATTCACTGAAGAGGATTTATGTTATCAACTATAAGAATTTTTATTTTTACTTACCAATCCATTTTCCACAGAAAACTTAATTTGTTAAAGCTAGGTAAATAGCAATCTGTCATTCAATAATTATAATCGTCACCGTAATATAACTTCCTCACTACCTCTTCAATTTACATCGCATTTATGCGATTTCATTATAATGACAATTGTTTTTGGCCATTTTGTAATGACACTATTTTTATCGTTTACCCGATGTCATTTAAATGACGAATGTCAGATGTCACAGTGTCACTCGTCTAACATTAACTGATGAGTGTTGCCGTGATGCGATTTATGTGGCAATCTGGCCCTTTTTTTCAAATTGAGTTAATATAACCTTAAATATAGCACCTCCTTTTTGATAATTTTTAATAATTTTTTGAGACATTTTTAAAAAAAAAAACAAAAATCTATGATTAGTGAGTTGAAAATTAACAGCAATAACTCGCAAAAATATTACACAGAAAATAACCAATATGTATGCTAGCAGCAGCCTTATACATTAGGGGTATTCATGCAACGTCGGAAAGTCGTCGCAAACGTTGTAAACGTGATTGAATTACGACTTGATAAATGAACTGTCAGAATTTGTATGGGAAATCTTTTCCAACAATATCGGAATTTTTTCACAGGAATTAGGTGCGTAAACTGAGATGGTTAATGTTGTATACTTTCGAAATACTATTTTGACATTTAATCAGTCACTTTCCCACATCAAACGTGTGCGCTTAACTGAAAAAATTATCGAGAATGGAAAGAGAACTATTTCCTATTGTTCTCTTTCCATTCTCGATAACTCTATCAATAGAAAAATTACAAAAATGAGATTGAATTCAGTGGTTTACCGCATTATTTAGTGGTGCAGTTTTAGGGTCGTTCATGAAACGTCGTCGCAAAATTACAATCATTCGCACGTAATAAAATTACGACGTTGCATGAATACCCTTATTATATTTCACTAAAACACATCTAAACGGTTGTATAGTTATACAGGGGGAGCGTCATACCGTAATTTTGAAAACGTTTATTATAACTCAGCCGGAAGTCGAGAGCTCATGAGCAATCGCTCAATATTCGTCTGTGATTTGACGATTATTGTTTTAAGTCAAGCAAATAAAGTGACAGAAAAAACGACTATTGATCTTATGTGATGCAAAATGTACCGTCGAAATGTTATTGTCAAACGAGAATCACATTTCCCCATCTATAATAGTTATACTGCAGGCCACACCTCGGGCCACACGTTCACCCCAACGACTTTCATTGCAGAACGCCCGTGGCCACACACAAAAAAGCGGCCTTGGAATTAAGTCAGCTATTACACATGGAATACGGGGATATCTTAAACAACGCCCTCATATTTTCATGTCTCTTATATACCGATATATTGAGGTTCGGCGAAGGCATATTTGAAATGATTTCTTTTGCCAAAATGAAATGGTTTGGAAGTGAAACGTTCCCACACTGAGGATTTAGTTTAAAATAGATTATAGATGGGTTTTCGATATTCCAATATTCCTTTCTCTTTTTGGCTCACACACCGTCTCATTTGGCGATGACTTTCATTCCAATGAACGTACAGCCAGGCACTATTCGACCATCAGATGCGTTTAGATTATGCAGCATCTATTCACCGTTGTATAAGTTTATGAATATCGCGTTTAGTGAATATTTAAAGAGTATAAAACTTTTTAAATATTTATAATGACTATGAAAAAGGGTCTGTGTCTTTATACCCTATCCCATAGGGGTATATTAGTTTTAATACATAGTTTGTAACATAGAGAAATAATGTATATACCTTCAAATATATGGATCGACTCAGAATCGCTAGCTGAGTCGATTTAGCCATGTCTGTCCGTCCGTACGTCACTAGTTTTTGGGCCTTACATATTGAGCTAGAAAGAATTTGTACACGAGTTCTTTGTTGCTCCCAGCAGAACATAAGTGTAAACGCCCCTATTATAGAAAACCGTAGTTTTTGGCCAAACCATATGGAATTTTGAAAAAATGTAGGAACACATGTTTTGCCACGCCCACTTTTTGGGGGCGTTTCCAGGATAAAACGTTTTTCGATACCTTTTTTAAAATATTCGAATAAACTTTTCATGCAGGATCATTGGTTATGATAATATAAACATTTCGTCTTTTAATCATTTTAACCCACGCCCACTTTTTGTGGGCATTTTCTTACAAAAACCATTTGTATACCCTACCCCATAGCATATGCAGGAGAAAAAACGTTGTTTTTTACCGAACCATAAAGGATTTTTATAAACTTTCTGATCAATATGTTGTGACAACGTCATTGTCTATATTTTATCGCCATAAAGCCCACATTTCGGGGATATTTATTTAAAGGATGGGATTTGATAGATTCAACTTTCCGCACAGGGGATTGTAGCCTTCTCATTATATGTTTTTATGTCATTTTAATAAGAAATGTGTTTTACTAATAGTAGTGTCATTATTAAAGTGCCTGGCTACACGTTCATCCCAACGACACACACACAAATAGAGTCATTGGAATAAATTCAGTTTTTGCAGCAGGAACACGATACCGATATTGAGATCTTCATTCGGCGAAGGCGCATACCGATTGTTCAATAGCTCAGTAGAAGATTTTTTTAAGATTTAATATTTTTATTACAAATAAATCATTAATAAAAGTGGACTGTATAACGTGACCGCACGCTCTGGTCTGCCCTGTAGATAACCGCACTGGATGAGCTAATGAGCTCTGAGTTGAAAGTGAGACATCCGCCCTGGATGAGTAATAATGTAGACCGCTCGATGGCCATGCACACCACACACATGGTATGTTGTATCTTGTGAGCCAAAAGATTAACGTCTTGGCTCCAGCAAGACGAATGTTACCGACTGTTCTTCTTTAATCTTCACGCCGCGGCCACCGTGGTCGTGGATCGCCTCGCATACAAAGGGTCGCTCCTGTTGTTGTTGTCTTCTCGTTCGACAATGCAGCTGGTGGTCGATGCTTGCTATTTTTCGGTCCCAGGTACCGCTACCCAGACGGTGACACTATGCAGCTATTGTTGGATTCGGCCGAGTGTATGACCTTCGTATATATCGGTCCGAAATCTGTGCCTGGCACTAGGCATGTTACATATTACAACATAGTATCGTACAGTAGGTACTGTTTTGCTTTTTTCTGTGGCATCGCACGATAATGCCGTTTATTGTCGCTCACATATGCCCATTGTTTGTGATGTACTATCAACTTAGTTTTGTTTCTTTGTTTTTTTAAACCTCGACCATTCCGTTTGATATCTGGGTGTATTCTCGTGTCGTTAGTTTACAACGACTTTCCGACGTTTCATGACCCCTACTATCATATTGTAGGTAAATAAAAAGCAAGGTTACTACTTGTATTCCAGTTTTTTCAGATCATTCCCGGGACATCCTATTTATAGGACAATTGTATTAAAGTAGTAAACTGCTTATTCCCAGAATAGTTTGTCCACATATCATCATGGAATAGGACTTTCTTATTTACTAGGGTGATAGTCCACTACAGCAACCCATTTAATTATGTTGCCAGAATATTTTGGTAAAAGTGGGCCTTCATAGTTCAATAAAGGGATGTAGTTTGGGTAAGGGCTCAGTTATAGCTATCATTGAACAACTGAGCCCTAAGGGGCCAGTTATAGCTATCATTGAAAAACATCATTGAAAATTTTCTTTTACTTCTTGTGGTTGTTTTATAAATTCAATCATTGGCAAGTTGGTGTCAAAACAAAGCTTATGAATTTTAGAACATGATTATCCAAAAATATTTTAATTTTTAATTCAAGTTATCGCAGAAAATCACTTTTTATTTTTCACTGATCAAGATTTATTTCTGTGAAGTAATGTTTGTCGTTCCACCGAAATAAAACGGAATTTTCCAATTAATCCTATAAGTATCTATGGGGGGGGGAAATTTCAATTCCATCAAGTTTTTTGTTCCAATGAGCCCTAAGGGTCCAGCTATAGCTATCATTGAACAACTTCATTGGAACACAAAACATGATGGAATTGAAATTTTACCTCCATAGCTGCTTATAGGCTATTACCCTTACTGGACGTTTTCATTTATTTTACGTCACTATCCACCAAAAGATGGCGCCCTAATCAATTGTTACCAAAATCTGACAACACCCAGCACCAAGTGTCACCCAACAAATTGTCACTGGCCACTGACCAAAAGTGGAATGTATAACAAAAGTAAATATTTTATTTGTTGTTAAATAGTCTAAAACAACCTTTCTAAAATAATTTGATAATATCGAATAAATTCTTAATAACCGATTCCCAAATAGAATAGAAATAATATAAACAAAAATCGTCTCATTCCCCTCTCCCATACCACACAGTAATGAACTTGGATTTTTCCATAACCCGGCGTTTGCTTTTTATTGTTTTTGTTTTATTTGTTATTCTGTTTTTTAAAAATATTATTTTCGCTTAAATTCAACGAAATAACAGGCAAAACTATTTACACTTAATTCGTGAAATGTCCAATCGTCGTGTTTCGTACTTTTACAATGCCGATGTGGGCAATTTTCACTATGGTCCTGGTCATCCCATGAAGCCTCATCGCTTGGCTGTCACCCATAGTTTGGTTATGAACTATGGCCTGCATAAGAAGATGAAAATCTATCGTCCCTACAAGTATGCATTTTGTTGATATAAAAGAATGAAACATTACAAACATTTTTTTTTTGCAGGGCAAGTGCACAGGATATGTTACGGTTTCACAGCGAAGAGTATATAGAGTTTTTGCAGCAAGTAACACCACAAAATATTCAATGCAATTGTAAGTACAAATGGGAAAGTTGGGTCCTTGGTGTAAATAGAAACCGTCCACAACCAACTTAAAGTTCGCAACTGTAGCCAGTTATCTAGGGACCGGGCTAATTGCAGTGGCATGTTGGCTGAGACCCATGTTCATTTCGGACTGTAGCGCCACTTAAGTATGTTGGCCACTTGTTTTCATTCTCTCAAGCTTCTTTTCTTATATGGCACTCCAACCTGGCCGATGTGGTCCACTTTAGTGATATGGTTTCTCATTAAGTTGCAAAAGGCGTATCTGCAACAATTTCTTCTGCATACAGCTTTTCTCTGCAAATATGTTGGAGTAGCGTTAAGTTCCATCTCACTTGGAATAATAAGGAAGCCGTTGTTTGCAAATAGTACGCTATTGGATACGGAAATTGTCGATTCAAGCATTTAGGCATGCAGGATGATAGAGATAGCTCGATTTTTTACATAAACTTTGAAACTAACTCCAATAGCCTGCTGCAGATTTAGATATGCACCAACATTTGGTTCATTAGATCTTAAAATATCCACATTTGGCATAAATTTATGACTTTTACATTTTGTCTGGAAATTTTAAATTGGTGTTAGGGTCTCAGTGACTAGAATGGCATGAGTTGAAATTCATTATCCACGCTCTTCCGATGGCCGACGTACATAAGCGTAGAGATCAAATCTAACGAGCGAATGGGACACAAGTCATTTTGGCATTAAGTGCCATGATTTTCCTGAGTTCTATCTTCCTATATCACTTAAAGTTAATTAGAAGTCCTTCAAAATCGTTTTTAAATCTCTTTCCAGCTGTTGGCTATACAAAGTATCTGTCCCACTTTAGTGTTGGCGAAGACTGTCCTGTATTCGATGGACTTTTCGAGTTCTGTGCCATGTACACGGGAGCGTCTCTGGAGGGTGCACAGAAATTGAATCACAATCACAGCGACATCTGCATAAACTGGTCAGGAGGTCTACATCATGCGAAAAAGTTCGAAGCCTCAGGTATGTGATATTCACGACATATACCCATTATCGAATAACTGAATTTTTTGATTTAATTTGTAGGCTTCTGTTATGTAAACGACATTGTGATAGGCATTTTGGAATTGCTCAAATATCATCCGCGCGTTTTATACATCGACATTGACGTCCATCACGGAGATGGTGTCCAGGAAGCTTTCTATCTCACAGACCGTGTCATGACGGTGTCATTCCATAAGTACGGCAACTACTTTTTCCCCGGTACAGGTGATATGTACGAGATTGGTGCCGAATCAGGTCGCTACTACTGTGTCAATGTTCCTCTAAAAGAAGGCATCGACGACCAAAGCTACTCGCAAGTCTTCAAACCAATCATTTCGTCTGTAATGGAATTCTACCGCCCAACGGCCATTGTGTTGCAATGTGGAGCTGATTCGCTCGCCGGCGATCGTTTAGGATGTTTCTCGCTAAGCACACGTGGTCATGGGGAGTGTGTGAAATTTGTGAAGGAGTTGAACGTGCCGACATTGGTTGTGGGCGGTGGTGGATATACATTGCGAAATGTAGCACGAGCATGGACGCATGAAACCTCACTGCTGGTTGATGAGAATATTTCAAATGAACTCCCCATGACTGAGTACTTGGAGTTCTTTGCACCAGATTTCACACTTCATCCGGACATAACAACACGCCAAGACAATGCGAATTCGAAACAATATCTCGAACTGATTGTTAAGCATGTGTACGAAAATTTAAAGATGTGCCAGCACTCGCCCAGTGTGCAGATGGTAAGTGTTCCGCCCGATGTAATCGATGTGGAGGAGGCCCGCTCGAAAGAAGAACCAGACCCTGACGTGCGAATAAGTCAGGCGGACGAGGATAAAATGGTTGAACCAAAAAATGAGTTCTTCGACGGTGAACAGGATAATGACAAGGCAGATGGTGATAGTTAATTGTCTTCCTCGCATAAACTCAACACACTCACTGATCCACACTCTGTTGCTTACTTAGCAAGCTGCAAGTGCTCGCTGTACAAGTTGTAATAAGCTTAATATATTGTATTATAAGTGTAGGTTATAAAGTATTGAATAATTTTACATATATACGCTTAAGAGTCGGAATCACGATTGTTTTTAATTTTTTGATAATACTGCGCGTCTATTGGTTGGTATACAGATTCAGTAATGTGATCGAAAGCATATTCAGTGATGACAACAGATTGGAATAATGGTATCCTTACTTCGTTAAGGCTGGGAAAATGATAGTTTTTGCAGTAGTCAAGGGGAATTTGATCGCCATTTGAGTTTTCACAGCTGTTCTTCAAATATTCACTCAACTTCCATTTGCCCTTAAACAGAATAACGTTCGTGTCTTGTATTGTATTTCTTTGACGATATAAAGGGTCACTCATTTTTCGGTTTCGAAAGCAAACACACACAGCGACACATTTTTGATGAAAATTTTATTTAATTATAAAGTTTGGATTTTGCCATTAAGTGTGAAAAACTATATCATTCAAATGGCCACCTCGGGAAGATTCGCAGAATCTAAATGCAAAATACGCCATAGTGAGGTGTACGATACGTTCAATTGCTGTGAACGCCGGGAAATCGATAAATTCGGATCATCAGCAAGACTTGCAGTTGCTGCAGCAATATTTTCGACTGAGCGTGCATTACGATGATGCACAGGCCTGACGATATCAGTAACGCTCTCTCTTTGACAACTAAAATGAAAAAAACATTTTGTGACTTCACAGAACCCCCAGATGCATAAATGCTTCTTATTTGATGACTGTATTCTCCATTTCGATTTGAGGAACTGTGGGCTTGTTCTTTCTTTTAAATGTTGTATACTGAGTTTTGTTTGAGTAAATTGAACAAGGTTTTACTTTTCCCATTGGACGCTGCCGCACAGAGCTAAAGGCTCTATGTAACCAGCATTACTTACTTACTTAAGTGGCGCTACAGTCCGGAATGAACCTGGGCCTCAACCAACATGACTCTCCAATTAGCCCGGTCCTTAGCTAACTGCCTCACGTTGCGCACTCCAAGTTGGTTGAGGTCGGTTTCCACTTGTGCGCGCCACTTAAGGCGATGTCTTCCTCAACTGCGTCCGACGTCTGGCTGGGAATCGAAGACTCTGCGAGCCGGAGTATTGGTGTCCATTCGTTCTACATGTCCTAGCCATCTTAAACGTCCAATGCGGAGTTTTTTGACCAGGGGCATGTCGCTGTACAGCTCGTATAGTTCTTGGTTGAATCTTCGTCTCCATAGCCCGTCAACGCAAACGGGACCGAAGAATTTTCCTCTCGAATCTACCAAGCATTTCTTCATCCGCTTTTGATACGGTCCATGCTTCAGCGCCGTAGAGCAGGACTGGGATGATCAGGGTCTTATATAAGATCTCCTTAGTAGTTCGAGTGAGGGCTTTACTACTAAATTGCCTTCTTAGCCCGAAGAAACAGCGGTTGGCAAGAGTAATTCTTCGTTTAATTTCTGACGAGATGTTGTTGTCAGAGTTAATAGCGGAGCCGAGGTAGACAAAGTCCCGTACTACCTCAAAGTTATATCTGTCAATGGTGACGTTCTGACCAATTCGTCGATGTTGTGAGTCCTTTCGTGATGACAGCATATACTTAGTCTTACCCTCTAAACTGCTAAACCCATTTTTGCCGCTTCCTTCTCTATACTAGCAAACGTGGCTATGACATCACGTCCTACCAATGATGTCAATATCGTCAGCGTATGCTAGTAGTTGCACCGACTTTTGGAAAATTGTGCCTCTGGTGTTGACTTTGGAGTTTTGCACAATTCTCTCAAGAATCAGATTAAAGAAGTCACACGACAGCGCATCGCCTTGCCTAAATCCTTTTTTGGTATCGAAAGTGTCGGTGAGGTCGTTTCTGACCCTGATGGAGCAGCGAGAATTCTCTATCGTCATCCTACACAAATGGACGAGTTTGGGCGGTATACCAAAACTAGACATGGCTCTGTATAGTTCGTCTCTATAAATGCTGTCGTATGCGGCTTTGAAATCGATGAATAGGTGGTGGGTATCGATTTGGACTTCTTGAGTTTTTTCCAGGATCTGCCGAAGTGTGAAAATTTGATCGGTTGTGGACTTACCTTCCCTTCTTCTTTGCCTATAGAGCTCAATGGCAGCTCTCGTCTTCACCTGCAGCTTAGCCTTGTAGGCCTCGTTCTTGGCTGCGAGCATCTGTCGGCATTCCTCATCAAACCAGCATAAAGTCCAAAATATCTGGGTTCCAGGACAAGCTTATAGATCTAAACAGAGCTTCCATTTCTATAGCGGTAAGACTGATAACAGGTCACAACCTGTTGGGTAAGCACTCCCATAGAATCGGACTAGCTGACTCACACCAACTATGCAGACAATTCGGCGACCTAGCAGTCGAGGAGGGCATCCCACACCACTATCCCGAGATTTGTAACAGCCGCCACAAACTCCTTTCTTTGGTAGCTTCTAATACGAGGGCCTGGCGGACCTACCAACGAAACCTCTAGCGCAGATCGTCCGTTTCTGCTGCAATTCGGGATGTTCAATGCGGATGGAACAACGCAGATCACAACTTAAGGCCTTTCCAGAATGCATATCTGTAGCTGGAATCTTGCATCGATTTCAAAAGAGAGAGAGAGAGAGACAGAGAGAGAGAGAGAGAGAGAGAGACATTTCTGTCATGAAGTTGCCCTCTATTCAACTTCAAGCTACAGATTCACAAAGATACACATTGTGTAAGCGCTTACGGGTTGCCTTGTTTTTAACTTTTCACTCATCTACAGATACGCATTCTGGTCGGCCCTTTAAGTATCACGTCCAACTTGCGGCAATGTTGAGATTTTGTGCTCTAGGATCCTATGAACTGACGAATCCTATTGCAAGTATTAATCAACGATCGATAATAGAGTACTTCGCGACAACGTCAATCTGACTACCATATCATTTGTATGATGCCAAACTCATTGGCGGGGGTCGGGGACTAGTTGCAAAAAAAAACTACCCCCTGCTGGCTGTGAGGCAAATTGTGTACATCATCCCTTGGTGGTCCTCTCAAAGTAAATCTTATGAATTTACGTTGAACTTCTTCTATGCTATTTGAATGAACTATATAGAAGGACCCTTTTTTACAAATCCCAACATAAAGTTGAATTTATTGACGATAACGTTAAGTGTTTCAGATTCTAACCGTTTTTAAAACACCATATGGTAAAACTATTTAAATCGGTTTGTGGTGAAAATGAGTCGTTTAGCTCTCATACGTATTTAAAAATGTTCATGTCATCAGCCTATATTAATATGTTGCCGTCTCGAATACAAGTTCTTGGATAGAAAGTACAAATAAGATAAGGCCTAAATTACTTTTTTTGTGATACTCCAGACGCTATGTGATTTGACGATTTCGATACCAACTCGCCAATGGTTGATAAATAAAAAAGATGCAATGAGAAAAAAAAAATTCAAATGATGGTTTTCAATTATAGCTATAACTGCGGCCGAAAGATAAACAATAAGTTGTCAAATCACACTAACACAAAACCAGATCGACCTCTTTTATGTTCGATTGGGACGGGTAAAATCTGAAATCTAAGACAAATCTGAAAATCCCAATCGAAAACGCTTTAAGACTAGATGTGTATCAATAAAAATGTTTTACAGAAACTGTCTGCAAATAAGTTTGATAAACTTTGAGAAGATATCCGTCCATTTTTCTTCGACAAATTCACAAAAGCGTTCAGCTGCAGGTTGAACCTAAGCTGCCATTGTGCTCTATAGGCAAAGAAAAAGGGAAGAAAAGCGCGCGATCGAGGATATAGAGAGGTGTCACTCTAGGAACGATGTTCGCAAGTTGTACCAAATTGTGAAACGTCAAAGCCAAGGATACAAGGCTCGAACAGAATCCTGTCGAGATTCACAAAAGCGTTCAGCTGCAGGTTGAACCTAAGCTGCCATTGTGCTCTATAGGCAAAGAAAAAGGGAAGAAAAGCGCGCGATCGAGGATATAGAGAGGTGTCACTCTAGGAACGATGTTCGCAAGTTGTACCAAATTGTGAAACGTCAAAGCCAAGGATACAAGGCTCGAACAGAATCCTGTCGAGATGAACAAGGAAATATCGTAGTTGAGACACAGTCGATGCTGAGGATATACAAGAACCACTTCTGCAGACTGTTAAACGGTGATGAAAAACAACATTCTGCAGAACGAACCATTCAATATTATCGACGACAGCGAAAACTACCAACCACCCGACCTAAGTAAAGTGAGGATAGCAATATTTAAACTCAAGCCTAACAAGGCCGCGGGAAATGACGGCCTGCCCGCTGAGCTTTATAAAGCCGGCGGTGATGACTTGGTAAGTAACATCCAACAACTCATAATGTTAAATAAATTAAATTGGATGACTGTGAATAAGAAAATTCTATATAATGTGATTGTATTTGTTTTTAAAATTAAATTTAAGATATTACCGAACTATTTAATTGAATATGTTTCATTTGTGGGTGATGTTCAATCTTTTGTGTTGCGTGATGCTGGTGACTTTAGATTACCAAGATATAGATATATAAAACGAAAAATATGATTCTTCACAGAGGATTAAATATTTACAGTAGTCTTCCAGATAATTTAAAAACAGACAATAATTTAGAAAAATTCAAAATACTGTTGCTGCCAAATTTGGTAGAACGAAAGTATACCTCAAGAATGGAAGCTCAGCATCGTTTGCCCGATTTACAAAAAAAAAGACCCTCTGAACTGCGTCAACAACATAGGCTTAAGTCTCCTCAACATCGCCTACAAGATCCTATCTGCCGTAATACGTGAACGCCTGAAACCATTTACCAACAGCCTGATCCTTATCAGTGTGGTGTAAGGACAGGAATGTCCATAACTGACCAATCTTCACACTTTAGCAGATCCTGGAAAAAAACCTAAGAAGTCCAAATCGATTTCAAAGCTGCATACGACAGCATTTATAGAGACGAACTATACAGAGCCATGTCTAGTTTTGGTATACCGCCCAAACACTTCCGTCTGTGCAGGATGACGATAGAGAATTCTCGCTGCCTCAGTGTGGTGTTAGGACAGGAATGTCCATAACTGACCAATCTTCACACTTTAGCAGATCCTGGAAAAAAACCTAAGAAGTCCAAATCGATTTCAAAGCCGCATACGACAGCATTTATAGAGACGAACTATACAGAGCCATGTCTAGTTTTGGTATACCGCCCAAACACTTCCATCTGTGCAGGATGACGATAGAGAATTCTCGCTGCCTCATTAGGGTCGGAAACGATCTCACCGGCACATTCGATACCAAAAAAGGATTTAGGCAAGGCGATGCACTGTCATGTTTTTTTTCTGATTCTTGAGAGGATTGCGCAAATCTGCGCAAGAGGGAAGCGGCAAAAATGGATTTAGCAGTAAATGAGGGTAAGACTAAGTATATGCTGTCAACATGAAAGAACACACAACATCGACCAATTGGACTGAAGCCAAGAAGGCAATTCAGTAGTAAAACCCTCACTCGAACTACTAAGGAGATCCTGTATAAGACCCTGATCATCCCAGTCCTGCTCTACGGCACTGAAGCATGGACCGTATCAAAAGTGGATGAAGAAATCATTGGTCGATTTGAGAGAAAAATTCTTCGAAAAATCTTCGGCCCCGTTTGCGTTGACGGGCCATGGAGACGAAGCAGTACAGCGACATGCCCCTAGTCAAAAAACTCCGCATTGGACGTTTAAAATGACTAGGACATGTAGAACGAATGGACACCAATACTCCGGCTCGCAGTCTTTGATTTCCAGCCAGACGACGGTCGGTCACTTTAGAGGAAGACCTTGCCTTACCAACTTTCGAGTTTCACAACTGGAGTTAGCTAGCTAAGGATCGGGTTGATTGGAAAGGCATTTTGGTTGAGGACCAGATTAATTCCGGACTATAGCGCCACTTAAGTAAGTAAGTGACTGTGATAGTTCTATCCATGCAATCTTTTATTAGAAAATAGGTAGACATTTTTAGCAGCTCCTTCTAAATTGGAGAAGCCGTCAATCTTTACATTCGAATGAATCTTCGGACAGGCTTTGAAAGTTCGAACTAGAGACGCTTTTTAACCCCCACGCACTGTGGTCAAATTGATTTGCAGTTCACTGATCTTACTGCGGCGTTGAAATCACCCAGCACGATTTTAATTTCAACAGTCAGTCGGGCGCAAAGTAACCGGCAGTAAGTTTTTATGGACAAATGTCTCCACCCGAGAATTGGGTCATTTATTCACCTAACCATTAATTCGCTGCTAAATATCCATCAGACAATGCTTGGATATGGATAGTAAATAAATATTTTGGGACAAGTCACTCAAGAGTCAAGACCGATATATCATTGTCGCTTATTACAAATCGTGTCAAGTGACTGATTCTGCTAGACCATCCTCTTGGCCATATATCACAGTTTGTCTGTGACGTCGTCTATACAAACCCGCTAATTATTCGCCTGCATCCAACAAGAAGTCATAAATAAACACCGCCATTCCCGAACACTTTCCTTGAATCATTTGTATGGGATGGCGGAACTAAAATCGCAAAAATATAAAATAACTCCTTAAAGGCAATTATTTGACAAACTTCCCTTAAACTTAATCCACAATAGGAACTATAACTTGCTGGAAGCTGATGTCCTGCTGAAATTTGTTGAACGAATTTGACTGACAATAGTCAGACGTGCATCGACTTCAGCGTCAGCCCTGACACACACACGGCGGTACTCAGCAAACGTCAAACCCAACTCGAAAACACAGCACCATTCCTCCAGGCAATCATTTAACACTTCCGCGAACCCAAATATCGGGCAAGCTCAAATGATTTTCGCAAATTTCCGTTCACAAATAAACTTTATTGAAATAGGACTCCTGGCGAATGATATACACATGCGGTCATGATATAAAATAAAAAGTTCTTATTTCCTCATTATCAGCCATTTCACAAATTAAAAAAGTCATTCCCGTTATGGGTAACAAAGTTTATCCGTAAATGAATTGTTTTATTTTGAAGAGCCTTAAACACTTAGTGGGGCTTCCTCCTGAATGAGCATCCTGCAAATGAAAATTGAGAATGAATTAGTTTTTTTCTTTTATTTACATCTGGCATAGTTTACTAACCTTCTGTGAGTTTTGCTCGTCCACCAGTTGGCTGGCAGAGAATCGTCGAGCATCCAGCGCACACTACGACTCCTTGGGCATGACTAAAGACAGTGGTGATCTTGTAGCATCCTGGGCACTTGACGTCCATGAAGTAGGAATTTGGGTGCTGGACCAGACGCTTAAGCTTGTGCTTGCGTTTTTCTTCAGTTGGCAATGGGTGAAGTAGATCTTTTGCTAGCTGCAAACAAAGCAAAATAATGTATGAGTATAGGCACAGGATGGCATTAAATTCAATTGCGAAATCCAAGTCATTTTCTTTGATTTTGTTGATTGTACACAATTCTTGCGAGGTTATGAGTTTTATCGAAATATTACACGTTTACAGAATTAAAATTTTAGACAATTTGCGGTAGTAAATCTGGTTTTGACAATATTTTTTTTTTATTGTTCCATACAACTAGAAACACAAGCATTAAACACTAAACACACAGCCATGTGTAAATCTTTCCAATTTTAAAATGTAATTTTCGGAACTTTTTCGATGGGTTTTCACTGAATTTTTGGGCTCATTAGACGCGCAAGAATATGGACTTTCATTTTGTGTAAATTAAAATTTTGTTTTTTTATAAACTATGACATAAAATGCCATTTATTTTAATTTTTTGACACCCACCGGCATGTTTCTTGTTTCACAGCTAACACGGAAAAGGAAGCAGACATTTTCTTTGTGAAGTTAGTATGGCTTTGTTATAAATACACTTTATAGTGCGACATCTATTTGTGAAGTAAAGTGTTTAGTACTAACATTTATTTGTGAAATTGATATATAATTTGATGAAATTCTTATTTCACAAAATTATAAAATATATTATTCAAAGAAGAAAATGACTCAATAATTAGCAAATTTTAAGGCGCAATAACGTAAATATCTGCAGCGTTTTTTTCTATATAAAGAATATATTAAATATGTGACATGCAGATTAATATTATGTTTAGATAGTAGAAACATGTTTTTGTATAAATTTGTGTGCTAATTGTTATAAAAAAAATCCTCAAAAATGTATCTTATAGCGCCTGCATAGCGAAACCTGTATTTCGGCGACAGAATTTGTTCCGCGGCTTTGATAGCAGTCTACTCTATATCCTCCGCTAATTGGAGGAGGTCAATTTATGAAATTTTACTGAGAAATCAATAAACGAGCATTTTGTCATACAGTTCGCTTGGCCACCCTTCATCTCAACGACTTTCATTCCCATGAACGCCTGGCAACACATGTAAAAGTATCATTGGAATGAAGTCGGGAAATCTCAAACAACACCCTCATATTTCCGTGTCTTTGATATTGAGGTCTGCATTCGGCAAAGAAATTTGCAAATGAGTATTTATGTCAAAATGAAATGGTTTGGAAGTTAAATGTTCATGCCCACACGAAGAATTCAGTTTGAAATCGTCCAATCTTCCTTTCTCTTTTTCTCTACCTGACTCGTTGGAGATGACTTTCATTCCAATGAGGGGAAACGCGTTAATAGTTAACAATGCCAAGGCAAGTAATCTGCTTCAAACAAGCAATGTACATTCGACCCAGGCATTTGCGAACAAAAACTTTATTTTCTAATATTTGGTCCTGTATGTGAAGAAGGCGAATGGAGGAGAAGAGACAACTCCGAGTTTTATGAGCTTTACCAATATGTGGATGTAGAGTACAAAGACATCAACTTCATTGGCTAGTCCACATTGACCGGATGAGCAGTACTGCTGAAGCCAAGATAATCTTCAAATTCTAGGTTTAAGATGACAAGAAAGACCGGACCTCCGGTGTTATTAAATGAGTGGAAGCTACTTTCCAGGATAGAAGAAGATGGAAAGCTGCCTTTAGGACGAAACCCTGAATTGACTCTGGGAGCCTCTTAAGTAGGTACATCTATTTTTAACTTTCATGCTAGAGAAAAATTAATGAAAAACTAACCTACTTATTAACTAAGTTACTGGCCCAGGCGCCCTAAATTAAACAATAACAACTTAAATCTACTGCCTTGTTTTTTTTAAACCGAGAAAATTTCTCACAACCATTCAACGTGTACGTGTGTACTTCTTTCACGATTGTGGGACCGTCTACTTGATGCTGTTCTTTACAATTGATACTACTTGGATGATTTGTCACATCATCATGAGAGGAGAGGCAGTGAACAAATCATTTAGGTTTTGATACGACTGGGAATCGAGCCCAGACCTTCTGCGCGGCAGTTCATTTCACTATAACCATCCCGCCACTGAACCAAACAAAATGTTATTATATCGTACAATGCTGTTTTGATTATTTTTTTTTGCTAGTAAAAAGACCGATAGAAACAAATACATATGAAAAACTGTTATTTTGTAAGTGCCTGGCTTTCTAACGACTTTCATTTAAATGAACCTTATAGTTACACACAAAAAACCGTCATTTACAGCTGGAAAACGCTGGAATTTAAACAACCCCACCATGTCTTTGGTAGCAATGTTGAGAAGGCATAATATATGAGATTACAATATGAGAGGCAAATTTAAAATGAGAACTCTTGGCAAAATAAAATGAGGCAAGCACTAAGAGAATTTAGGGTTTCCACTTCCATACAAGATTTTCAATCATTTCAGGAGCAGCTTATTAATAAGAAACATTTTCTTCAGTTATTAAGTCGGGGTAGGAGATTGATCATTTAATATTTTTTTTCTTTTATACGGAAGTAATTGACGACTGAAGTTTGCCATTTTTGTATACGTCTACATATTCCTTTTTTATATATTAATCCTAAAAGCGGCGCTATTCGTATGATGATATTCAAATGATAATTTAATAGCACAGACAGGCCATTACTTTTTTAAATAAATACCATTTCAACTTATATATTGCCTTATAGTAAAATGTTTGGAAAAACGCTTTTGCATTTTCGTCTTTTACATAGTTCTCTTATGGCATTCCTGAATAAATGGAAATTTCCCTCAATTCGATACCACTCTACATATTCCTTTTTTCACATGTAGAGGCGCTTTTAAAACTTTTCCACTCGTCAATTAGTTTGGTATTTGTTCCTTTTTACCAACCTTTTCACAAATATTTTGTTCCTATAACATCCCTGAGCTACTTAACATTTTTAGTACACACAACCTGTCGCCAAAAAGCGTAGCCGCTAGCCGCCATTTTTACAAAATATTATTATAAATGTCATCCTGATATTAATTTTATTTACTTTCGTGCTCTGTTCACTTGTTATTATTAAATATTAACGAAATGCTAGAGAAAAAGCCAGAAAAGAAGCAAAATGATTCAAAACCAAGAGACGATGGAGTTGAGCTTGAAAATCAATTCATTTTAAGAATACCAGAGGTAATTATCTGAATTTCTTACCAAGACTTCTGTTATGATTTGTAAAATAAAAAATGTATTCTTAAAACCCCAATTCTTGTTTAGGAACCATCAAAAGCCCTCCATGAAGCTCTACTATCTGGAATCTTGAAGGATCGGCTTACGATTAAAATGGATAGCGACTTGCGCTACGGTGAGGTACGCTTCGATCATTGGCTGCTACATGCGAAAATTCTCGATCTGCCCACGGTCATGGAATGCCTAAAAACAATCGACAACAAGAGTTTCTACAAAACTGCTGATATATGCCAAATTGTAAGTACAATGCATCCTGTTTTCTCTTGTATATTAAAACTGGTGAATTTAGATGATTTGCAAGGAAGATCCGGACCCTCCAGCACCGGAGGAGGAATCTCCAAACAAAGCGAAGAAAAAGGATCCCAACAAGGTAGATAAGAAGTTCCTCTGGCCGCATGGTATCACACCACCATGTAAGAACGTACGCAAGAGACGATTTCGTAAAACACTGAAAAAGAAGTACGTCGAGGCACCTGAAATCGAAAAGGAGGTAAAACGTTTGCTTCGTATCGACAACGATGCGGTAAATGTAAAATACGAGATTATCAATGAAGACGATGATAAGTCTGGAAATATGCACAACATAAAGGATCAATCGACCGACAACGATGAGACTCTCAACGACGACAAGATGCTCAATGATTCCGCTAAAGATATCAATGTTGAATCTGATGGTGAGGAGGAGACTCCCTCGTCAATGCCCAGCAACATGCGTGGTGTTGGCGAACACGACATTTTCGGTGAAGAGGTTTCCTCTTCAGATGACGAAGATCATCCAGTTATCCGTGATATCGAGGAGAACTCTCGTCTCTCTGCAGATGATAGTCGAATGTCGGAGGAGTACTCGATGACAGGCGGTCACAACAACTCAAAGGAGATCGTCACTGAATTTAATAAATCAATGTTTGGCAGTCCTAAGGACCCGTCTAAATCATTTGGTGGCTCGTCTTCAAGTTTAGCTGGTCCCAGCGGCTTCTATGAGGAACAGAAACGCAACGATTCCGACGATGAGTATTCCAATGAAGCTCAGATGTCCAGGGAGCAGATAAATGCTAAAATATCGGAACTTCGTCGACAATGCGATGACCTCAAAGTGCAGCAGTCACAGAAATCACAAGAAATTCACTCGATTCAGAATCCCACATTAAAGCAGCGCCTACTGGAGACCCTGGAGAATCTACTCAGTCAAATTGTCGAAAAGGAACTCGAGATACAGGACTATCAAAACATGCTCTAAGAATTTGCACTAGGATTTTTTTTATTATCGTTATTTTGTACATGAAGAGCGTAACTGCGATAGGATACCCATATCTAAAGGTAAATAAATTAAGTAGCCATCCGGAGAGATTGAATTTAATTCCACCTAAACGTGTCCATTGGATTTGCCATTGCAGTCGACCGTACTGCTCGTACTCGTGTCCTCCTTGAAGAAGTTCAAAGTTTTTAAATGTTGGTTCTCGGGCTTGTCAAGGAGTACATCGGCTTGGTGAATGTCATCGTTGATTGTGCTGATAAGAGCGTCGAGCGAGTCAAAGTTTCGCTCCTGTCGGATGTAACCAATGATGCACACTTTAAGTATGCTACCGTAGAGATCTCTGTTGAATTTGTGTAATATGTGCGTCTCCTGTAAATTGAACAATCTAAGAGTTAGTCAATGTTTCCAGTTGAATGTAGAAATTAGCAATAAATTGCTAATTTATTGGTCATAAAAAGTTTGCTATACCTAATAAAGTGTCCTTTACCTTTTGGTTAACTATATGGTATTGAGAATGTGCACGGGAAGGAACGCTAGTCATCCCCCCTTAGCGGTGGAGAAAGATGAGCTCTAATTACATTAACGTATGAAGAAGTTTAGTGATGAAGGTAGGTAGCCCCATCAACGCAAATGATACCAGCAATTTTTCGAAGGATGTTTAGCCCGAAACGAGGAAATGTACTTTCTTGAGAGTTCAAAGACATTCTTCGCGGGTAAAACACTAACGCGATTAAAACCTTCTCCCATTCCAATAATCATCGACGAGGATTATATGCACAGAATGACATAAAAACACGACCCCGATATACGCTAAGACAGACCAATCCTTAGATAGATGTGCACAAAATAATTTTGATTTTTGGTATCGTTTTCAATGGGTTGTGATTCAGGATCGTGGAGTGATCACCCGAATAGTGTACACAGTAACATCCGTACAGTCATTTGATTATTGATGATCGGCGGCCTATTCTAGGTCATTCTTATGTGGTGAACAGCTATCCCGATGTTTTGAGTTTTTTTTTTAATGAAATCTAATGCAACATGATTAAGTATTTGAAAATAGTTACTTGCATAGCTACAGAACTTCAAAGTCATATCACTTCTACGAAACTAGTAAGCAAATCCACTATGTAGCATGTTAAAGTTTACAGAACTACAAGCACAACTTAATCGAACACGCAAGCATAGGCGCCATAAAGTACCTCCAGTTTTCTAAGGCGAAGAAAGTGAAGTCCAGTACTCTCTCAATGGGCCGCCAGATGTGGTCTCGGCACGAACCCTCAAAAACCGAATTGGATCTTTTTCAGCACATTGACCCTCCCAAACTTAATGGCTTCAATCTTAAGTTCTCAGAATGAGCCAAATACGTGGGTCTGGTTTTGTATAAGAAACTGAACTGGAGAGCTAACATCAAAGAACGAGTCAAGAAAGCTTTACGTGTCAATCAGTAGACCTATACTACTGTGTGGTGTCTTAGTCTGGGGGACGGCTTTAGGAACAGCGTCCAACTGTAACCTAATAGGTAAAGTTCAAAGATCAGCTTGCTTTTGCATTAGCGGAGCTCTAAGAACAATCCCCTCCGCAGCCCCAGATGGTATCCTTTATCTAGTGGATATTTTCGGCAAACAGACCACAGTTTGTGCAGCTGTGAGACTGAGAGCATCGTCACAATGGACACCCACTCAAAGTGAACACACAAAGATTCTGATTCATCTTAACATTACAGAAAACACCGACCACATAACTACAAGACAAACACTCCCAGTCGCCATGGATGAGAGCCGGATACGATCAGAACCAATAACTCGATTCACATCTATACAGATGGGTCTAAACCAAAATCTGCAGAGGGTGGAGGTGTTTTCTCCAAGATGCCTAACCTAAGCATATCTTTTCGCCTTCCCAATCACTGTAGCATTTTCCAGGCGGAAATCATGGCAATTAAAGAAGCCTTGTCTTGGCTGAAAAGGAATGTAATACCCACGAAGTATTTTAACATCTTCAGTGACAGCCAAGCGGCAATCAAATCCCTGGAATCCACCTCGTTCAAATCGAAATCAGCCCAGAAAAAATCCCGACTATCTCTTAATGAGATGGCAAAGCATTTCCAGGCAACTGCAAGGCGGATAAACTTGCCAGACAGGGCACCACCCTTGATATTCTACCGCCAGTAGATATGTTATGTATGCCCCTCGCCACATGTAAATTGCAGGTCAAACTAGATTGCGACCAAGAAAGCAAACCGCAGATGGATAAACGGCACAACGTGTCAGATATCTAGGTTAACTCTCGCCGAACTATAATCAAAGGCACTCCACCTGCTTGAAAATGCTGAACAGATCAAACATCAGCACCATAATCGGTGTCCTTACAGGAGACTGTCCTAAAGGCCTACACGTAAAAACACTCGCCCTCTTTAGCAATGACTTCGGTAGAAGCTGCTTAAACGAAGAGGAGGAGGAAGTATTCCTCACCATCTCTGCTCCAGCTCTCTCCGACAAAAGAAAACTCCATCTGAGAAACTTCTTCTTTGATAATCTAGGTTAGTTGGCTAATATCAACGTCAGAATCCTTCTACGCTATACAGTCAGCTCTGCAGGTTTTAATTAGGCGAAGGTATATAGGGAAAGTCGACAGATACATATGGTACCACAACGTAACTTCATGGTCTAAGTGTGCACGCGCATTGCTTTAACATCATTCTTGAGCCCGAGCCAACATCAGAGACACAATCTTCCATAAATTGATGCAACTACTGTATACGCCGACGATATTGAAATCATTGGACGTCATAGCCACGTGTGCTAGAATAGAAAAGGAAGCGAAATAAATGGATTTAGCAGTAAATGCGGTTACGACCAAGTATATGCTGTCAATACGAAAGGCCACACTCCAATGGATAAAACGTTTCCACTGACAGATATAACTTTGTTTACCTCGGCTCCACTATTAACTCTGACAACAAAATCTTGTCAGAAATAAAATGAAGAAGTCCCCACTTGAACTACTAAGGAGATCCTATACTAGATTCCGATCATTTCAGTCCTGCTCTACGGCGCTAAAACATGGAGCTTATCAAAGCGTGGATGAAGAAATTCTTGGTTGTTTTGAGCGAAAAATTCTTCGGTCCCGTTTGCGTTGACGAAGATTCAACCAGTACAGCGACATACCCCTAATTCAAAAAAAAACTCCCCCTTGGGCGTTAAGGGCGAGGAGATGGAGATCGAATGGTAGGATAATGCTGCCATTTGGATTTCAGTCCATGCGCCACCATTTCTTCTCAAGGGGCCTGACTTACCATTGAGATTCGTATATTTATATCAGTCTGAACAGTCTTCCACCAACCCCGCACTTTTACTGTGAAATACAATTTGTAAATCAAATCCATGATAATCCATGGTTGAGACGAAAACAGGCTGTCTGACGATAGCTTGAAGCCAAACAACTTGTTGCAGACACGTTAATTCTGAAAATTAAAACCAATATCAGTGCTGGACTTCAGTTCTGCTAACATTCCTGAGTGAGTTTTCGTTTTGGTATAACGAGACGGGGACAAAGAACGATAATTCTGCATGTCTGCACTATGGAAGTAATCAGAACTCCTGGTCGGTCCTAATTAATTTATGGAAATCCAATTTGTAATAAAAAAAAAAAAATTAAAATGAATATCGTTCGCTGTTATCATTCACTTGATGTAAACAAATGCTTGTTTCAATACAGTTAATCCATGCATTATATCCAAGTGTTACATGAAGAGCTACACTGCACTCAAGTGTACTCATTCGAGTTGAAAAATGAGATTAGAATTTAAATGTCTGGTCGTGAAGTATTTACATTTACCAAATGCACTTGTTGCCATGCACAAAGGCAATCGAATAATTCGTATTCACTTAAGCGTGTTTGGAATGTAAAGTAACTCAGCTATAATTTGTAAACTTGACGGCAATGTCGTTATTTATCAGTTAAAAAAAATCAGAGTAGTAGTAACTGAAACCAACAAAATGCGGTTAAACTTTGTAAATATATAACTTCACGATACGGCATATTAATTTAATGCCCATTTGTTGGAATCATAGGAATGGCCTTGGTCTTATTTTATGTTTATGGTCGTGATTCTAACTAGAAAATGGGAACCTTTAATTTTAACAGAAAATGGATTTGTATGTCAACTTCTAGAGAAAAATCTTATAAGTCGAATGCAATGAACCGTTTCACTGAGTGAATTTTGATATTTGGTCATAGTTGATGTTGTGTGTCCTTTCGTGTTGACAACATATACTAAGGTTAGGTTGGTGGGTTGATGAGGTAGGCGGTGTGCGTCTTCCCTCATCACACTCAGGTCAATTTAGACCCTTTGTATCCATTACTGTCCATTGTTGTTAGCCATCCAGATGTTGTTGCAAACCTGAAAAGATTAGACAGATGGATTTCGGATAGTTCCGCGAGGTCGCGGAAAAGGTATTTTCCTACGTGCCGTTGTGTCCGAGGACCCAGAAGAGCTTAACATTATGTTGGACACCAAGAACCTTTAGTGCTTCACAAGCTAAGATTTCATTTTGACAAAGATTGCTTTTATTACAGCCTGACTGTCAATGAAGATGGTGATATCATCTGGTCGTATCACCGGCATTGAGGTCGCTTTGGCTGCCTCTCTGCTATTGCCAATATCTCAGCCTGGAAAACACTGCTGTGCTCAGGAAGACGAAAAGTGCTGTTTAGCTAAAGTGTTTCTGAAAACACAAAAACGCCAAAATTAAAACAACTCAGGCGTTTGGATTCGGTATAAAACAGGAGGTATACTGTGTAAAAGAAGAAGATACACACATAGGAATGGTTGTGAGAAAAAGCTAGGCCCCTTAGTACTAATAGCGGATTTTGCCAAAAATGTATTTTTTCTTATATGTAGGTACTATTACTACAAATTTGCTTCTTTACTACTGCAATATCTGAGAAGATTTATCTTATTTTTTACATGAAAAGTAAAGAAACGGAGCTTTTTTAATTAATTGTTGAGCAGGAAAATTCTGCTTTTCTAATGTTTTGAATCAAAAACTGAAGTTTCGAGATTGTCTATTACGCTACACATTTACAGGAACCAAGAACTTGATTAATAACGCAACAGAGCTAAAACAATTTATACAATGTAAAGCTGAACCAATCCAAATATAACATCGTTGCTTTTGGCATAACAAAAGGAAACACGACTTAAGTAATCGTAATGATGAAGATCCATCTTTGGTTGCCTGAAGCTGAACAGGAAATTTGCACTAAATAAGGGCTAACAATTCAAATAAAAAATATAATTTGATGTGAAGGTTTATAGGTCACCAAATGAGACTCGTTTATAATGATTGCTGTTCAAAAAATAAACCAACAAAACAATTTATTAACATCCATTTCAAAACAACAAATTGTATGGTCTCATTTCGGCAAATCTTTATGGCCCAAATTCAGCGTAGCGTTCCATTTGGAACATTGCCTTAGGTATTAAAATGATATGTGATTGAGTAATACACATCAATAAAAGAAAGCTAGTAAATTATTTAACAACTATTTAGATTTTCTCTCACTTGTCTTGCTTACATCTATGTAAACCAAGCAAAACCAAATCAGCTCAATAAAATTACCATCAAGCTAAAAGATAACAACGCCAATTACAAAGCTTTGGTCACACGCGGAAAACTATTCATTACTTGGCAAATATTTCAATGAATCTATCTAATGACGCCATCAATAAATCACTTGTATAATACGTATAACGTACGGAACAAAGGTTAATTAATAATTGATTGCCTGCTGGTGTTTCACTGATGTGATACTTACCATGCTCTTCTCTTTATTTTCATAGAACGGATTCCAGCCGACACTCATGACCATTTTATGCACCTCACTATTGTCCACACTAGCCCAGCCGTAGTAGACTCCGGTCATAAATTCTGGGGGCAGAGCCTTTACAACATCCAGCGGGTAGTTTGCTGTTTCGTAAGAGATCAATTTTGTTTCACTATGAAATCAATCATGACAAGAGATATTATTCATTGAGAAACTTACCTGTAGGTATACCGAGATCCTTGGAACCACGACCAAATCCACGCACAATTTCTCCAGTTGCAAAATGTGGCAAACTTTCTAACATTTTGGAAATATTTGATGAGCAGGCTGATGTCGAAAGGGCTATTATTAAATTTTTAGAAATCCTATTGACAACTCGCACAGTCAACGAGAAATTAAAGCTTCCACTGGCAACAGATGAGGTAGAACATTAAGATGGTAGTTTTGAGAAGGGTTTTTATATAAAACTATTTGAAGCTACCAATATCATACCCCAAACAAATCATTTTACAGCTGGGCAATTGATGTAAAATAAAAATATATAGCAAGTCAAGTGATGTGGATTGAAGTATTCGGATTTCTTGTGTAACGACGAAGTGACAGGTTGATACGTTCCACAATGCGGATATGTCCACAAACACAAAAAGTATTTCTAATGGCGTTTTCTATTGGGAAATCTTAATTTTGATCTGAAATTTGATCTTTTTGAGTGTCAATGGAACACGATTCAAATTTATTTTTTTGTATTGGTGTCATTTCGTGTATGTGAAGTTAGCGTCGGTGTAGCTGCCAACATTAAAAACATAACAAACATTTTTGTTCAATCAATTTAATAGTTCACGTGTAACTTTCTTTTCTGTGTCTATATCCATTATTAATATCTAAACCCAAAGCACTCTTGTTTTTCACAACCGAAGAAAAAAATCAAAATGAAAATCACTCTTGTCAAACTGACAGCTATCATTTGTATTGGTATTGGTAAATCTGCCGAAAAATTCAGATTTGCAAAATTGATCTCTGATCAAAAAAAAAATAAATTTTTTTGCCCAATGGAACACAACAACTGTCAAAATCGGCCTTCAGATCAAAAAAAAATTGATTTTTTCCCAATGGAAAACGCCATAAAAGAAAAGTATTTTGAGCAGAGCAACGTAGAAGTGGCAAAATAGTAAATAACGGTTTCTATTGGGGTTTTCAGATTTTAGTCACATATTTTATATGCTTCCTCTGAACATAAACGAAAGCGACAACGTCAGTGTAAAAAAACACAATCTGACAGCTATATCATTTGTATAATGGCCATTTCAAACTGAATTGTCGGCGTGGGCATGAGCGTTTCACTTCCAAAACATTTCTTTTTAGCAAAAATACTAATTTGAAATTTGCTTTTACCGAGTGCAGACTTCAATACAGTTACAGTTTTCCCCATGTTCCAGGTGTAAAAGATGACGTTATTCCAACGAAGCTTTTTGTGTGTGGCCACAGCATTCATGGGAATGAATGTCGTTGGGATGCATGTGTGGCCAGGCACTTATACAGGCACTATTCAACCATCATACGAGTTTAGGATATACAGAATCTATTCAACGTAGTATAAGTCTTATGAACTTATGACTTTTGCTTTTAGGGGCATTATAAGGCGGCTGCATAACTTTATGTATTTACTTCTTATAATACGTTTATGAATAAGGCTGAATCTGTACCCACTAATTCATCTATATGTTCAATAAAATTATTTACCAAATGCCAATCGAAGCTGTAAATTGTGTTGGTGTTGCAGCAAGATTTTTTAAAAATGATGTAAATAAATAAAAATCGAGTGTGAATTTACATACGCGTATACGACGGTAGAGTAGTTGGGATGCTACGGACCATAGCACAAAGAGGAGACGAATGATATGGAAACTATATAAAAACGCGTTTTATTTCATTCTCTCACAGTTAAAACCCTATAAATACATTTATAGTTGTCTCTTTTTTTCATAAAATCCAATTCACACCGTCCCAAAAGAAGTTCCACTTCAAAAAAACAGAAAAATTGTTTGTCACCATCAGAAACGCGTTTGATACAATGTCCTCAGGAGATTTGCTTTGATTTCTTACATCCAAAAACTTCGATATATTTAACGTATCATATTCATAAAGCGAACATTATTTCTCACTTGAAAAAGTTCAATATCATTTTTGTATTTTTTTTTAATGATAGGAAATGTTCATATTGTTTCAATATGCATAGTGCATGGCCACACGTTCATTGAAATGTAAGAAATCTCCAACGAGACAGGTAGACTTATGTAAACTAAAAAAAATAGGAAGATTGCATCGAAAATCCATTAAGAATCCAATTCTCGGTGTGGGCATGAACGTATATTTTACTTCCAAACCATTTTATTTTGACAAATATTTGAAATTTTCCTTTGCGTAGTGCAGACCTCGATATCGGTATCAGAGAATTGAGAGGATTGTTTCGATTATACCGTGTTCCAGGTATAAAAGGTGACTTCATTCCAACGACGCTATTTGTATGTGCCCATGGCGTTCGTGGGAATGAAAGTCATTGGGATCAACGTGTGGCCAGGCACTTAGCGTATATGTTAGATTTGTAGATGTGACAAATTAAATGTCACAAAAGTATTTCAAAAGTTTACAACGCTCACCATATCAATTAAAAGATTTCCCATAAAAAATGTTGACCACACATTTACCACGTTCTAAGTTTAAAACTAGTATAAAACTTAATACTTCTTCAATGGTGTGAATTTTGTGAGTATATGTGTAACTGTCAAGTGGCACTGTGTTTTAACTGCACACATCAAATTACTTGACATTAGAATACAAATTTTATAACTGGCGATAATTCACTGAAAAGTGACAGATATACGATAATCGCAGAATGCACTAATGTAAAAGAGAAAATATACCCAAAGTCGAAAAATACAACAAAAAAAAAATTGTTTTGCTTTTTTCGGACCTTTACAATTATTAGATTAACCCAATATTGGTCTTAAAATGTAGCTTATGAGTTCTAATAATTAATTATACAAAAAAAAAACTGCAATTAAACCTTCAATTTATCACAAAAAGAGTTTATATATTTTTTCGTACGAAAAACAATTTTCCGTTCAACTTTCATTCGATTCACAAAATTGGAACAAAATCGTTCCACTGATGTGTTCAGTTTTTTTATCCGTTCCATTTATCTTCCATCCATCGGAATTTTTTTTTCTGTCAGAAAATCTGTTTCGGTCTACTGATTTATTGATTTATCCCGCGGTTCTTTTTTCTTTTGAGCTGATGTAATCGCTCCTGTACAAGTTGTACTTTGGTTTGATGTCGTCGTGAATTGTCTTTAGGATGGAAATGAATTGCTCCTGGCTCATACGACAATATTCGGAGAACTTCAGTGGATATTCTTCCAAACGAGATATAAGCGTCACATATTCTCCATGAGTTCTGCGTGCTACATAGAGGGGATGCACTTGATATCGCCGACACTTCATTATTTGTGTTCTCCTCTTAATTAAACACAGCGCAACAGCAAAATATTTGAATTTTCGGTTATTTTTTAGACGCACCATTATTACTTTTATTAACTTCACAATACAAAACACTAAAAACGCTCGAAATGAATTTTGTGATCAACACTGACACTGACATCAGCTGTATACCAATTGACAGCACATTTTCTGACAGATATTTTCGGTTTGCTATGATTGCCTTTCGGTAAAAAAAAACAATTCTTTTCTGTTCCAACTTTTTCGGTTGTATTTTTCGTGTCGCTATAACTGAGGCCTTACGAATACTCTTCGACTCAAAAGAAAGAATTCCAATAAGAATTTCGTTTACTACCGGAATAAAACGATATACAATGTGGAATTCCATATCCGATTTTTAGCACACGATATATGTATTCAGCTTTCGAACACAGTCCCCATTTTGAAGAACAGCAAAAGTATTTGTCAGTGGTTGTCAAGAAAATTTATGTTCACAGCAAATTTTTAAAGCGTTCCAAAAATTTATTTTTTTATAATATCTTCGTATATAACATATTTTATTGTTAAAATCAATATAAAACTACCAAGAAGGTAACAGCAATAACAATTTAAATTAATTTTTATCTAAAAAATATTGCACCGTACCGGAAACAAATAAAATCGATTTCTTGTTTATCTCCGAACAAAGAGTGTTCGGTCATCAGCTCTATATAACTCGTATGGACAAAAAAATTGTTTATAACTTGTTCGGATTTTGTGTTTTTCAGACATGACGCACTCAGTGCACGCAGAACGAAGTATACACGAAATGCTGAAAGATACCCCGCCGATGAATGAGAGTGGCAGTGCCATTCATTCTGGTACAGAAGGCAGGCCATTTAAGCCTCCAAACAGTTTGCCACTGCGCAACCATTCCGGTGAGTTCTTTTTTTGTTGATCCATGTGTTTTTTCCTTAATATTATTCTTATGTGAGGAATTTTCAACTTTTGTTTTTATATTAGCACCGGCAACACCAATGAGCCCAAGTAGTCCACAAAATGGAATCGATTCGAATTTTCTACGCAATGGAGCCTCCAAGATTGATACCATCAAAAATTGGAGTATATCCACATACAAGTGTACGCGACAAATAATGCTGGAAAAACTAGGCAAATCACAGCGAACCGTTGACTCTGAACTGGAAGCCCAGATCGAACAGCTGAGGGAGACTCAAAGGAAATATCTTTCTATATTGCGTCTAACCAGAGCGTTTAGTTCGCATTTTCATCATGTGGTAGTAACACAACATGCCTTGGCAGAGGCATTCTCAGATTTGGCTCAAAAAAGCCCTGAACTGCAAGAGGAGTTTACTTGTAATTCAGAAACACAAAAGAATCTAACAAAAAACGGCGAACTACTTTTGAACGCATTGAACTTTTTCACGTCGTCGGTGAACACTTTATGCAATAAAACTATAGATGATACACTTTTGACTATTCGTCAATATGAAACAGCTAGGTAAGTTTACTGCTTTTTGAATATAGTTCGATA
The DNA here is from genome assembly GCA_932526625.1 of Rhingia campestris. Taxonomy (NCBI): domain Eukaryota; kingdom Metazoa; phylum Arthropoda; class Insecta; order Diptera; family Syrphidae; genus Rhingia; species Rhingia campestris. The sequence continues at coordinate 35,836,516 of OW052183.1, forward strand.
GTGTCTGTGTATGTTAATGGTTTTGGCTCTATTCGGGTATAAGTGAAAATCTGAAAATCTGTTTCCGTCTTCATAAACTAGGTACTCAAAAAATAGGGCCCATTAGGTTTTTTTTAGTTTCTTTTGAAAGCGATTTGTTAATTAGTTAGTGGCTTTCTTGCCTAATTAGAGGCAACGGTAAAATTGTTGTTCAGAGCATTGAAAAGGGCTTATACACATACAAACTTTATAGTCAAATGCTTCGTTTAAATCTTGGGTGGGCTGTTATTAGGCTAACTAGGGCCTCAAACCTAGCTTTCTTTCTTAATTTGTGTGTACGAATATATTATTTTGGCCAAAAGAAAAAGGACCCCTGTTTTATGCCGAATTCGAACAACAAATTTGAGGAGCTTCTGGTGATATTATAATCTTGGATGTTTGTCAGACTTTCGCAAAAGGTGGAAAAAATCGGTGTTGACACTTTTGGGATTTGAACCAGGTACCTTAGTAGTCCAATGCACTAACCATTAGGTCACTGTACCCATTTCCTTACTTACTTAAGTGGCGCTATAGTCCGGAATGAACATGGGCCTCAACCAACATTACTCTCCAATTATCCGGGTCCTTAGCTAACTGCCTCCCAAGTTGGTTGAGGTCGGTTTCTCTTTGTGTGCGCCACTTAAGGCGAGGTCTTCCTCTACTGCGTCCGACGCGACGTCTGGCTGGGAATCACCCATCTTAAACGTCTAATGCGGAGTTTTTTGAATTGTGGCATGTCGTTGTACAGCTCCTATAGTTCTTGGCTGCATCTTCGTCTTCGTCACGCAAACCGGACCGAAGATTTTTCGTCGGCGTATGCTAGTAGTTGCACATATTTTTGGAAGATTGAGCCTCTGGTGTTGGCTTGGGAGTTTTGCATTTCATTTTCCGTAAAAAACAATTTTCGGTACAATTTTTGTAAAAATCTAATTTAACTCACGCCCAATTTTTGGGAGCGTTTTCCATCGTTTTCTAAAAACAAAATTTGTAAAACATCCCATAGAAAAACGTAATTTTTTGTCGGACCATAAGAGATTAAGATAAACTTTCTGAACAGGATGTCGTGACAATGTTATTTTCTATATTTCATCCCCATTCAGTTTTAGACACGCCCACTTTTAGGGGATGTTTAATTTAAGGATGGAATGGGATATTCGACGATTCGCAAGCAGATTGCAGCCTTCTCATATCTATTGGCGTTTAAAGTTTGCAATGGAATTCCAATAAACTGCTTCGTAGATCTTAGCGATACCAAAAACATTCGCTAAGTCGTTCCATCGCGATGATTTAACATCCGAGTAGTATAAGTTGCCATTTATTCGGTATGGATTCTGCAACAATGCAACAAAAGTGCACATGCACACACGAATGATGGTGAGAACAAAGCTAGACATTTGGTCCTAAACAACTTAGAGCACCAAATATTTCGTTTGTTGATTTTTAAATGATTGTGTTCTAGGTTTGTATCTCTGGCTCATGCAAAAGAGAGCAGCACCAATGCATTCATTGGATAAGATGACGTCTCTCGAAACACAAAACTGCAATCTATAGATTTGGTCCTACCCTTTACAGATGATACTGACGTTTTTATCAGGGCATCACTTATTAAATCAGATAATCAAAGACCGTAATAGCGAATGCCTGCACCAACCATTATTGGGAACACATGGTAATATTTACATCACCGCCAAGATGAGGCTTGCTGACGTTTATTGACTAGCACGGAATATCTCTTCTTCAATTGCGATCCATTGATTGCTTGCTCTGTAACAATAAAAGTTTAAGTATTGCGTTGGTCGTGCTGTTGTTGTCTTTGTGCATATGAGCTGCAACTTTTTGTCTTGTAGGTCGTTGAAATGAAGGAAGTCTAGGGGTGTCTAGACATATTTTCACAATTCCCCGCTGAACCAAGGGCTGGCGATTGCATAATAAAATAATTTTCTATCAGGTGGATTGCTCGTCTTTGGTTGTATTCCAGTAAGTTCAGTGCATGTTTTGGGACTGAACTGCAAACATCGGAACAGAAAAGTAAGTTGGACTGGAAGTTCAGTCGCCGCTGATTTTGCAAAGAGCTTACATGTGGTTGCCATGATATATCTGGCCCAGGTTAGGTTAGGTTGGTGGGTTGATGAGATAGGCGTCTTCCCCCATCAGACTTAGGTCAATATAAAGTAATTGTTATGCCCGTTGGATATCCACGTTTGTTGTTAGTCCCTTTGCAGCCTTCCAGATGTTGTTGCAAACCTGAAAAGATTAAAGAGAGGGATTTCGGATAGATCGGTGAGGTCATGGAAAAAGTATTTTCCTTAGGTTCTTATTCGAAATTGGCTGAGGCCTGGGCCCACTGAAAGTGGAGCTACCCTCGTGTATTTCTTCATCACCTCAGGTCATCATATATAAGATCCATTTTCAGTTTGTGGGTTTTAAGTAAGTTCTGTCCAGTTAAAATCCCTACTAGGGTCGAAACAGATTTCCTGTTTCTTTGAAGTAGTTTGTGGTTTGAAGTAGGTGGGGAGGGAGTTTCAGCTATATTTGGCAATATTTAGTCTTTTCTGTTCCACCTGGAGGCAGATTCTTTTCTCGGCAATCTTATCCCGGACACAGATGCATAAAGGGTAGCCGCTGTGTCCTGGGACCCAGCAGAGCTTAACATTATGTTGGACGTCAAGAACCTTTAGCTCTTCACGACAACGCTTCACAAGCTTTGATTATATTTCGACAGCAGAGATTGCTTTTATTGCAGCCTGACTGTCAATGATAAGATATCAATCTGGTGTAATCGCCAACATTGAGGTCGCTTTGGCTGTCTCTTCTACTGCCAATATCTCGGCCTGGAAGGCACTGCTGTGCTCAGGGGTAGGAAAAGTGCTTTTCAGTTTTAGTGTTTCTGAAAACACTCCAGCTCCCACGCCTACGTCAATTTTTGAACCATCAGTGTAGATGGATATAATTTCGGTGCCCAGTTCGTTCCTCTTCCACTTCTCTCTACTTGGAAAGATGCAGGAAAATTGTCTTTGAATGTCATGGAGAGGCAGTATGTAGTCAGAGGATACAGCTTAGCCCAGATATCGGTTTAGAATTTAAGCGTGTCCTAAAGGCCTGCTCAGAATGCATATCTGTAGCTGGTATCTTGTATCGCTGTCAAAAGACAGATACATTTCTTGCATGAAGTTGCCCTCTATTCAACTTCAAGCTACAGATTCCCGAAGATACACATTGTGTAAGCGCTTACGGGTTGGCTTGTTTTTAACTTTTCACTCAGCTACAGATATGCATTCTGAGCAGGCCTTTAGTTCATTTTCCGGCAGTATAGTTACCTGTATAATAAGCTACAGTGGCGTTTATTATGCGTTCGCACACATTTAGGTTCTAGTTGAGTTCCCAGTCAAGAATGACACCCAGATATTTTTCGGTAACTGATAGGTTGAGGGTAGTCCTGTCGTTAACAAGTAGGTCAAATATTGGTATCTTTCTCTTATAAGTAAAGAGAACAAGTGCTGTTTTTGGGGGTTAATGCCAAGCCAACATTGCTTTGTCCACTCGTTGAGTGTTTTCAGCTCTCTAATAGTGGGTAGGAATTCCCCTTTAACTAGTATCGCTACATCGTCTGCGTAAGCTATGACTTTTACCCCATTGTGCTGTAGCTTATTGCGTATCTCATTGATGACTAGGATGCCCAACAGAGGTGAAATAACACCTCCTTGTGGTATGCCTCTTGATGCCATAACTTTGAGATGTGTGTCCTCCAGCTTTGCATTTGTATTCTGTGGCCGAACATAGTTCCAATTACTTGTGTTAGAGATCTAGAGGTCTACGTTTCTTTTTACAAGGATTCTTTTGACTGCATTTGTATACACATTATTGAAGGCTCCTTTAATTTCGAGAAATGCAGCGAGTGTATATTCCTTCTCGAAAAGAAATGTTTCTTTGGTGTCTGTCGGTTTCGACTCCCTTCCTTTTTAGGCATGTTGTGGCGAAAATATACCTTGGGGGTTTAGCTTGTCACGATTATAGATAATCCTTAGGTTTTCAAAGGTTTTTAATAAGAAGGACTTAAGACATATGGGCCCAATGTCGTTCGCAATCGTGTGGCTGGACTTTTCGGCTTTTAGGTTAAAGACTAACTTTACATAGGCACATAGGAATAGAGCTGTAAAAGTAACGAAAAAATTAGTACCCGTATGTGTTCGGTACTTTTTAAGTAACTACCCGTTACAAAGTATTCGTTACTTTCGTTACTTTCTTACATTCGATAGAATTACGTTTTAAAGTACTCAGGGTGTTGTTAGAAGCGCATTTCGGGAAGAGTGGTTAAGGTTCAATTTGATTTTTAACTGAGAAGAGTGAATAAATAAAACAATATTAGATCATTTAGTAACATTAAGGTGTTTATTAAATCCAATATATGAATGTATATCAGGTGCTATGTAAACACGGTAGGTACCTCTCTGTTTGCACGGATAAGATACAACATTCAGTACAGGTATACACAAAATTCAAATTATTTCCAAACGAACCGAACGGCGAGTATCGAAAAAACATAAGAATAACGAATCTGATTCGAGTAACGAAACCTGTAAAAGTAACGAAACTTATTGGAGAGTAACGATTCGTTACTTCGAATCGTATCGAATATTCGTTACTCAGTAACGAATACATACGGTTTGCTACAGCTCTACATAGGAATGTAACCACCAAAAAAATTGTGTAAGAATGCTGTTACGAGGTGTTTTGAAGCAACATCGGGATAATACCATCGATCCCTGGGTATTTATAGTGAGAGGAGTCAATTCTTTCTACACTAACCATATCATCCGTTGTTGCCATTATAGACGGTTGTGTCTGGAATCCAACCGGAGTATGAATCACATCATGAAAAGTGGGTAGAAGTGTTAAGGGTTAATGGGTGGACCGTGTCCAGTCTCATAGGGTAGTAACCTGGCACAGCCGGTTTCTATGCGATTATTTTTTTAAGCCTGTCTGATTCAGCAGTGCTTTCTACACTACAACAGGTGCATTTAGCGCTTTTGAATTTACGCTGATTAATCTTATAGAGACACTAGTCTGTTTCCGAATTTGAGCTTCTTGCAGCGTTATAAAGTTTTCTTGTTTCTTTTTTAATGCTCTGAAGCTCTTTCGTGCACCATGTTACTATTAGTTCCGCTGTATCATCAATTTCAGATGGATTTTCTATCTGATGCGGTAGAAGGGTGGTACTGCCTTTTCCTAATTATCCCAGTGGGCTTTCTTTAAGTTTCGGTGATGAAGGGGGAGTTTTGTGTCGTCCAATTTTCGAATTCTATTATCCTGTGGTCAAAATATGATGTCACTGATGAAACTTTACAGTGACACACAACGAAATTATCAGAGTTATTGAAAAGTTATATCAAGAACCTCATCTCTATTTGCCTATTTGCCACTAACAAATTATTGTCTATAATGAACTGTAACAGGGACTCCCCTAGTGTATTGTATGTGATGAGAGTAAGCATCGCATCCTATTATGAGGTTTTCAAATACATAGGTAAATAGATCTACTGGAAACGCTGTCCGTTTATTTTGTAAAATTCTATATGTAGATCGAACTCCTTATATTCATTTCTTTCTAAGGGGTTCGATATTTGACGAAAATAAGTTTTAACTTGATTTGGTAGTTAATTTAAAGCTTTAGTCCTGAAGTATCTAGGCTTTGAAAACTCTTAAAAATATCCCAAATTAACCGTTCAAGAAATGCCGTTAACTGATGTTTGTAAATTTGTTTGCAGGGTCGAATTTGATGCTTATCGAATGGACTTGGAAAACGCTAGACCGGAGATACCCCAGAGTCCCATATCGGAAGAGGCACAAAAAAATTTCCTACGACATAAAGAGCTCTATGAGAAACTGAGGGCAGATGTGGCCGTAAAAATGCAATTTTTAGATGAAAACAGGGTTAGTCTTGATAACGCTTAACTAATAGCTTAAGAAATTAAAAATAATTTTTACATAATCTTTAGATTAAGGTAATGCATAAACAATTGGTGCTTTTGCATAATGCTATCGCTGCTTACTTTTCGGGGAATGCTATAGCTCTGGAGAGCACTCTTAAACAATTCAACATCAAGGTAAATGCAATATATAGTTCACCCATAAATAACTGACAAATACATCTCTTCAACAGCTAAAATCTCCAAATACTGCAACGGGTTCATGGTTGGAACAGTAGTGCATACTCAAGCCCTCACATCAAGTCTCTTTCATCGTAAATAAAAGTGTATCCCATCCATAGTTCCTCCAGGGACAAAACCCGAATATAAAAACGTTTAAACTGCATGTATACATCGTTCCACGCCACACACATTTAAAGACTATGAGTCTCGTCTTCTGTCGGTAAATTTATGTACCGTACTTTTACAAAGACAAAGATGCAAAAAAAATAGATGCGAACGCTGTACAAAGAACAAAGTATTCAATGTAATCACCCTCACATACACACTTCGTTGTCCATTTGTACATTTTTGAACGTAATTTTACCTAGCTAGGCTACAGACATTTTATAAAACAGCTTACTAACAACAAAGGCAAATTTTCTTTCGACGTTTCCAAGTATGCCGCCTAACATTTAATAGCCACCATCGCAGAGCAAACCATGATAACAAGACACATACATACTTAGGACAATTAACATACTTGCATGCCATACTTTTAACTTATTTTACATTTATATTCATTAAGGGGTCGGAAATCCCTTTTCCTTTGTCCCACGCGAACAGATTTCACTTGTGGTAGTCAATCTGGCACTTTGCAGAGATTTATATTTTTATTTTCATGTTTTATATCAACAGTATTGCAACCTCTAGACATAAGTGAAAATAAAACGATGTTTAACCTAGTCAACGTATATAATTACATTCTCTATATACATACATGTAACTTATTAAATATATAAAAAAAACACTAGTAATAAAATTATATATCGATCAAAAGTAAGGTGATTTCCGATTACATTTAGTTCTTTTCCAGACTTAGTTCATTGATTTTATCAACCAGTTCGTCTTCCTCTTCGGCTTTAAACATTTCCTAGTGGGCAATATGTTTTTAATATAAATAGTTGGTATAAAAATGCATTACTTACAGGATCGTATATAACTTTAACGATGAGTGAACAACTAGGACATGTTGCCACTTCCTCACCTTCCATTAATTCTTCCTACAAAGACGATTGATTAATTACGATGATTCTAAGGTGTTCCGAGAGTTGAATGATTACCTTTGATATTTGGAATCGATCGCCACACGGACAGGGATAGTAATACATCTCCTCTTCTTCGTCATATTCAAAGTCTTCAATTTCCACTTCATCATGATAAATACTCATTTTAGTTTACTCACAAATCATAATCAAAATAAATTAATAAACTCAAAAAAAGCCGTGGCTGTTGACTCAGAATCAGAAGTAAACACACATGCTGTGCTGTATGTTACGTCAATAGAGTGAATGCACTGACAAATTCTTCCGTCACGTTACAAAATGAGTGCGTCTACGAAGATTCATAACCATGAGTTCTAAATGCCAACTCTAGGCAATTGGATAACTTGGCCTCTATATGTGAAGAAATATATATATGTATTGTGTTATTGAAAAAAAGGACCTCTACATGAAAAACAAAAATATGTGGAGGGCGAGTGGAAAAGTTTGAAAAGTGTCTCTAAATATGGAAAAAATAATATGTAGAGTATGCTATAGAATTGAGGGAAATTTGTTCAGGATTGCCTATAAGGGCTCAGTTATAGCTATCATTGAACAACTTCATTGGAACACGAAACATGGTGGAATTGGAATTTAACCTACATAGCTTCTAAGGAATCATAGGAAAATTCCGTTTCATTTCGTTGGAACTACAAAAATTACTTCACAGAAATAAATCTTGATCAGTGAAAAATAAAAAGTGATTTTCTGCGGTAACTAGAATTAAAAATTAAAATATTTTTGGATAATCATGTTCTAAAATTCATAAGCTTTGTTTTGACACTAACTCGTCAATGATTGAATTTATAAAAAAAACCGCAAGAAGTAAAAGAAAATTTCCAATGATAGCTATATCTGGGCCCTAAGAAAACCATGTTTAAGACGAAAATGTAAACGCGTATTTGCATACATTCTACTACTAGGCAATGGTATTTCATTGAATAAAATAATGACCTTTCTAAATATATGAAACACTGTGCGATTAAATAATCATTTTAATATAAGAATGTAATTTAATTTGTTGCTATATTTTCATACGAATAGCGAAACTTTTGCGCCTAGTAGAGAAAAAAAGGAACATATACCGAAATTCTAGCCTTCAGTCGTCAATAGAATTTAAGAAAATTTCATCCATACTGGATTGCCATTAGAATATAATATATAAAAATATATTCATTAAATTAAACAGTAATTAATAAAAGAAAACAACACTCTTTATAATTATATGAAATGCTGTATGATTTAACTACTTTTTTTTTAATGTGGAAAAGTGATTTTCATTTGTTGCTATTTTTTCAAATGAATAGCGGCCACTTTTAGGAGCAATAGAAAGAAAGGAATTATTTAAAACTATATAAAAATGCCATCCTTAAGTCGTCAATTTATCATAAAGCATTTTATTGCAGCGTTACCAGATTTAGCAGTTTCCTGCGATTTTAGCAGTTTTTGATCATGAAAATGACCTGCAGCATTTTTTTTAGCATTTTCTTAAATTGTAGCATTTTTTAGCAGTTTTCAAACAAATAAAAATGTGTACATGTTTTTAATTGTTTGGGCGACGGTAAACACGAATACACGATCATCTTCAAGATAAATGATCCCAAAGAAGAAATGCAAATACGCAGAGTTAGGGTCAGAGACAAAACAAAGTAAACACAGTTGTTTATATGGGTAGTGTCGGTGTGGTGGATACCTATTGATGTAGGTAACTGTGTAGCATTTCCAAAAGGAAAGGGTGCAGATAGTTATTATATTATTTACATAGACATTGTTTGGACAACGACACTCAATCCAAATTGTGTATTTATTAAATGCGTATGTCACTCGGTTGCTCTAGCTGTCAGTCATGCCAGTAAGAAATTGCCAAGATCCAATTGGTCAAAGATGTCTAATCATACTTTTCTCAAAGTAGTAAAAGACAACGAGAATTTTTACAATTCCAAGAGTTTTTTGAAACAGAAAAGCATAGGATTTTGCGCCACTAAGACATTAGATGGCTATCGCTAAAACTAATACCCCCTAAAAGTTAGCATGGCTTAAAACACGATGGGGATTACATATAGAAAATGACAATGTCACAACAAATCTTACGGTTCTACAAAAGACAAGGTTTTTCTCCTGCATATGTTATGGGGTAATGTATAAAAATGGTTTTTATATAAAAACGCCCCCAAAAAGTGGGCGTGGGTTAAAATGGTCAATAGACGAAATGTTCATATTAATATTACTAATGATTCTGCATCAATTTTTTTTTCGAAAAATTTAAAATTTGACCGAAACCAGTTTTTTTTATTGAAAACGCCCCCAAAAAGTGGGCGTGGCAAAAAAGTTTATGGTGACGAAATATAGATATTCAGATTTTCTAAATGTGTTGTTCAGAATTTTTTTTAAAATTCCTTACGGTTTGGCCAAAAACTGAGTTTTTTTGAAAAGGGGGCGTGTTCTGTAGGCACGGACGACAGACATGGCTTAATCGACTCAGCTAGCGATTCTGAGTCAATCCATATACTTTGAGGTATATGTAGCTAAATTATTTCTCTATGTTACAAACTATGTATCAAAACTAATATACCCCTATGGAATATGGTAAAAAACCGAATTTCTCAAGGAAAAATCGATCGCAGTTTTTTTAGCATTTTTTTACGCTTCCATCTAGCAGGTTTTGCAGTTTTTCGTCCCTCCTTTAGCAGGTTTAAAAAAATTTATCTGGTAACGCTGTTTTATTGGCTAAAATGTACTGTTCCGTCTGCGTTGACGGGCTATGGAAACGAAGAATCAACCAACAATTTTATGAGCTGCACAGCTACTAAAAAACCTGATTGGACGTTTAAGATGGATAGGACATGTTGAGATAATGGACACCAATACTCCGGCACGCAGAGTCTTCGATTCCCAGCCAGATGTCCGACGCACTAAAAGAATAGAAACTGACCTCAATTAATCACGACAGGGTTTCAGAGCTATGTTGATTCTTGGCGTAGCTGATTCAAGCAAAGAAAAAACGAACAGCCCGTAAAGCTTCAACGAAATGTCAAATATAATTCATGAGGTAAGGTTGAACATGTGTAACCAAAACAAGTGAAAACAAACAGCCTTATTCAAATGCTGATTATAAGGAGTGTATAAAGTTATGCACTCCATAAAATGCTTCTGAACTCAAAAACCTTATTCATAAAACTTATACAACTTGAATATACGCGATGAATAAACGCTTCTGATGGTTAAATAGTGCATGTATAAGGATATTTAATTTTTATTTTATTTCTGTATGCACAGACGGCTGGGCATTTCTAAGTTATGTAAATTGAAAAAAAATTGAAAGTTGTGTTTCACTGTTTAATTTGTTTATGGTATTTTTTTTTATATCCCAACTATTAATTTCGCTTCGATAAAGCACTATCGAAGCTATTTCCACTCCAGCAATATACAGAGACTCAACATTGTCAACGATGTTATGGAGTCAACACAAGTCAGCAAAATGTTATTAAAGTGTAGAAAACAAAGTTGTCACCATGAGTTTCGCAGCCATAAAAATTATCCCTTGATAACTCTGCCAAGCTTTTTGGTAATTTATTTGACACAAGCTCTGTATTACTAGTATGGTTGGGGAAATATGTTATGAATAAGAAATTGTGCGACCCTGAATAAAGGCGTATTAATACTTATGCACTGTATAACTATACAACCGTTGAGATGTGTTTTAGTAAAATCTATAATAAATATTCGTTATTTATTTCAATGGTTTTTAATTAAAATCCTTTTTTTTTAATTTAATTTGGTTGCAGCTGATTAATGGCTGAAACACAATCACGCTTTGGAGCTTCGCTTTACCAACGTTACGCCCAACTGCTTTGCGCACGCTTTGACATATTTATTTTCTCAGCAGTTTCAACTTCTGCTACAAAAATGAGGGAAATGATTAAAATCTTTGCTAAAAATATCGTATTCCACAACCTTCTCAGAAAATAATCCAGAAAACAACAACAAATATTTTGACAATTCACACTTTTTCCAACCTTAGCTTTGCCCATGGCGCTTTACAGCAACGTTACGTTAAGATTTTACGTTTTTCATTTTGAGGTGGAAACTCAACGCCAGGCAAAGCTAAATTCTGATAGGTAACATTGATTTCATATGGTGGAACTAGGTGCGTCAGCCAACGCAACGCACCAAAGCGTGATTGTGTTTCAGCCATAATTTCTCCCTTTTTTCGCATACCCATGTATTCCTCAAAATGAATTATACAAAGATGTTTAGAATTGTGTCGTATCGTTCTGTAATTGTTAACCATAGGTACAATGGTAAATATTTATTCTTCGGATAAATAAATGTTCGCGTATAAATTCCCAGTAATGAACACAGCTAACGAAAACGACATCTATAAATAGAATAGGGGTATTCATGCAACGTCATCGTAAACGTTGTAAACGGGTTAAACTTACGACGTGGTAAATGGACTTTTAAAATTTGTATGGAAAACCTTTTACAACACTATCGAAAATTTCACACACGATTTGGATATGTAAGATGAGATTTTAAACGCTGTAAACTTTTGAAACGCTTTTTGATCTTTAATCAGTCACTTTCACACATCAAACATATGCGCTAAACTGAAAAAAATTATCTAGAACGAAAAGAAAACAAAATAAAAAATATGTATATATAAAAAAAAAACTATTAAAATGAGATTGAATTCAGTGGTTTCTGACATTTTTTAGTGGTTTAGCTTTAGGGGCGTTCATGAAACGTCGTCGTAAACCTACAATTTTTCTCGCGTTGTAAACTTACGACGTTGCATAAATACCCTTAATATCCCATAATTTATATTATACATAAAATAACTAATGGTGTGTTCAATGGTAATTTTAGATATTGATCTAAAATTTGAAGGTTTTTATTTTTGCTGCATAATTACGCAATGTATTTGTTTTATCAAATTTAATGTACCTAACCTATATAATGAAAACCAATATGAGTGCTGACCACATCCATTGCATTAGGATACTTCCATCAGACTTCAACTACACCCATCCGATGTTGTCAAAAATGTCATTGAAATAGAGAAAACAATAAGTAAGCAAACAAAACGTTTTAAAATCGTTGTACCACACGTTAAATATTTAATTTAAACATAATATTAGATTAAAAATGTCGACGGACTTCGCAAAACTAAATCTCTATGAATACCTTGGTGTAGAATTCGAAGCGAAAGAAGCAGACATTCGAAAAGCATACAGGAAAAAAGCGCTAGAATGTCATCCTGACAAAAATCCAGATAATCCCAAAGCAGCTGAAACGTTTCACATATTATCGCGGGCCTTGGAAGTGCTTTCTGATGCTACTGCACGAGCTGCCTATGACAAAGTTTTTAAAGCTAAAAAAGCAGCTGAATTGCGAACGAAGCAGCTGGATAGCAAAAGACAGAAACTCAAAGCGGATCTAGAACAACGAGAACGAGATGCAGTTGTAATTAGTAAAAGTCGATCCAAGGGATATACTACAGTACCAAAAAGTGATGAACAGATATTACAGGAACAGGTAGATCGCCTTCGTAAAGAGGGTTCAAAATTGCTTGAAGAAGAACTAGCGTCTATGCAACAGGAGTTGCGTAAAAATGTAGTCACACCCCAACCCAAACCAGTATTTGATTCAACTACCCATCGCATTAAAATCAAATGGAAAACTGATAAAGGGGATTCATCCAATGGTGGATACTCAAAGGAAAAACTTCAAAATTACATGAAGAAGTACGGAGATATTGTGGCGTTGGTGATGTCGAAAAAAAATGGAAGTGCCCTGGTCGAGTTTAAGACCCAAGAATCTGCTGAAATGGCTTTGAGTTATGAAAAAGGAGATCTAAATAATTGTTTGACTTTAGAATGGGTTTCACCGCCGCCGGGACAGAAGCAAACAGTTACGAGTGCAACGAGTTTAGATTTTGAAAGCTTGGTTCTGAGAAAGTTGCGACAAGCAGAGGAACGGAAGCGTCTGATAGAACAAATGCAAAAGGAGGACGAGGAGTCATAGAGAACAGTTGAAAAATAGTTTATGGCTAAGATGGTATTTATTTAGATAAATACTATAAATGTAAGAATGTACATATGTTGCCTTCTCAATAAGGCTCCAAAACATTATTTGTTAAGTCAAATATGTACATAATATGTTGGTATCTGTTACATTAAACCTTTTTACATTCGTGTAATAGGAATCGACAGTACATACTTTTAAAATTTTTGTTAAATCAAACTTCAATAAAATATTCTTGATTTACGACAAAAATTGTTTTTTTTTAACTTAAAATGTCAAATGAGCTCCATTCTAAAGATAATTATTATTGAGATGTAATGATGTCGATACTATAAGTGTGCTCCAGAAAAACTTGGACGTTCATACAATAAATTGCATAGAATATTAAATGTAAATCGTAGCAGTGATATGCATCGATAGTTGCAGCAGATATAGGTAAAACTTTCTCATACTTTTTTAACCGTAATAAGGCACTCATGTATGATACTGTTCGTACGTCGTCCCGAAGCCAAAAGCTTCGATTCGAATATTCTTTGTCTGGGGCATTACTTTTTATTCGCCGAGTGAAGACCGCACAATCGGTACCAGCGACATGAAAATATGAGTTTATTTGTGTTAGTTGTTTTTGAAATCGAAATTCAAATTTAAAACTATTTTAAGAAGAGTTTTCTCGGCTCCGATGATAGGCGACTGGGCATACCCTTAGGGGAGCAACCAAATAGCGTGAACTGTACTACCTACGAAGAGAGATTTGAACGAGCTAAGCGTACCAATCAGGTACTTTAGAATGCTGATCAACAAATCTGTTGAAATCTACTGCTAGACGACTGGATAGTGGATATAGATATACATGGAACAACAGTCGCATTCTTGTTGTTTCTAAAGCATGCAACATACCTAAAACTATGCAAATAAAATTCACATATATCGTAAGAAAATGATATGTTCTAGGAGAAATCCCATAGGAAAAAAAAATTTAAAACCTAGATATCTGGCTAAGCTAGGCGAAAACAAGATTGTTGGTACTTTCTATTTTTTGCTTATTTTATCGAAACCAGCAAAATTGCGTTTTCAAAACGTGTTTTTTGGAAATCAAATCATGCCGAAACAAAAATTTAACTTTGAATGTACCCATTATCGCCTGAATGTATGTAAATATTTCAAACAACCACTATTGTCAAAATAAATCAGCTGTCATTTTATTTGTTTTCTTGCCACGGAATTGCAAATCTACGTGAATTATTTTTATGAAGGAAATCCCTTTTAAAATGTTTTAATTTAAATTATATGCAAAGTGTTTTAAAGCCTAAACATGGACAGGTCCAAACGCGACTTGGAGTCGTTGGTTACATCTCAAAAGGAACAACTAACACGCTATGAAACACGATTGAAAGGTAAATCATTTTAGATACTAAACTTAGCACAAAAATGCAATTGCAAAATATTTCCAGATGTGGTCACCGCCTATAAGGGTTTACTTAAAGAAAAAGAAGCACTCGAGTCAAGTCTAGCGGCTGTAACAGCCGGTAAAGAACCAACAGAAAAACCCCAGTCTGACCAAGATGTGGCAGCGACACCCAAACAACCTGAAACCAATTCCAATGAGAATGCCACACAAACGCAGGTGATGACATTGATGAACTCACTGGCTACATTATCTGCCGAAAAATCTCGAATGGAGGCCTCCTTTCAGGCTGATAAAAAGCAATTACGTTCGCAATTGGCTCAAAAGGACCATCAAATCAGTGAATATCAAGAAAAATTTAAAGCCGCAGCCAGCCAAGCTTCATTAGATTTGGAAAACTATAAAGCCAAATTGATTATCGAGCGTCAAGAGCATGAAAAAGAAACAAACAATCAAATGCTAATGATCAGGGAGCTACAAAAACTCTATGCCGATGAACGTCATCTTAAGGAAAACATTGAAATGCAACTGAACAATTTGAAGACACAATTCGCGTCGAACGACAACTCTGATGGTCGCCTCAAAGATCTACAATCGCAATTGAAAGATGCTAAATTCAAGTTGAAACAGATGGAAACTAAGAAGGAGATGCATGTAGCACAGGATAACACGTCCATACTGCAGCAGGTGCAGAGCGAGATGTCACTTTTAAAGGAACAGCATGCGGTTGCTATTAAATCTGAACAGAAGCGTGCTTATTTGGCCGAGGAGCGTAACAAAAAGTTGGCAGCCATTCATGAAGATCGTGTGGCTAACTTAGAAGCTCGTCTCGCAGAGTTATCAGCTACAGTTGGGACATATGACCGCCTTCGCCAGCAAGACCAAGAAAGTATTCAGGCCCTCAAGAGAAAACTTCAAAATTTGGTACATGCCAATAGTAACATCAACGAAAGTTGCCCCATTGAAGCTAGGCGCCTTTCTAAGTCTTCACTGAATGACATGTCTTCCGTGGTGGACGAGATTATGCACTTAAAAAAGTTGCTACTAGCCGAAAATGCCAATTCGTCAAATCCAATTGACGTCTCGAAAATATTCACTGTCGGTTCGAATCACAAGCAGTGTGAAGAGGATGCTAGCAAGCTTCAGACTCAGTTGGATGCAGCCAGAAATGATTGCTCGAAACTTCATGATGTTATCCAAGTGCAAAAATCTCATATTGCCACTCTGCAAGAGAAGGTACAAGTCCTTAATCGCAACATCGATGAACAGGAAGCAGAGCTGAAACAACAGGAGGAACGTTTGCGACAGGCTGTTAAGGAGGAACGATCCAAATGGAAAAATGCCCTCAGCGATATGGAGAACGAGAATCGTTTCAAGTTGAATGATATGGAGCAACAGCTTCAAAAACAGCGTGTTCGATCGCTTCAACTACTCGACGAGAAAGAAAATGAAATCAAGACACTTCAGACGTCATTTGAGGTGTTTGCCCAGCCAAGAAATAACACATCTGACAGTGCAACACAAGAAGAGGTCGACCCACATTCAGGCGAGGCACCACAACCTCCTGAGAGGAAAACTTCTTCGTCTGGTACCAAGTCACTTGGGATGGGTGAGAATTGTCACATGTTGCACTATGCTAATGAAATTGCACGCAAGGACATTGAAATCGCTGGCCTAAGGAAGACAAAGTACGCTGCGGAAACAACACTTCGTAAGGCCTTGCAGGATAAAGCCACTACCGAAGAGAATTTAAAAGATGAAATTGCTGAACTAGAGCAACAAGTTGATCGGTAAGTTAAAAAAAAATATTAATAACGTTAATTTCCTCTACATTCATTATTAGATTGGAGCGTTGCAAAACACGAGAAGGTGCCAACCTGGAGTATCTGAAAAATGTTTTCATTA
The DNA here is from genome assembly GCA_932526625.1 of Rhingia campestris. Lineage (NCBI taxonomy): Eukaryota > Metazoa > Arthropoda > Insecta > Diptera > Syrphidae > Rhingia > Rhingia campestris. Next base: position 35,853,099 of record OW052183.1, read on the forward strand.
GCTTTTTGTCCACAAAAAGCATAGAAGGCAAGCGACATATGGTGAATGCTATCGGAGCAGTTCTTCAGTTTACTCCAGCCGAAATCCAAATCATCAATAGTGCATTCCATAAGAAATAAGTAGTTTTGAAAGTTATAAGCAACTAATCCGATACTACTGTCTTTGTTGTCCAAATAAATATTTTATTTATTTATCGCAGTTACATATTGTATTAATTAAACCCAGACACGGGATACTTTTTCAGGTGTTCCCTAATCACAGCTGGAAAGAGCGATATAAACTTAAATCTTGAACCCATTTGCTTGGAGTCGGTTAGCATGTTGTAGCCGGATTTGATTGTCTCCTGATTCTCGGGAAGAGCGTTTTCCAGCAGCAACTGAAATAATAAAAACAAACAAAATGATGTAGCACAGATAGAAAAGTTGATAAATTTATTCCGTTTAGAATCAAACAGTAAAATTTAACACGAAAGAATTGCAATTTATCAACATTAATGTTTTCCCAAAGTCCTAAAAGCAGTTCAAGTTCTAGTTATCGAGGGTTTTATGAATTAACAACTTAAGATTAATTTATAATTTAATGATCTTACAATACTATGCTAAAGGGAGTCTTATCACAAAAGAAAAAATAATTTGGGCAGTACACAGTTTTCAACTCTTTAAATCCGCGGGACCAGACGACATTGTACCAGCCGAGTCGAGCTGCACCACACCTGGACTCTCATCCTACCATGGGTGGAATCTATTCTTATGGGTTGTATCGAGCTGGTTTACATTGGAGGATTGGAGGGAAGTGAATCCCAACATGCGTACTACAAGGGCAAATCTGTAGAAACAGCCCTATGCCCCTATACATTAGTATGTATTATCGAAAAATCGTTGTGCTGCAAGGAGTATACTTTGGTTGCATTCCTAGACATTGAAGTGCCTTTAACAACATTGATTCGGGAGCGATCATTAAGGCGCTAACATGTCTGAAAGTCGATCACTCACTTGGAATGTTGATTAATTTGCTATTAAACAGCTGGATTATCAACAAAAAATTGGGTGGCGCTTCGGCCAGAAGACATGTCAGTAAAGGGACCCCGCAAGGTGGAGTCCTATCCTCTCATTTCTGGAACTTAGTGGTAAACGAGCTTTTACTCATCCTGGAAGCAGAGGGATGCTCGGTAATTGCCTACGCGGATGACGTTGCTATCGCAGTCTCAGGGAAGAACTTGAACTCAAGGAACTTCTCCAGAGCGCAATACACAAACTTTCCAAATGGGCAGTCAGTTGTGGTCTGGGAGTTAATCTTCTCAGCATTGCAACAACAGCTGGGTGGCTGAAAAGGGACTAATAACAATGGACGGTAATGAGATAACTGAAGGAACCACACACGTGGACCCCCACAATGGGTCTACATTGACCCGAGTGTGATGGCCGATGGGGTAAGACGCACACCGAATACCTCATCAACCCACCAACCTAACCTAATCTATGGTCGACAGCGCTAGAGATAGGTATAAACAGCAATAAACTAGCCCAGGTGCAAAGAACTGCGTGTCTGCGAAGCGGTGGTTCACTTCGTATAACACCCACAGCACCACTAGACATTCTCTTTCACCTTCGGTGAAAACACCGATTACACCCTTTTTTGGTTAAACTTTGACAAGTGTTTCCAGATCACAACCCCAGACAGATAGTCATGGGAAAGTAACGAACCTATCCATTTTTATACCGGTGGCCCCAAAACAAATGACTGGTGTCTTCTCCGCCAGGCTAAATCTCAGTCTATCATTCCGTCTTCCTGATCACTGCAGCGTGTTTCAGGCGGAACTCATGGCAATCAAAGAAGCGTTATATTGGCTGAAAGAGAATGTAATATCTGCCAAGCGGCCATCAAATCCCTGGAAACAATCTCAACAAACTCAAAGACAACCCTGATTTCCGCTCATCTTTGAAAAAGAAACTGCTCTGACATTAGTTTCACATTCACCTATGCTGGGTGCCTGGACAGAGTGAAATTTCAAGGAACTGTAAGGCTGATGAACTCGCCAGATATGGGAATAAATTACCAGTCGTAGGTATTCCTATCGCTTCATGCAAAAGCTTACTAGCGCATCATGCTAACTGATAATCAAATCTCACATGGACAAATTTGGCCAAAGCTGGATTTAAGACCTCACATTTGAGCCACCATAGGTGCTAGTACTGGACACTATCTAAAAGGTAGGAACACAGAAAGGCTAGGGCTTCATTCAAACGACTTCTGCAGGAGCTGTATGGAAGTTTCATGTTGGAGCTTACTTCTTTCAAAATCTTAGCGATTTGACAAAAACGGAAGTGAGAAGTCTCCTCCGTTTCATTAACAGCTCAGATTGGTTTTCTCACAGAAGAATGAACGAAATCCATATGGTATCACAATGGACCCAAAACTCGCTGAAGAATGAACTGCTATCTCAAAACCAAAATAATTTTCATCCTCAGTTTTATCTGAACTTCGGAACTACAATAAACAACCATCAGGTTCCTCTTCCGTAGATGAAAATGTTGATCAGGGTTTCACTTGCCTCAGGACAGGGCCCTCATTCCGTAAAGTGATTATCGTTTAACGATAACATTTCGACAGTACATCACGTAAGATCAATAGTCGTTTTTGCTGTCTACGCTCACGAGTATGCTTCAACAAGTTGATTGTCATGTTTTTGGTTAGACAGGTGAGAAGAGTACAGTTTTAAAAGTACGTAAGAGCAATTTTTCAACAAAAATTAAGTAGTTAAAGAGGTGTAATTTACCAACACATGCATGTGTTTCAGTTAGTTATTTCATATAAAACGCTAACAAAAAATCGAATTAAATATAATTTCAGATTAATTTTAATCTTTGCGTTGAAGTAATAAGTGTCGGTGTAGCTGTCAATTCTCTAGGCACACAAGTTGTTGTCTTTATTGATTTCACTTTCTCACTTTGGGTCCAGTTATAGCTATCTAAAAGCCTCATTTGAATTTTTCTTCTAGTTCTTGCGGGTTTTTTATTAGTTCAATCAATGGCGAGTTAGTATGAAAATAATAAAGTATCCAAAAAATTTAAATTTTTAATTAAAGTTTTCGCGAAAAATCACTTTTTTGTTTTTCAAATTCTGAAGCAAAGAGGAGTATATCGGCCAAAAATCCCGATCTGGAAAATCGGAGATAAAAATGGAACACACCAACTGTCAAAATCGGTCTTGTGACAGAACCAAATCAAAAAAAGACCGATTTTTTACCATTGAAAAACACCACGAGTGGTTAAAGAGGAGTAAATTATTAACTAATGCATTTGATTCTGACTTTTTCGATATTTCATGTAAAAGTAAATCAAAAACAAGGCGGCGATTTCAATCGGTTGAACATATTCCCGTGTATTTTAAAAGTAACCTTATTTTTAAATGTAATCAACCCATTAGCAACATTTAAAATGAGCTACCTTATCTACAGTTTGACAATTCGTAGCTTCACTTGTCAGATGAAACAAAAAAAAATATTTGTTTGGCGCGAAACTTCATAATCTTCGGTTTAGTTTTCGCATTTTTTTTTTGTAGTTAAACATTTTTTTAATTAATTTATTACACACATAAAATGAAGTGCAAAATACCTGAAATCTCCTGGCATAACCGAGATCCAGTTTTAAGTGTCGATATTCAACCAAAAACTGAAAAGTCCGACTTCTATAGGCTCGCATCTGGCGGCACGGATTCCCATGTTCTTATTTGGAGTATTGAATTCACAAAAACTGGAGAGGTCAACATTGATGTTGCTGCCGATTTGACCCGACATCAAAGAGCGGTAAATGTTGTTAAGTGGTCCCCTAATGCAGAGCTATTGGCTTCGGGTGATGATGAAAGTGTTGTGTTCATTTGGAAACAAAAGGAAGACAGTGAACCGATAAACATCTTGGACAGGGATAGTACCAATGAACAGGATAAAGAAATATGGATTACACTGAAGGTGTTACGCGGCCACATGGAAGATATTTACGATTTGAGCTGGTCTCCCAATTCGCAATTTCTTGTGAGTGGTTCGGTGGATAATACAGCTATAGTTTGGGATGTACAGAAAGGCAAATCGACATCGATTCTTAACGACCACAAAGGATTTGTACAGGGAGTGGCATGGGATCCCAAAAATCAGTATATTGCCACGTTAAGCACTGATAGGTAAGAATTGTATTCCATTATAATTCGCATTTATTTTAATTGTTTTTTTTGTTGAAAGATTCCTACGGATCTTTGATATTCAAACAAAAAAAGTGGTGCATAGGGTCAGTAAAGGTGCCTTGCCTGTACCCCCAGAGAATGATTTACATGGAAAAAAAGTTCGTTTGTATCACGATGATACTCTGCAGACATTCTTTCGTCGACTATGCTTCTCACCTGATGGGAAATTGTTATTTACACCAGCCGGAGTGGTTGATTACGATGGTGTTACACATCTGCTGCATACGACTTATATCTACAGTCGATATTCTCTTAAGCAACCTTCGATAGTTTTACCCTCACCCGATCAGTACACAGTGGCGGTGAAGTGTTGTCCCATTTTGTTCAAACTACGCAACAAAACTGAAACTAGTTCTACTGCAATTCCACTTCCATATCGAATGATCTTCGCTATCGCAACAAAGAGTTCCGTATATCTGTATGATACTCAACAGAAGGTCCCGTTTGGACTGATCTCAAACATTCACTACACACGTTTGACAGACATTACTTGGTCGAGTGATGGGAGAATACTGATTGTCTCAAGTACAGATGGCTTCTGTTCATTGATCACATTCGAAAATGGTGAACTAGGCGAGGAATACACCGATTTGAGCGTCCTCCAGCCAATCGAATTGCCGAAAGAAAAGAAGAATGTAAAAATCAAACAAAAAGAGCTTGACATTGGCAACACTAAGAAAATAGATTCGGATAATTCTATTCAACCTAATTTAACAAAGGATGAGAATCTTGGATTTGTGAAGGAAAAATTATCGACTGATATAATTATAGATAAAAATATAATAAGCTCTGATGAAAAGTTCGAATCTCCAGAAAAAAACAGTCGTCCAGCAACTCCCATTGTTGTCAGACGCCATCCCAGAACACCTAGCAGTAACGCCGCTACACCAACATCACGCAAAGCTGGTTTATCCACTGAGGAGTCAAGCCCGATGTCGTCAAAAAAAGAATCTACTGTACCATCTAACAAAAAAGAAATTGCAAAGAAAGCCACACCCATTGCAATTCGTCGTCAGCCTCGATCGTTAATACCAAGTGTTGTCGAAAAGACTGCAATTGTTGAGGAAGCCATGGATGCATGGCCACTAAAACCCGATCTGACTGAAAATGCTGATGAAAACATCAAATCAATAGATGTGAAGAGTAAAACTGATTTGGAAGTTACCAACGGTTGCACCGAAGATATTCGCTTGGTCTACGAAGATACCGTGGAGGAGACGCCACAGGTTGAGAAGAAACCCTTTAAAGAAACAGAAATACTGGATAAACCAGAAAAAAAACCTAATGTACAGGGTACACCAGAACGTAAAGCTCCACGCAGAGTGCAGTTAAAGACTATTTCTACACCTAAATCGAAAAAACAATTGCAGGAATAGAAATTTATATATTTTGTTATCTGTTAATGATATTTTTTTGTATTAATAAAAATATGTTTGTTTTTACTTTCATCATGTGATAATATCAGAATTGAGATTTTTATTTACTTGTCCGACCGGTTACGACAAGGTATTGAAAGAAGGATCATAACCTACTGGTCAGCCTTCGTTGTTCGCAGCTGCCATTTAGCTCTATAGGCAGAGAAGAAGGGAAGAACACCGACTTTTCAGAAAGAAGAAAAAAGAGAAGAAAAGCGCGCAATCGAGGATATAGAGGTGCCACTTCAGGAACGATGTTCGCAAGTTTTACCAAAGTGTAAAACGTCAAAGCCAAGGATACAAGGCTCCAACAGAATCCTGTCGAGATGAACATGGAAATACCGTAGTTAAGACACAGTCGATGTTGAGGATATGGAAGAACCACTTCTGCAGACTGTTGGACGGTGATGAAGAACAACATTCCGCTGTCAGGCAGAATGAAAAATTCAATATTGGAGACGACAGTGAAAACTACCAACCGCACGAGTGAAGTGAGGATAGCAATATCTAAACTCAAGCTTAACAAGGCAGCCAGAAATGACGGACTGACCGCCGAGTTTTATAAAGCCGGCGGAGATGACTTGTTAAGTAACATCCACGAACTCAAGCCAAGTCGAACGAAAGTATACCTGAAAAATGGAACCACAAAAAAGGAGACCCTCTGAACTGCGCCAACTACAGAGGCATAAATCGCCTACAAGACCAATCTGCCGTAATATGTTAACGCCTTTACCAACAACCTGATCGGTCCTTATCAGTGTAGTTTTAGGCCAGGAAAGTCCTCAACCGATTAAATTTTCACATTTCGGATGGTCCTGAAAAAAAAAACCCAAGAAGTCCAAATCGATACCCACCATCTATTTATCGATTTCAAAGCCACATACGACAGCATTTATAGAGACGAACTATAGAGAGCCATGTCTAGTTTTGGTATACCGCCCAAACTCGTCCATTTGTGGAGGATGACGATGGAAAATTCTCAGGGTCGGAAACGACCTCACCGATTATTCGATACCAAAAACAGATTTAATCATGGCGATGCGCTGTCATGTGACTTCTTCTATTTGATTCTTGAGACGATTGTGCAAAACTCCCGAGCCAACAGCAGCGGCACAATTTTCGAAAAATCGGTGCAACTACTAGCATACGCCGACGATATAGACATCATTGGTAGGACTCAACGTGATATCATAGCCACGTTTGGTATGCGGCGAAAATGGGTTTAGCAGTAAATGAGGGTAAGACTAAGTATATGCTGTCGTCACGAAAGGACTCACAACATCGACGAATTGGACAAAACGTCACCATTGACAGATATAACTTTGAGGTAGTACGGGACTTTGTCTACCTCGGCTCCGCTATTAACTCTGACAACAACATCTCGTCAGAAATTAAACGAAGAATTACTCTTGCCAACCGCTGTTTCTTCGGGCTAAGAAGGCAATTTAGTAGTAAAGCCCTCACTCGAACTACTAAGGAGATCCTATATAAGACCCTGATCATCCCAGTCCTGCTCTACGCCGCTGAAGCATGGACCGTATCAAAAGCGGATGAAGAAATCCTTGGTAGATTCGAGAGGAAAATTCTTCGGTCCCGTTTGCGTTGACGGGCTATGGAGACGAAGATTCAACCAAGAACTATACGAGCTGTACAGCGACATGCCCCTGGTCAAAAAACCCCGCATTGGTCGTTTTAGATGGCTAGGACATGTAGAACGAATGGACACCAATACTCCGGCACGCAGAGTCTTCGATTCCCAGCCAGACGTCGGACGCAGTAGAGGAAGACCTCGCCTGAAGTGGCGCGCACAAGTAGAAACCGACCTCAACCAACTTGGAGTGCGCAACTGGAGGCAGTTAGCTAAGGACCGGGCTAATTGGAGAGGGATGTTGGTTGAGGCCCAGGTTCATTCCGGACTGTAGCGCCGCTTAAGTAAGTAAGTAAGTGGCAAGCGGGTTTAGCAGTAAATAAGGGTAAGACTATCTATGTATTTTTGCACTATATAAGAATAATATGATGCCCCAATTTCAAATAGGATATGGTTCATCCAAGACAACAATCTCGCTTCCTATGCCAAAAACCAACTCATAAAACGGAGAACCCATTCTATATGGAGTTATAAGGCAATACAATGATTCTATCCTCATTTTTTTTTGGAGTCACATTGATATAAATGATTTCTTAAACAATATTTAACTTTATTTACTTAAGTAGACTTACCTTCAATCGTGTATCACCTTCCATTTGCCTTAGAAAATTTCCTTGCTCCACAGGGCCAACCGCAAGGATTCTGTCATCTTTTTCCGCGATGTACTTAATTCTTTGAAAATCGACATCCGCTGTTAGATCTGCAGTTCCAGGATCAATGAGTGGATCATGGAGTTGATGTTTCTTAAATGCCTAGTTCAGTAGTCCGTTAAAATGAAATATTTTCCAAGTTCATTTCAAAAATAAATGTTTACCCTAAAAGTATCCGTCTTCTCGCCAAAATGTCCATAATCCATTATTAGGCCAATACCTCCGTCGGTCTCGAATCTTTCTACTAGCTTATCAATAATTACATCCGTTTCTACTGAATATTCTAAACACTCCCTGCTATCATTGGGAGTCGGTTGAAATATCTTCGAGATTGGTGTTTGTGATTTAGAAAGAACATATCGGAATGCCTTGTCATTCGTCGACTCAATGTCTATTAATACTTCTTTCCATACACCATCATCTTTTTGTAGTTTATGCACTGGCAGTGCATCAAAAAACTCATGCGCTAGAACTATTGAAAACCCTCTCGGAACGTCTTCATATCGTTTATACCAAAACACATTGGTTCCCGTCAGTGTTTCACCTTTTAAATAGTATGGCGCCTTATCCACTTCATTGTGTTTAAAGCAAAGTCTTGCTGCTTGCATCTTGCTTAGAAAGGGACTTACCTCAACCAAGTGCAAAGAGAATTGTCCACCCAGCCTGAAGTGAGAAAGTGTTTTCAGAACATCAAGTGCCAAAGTTCCTCTTCCAGGTCCTAATTCAATTACTTGAAAAGGAGATGGTGAACCAAGCTTTCGCCATTCTGATAAACACCAAACAGCGACAAGCTGTAAGTTTCATAAGCAAGTCTTAACAAAAGTAACTGATAAGCATTGGATTACCTCTCCAAATATTTGGCTGATTTCCGGTGAAGTTATAAAGTCTCCTTCACTGCCGAAAACATCACGATTCATGTAGTAGCCAGCATAGGGGTTAATGAGAACTTCTTTCATGTAATCGGCCACTGTTATGGGACCACTGGTTAGAATTTTTGCACGTAGTTGAGCGGCTAAACTGCGAGGATTTGTGTCTCCCTCTGGATCGCCGGCTATTTGCGGAGCTGTGAGTTTACGAGTTACCGATAAATCTGGTCTTTTAACCGATTTATAGGAAAAAGCACGAACTGACAACTGCTTACGCAAGCATCCAAGTAATGGTGTGTTCATAATAAAGCAAATTTTACTTTTGAATTAATAAGAGAATGTTTATTAAAATTTAAAGCTGATTTAAAGAAAACAAAATTCAAAAAAAAATATATACCAACTACGATATACTATTCGCAGAAACTGACAATTCTTGAACAATGCGTTCAGGAATATAAGGAATAGTACATAATAGGTTTGTTCGCTTATGATGTTTTCCATTGGTAAGAAAAATCTTTTTTTTTTTGGTCAAGACCGATTTTAGCAGTAGATGTTGTCTTCTATTGCACAACAAAATTTCTTTTTGATCTCAGATCAATTTTGCAGATCTGGATTCTTCTGCAACTCTTCCCCTTCATGCTCTAAAATCAACACATATGATATCCGTTTGATAAGAGTGATTTTCGTTTTGATTATTATTTGGGCTATGTAAAACTATTGATAATCATAAAAATGTTAGAAATTCTTAAGCCGTGCGTCAATTGACATTGACATGTGGTGAATAGAGAAAAAATAACCTGCCCAACAGCTCGCTAAAGTGTATCCAGTGGCTAATTTTTGACATTTGGTATACCCACTGACTACTGAGTTGTGAGGGAGAGAACATGTATTTTATGACAGAAAATTTAATGAAAATTGTAAAATAAACTGAAATTGGGTTTTAAAAAAAAGAATGCTGGACATACACGAGAGAGCCATTTAGATCGAGTCCATTTGGACTCAGTCCAAATTCGGGTGTCCTACACGAACGAGCCGATCCATTTTTATGACAGTTTGTCACAATCAAGTAATCATCTATTAAATTTTGTTTGGAATTTATATTAACTAATAGCGTTTTCGATTGGGATACAAAAAGCACTATTTTTTTTACTCTTTTGAAGAATCTGGATTCCAAGTCAGATTTACACCAACATGCACCAACACAAAAAACTTTTAACATCTAACTTAATATGTCAATTTGAAGTTTGCATTTCGCAGTTTGATGATTAAAAAGTGATTTTCGGGGAAAACTATAATTAGAAATTAAAATATATTTGGATAATCATGTTCTAAAATTCATAAGCTTTGTTTTGACACCAACTCGCCAATGGTTGAGTTTATAAAAAAAGCCGCAATGAGTAAAAGAAAATTTCAAATGATGGTTTACATTGATAGCTAATAGTTATAATTGCGGCCTAAAGATAAACAATAAGCTGTCAAATGGCACACTAACACACACAGAAAATCAGAGTAACCTCTTTAATGTTCGATTGGGACGGGTAAAATCTGAAATCTGAGAGTAAATCTAAAAATTCCAATCGAAAACGTTATAAATCATGTATGAGGAAGAATTTGTTAATTAAGCTGCCGCTGCAGTTTGTATTGAACTAAAGAAAAGAAAATCAAAAACTAATTGGCAAAATGAATAGCTCTCCGCTAGAAAGCAATTGACTCATTTAAATTTGTTTCAACAACTCTCGCTCGAGCCTACTGATTGGCGAAATTACTTAAGGCTGAATGAGATGACATACAATACGTTGCTCCAAATGGTCACACCTATGATCATTAAAAAGGAACTGAATTGAGGAACTGAAATTTTACCACAGACCTTGGGCAAGATAATACCTGACACCAGCTGTAAAGCGATTTGCGTTTTCGTTAACACTTTGACAGATCAATCAAGAGAAAGAGATGTTAAACTCAACAATGTTATGTTGTTTGTGTATTTAGCAAGGAATTGTATTCTACAATATCGTTTTGTGAAAAAGATAAAGTATGATGTGTTTTTATTTGGTGGAGGGTGCTATACAGCAAATCTGAAAACAGGCTCGGCGATCTCGCACACACGGCGAGGCCAAGCCTTGGCTCGATGGCTCGAGCTCGTGGATTTTGGACTTGCCGAAAATCCAAATGAGTCTGCCGAGCCACACAGATCTATCTGTGTTCTCCCACACATAAAGAAGGGAATTTTATTCCAATTATTTTGTGAAATCATTAAAAATAGCCCATTCAATCCAATCGACACAGCAAAAGCCAATTGTTTCTACCCCTGCAATTGTAATTTAACGCAATTGGCTCACGGCCTAAGTGAAATATTAATTAAATCAACAAGAAAAAAAACAACCTGTTTGATTGGAAATTTAAAAGAAACCAATCTGAATTGTTGTCCCATTGGCAACAAAAAAGATCAAATTTCAGATCAAAATGGAAAACACCATTAGTAATTTTCCTGTGTTCACATAACGTTTTCGACTAGTACAAAAGAAGCGTTTATTACATTCCCAGCGGAAAAAAAAACATTTCTGACCATTTTGAAAAGAGAAATTTGCTTTTATTTTTCATCTCAGAATCAACTCATATTCACTATTGTTGTCGTTTCATTTATATGTTTGTCAGTTCACTAATACACTTTCAGAATTGTTCAGAAGCAATTTGTTTGTTCCATCAGTGGATTTCGAGTTTTTCTAATGGAAAACAGTTAACCAGTTAATCATTTTTAATTAATAAAATAATCGTTTATTGTAATAGGGGTATTATGGTACAAAACTATTTTGGTGAGATTGATGAAACTAAAATTGGTTGGATTCATCTCCTCACCCCTTTCTGCTAAAAGAGTTATATTTTGAAATATTATAAAAGAAATTCGGCTAAAAGCCAAAAAAAAGTGAGGAGATGATAATCCAACGATCCCCAGCTAAGAAATAGTTTTTGTGATAAGCCACCTAATTAATGGTCCGTTTTATGTATTGGAGTGTTGACACTGCTGTCGATTAAGGGAGTATGGCTGGAAGATCCTTGTCTATCTATCTATCGCCTGCATTCTCATTTCATACAATGCCCTATCACCCAGATGATTTTGACTTTGCTTTGGTTACATAGCGACTTTAGCTATGCGCGCCATGTCTAACTCTTGATTTCCCAATATTGGAGAACAGACCTTTTTTGGGGTCGCTTGAATATTCCCATAACCTTAATTTAAATTGCGGTTTTAATTTAAGACCCATGTGCTTGTGTTGGTTAATAGGAACGAAGATCTGTCCCTCCTTTTCATCTCTCAGTAAAATTAAGCAACTGGATACAAAATTGACGAGCTCAGAGCGGATTCAAATTTGTTAGTCTATATTTAATAACCACACTAATGCCAATATTTATCCACTGGATACAATTTGAACGTAACTGACATTATTTTACCCAGAGGGTTAAATTTTGGTGTTTGGTATATCTAAGGTAGGCTGAATGAGGCAAAGAGCTATGATTTTTTTCTGGTAATCACTTCGAAGTGTGAGTTTTATTTGTAAATGTTCAATCGACACACGAATTGAAATATTTTTTTTATAGAATATGTGTGTTCCATTTTCAAATCGCTTCAAGATATTGGATTAATCCTAAATGGAACACGATTCCGTACTTTAAAAAAAAATCGGAGATTTTAGGCAATGAGCATAGACTTAATTTTATTGGATTCGTCTTTTCAGATCTTCTGGTTATTTTCTATATATCATGAAGGTAATTCATCATTACTATAAGCTGCAAAGTAAGGAAGCTGTTGTCTTTTGTTTTTGCTTATAGTTTCATGAATTTCGGTTGGGAGATTAAACCCACAAACTTCTACTCAACAGTTGAATGAAGTTGTGTTTCATTCATGCTTTTCATATTTGTATTATCCTATTTGTAATTCAACCATGTATGTTCTATTTGCTTATTTGTGTTAAGAAAACCATTGATAAAAATAGAACTTAATTGATTACCAGAATGCATTGTCATCACATCATGAACTTGGTACACAGTACCCTACAATTAAAAGGAAACAATTACCTTTTGGTTTCTCTTTAATTGAGTGATAAAATACCATTCTCTATGTTTTAGGCTCAAAATAGATTAGATATTCAATTAGATTGGATAAATCTTTACATTTTAATTTGGATGTTTCTGTCATTAAGATTTGCATTTGCAAATTAATATTTACTGTATATTACTAGAGAAAATGTCTTTTACTGATGCGGAAAATTGTCGTATATGTGAAACTGAGGTTCCACTTGAAAATATTTTTCAAATTTTTGATAACACTTCGTCAAGGTTACTAGAACAAATTTGTGAAATTTCTGGAGTAAACGTAAGTGTAATTCTCTTGTACGGTATTATAAAATTAAATGGAAAGTTTATAGGGGTTTTTGAGCAGCCATGGTTTATTTGCATGAAATGCTATACAGATCTCTTAACAGCACAAGGATTCCGAAGAAAATGTATTGATTCGTATGAAAATCGAGTCAGAAGTAAAAAAAATGAAACTGTTTTAAGTTCTGACAACTTGCAAGGCGATGTAAGTTGGTGCATTTAGAATACACTGCAGATTATTGTTCATTGTATTTTTATTTTGCAGATACCGAATTTACCTTCAAAAATGTTACATGAATTCGCTAAAACAGAATATCCGAACACTGGCGAAACTTCCGCGGAAAAGACTAAACCGGAAACAGATAGCAAAATATCAAAAATATGTGAAATCTGCGGAAATGTTTTTCAAACGAGGAGAAATTTCGCTTTACATCTTCGAAGGCATACCCAAAATAAGCGTTTCGAATGCGAGTTAGCATAGATATATTTTTAAAGGTTATTATGTAGTTTTTCTACAAATTTGATTTTTGATTATGTTTCAGATTATGTTTCAACAAGTTTCATACAAATGCAGAACTAAAATGTCATATGAGAAGACACACTGGAGAAAAGCCTTATGAATGTCAATATTGCAATCGTAAATTCTCTGACTATGGGACTCATAAGAAACACGAGAGGTTCATTTACATTTTTAAATATTTTGTTTTTGAATTTCATTATATTGGTGCTTTAATACATTTCATTTTTAGAACACACACTAATGACCGACCGTTTTCTTGCGATTTTTGCGATAAAGCTTTTACGAGTACATTTATTTTGAAAAATCATGTTCTAACGCATACTGGAAAACGTGCTTTTGAGTGAGTTGCGGTAAAGCATATAGTACGCTCTACGAGGTTTTAATGTAATTTATTTTAGATGTAAAATTTGCAAAAGGTCTTTTGTACATCTGGGTCATTTAACATCACACCTGAAATCATTATTTCATTTAAGAAACTGCAAGAGGGCAGAACTAGAAAATGATGAAGTAAAATAAATCACTTGATCATGTCATAAGCAGATACAAATAAATAAGATTGCACACTTGAGGCTTAAAACATGATTTTATAAAGATATTCAATGAACTTAGATTTATACATATTTAAAATTCAAATTACAGGGGAAATTCTTTCAAACGAAATACTAATTTTTATTACAAGAATACTTAACTGAACAAAATAATATTTTAAAAAATATAACAACAATAATAACAATCTTTAAAAAATACACTATGGTACATTCTTTGGTCTAAAGAATCACTGGACCTATAAATTTTGTCATTACTGAGACGCGTATTACATTATCGTAACATGGTTGATAAGGGATTGGGATAAATGATCCCATAAAATGTTTATAAATAGTTGCTGGACTTAACAGTCCGGACTTTTTGTAATAATAATTCCCTAAATGATTCAACAAAAAAACTAGATGTCCTTTTTTAGGAAAAATATGTGATGGGTGAGAAGACGAATCCTTTAAAATAGTCTCTGCATATTGCAGAAGATCACAGATTCGACAAGTGAGGAAATGTGTTGGTGTTAGTTCAATAAATGTGTTTTTAGTCAAACTGAGGAGAAATTTGAAAAATTGTGTGAACAGTCATATTATGACTGAAATTTAGTTTGACCCTATTTTGCTATCTGCTTTCATATTGCATTGGAAATTTGTTTATGTTATGGTGGTCCTAGTGATGGAGACAACAACTAACAAACCGGAAATACATCCATATTTTACATGTACTCACGTCTATTCAAAGGTTTGTGGTCTATTTTTTCTAGAAAAAAACATTGTGCATACGAGATTTAGGCATACCACTATTATAATAAAACAAACATGTTTTATACAAATGTATTTGCGCTTCAAAGGTTATCCAACATCATGTATAAAACAAACATCAGAAAATCAAAGGGGCGTAGAACCTGGCATATGAAATTATCCCAAAAGATCAAAGTGTATATGTATAAGGAAGCAAAATTTTACTTACCTTTGTAAATTGGGCAACCATATGATATAGACCCGAATTTTCCCATAGTGGTCATGTGGATTACGACAAATCAGGAGTACGTCCAGAAACCGGATCTGGATATATGGATGAGAATCGGAAAAAACAAGGGAGGGGATGAGTGTGGTGTGCAAAGGCAGGTAGGGCACGCTTGCTTCGCTCGACTTAACCCGCCGGGTGGGTGAGGACGTGAGGTTCTTGCCAACGCACAACAACTACACCTACACAAAACATAAATCGTGCCTGATTGATACTTTATATTTTCTTTTTCTAGAGTCGGGCGGACTACCAAATCGAGAGTTCACTCTGTAGCTGTTAATAGCGCGGCCTATGATTATTTTTCCCACCCAACCTGAAGGTAATTCTGCCATGGTGAACCTCCCCAACGTCGTTGATGCCTTAGCTGATCAGTCCATCAGCCGAAAGATCTAAAGCTGATCTAAAGATCAAAGATCCACACTCCCTGTAATATGAAGTAATATTAGCATGCCATATTTAATCCAAAAGATATTTTCCTTGATTGGTCCAAGCGTGATGAAAATTTCAAAACTAAGCATAAAAAAAATTGATTTTGTAATAAACGTAATATTAACTTTAGACTACAAAAAAACATGACAAATAAACTTAACTAACATAAAAACTGTAATACACAGAATTTTAATTTTAAAACTATTCTCTCAAATGACTAAACTTTGTGTCCCTTATTTATATTGGGAATTTCAAAATACGATTTTTAACCTGAAGACGACTTACCTGTCGCTGTTATAAGCTCCGATGGGGGACTCTTAATTTTAAAGTTCTCTTTCCCAGGAATTACAATTACAACGAAAGGAATTTAAATTTTATCACGCTAGGAATACAAAAAAAATGAACAGTAGATAGATTACACTTAAGACAACAAGAGGCAACTGAAGATCCAGCAAGAAACGGCAGACGAGTACAGGAGACCACTTTCGTACTTTTTCACACAGCACGCATACGTACGACGGTAACTTGGTTCAAACTTGAACGTCTTTAAAAAAAAATTTAAAGACGACACATCACTCAGTATCATTCTTCCATATTTTGAAAAAAAATCTGAATAACATATTTATAGAATCTCAATATCTATATTTCGTCTATATAAAGTTTTTTCCACGCCCACTTTTTGGGGGCGTTTTTAGTAAAAAATGTTTTTTGGTACATTTTTTAAATATTTGAAAAAAACTTTCGATGCAGGATCATTGGTTATGATAATATGAACATTTCATCCTCAGATAATTTTAACCCACGCCCACTTTTTGGGGACGTTTTCCTACAAAAACCGTTTGTTTACCGTACGCCGTAACATATGCAGGAGAAGAACGTTGTTTTTGTCGAACCATAAAATATTTCGATAAACAGTCTGAACAATATGTTGCATCATTTTGTATATTTCATCGGCATAAAGCCACATTTTGGGGATATTCATTTTGAGGATGGGATGGGATAGGATATTAAACGATCCGCACAGCGGATTGTAGCCTTCTCATAAATTTTTATATTGTTATTGGGTTAGTTAATGACGTGTTTCTGTTTTCGGATAACCACCCTTTAGTATGTGGACAAAACAGATGATAACGTTATTAATTAAACAAAAATATCCCAAATTGAAAATCACTTATAAAAAAACATAACAAGCTTTCACATGAAACGCTAATATAGGCAAACAAAAAGAATCGCTATAATTTAGTGAATCTGAATCCTGAGAGAAAAATATGAAAACTCCAATCGAAAACGCTATAACAAATAACTGCGTTATCCCCGTTCATTAATGCAGAAAAAAACGTTAAAATATTGAAATCGATATTTCATTAATATTTTTGTGCAGAATGTTTTATTTATTGGTAATGTTGGTATTAAAACAAATATATGGTTGATCCCTTGATATCTTCATAAGTCGAACACAATTCCTCACTTGGCAAAGCAGAGATTTTCGGAAATATACTGAGACTTAAGGCCTGCTCAGAATGCATATCTGTAGCTGGTATCTTGCATCGCTGTCAAAAGAGAGATACATTTCTTGCATGAAGTTGCCCTCTATTCAATTCACGAAGATACACATTGTGTAAGCGCTTACGGGTTGCCTTGTTTTTAACTTTTCGCTCAGCTACAGATACGCATTCTGATCGACCCTTTAATATTTTTGGATTCGTCTTTTCACCCATCTATTTATCTGTCAAAATCCTGGAAATTCCAGGATAATCGCAAAATGCACAAGTGTAAAAGAGAAAGCAATACCCAAATGTCAAATTTACATTCATGGAGTTGTCGACCTAACTTGCAAGCAAAATATTTCAAACATTCAGCCTGCAAGGAAGAGCTCTTGTGTACAGATACACTAACCCATATAAATACCATGCAAGTTAATTTTATCACATGCAAATCTAAACCCCGGGTTACCTGGATCTCTGCTCTGGACACTACACGTTCGACTTTTAGTACTTACCGACTCCTAATATCTAAATCGAACACAGCTATAAATTGTTTATGCGAATTGCGCTTTCAAACATATCAATAAATGACGTTTCTCCATTTCCATTATCCATGCTGGGAATCATCAATTTGTTTACTATTTTTATCAAAAGAATTTTTAATTCGTTTGGGATTTTGCAAAATAAAAAAAATAACTAAATGGATAAACAGGAGTGCAGAATTTGTACTGAGTATGTGGACAGTACAAATTTAATTGAACTGCTGGAAGTGTACACCGAAATTGTAATCCAAATAAGAGATGTCGTCGGCGTAGAAGTGAGAATAAATGAATACAATATTTTCTAAAATACATTTATATCTTACTGTTTTTATTTCATCAGTTAATATGTGGCACTAATGTACCATCATCAGTCTGTCGCAAATGCTATACAGATTTGGAAATTGCCCAAGAATTCCGAAGAAGATGCATCGATTCTAATGAGTATTTTCGATCAAAATTTGAACATGACATTATTCTTAAAGAGGAAGAAAACGTAAGTAACTACAATATAAACGAAAATTATATTATCAATTCAATTTCAGCCTTTATCTCCTCATCCGCATTCCGACGAAGCATTTGAATATATTGTAAGTCAAATAATATAGAATAAAATATAATATACCTAACTACTATTTACTAGGATGAGCAACGTAATGAATCTGATTTGGAAAGTATCGAAAACAAAGTCATAGACGATATAGAGGAAAATATTCCCGCAAAGACATTAACAAAAGAGTCTATAAAGTTCGATGAAAAACGCAAAGCCGAAGTGAAAACATCTTATTCTGCATTGGATTCAGATGGATCTTATGTGAGTTGTTGGAATATAATACTCTAAACAACAATTAAAAATAAATTATTTTAGAAAGAACATTCTGAATCAGAAGACGATGATGTGACGAAAGAAAGACGGACAAAAAATCAAGCAAAAAGTAAAAACCGGATGAAAAAACCATCTTGTAAGACTAAAGGTTTGTTGAGAACGCGAAAACCAACCACAAAATCGACCAGTCCACTCATATGTGATATTTGTGGAAATTTATTTAAAGCCAAACATGTATTTCTATTGCATTTGCGAAGGCATAGTAATAACAAACCATATGACTGCGAGTGCGTATAAACATTTCTTTCGATGGTATCAATTTTAGTTTAATTAGCTTCTGTAATGCAGATTGTGTAAAAGCAGTTTTTATACAAATTCAGAACTTAAACGCCACATGAGACGACATACTGGAGAAAAGCCATATGAATGCCAATATTGTCATCGGAAATTCTCTGATTACGGATCACATACTAAACATGAGAGGTAAATGCATCAACTTTTAAATGTATTGGAGTTTCAACAGAAATCCTATCTTACATCCTACATTTTCGTTAGAAAAAGCTGAGGGGACTGCTTAGTATTGATGAGTGATGGCATATCGAATTAATCAATGCGTCTGAGATCTTAGAGAGGGAGAATCTCAGACTTAAATCCCCCAAAGTCAAGGTACATGCACCTCTTAAGAAAAGTGATAATACTTAAAGGATACATCTATTGGTCCACTCTGCTTAAGTCGAGAGCGAGTTATAAAGTGTTCAGAAAAGGCCATCTTAATGCGCTTTCCAGAACTTGATTACTTGTAGTCATTCTTCGACTATTCCCACACTTACTAGAAAAAGAGGAAGACATAGTAGTAAACTTCGTTTTCACGTGTTCTGATGTCTATTAAAATAAAAAACGAACCGTCCGAACCGTAACCAAAGATTAGGTTACAGTAGCTGCACGCGATGCGCACTTAGACCGTAAAGGTCCGTTGTGTTACCACATGAATCTGTCGAGTTTTCCTATATTCGTTCGACTAATTAAACCATTCAGAGCTTACTATGTAGCGTAGTTCTGACATTAATATTAGCCAGCATACCTAGATTTTCAAAGAAATAGTTGCCCAGATAGAGTTTTCTTTTGTCGGAGAGAGCGAGACAACAGCAGAAAACGTGAGGAATACTTTCCTCCACTCTTCGTCCAAGCACCTTTTACAGAAGTCATTGCTAAAGAGGCCTAGTCTTTGCGTGTAGGCCTATAGGACAGTGTGCTGATGTTTGATCTGTTCAGCATTGTCAAGCAGGTGGAGCGCCTTTTATTATAGTTTGGCGAGAGTTCGCCTGGATATGTGACACGTTGTGCCGTTTACCCATCTGCGGTTGGCTTTCTTGATCGCATCTAGTATGATCTGCAATTTAAATGAAGCGAGAGGCATACATAACATTTCTACTGGCGGTAGTGCCAAGGGTAGTGCCCTGTCTGGCAAGCTCATCCGGCTTGCAGTTGGCCTGGCACCCAGAAGAGGTGAATGGTGAAATGCTCTGCCATCCCATTAAGAGATAGTCGGCATTCGTTGGCTAACTTAGATTTGAACGAGATGGATTCCAGGGATTTGATTGCCGCTTGTCTGTCACTGAAGATGTAAATATACTTCTTCGATATTACATTCCTTTTCAGCCAGGACAAGGCTTCTTGAATTGTCATGACTCCCGCCTGGGCAACGCTACAATGATCGGGAAGGCGAAAGGACATGCTTAGGTTCAGCGTATCGGAGAAAACACATCCACCCACTCCAGATTCTGTTTTATACCCATCCGTATATCTGTGATTGGCATATGTTGACGTCAGATAATTGTTATTTTTAGAAATACTTCCTTTTTATTAAACCATCCTGAATAATTTTTAACAAGAACAGGTCTCTTTCGGTAATTCTTTTCCAGAAATGCGTAAGTGTTTTGCAAAAATATACGATTCTAGCCCCCAGTGCAGTAAAATCTGCATTGAACGGGACTTGTTGCTTTCACTTCCAGAAGCATTTTTCCAATACTGCAGCAAAAACATTCTCGTAAATAAGACTTTTGTCAAATAAAAAAATAAGACTTTAGTCAGCTTGGAGGTACCTTTAATGTGAATCCTCAAGTCTCTGCAGCTGATTCTAATTGCATTAAAAAGTAGATGAAATGTCATTTGAATCCTTTTTAGGCCTCATTTATAAACGCCTCCACTCTTATATTAGTTGCACAATGGATTCAAAAAAAGTAAATAAAAGACGCCTTACCGTCTACTAATATCTCAATTAAAAAAAATTCCTCCGAAGACGTTAACGAAAGAAAGTAATAAAATGAAGCCGCGCTTACTTTCGTGCACTAAAACTCGAATGCCAATTTTTTTGCAATGTGATTACTTTGAAGATAAAAATCTAACGGTATTGACTAAACCTGGTATTTCTTTTATCATTTTCTTTTTTTAATTTTGGCCTACAGTGACCCACTGTGTAATGTGGTCTGGGAGTGGCCCAATTCTTGAGAACGCCGGAACGCACGTTCGCGGCGGACGCCTCTACCACAGCAATATTCTCCACACTTAACGTAGTCTCACTAGCACGGCAACATCAAGCAGCGAATATTTTGACTCAAATTTGTTCAATAGATTATGAATTGCTTGTCTACTGGGACGAGAATTACGGCCGAAAATTGGTATTTCGGTAGTAAATTTTAATTATTTGTAATCGTTGTTGATTCGTGTACTTTTTCATTCAACACTTGGCTTAAACCAAAGTGGTATATAGCTATAGAGTACGCATCACACCTAAAAATGTTGAAGCTGTTTCAGACGCGGGCGGTAAGTGCGAAGGGGTATTTTCGTCGTTCGTATGTATCTGCTATGCTGTTGCTTAATGCTGGCATGGCAATGTGCACACTGGGGTATCAATATCAGTACCCCACATAGGAAATTTTCGTTGTATGAGATGCGCAATCTATGTAGTTCTATACTCTTTGCTTTAACGTACACGTCTGGCCAGGTTCAGGAGAAAATCTTTGGTCCTTTTTATCTTCTAAATAATTCTTAAGTGTGCAAAAACAAAAACTGATAGGAGATGTAACACCGAGCTCTTCTGTGTCACTGTGGTTCTATCACAATTATATAACAACAAATGCTTAAACGAAGTCGATATTTGCATGCCGTGCTCTTCAATAACACAACAATGAGGTTTATTATTAAGTAAGCCTATCTTAAGACTCATTCCTTCAGTTCACTTCTATTACAAATACAATCAGTAAAACATTTTTGTGTTATTGTTTGTTGTTGTTGCAAATGTACTGGACTCTATGTTCTTCTATCACAACCCACCTCTTGTATCTTGATAAAAGGTAAACCTATGTATATCATTTATATTTTTCAGAACACATACAAATGATCGTCCGTTTTCCTGCAATCAATGCGGCAAATCTTTTTCATGTGGATTTGTCTTGAAGAACCATATGCTCACTCACACAGGCGAAAGAGCTTTCAAGTAAGTTTTGATCTTTTATATCACATTTATTTAGTTACTTAATTGTTTGTACAAACTTTCAAGATGCGAAATATGCGACAAATCGTTCGGCCGTCAACACAATCTTACGACTCACATGAAATCAATTTACCACCAACAAAATAAGCTTAAAAAAGAATATAAACTTGAAGTATAAAATAAAAACGAAAAAGCGTTTTTTTTTGTTGTTAATAAAATCATTGAAAACAATTCCTAAAAAATTAAAAATAATTCTTACTTACCTAACAGGCTTTCGACTTGTTGAGGATCATTGCCTTCGACAAGGTAGCAATTCATTATAGCCAAACTAACTGACTTAATTTGGATTTGAATGGGATTCTACGCTTTCCAACGCTACAAGGTTAACAAAGGGATTCTTATAGATCTCTAACATTAAAGGGAAACAATGAATAACGGCTTAGTTAAGGCTCAGTGGAATAAATAACTATTTTGTCTTGGTACAACAATGCCAGTACTTGGATAAAGTGGTTATTTATTATTTTTTCACGTATGGATACGATTAATGTTTACTTTGTCGAGTCCTACAAATGCCTTTTGCAAATCTTTTGCCTCGGGAATCGTGCATTCGCCTTCCCGCATACAAGCACAAATAGAAGGATGTAGCTAATGTGTGCTCCGCTTCCGTGATTATCGACTATTACATCTCTCCGTTAAGTAGGAGTGATCGAATTAAGATCCGGTATTTGACCCCAAACCAAGAAAGCATACGATTCCACGGGCCAATAGCATCGGATTACGGTGTTGATGCTATCAGGTAGATGAATGCATTAACTAACTTAAAGTTGTAGTTATCTCCTCGTTGTTTGTGCAAATCTGTGGATCGATAATGTTTTGTTAAAAAAAACACACCTGTACTTTGTATTCTTCTGTTAAGTTCAATACCAACGCTGGGAAGAGAAGATCAAGAATGTCATGCTTGATAGGGACCTCAACATCCTTAGTAGGAGTTTGTGGATCTATTGTGATGTTAAAAATCCTTTGTCGCAAATGCCCAAATGTTTGTCATGAAGGTCGTCAAAGTGGCACACGTCTATGAATAATTTTTATTATTTCCATATTATCTTTAGTAGCCTCTGTATGGAGTCATATTTATGCGATATATTTATTAAATTTGACATAGGAATTGCTCATATACTGGATAAGAATTTATTCCGGAACATAGAAGAATTCTAGCTCAGCAGAGCCATCTATTATCGGGTAGCAAAATGGCCACCTACTAAACTACATCACACCCACACTAAGCTTCAAAATAGGCTTCTATGTAGGTTTTCCTACCAAAGCTCAGTGGAAGAGAAATAAAGTAGTAGGATCTAAGATGAACTTGGTGTGGGGTCCGGTGTCTACTCGGAATTATCCGAATCATACCGAATACCAAATTTTGCCAGCGTATTCCAGGCGGAACCACTGGCTATCCGGGAGGATTGCACGCAACTGGGGCGTGACACTTCGCAAAAGCTGCCATTTAGGCCATCAACTCTGCTACGATATCCTCCAAGCTGGTACAGGGATACTGGAAGGAACTTGCCCGCCTAGCCGACCGCTTCAGGTTCACACTTCTCTGGGTCCCAGTGTACAGTGATATTGTAGGAAACGAGCGTGCAGATGAGCTGGCCAGGCAAGGCTCACTTGCGGCAAGGTTATATCTCCCGCTATCTGCGGTTAATGGGCAAATCCACTGATACTTCCTGAAGAAGATCGACTCCAAATGAATAAGGTTAACAAATTGCGTGAAATCGAGGAAGATATAGCCTACCTGCGACAAGAACAGAACAAACGACCTACTGAATAGAATCTGCCCAGATGTCGCTAGAATTACGGCTATAGTTACGGGGCAGTGGCCAATTGGAGACCATGCGGCCAAACTAGGGATCCAATATTACCCCAAATGCGGCAGTTACGGGAACGCAAATAAGAGAGAAACCCTCACCATTTCATTTGTAAATGTCCGGCACTAGCAAGAGCCGGATCGCGAGCATTAGACCAACCATTCTTCGACAACCTTGGCCACATCTCGGCTAAAAGGATACGAGATCTTATCCGATTTTCAAACCTCACCAGATCTAGATACAATTGTATTACATCCAATAACCATCATAATAAAAGTCACACGAGTCGTGGTAACAAACGGCACATCACTACCTACCCTACCCAGGGACTATTTTTTTCTCACACCTATTCATGTTCTTGTATTCTTCTTGTACAGTGGCGGGACCTCCTGTTTTATGCCGAATCCGAATGGCTGGGTCGAAATAACCGTTTCATGGCAATTGATTCTACTCTAATGATTTGTCAGATACCGCGAGAAGAGGGCCAGTGAAAGATATTTAGGTGTTGCTAATGCAGACCAATGAGTCCATCGAAGCTGTGATCGAACATATTATCTTTACATACATACCGTTGAGCTAGCCATTTTGCCGTCAATCAAAAATGGATTAGATGGCTTAGGATGAGATGCCTAAGACTAGTTGACTTGGAAAGATAGGAGACCAACTATTTGGTGCAAAAGCTGATTAAAGGACACGTCATTAAATGGACAGGCGTACTTTAAACACGAGGGTACATCAGCTTGTAGCACATATGTTAAAGATAACGTTGTGCTACAATTCTTCGCAAAACTAAATCCCAAGTAAGAGGATGCATGGAAATATGACATGATTATGAGATAAGTACTGAGATGATGCTTGCAGACGTTTATTGACTTTGCGCTTGAACTGTTGTAGAATGTATATTGTAAGAAATACGGCTTCTGGAAGGTCATTCCATTGTTTGCTTGCTATGTAACAAAAATAATTTGGTATTGTGTT
Source organism: Rhingia campestris (assembly GCA_932526625.1). Taxonomy (NCBI): domain Eukaryota; kingdom Metazoa; phylum Arthropoda; class Insecta; order Diptera; family Syrphidae; genus Rhingia; species Rhingia campestris. The sequence goes on from OW052183.1 coordinate 35,877,985, forward strand.
GTTCTTGCCGTTGTTAAATGGAAACTGTGTGCCTTGTCGGTCGGTTAAATGTAACCAGTCTAGGCATGTTGGTTGGGGCCCAGGATCATACCGGACTGTAGCGCCACTTAAGAAAGTAAGTAAGTCTAGGGATGATTTCACTAAGCTCCTCCGAACATCTGGATTTATAACATCTGTATTAAAGAGACAGATCTCCTACAAGCCTTCGATTTGTCAAAACTTTGAAGTAAGGTAGAATTTTTTATAAATCGGATTGCACCACGTCTTTGGAAGTAGAAGCTGAGCTGGTGTAAAATATTTATAAGCTCTGAAAAGGTACCATATTTTGGACGCTGATGAAATGCCATCTACCATCACTTGCAGACCTGTTTTCCATTCAGCCGCACAGTACTTGAGGAAGTCTGCATGGTGTCAATTAGAAAATGAGGAAGTTATAAAGGCCATTTACTTCTAGACGTATTATTTTAGCTGAATAGGTAGATGTTGCTATCATAAAGGGTGTTAGGCTGATTGAAATGCTCGTATACATTACCAATCGGTAGCTCCATGTGAGGGACAAAATGATGCCATCATATGCTGAATTGACATCATACAGACTTCCTCAAGTACTGTCCGGCTGGATGGATGGAATAGTTACCCCGTGTCAAAAAAGATGACACGTTTGTCTCTAGATAGGATTGCGGGTGCAAATACGCGCAAGAGACCACGAGAAGACAGCTTTCGAAATAGACAATACCATGTGAGTAACGCAGTTCCAAAGCAAGTGCACTAAAGGCAGACAATAAACATTACCAATGGTTTGTCTATAGCAAAATAAGTTTACTACTTGACCAATTGAATATCTTTATGAGGATGAGTTGATTTTCCACCACAAATTGATCCTTACCAAGCTCAATGCCAAACGTTTATTCAACCTAAGATGGTGATAAAGCGCAACTATGTCAATGTCACCATTAAATAACAAAAAATGATGACCCATGGCACCATACATTAGAAAAATGTTGGGATACCATTCAAAAGAATATCGGATGACATTCAAGCTTAGTTAAGAAGAGATTACGGACATAAAAGGAGATCAGAGAGATCATAAAAAGATCAGAACAATAACCGCATTTCAAACTATCAAGTCTCATCCCTAAATTAATGTTGACTCCCATCGCGAATGAATACAAACCAAGTGCATCGCTCCATTTTACTCATCACCAAAAGAAGACAAATGTACACAAAATTAAATTGTTATTACCGTTTTACTTTTTTCAATGGCCAACTCTCTGTGCTTAATCGTACCTAAATGTGCTTTCAATTGATGTGACTCTGAGAATTGTTTTATGCATATCATGCACTTGTACGGTTTTTCACCAGTATGCATTCGCTCGTGTTTTCTCAATGTTGCAGAATATGAGAAGTTGACTCCGCATATCGTGCAACCATACGGTCTTTCGTTGGTATGTGTCCTAAAATGTTACGATCAGTTCTGTTGCATTGATTACATTTATGTGTTACTCACCTCTCGTGACGTGTTACACCACTTCTATCACGGAATTTCCGACTACAGTAGGAACATGTGAATGGTTTTTCACCGGTGTGCACTCGCATATGAGCCCTCAGTTCGCACGTCTGCATAAACCGTTTTGAACAAATTCTACGAAAAGGATGATAGGCTCATATCAAATGAATTACTATTTTTGGAATATTGCCTTACTCGCATTCGTATTTCTTCTCTTTTTTATGAAGCTTCATGTGATAATTGAATGTAGCCTTATTCGTGTATATATTTCCACAGATATTGCACATTAAGGATACTGGTTCCTTCGTTTTTCTCGGCTTTCGAGATACAAACTTTTTGATAGTCTGTTCCTGTTTAGAGTCTTCACTCAAAAATAAATCTTTTTTATCATTCGATTCATTAAACTGCTCTTCCTCGTCTTGTACATCTTGCATCGCGCAATTGTCATCATTGTCATCCTCGTCTTTGCCATAGTTTTGCTTCCCATCTTCATCCTCATTTTGTTTTTCATTTTCATATTTATCTTCATTTTCATATTCATCTTCAAACTCTGGGATAGTAGTATATGATTCACTAATATTTGGTTCTTCATCCTCGCCCTTGTATATCAACTGCTGATCCTCGACGTCTGCACTAGCTTGATGATCGCTCAAGTATTCCTGCGACCGTTGGCATAATATCCTGAAGTCATATGCAACATTTAAGATATCGTTGCATTTTTTGCATATGTTCGAGGGCAAATTCGGAAAGTATAAAATCTGTAAGCCAATAAAATGTTATTTTAAAGAGCATATATTCAAAAACATATAGGCACCTGTACGCCACAACAAAGGCCAAGTTTATAGGTGATTGCCGAGTCTTCAAACATATTGTGCATTCCGCCAACCATTTCCAAACAAATTCGACATCGTTTGTTAATTTCCATTTTACTAATAAATTATGATTTACAAATATTTAATAACAATTCGTTTTAAGTACAAACAAAAAAACAATTCTTATAGCTGTCAAATGGCTTTTATATGTCTAAATATTTCGATTCTCGAATTAGAAATGGTGGGAACAGAAAGAATTAGTAGCATGACAAAAGTACTAGACTTATCATACTTAAGTAAGGATTACACTTTTGTGCAGGGACATGCTGCTATAAAAAAAATAAGCCTAAAACACAATTCCTTTATTAATAACGGCCCTATTCGCTAACTTATTAGTTTGGGAATAAACACTTTAGTGCTGTAATAAATGGAATAATTTGAAAAACTCTAATGCAAGCGGGACATTTGTTATAGGTATTTGCCGATGAGTAAAAAAAACTATTTCCGTTTTGAATGGGTTATGAGAAAATTGAGATTAGTGATTTGTCAACTCGAGTTGTTAACCTAACTTACCCCGAGTTACACTTAAATCGAACTAACCCGAGTTGGCAAACTCGATTAAACGAACCGAATAATAAAATACAGAAATTAATTAAGACACACAATGAACACATGAACAATGGCGGGTAGGCAAATAGGGCAAGTGTTGCTGTCATTCATGTACCTATAGTCACGTTATACATCGTTATCTTAACTCGGCTTAGTATCAAACCAACTTAAGATGGTAAATCTGATAAACTACATGTCTGATTTTGTTCATTGCTACCTACATATAAAACGTTAAATTTCAAATTGAATGGGCGTATACATGTTCATGCCATTGGAATTCGACTCACCCGGAATCAAAAACGTAAGAATAGTTAGATGTCGCTTTAAAGAAATATTTGGATTTTGAACAAAAATCCGTCTTAAATTTGTCATAACAATTGACATGATACCTAAATGATTTTACATATTTAATATTTTTGCTTCAATTGGATATTTGAGAATTAAAGTGATAGCGTTCTATTCGAAGAACAGTCATTCTTCCATTTTCGTGTAAGCCCATACCCTAGCTTCGCCAAAAGGCCCACATTTTGAGGATACACATTTTAAGGATGGGATAAAAAATAACCTATTAATAGTAGGGGTATTCATACATATTCATACATCGGAAACTCGTTGCAAACGTTGTAAACGTGGAAACATTACGATGTGGTAAATGAACTGTCAAAAGTTGTATGAGAAATCTTTTCAACCAATATCTGAATTTTCGCACAAGAATTGAGTGTGTTAACTAAGATGGTAAACGTTGTAAACTTTTGAAAATTGAAATGCTATTTAAAAAACGGAAGGAGAACAATAGGAACAAAATTTGATAAAAAAATAATAAGATTGAATTCAGTGTGTTACCGCATTATTCAGTGGTGCAGTTTTAGGGTCGTTCACGAAACGTCGTCATAAAATAACAATCTTTCGCATGTGGTAAACTTACGACGTTGCATGATTACCCCTATTGTAACGTTTATTACAAAAAAATAATAAAAATCAATTCAATTCTAATTCATATTAGAACATGTACATACAATCCAATTCAAGCTACTTCTAGTACACTACAGGAATAAAACGATGTTCCGATACATCGTCTTCCGAAGGAAAAGAAACACAAACATTTTGTCTCAGGGGTTCTGCACTGAACTGATGTTTTCACGAACGTGCTCCAGAGCACTTCCCCTTTTCAAATTCGAGTATCGACGTATTTGACAGCCATTTCAATTGTTGTTTGAGCACCGTTTGCCTGTGTTGTTATTAATTTTTTATTATTTTCGCATATTTTCTATTCAATGGAGATGAATGAACTAAATGTCTACGATCAATGTCGAATATGTTTAGAAAGCATTGACGAAATGCTCAATATGTTTGAGGACTCAGCTACCACAGATAAACTCCGCATTTGTTGTGGTGTTCAGGTATACAAAGAGATTTCTGCTTTCAAAACTTAACAGCATATAATTTGCTTACAGGTGGAAAACATTCCTACCTTGCCCCCGATCATATGCAAACAATGCAATGATATCTTAAATATTGCATACAATTTCCGAATGCTATGCCAAAGATCACAGAAGTATTTGAGTGCTTTTCGAACCACTAAAGACGACAATGAGCACCAGTTGATATGCGAAGACAGTGGGGATCAAATCAATGTGAGCTCCAGTACTTTATTGAATGTGTACGAAGATAAAATTCAAAGTTATATTACTGACGAGGATGACAATGTAGACAACTCTGAGATGGTACAAGAGGAATATATCCAGGAGGAACTAAACGAATCAAAGGTTGAAAATAGCATTACCCTGCCACAAGCTACTGAACAAGAACAGACTCAACAGTTCACGCCTAGAAAAACAAAAAAGTCTAAGGAACCAATAACATTAATGTGTAATATCTGCGGAAATTTATATAAGAATAGGGCCACGTTCAGTTATCATATGAAACTTCATAAAAATGATAAGAAATACGAATGCGAGTAAGTTTGCACAATGCAAGTAGTATTTGATTACAACCACTTCTCTTTGCAGAATCTGTTCAAAGCGCTTTATGCAGACGTGTGAACTAAGGGCTCACATGCGAGGACACACAGGTGAGAAGCCATTCACTTGCAGCTATTGTGGTCGGAAATTCCGTGATAGAAGCGGAGTAACACGTCACGAGAGGTAAGTAACGTAAAAATATTTTTAAATGCAACTGAACTGAGGGTTTAACTTATTAGGACTCATACCAACGAACGACCGTATGGTTGCACAATATGCGGAGCACACTTTTCATACTCGTCAACGCTTACGAAGCACGAACGGATTCACACAGGTGAAAAACCATTTAAGTGTATGATATGCTTCAAGCAATTCGCAGAGTCTCATAAATTAAAAGCACATCTGCTTACTATTAAACACAGAGAGTTGGCCAATGAAAAAAGTAAACTTATCGTCTTAACCTAATTTGATGTACTTTTGTAATTTCTTTATGACTCTGGGTTTGGGTTGCAAAATCATCCGTCAGGGTAGTAATAGATTTAATTGACTGGCAGTAAGCGTGCACAATAAAAATTAATTGTGAAAGAATATCTGATATCATCATAATTATATGTTGAATGTTATATTATTCTGGTCTTTTAAATGTATTTTCAAAGACGTTGGGGGTACTTGAACCATCCGCGGCATTGTTGGGGCTTATCACGACAAAACGGCTGGATTCTAAAGTATGTAAAGAATTGCCAAATATCGCTAAATAAACGAATAAAACTAAAAAATGTATGGTTGGATGTTGTAGAACGAGGACAAACTCTAATTGGCTTTAACTTGGCAAAGCCCTGTCGTTTTAACTTTGACTACACATAAATCGTGCTTATTTCACGTCCAAGTGGTAACCATTGGATGCTGGTCTCAACCATCCGCATTTGACTTTTTAAACTAATAAGTGCGAGTGGTGATAACAAGACGAAAAACAGCAACACTAAAAACAGCCTGGTTAGAACGACACGGAATACCCGGGTTGCTGTCTCCCGGCTAGATGAGCTGCTACGACATATTCGGACAACAGGTCAGTTTGGAATCTTAAGGGTTAGTCATGCCCCTTGAACAAAGGTGGATGGACCGAAAGGTCAATACTGGATACTGATGGCCCCGTGTCCTTAAGTCATCTAATAAATTGGAACAGGCCCTCCAGGTTGGGGAACGTGCTTTGGGTTAACTACCCACCCATGGAAAAAAAAATTTGTTACGAAGCAACCAATACCCACAGCACCGACTGTTTTTGTTGCTAAACGAAAAAAAGACAACGACGTTCGTATCTCAACCTGGAATATGAGAACATTAAACATGGAGGTGCAGGCGAACAATATCGGAAGCCCTTTGTAATTGAAAGAATTGAGGATTGCGGTGGTATTAACTATCAGGACTAGTTAGAGTGAATATAACTGACGCCCGCCGAGGTCGTCCTTCAACATCAGAACAAGCAAAGATTAACCACTTCAAAGCGAATGCTGCATTGCAGAGAAGTATGACCAGTGCACCCACATGCCAACATTCGATACTTCCAGACGATGTGCATAATAATGTTTAAAGAAATTCTGGATCAGAAGAAAGGAGATACCGATGCACGTTGGTTTTAAATTACACATTCGTGTTGATCGGTTTATGTACGAATCATTATATTTCAGCGTTGGTCCGAGATAGGCTTGAGGGTGAACTGAATTGCATTCATAGCGTAACAGGTATTGCCGCTGAATTGTTGAATGGGAGGAATAAAGCTGGCTATTTCATTGAGCATTGGTTGTTAAAAAAGCGATAAATCAAAGTAAGTTAGGAGATATTTCGACGACGTTCCAGTGAAACTAAAGAGTTCGCTATTCCTATGTCCCCTATACGTTTTTCACACGCGTTTGAATCCTATCTAGAAGGTACAATGTTGATTTTGGTGAACACGACCAGACTTGGGCGTTGAACTCAACTTTACGGCGTATAAACGCTTTATATATTGTGGCCAGATCAGAGGGGGTGAAATATTTCTTACCTAGACGTTTCGCTGCGTTTCTAGCGATTTGGAATATGTGGTCGTTTAAACGTAAGTCCTTACTAACACACAATCCTAGGACGGAAAGCTTTTTGGTTTCTTCGACGAAAATGCCATTCATGGATAATGGGTGTTGGTTTTGGTTTCGCTTAAACGACAGAAGACAGCATTGTGGTTTTCGAATTCTACTCTGTTGGATTTACACCATTTGATAATGCTGTCAAGGTCGGAATTCTTAACATATTTTGTAGTTTTGAGTCCACGTTCGAAGATGAGGGACGTGGACCTGAAAACGAATATGAGAAGCTGAGAGTACTGTCATCAGTGAAGGAATGAATTGGATTAAAAGTCGCAGACAGGAGATCATAAATAGAAATGAGAAAGAGAAGGAGAAGCAAAACTGAGCCTTGAGGGACATTTGCCTTTATTTGCTGAGTTGCAGACTTGAAACCGTCCAAAACAATTTGAATTGAACGTTTCGAGAGATAATATACATAGAAGAAGTTTTTCATCGATTCCAAATGCACGCATTTTCGACAATAGGGCTTGATGCCAAACCCTGTCAACAATCTTGATTGTTCCACTTTTCGATGAGATATGTCATCAAACCCCCAGTGGACCTGTTGCAGCGAAAACCATACTGCCGGCCATTAAGAAGTTTACGTGGTTCGAGATATTTTATAAGCTGACGGTTTATCAGCGTATCTATGTTCTTGGAAAGAAGGGACGTAAGTGCAAGGTAGTTGGAGAGAGAAGATACATCCTTTTTGGTACAGGCTTGACAAATGTAGTATTCCATCTACTCGGGAAGAGTCCTTATGAGTACTTACTTACTTAAGTGGCGCTACAGTCCGGGATGAACCTGGGCCTCAACCAACATGCCTCACCAATTAGCCCGGTCCTTAGCTAACTGCCTCCAGTTGCGCACTCCAAGTTGGTTGAGGTCGGTTTCTACTTGTGCCCGCCACTTAAGGCGAGGTCTTCCTCTACAGCGTCCGACGTCTGGCTGGGAATCGAAGACTCTGCGTGCCGGAGTATTTGTGTCCATTCTTTCTACATGTCCTAGTCATCTTAAACGTCCAATGCGGATTTTTTTGACTAGGGGTATGTCGCTGTACAGCTCGTATAGTTCGTGGTTGAATCTTCGTCTCCATAGCCCGTCAACGCAAACGGGACGGAAGATTTTCCGAAGAATTTTTCTCTCGAATCGACCAAGGATTTCTTCATCCGCTTTTGATACGGATGAAGGATGCTTCAGCGCCGTAGAGCAGGACTGGGATGATCAGGGTCTTATATAGGATCTCTTTAGTAGTTCGAGTGAGGGCTTTACTACTAAATTGCCTTCTTAGCCCGAAGAAACAGCGATTGGCAAGAGTAATTCTTCGTTTGATTTCTGCAGAGATGTTGTTTTCAGAGTTAATAGCGGAGCCGAGGTAGACAAAGTCCCGTACTACCCCAAAGTTATATCTGTCAATGGTGACGTTCTGTCCAATTCGTCGATGTTGTGTGTCCTTTCGTGTTGACAGCATATACTTATAGCGTTTTCGATTGGGATACAAAAAGCACTCTTTTTATACTCTAGAGCACTTTTATTACTCTAGAGCAATTTTTTCGTTTTCGATTGGGATACAAAAAGCACTCTTTTTTTACTCTAGAGTACTTTTGAAGAATCTGGATTCCAAGTCAGATTTACACCAACATGCACCAACACAAAAACATTTAACATCTGACTTATGTCAGTTTGAAGTTTGCATTTCGCAGTTTGATTTGTGTTTTTTGTTATTTCTGCGAAAACTATAATTAGAAACTAAAATATTTTTGGATAATCATGTTCTAAAATTCATAAGCTTTGTTTTGACACCAACTCGCCAATGGTTGAATTTATAAAAAAGCCGCAATGAGTAAAAGAAAATTTCATATGATGGTTTTCATTGATAGCTAATAGCTATAATTGCGACCTAAAGATAAACAATAAGCTGTCAAATGGCACACTTCCACACATACAAAACCAGAGTAACCTCTTTAATGTTCGATTGGGACGGGTAAAATCTGAAATCTGAGAGTAAATCTAAAAATCCCAATCGAAAACGCTATTAGTCTTACCCTCATTTACTGCTAAACCCATTTTTGCCGCTTCCTTCTCTATACTAGCAAATGTGGCTATGACATCAGGTTGAATCCTACCAATGATGTCAATATCGTCGGCGTATACTAGTAGTTGCATCGATTTTTGGAAAATTGTGCCTCTGGTGTTGGCTCGGGAGTTTTGCACAATCCTCTCAAGAATCAAATTGAAGAAGTCACATGACAGCGCATCGCCTTGCCTAAATACTTTTTTAGTATCGAATGTGTTGGTGAGGTCGTTTCCGATCCTGATGGTGCAGCGAGAATTCTCCATCGTCATCCTACACAAACGGACGAGTTTGGGCGGTATACCAAAACTAGACATGGCTCTGTATAGTTCGTCTTTATAAATGCTGTCGTATGCGGCTTTGAAATCGATAAATAGGTGGTGGGTATCGATTTGGACTTCTTGGGTTTTTTCCAGGATCTGCCGAAGTGTGAAAACTTGATCGATTGTGGACTTTCCTGGCCTAAAACCACACTGATAAGGGCCGATCAGGTTCTTGGTAAACGGTTTCAAGCGTTCACATATTACGGCAGATAGGATCTTGTAAGCGATGTTGAGTAGACTTATGCCTCTGTAGTTGGCGCAGTTCAGAGGGTCTCCTTTTTTGTGGATCGGGCAAACGATGCTGAGATTCCATTCTTCAGGCATACTTTCATCCGACCAGATTTGGCTTATGAGTTGGTGGAAATAACTTACCAAGTCATCTTCGCCAGCTTTATAAAGCTAAGCGGGAAGGCCGTCATTTCCGGCGGCCTTATTAAGCTTGAGTTTAGATATTGCTTTCCTCACTTCACTTAGGTTGGGTGGTTGGCAGTTTTCGCTGTCGTTGCCAATATTAAATGGTTCGTTCTGCCTGACAGCGGAATGTTGTTCGTAATCGCCGTTTAACAGTCTGCAGAAGTGGTTCTTCCATATCCTCAGCATCGACTGTGTCTCAACTACGATATTTCCTTGTTCATCTCGACAGGATTCTGTTCCAGCCTTGTATCCTTGGATTTGACGTTTTACACTTTGGTAAAACTTGCGAACATCGTTCCTAGAGTGGAACCTCTCTATATCCTCGATCGCGCGCTTTTCTTTCAATTTTTTTTTTTCTTCCTGAAAAGCCAATGTTCTTCCCTTCTTCTTTGCCTATAGAGCTCAATGGCAGCTCTCGTCTTCACCTGCAGCTTAGCCTTGTAGGCCTCGTTCTTGGCTGCGAGCATCTGTCGGCATTCCTCATCAAACCAGGGGTTTTTGCTGGTGGCCGCGAGATACCTAGCACATCAGCTGGTGGTTAAGGGATACGCGATACGCGTGAATCTGGCGATTCACAGTATTTCTGTTTTTTTGTGGCGTGGTGGATATCCGCATCCTTACTTTGGCTACAACAAGGTAGTGGTCCGAGTCGATGTCGGTCCCTCGGAATGTTCGGACATCCAAAATACTGGATGCGTGCTTCTTGTCTATCGCAATGTGATCAATTTGGTTGACTGTTCGTTGATCTGGAGACCGCCATGTCCCCTTGTGGATATCGAGGTGAGGAAATCGTGTGCTGGCTATAGTGGCATTTCGTTCCGTAGCGAGGTCAAATAGCCTAAGTCCTTTACCAGACGTGTTGTCGTGTAGGCTATATTTTTTGACAATACTGCTAAAGATGTCTTCTCTTCCTACCTTTGCGTTAAAATCTCCCAGCACGATTTTAACATCGTACTTTGGTAGTCGCTCATAGGTTTTGTCGAGGAGCTCGTAGAAGCAATCCTTAGTTATATCATCTTTTTCCTCCGTCGGAGCATGAGCGCATATAAGGCTTATGTTGGCGAATTTGGCCTTGATGCGGATTGTTACAATGCGTTCGCTAATGTCTTGAAAACATAAGACTTCTTGCATTGGTCTGGCACCTATAACAAATCCGCACCCAAATAGTCGCTGTTTCTGCTCACTATAACACGGTCCATAGTAGATGTCAAAGTTTTTCATCCTCTTTTTGCCCGGCCCATCCTATCGTGTTTCCTGGATGGCAGTAATGTCTGCTTTGTAGCAGTTTAGGGCTTCCGCTAGTTGTTCGCCTGCACCTCTCCTGTTTAATGTTCTCACATTCCAGGTGCAGATACGAACGTCGTTGTCCTTTTTTCGTTTAGCATGGTCGTCAGCAATAATATCAGTCCTTTCCGAGGCTATTGGTTGCTTCGTTACAATAGTTTTTTTCGTGGATGGGTAGTTAACCCAAAGCACAACCCCCAACCTGAATGGCCAGGCCCTTGTTTTGACCCTAGGACAGCGGGCTGGAAAAAATCCCGATGTCAGTAGCCCATTTTGGGGTATGAGCGCTGCTGTTGACCCATTGAGGGCTCCTCCGCCACCAACTCTTTTCCAATACCCTGGATCAGTATTGGAAATCCCTATTCACTACCAGTTCGATCAAACTGGAGCTGTAGGCGCACTGTTGACTCCATCTAGGAAATTCCTCCGCCGCCGCCTGAGAGTGAGTGCTTTAGTGATAGGACACTCCTCCCCCTCTCTCGTTTGCTGCCACCAACGACCTTCCACAGGGGTTAAATACCCCATCTCCAGTCGAGGTACTAGGCACCCACCAGTCACCAGCGTGGAGGTGAGAGTAGGAGTTTGTAATGAAATATTGTTGTTTGATCCTCCCACCTAAGTTCACTCTTATGGGGGTAAATTAAATGGCACAGAGACACATTATCTTTCCAAATATGGAGGTAGAGATACTTATCTGTTTTTTCTATAATTTTTCTTCTTTTTTTTTCAGGATTTTGGGGCGTAGGGGAGGGAAGGATAGTAGGGAAGTTGCTGCAGTTTTCTTCTACGCAGGAACAGCTGCCCTGTTCGTCCGCTTTCAGTAGAGTCGTCTACTTGGCTTGGCGAGAAGCTTATTTTTTCACTTTCTGTTTTTTTTTTGTTAAGGCTACCGCTTGGATCGCAAGTCCCGAACTGAGTGACCGCTTGTCCGTTTAAAATTTTTCCCAGACCTCCAAAAATACCGTAGACAAAAGGGTACGGTAGAAAGACAGTTCACCTCATTCAAACTCTTCTAACTACTACCTATTGTCTCCCCTCTCATTTTGTGGCACCATAGTGCTATACCGTATTTAGGTTCACCGTATTGAGCGTATCGGTCATACCTTATCTTCGCTCTCCCTCATAGTCGAGTGCCCTTTCATGATCGGACAATAGTCAGTGCACCAACCCTCCTTTTTCCCTGTTATTAGGTGCACGAACCACCACGTACGCAGTATGCAACTTGTTGGTTGCAACACTACAAGATGCAACAATAGGGAAACAACAATTAAGCGGACACAAACCAAAAAAAGGTTTCCCACAAGTTGATAGTGAGAGGCTATCCTTAAGCACCGTCCTTATGAGTAGGATAGATAGAAAAGCTTACGCTGTAGTTTTGCTAGCGTAGAAGAATACTTCTTCAGAATAATGGGGGATATACCATCTGGACTAGAGGATTTATGAATGTCAAGATCAAAAATGCACCGTCGAAATGTTATCGTCTAACGATAATCACTTTACGGGATGCGGGCCCAGAGCTATAAGCTTATTAGATTTGCTAACGCTTAATTCCGGCCATAGGTTTTTCATGTGTTAATGTTTTGCCACCGAGTTATCGTTTCCCACTCAGGTAAATTATATTCTAACGAATTTTAAGTCGAGAGTCAGCATTGGAGCTCTTTAGACAACAGGGTTTTTGCGGTACATCTTGCAAAACGGAGCGGCTGTGATAATGGACACGTGATTCAGTGGCCAGTTAAGAATCTCTTCATTCAATATGCAGGCGATATTGACCTTTGTCGCTTAACGTGTGTTTTTGTACACAGGTCTCTATCTTTCAGTCTTTCATCCCCATCAATTCAGCACATTTTGCTCTGGCATCTGTGATCTCTTGATGCTTAAACCGGAGGTTCGGTTTTCCTTGTTGTTTCGAACCCGAAGGCTGGAATTCGAAGATTCTCTTAATTTAATGAATGTGTCCGATCTGATATAGTCGATTAATTTTAAGGAGATTTGATACCATTTGCTTCGACTAACTAACGTTTCATTCGTGACCATGACACCGAGGTACATGATCTCCATAACGACCTCAATGTTTTCGCTATCAACAGTTACATATGCTCCAGGGTTGTAGATCTGCAATACTTTGTCTGTTGATAGCATTTGTCTTATCCTTGAAGCAGTAAATGCTTCAACAATTGCACGTTGGAAGCGACCAATGATGTTAATATTGCCTGCATATCACAGTAGCTGTACAGATTTGTTAAAAAAAAATTCCTTCTGTGTTTACGAATGTCCTCCAGTGTCAAGCAGCAAAAATACAATTTTTTGGTGCAACAAGCTCATCAATGGTTGAACAACAACGACACATACCGGCGACGAATAGCAAACATAATAAACGACAATAAACATGATAATCAGCGAACCAGCAAGAATAACAGAAAATTCGAGAACATTAGTAGACTATGTCATAACAAACAACACAAACATAATACAAGCTAAAACAAATCCAAACCTCAAAATAAGTGACCATGAAACAATTGAAATACATATAAAGTGCAAAAACAAAACAAAAAGTAATAACAAAACAATTAAGCTCTGCAAATATAACAGTGAACAGTTTATCAACGCGTTATTGTCAAAACCCTTGTTCCTAAACTACAATTGTGAAAATCCATATAATCTACATGTATTAAGTGAACAATTTGCATCTGAGTTTAAGTCGATAGTTAACTCAATGACTATAACAAAGTCAATACCATACCTCAATGCTGAGTGGCTAACCACTGAAATAAAGCAAATGAAAAATTATAAAGTAAATCTATACAAAAGAGAGACATATACTACGGACCGTGTTATAGTGAGCAGAAACAGCGACTATTCGGATGCGGATTTGTTATAAGTGCCAGACTTAGGCAAGAAGTCTTATGTTTCCAAGACATTAGCGAACGCATAGTAACAATCCGCATCAAGGCCAAATTCGCCAACATAAGCCTTATATGCGCTCACGCTCCGACGGAAGAAAAAGATGATATAGCTAAGGATTGCTTCTACGAGCTCCTCGACAAAACCTATGAGCGACTACCGAAGTACGATGTTAAAATCGTGCTGGGAGATTTTAACGCAAAGGTAGGAAGAGAAGACATCTTTAGAAGTATTGTCGGAAAACATAGCCTGCACGACAACACGTCTGGTAACGGACTTAGGCTAATTGATTTCGCTACGGAACGAAATGCCACTATAGCCAGCACACGGTTTCCTCACCTCGATATCCATAAGGGGACATGGCGGTCTCCAGATCAACGAACGGTCAACCAAATTGATCACATTGCGATAGATAAGAGGCACGCATCCAGTATTTTGGATGTCCGAACATTCCGAGGAGCTAACATCGACTCGGATCACTACCTTGTAGCAGCCAAGGTAAGAATGCGGATATCCACCACGCCACAACAATCCAGAAATACTGTGAAAAAATTTAATGTCGGAAGACTGCAATCGCAAGAGACCGCCAAGACCTTCGCACAACGCGTATCCCTTAACCTCTCGATTAACACCATACCACCAGCATCGAATGTCGAAGAGCAATGGCAACGATGCCAACAGGCCATTAGTTCAGCCGCAACTGAAGTGCTAGGTTTCTCGCGCCCACCAGCAAGAAACCCCTGGTTTGATGAGGAATGCCGACAGATGCTCGCAGCCAAGAACGAGGCCTACAAGGCTAAGCTGCAGGTGAAGACGAGAGCTGCCATTGAGCTCTATAGGCAAAGAAGAAGGGAAGAACATCGGCTTTTCAGCAAGAAGAAAAAAGAGCAAGAAAAGCGCGCGATCGAGGATATAGAGAGGTGCCACTCCAGGAACGATGTTCGCAAGTTTTACCAAAGTGTAAAACGTCAAAGCCAAGGATACAAGGCTCGAACAGAATCCTGTCGAGATGAACAAGGAAATATTGTAGTTGAGACACAGTCGATGCTGAGGATATGGAAGAACCACTTCTGCAGACTGTTAAACGGCGATGACGAACAACATTCCGCTGTCAGGCAGAACGAACCATTCAATATTGGCAACGACAGCGAAGACTGCCAACCACCCGACCTGAGTGAAGTGAGGATAGCAATATCTAAACTCAAGCTTAATAAGGCTGCCGGAAATGACGGCCTTCCCGCTGAGCTCTATAAGGCCGGCGGAGATGACTTGGTAAGTAACATCCACCAACTCATAAGCCAAATCTGGTCGGATGAAAATATGCCTGAAGAATGGAACCTCAGCATCGTTTGCCCGATCCACAAAAAAGGAGACCCTCTGAACTGCGCCAACTACAGAGGCATAAGTCTCCTCAACATCGCCTACAAGATCCTATCTGCCGTAATATGTGAACGCCTGAAACCGTTTACCAACAACCTGATTGGCCCTTATCAGTCTGGTTTTAGGCCAGGAAAGTCCACAACCGATCAAATTTTCACACTTCGGCAGATCCTGGAAAAAACTCAAGAAGTCCAAATCGATACCCACCACCTATTCATCGATTTCAAAGCCGCATATGACAGCATTTATAGAGACGAACTGTATAGAGCCATGTCTAGTTTTGGTATACCGCCCAAACTCGTCCGTTTGTGTAGGATGACGATGGAGAATTCTCGCTGCTCCATCAGGGTCGGAAACGACCTCACCGACACATTCGATACCAAAAAAGGATTTAGGCAAGGCGATGCGCTGTCATGTGACTTCTTTAATCTGATTCTTGAGAGAATTGTGCAGAACTCCAAAGCCAACACCAGAGGCACAATTTTCCAAAAGTCGGTGCAACTATTAGCATACGCTGACGATATTGACATCATTGGCAGGACTCAACGTGATGTCATAGCCACGTTTGCTAGTATAGAGAAGGAAGCGGCGAAAATGGGTTTAGCAGTAAATGAGGGTAAGACTAAGTATATGCTGTCATCACGAAAGGACTCAAAACATCGACGAATTGGACAGAACGTCACCATTGACAGATATAACTTTGAGGTAGTACGGGACTTTGTCTACCTCGGCTCCGCTATTAGCTCTGACAACAACATCTCGTCAGAAATTAAACGAAGAATTACTCTTGCCAACCGCTGTTTCTTCGGGCTAAGAAGGCAATTTAGTAGTAAAGCCCTCACTCGAACTACTAAGGAAACCCTATATAAGACCCTGATCATCCCAGTCCTGCTCTACGGCGCTGAAGCATGGACTGTATCAAAAGCGGATGAAGAAATCCTTGGTAGATTCGAGAGGAAAATTCTTCGAAAAATCTTCGGTCCCGTTTGCGTTGACGGGCTAGTGAGACGAAGATTCAACCAAGAACTATACGAGCTGTACAGCGACATGCCCCGCATTGGACGTTTAAGATGGCTAGGACATGTAGAACGGACACCAATACTCCGGCTCGCAGAGTCTTCGATTCCCAGCCAGACGTCGGACGCAGTGGCCTTAAGTGGCGCGCACAAGTGGAAACCGACTGTCGCTGTTAGCGAGATTTGGCAGCACCATATGTTGTATACCTTCGCTACTAGAGGGACGCCGTGAAAAATAGAACCTTTTTCCTGATTGGCTAACGAATGGGAGAAGGTGTTCTATCTTATTACGGGCAGTTGGTTGATCATGATTGAAGCGAGCAGCGGCGGCATCTTTGTCTACTTAAAAATTTAAGAAATATACAATTTTAAAACCACCACTAAACTAAAGAAACGTCTTTAATTAACAAGTTTTTAAAATTTACAAACTATTTTTTTTTTGTATTGTGCGCCGCTGCCAGGATAGAATATTTGTATTTGTGCTGTCGTGAATTTCGCCCTACATGAATTTGCCTTTTGCCGACATTAACGTTCGTCATCGCTAGTTTGTTGAAGTTTTTGCCTGATTTGCCGATCTGCTGTGGCTCAACTTTGAGCTGCAGCAGCATTGTAAGTACCAACAAATACACCTAGTGAACAATTACTGTCCAATTGCCATTGCAGTTAGTTGCAGCCATATTAGCAACTAATTACCTGCCAGTCTGTTGCACTGATCTTCGCATGTCAACGCAGCCACGTACCAGCAACCGTACCAACAAAGGTGTACCTCCTGTGCGATACAGAGGTAGTATAGTCGAAAGTATGGAGGAAACAGAAGGTACCAACAATATGAATGACGAGGAACAGCCGCATATACCAATTCAAGGCCAAGGGGAACAATTGCTGACAACGCTAGTAGAACAAATAAGCGCTCTCAAGGATGCAGTGGATAAACTGCGCGTCGATACCAGCGTCACACAGGTCGAGACGCAGCGTCTACGTGAGGAAGTTAGCCGCCAAAACCAGGGCACTTGTTTGGAAGTGAATCGTCATTCTGCCGAAGAACGGTCGTCGACATCAGCATCTCAGTCAACAACGCAGTCTCATTCGACCGAGACTGGAATTGCAGTGGGCCATCACCCGTACAAAAAATTGTACGACCTGCCCATATTTTCGGGGAAGCCAGATGATTGGCCACTTTTCCTGGCCAACTACGAGTATGCCAACTTCCAGTATTCTGCAATGGAGAACACCATTCGTCTGCAGAAATGTCTGCAAGGAGAAGCCAGAGAAGCTGTGGCATCCCTATTGATTCATCCAAACAATGTTGCCCAGGTAATCACTACGCTCTCATTCCGTTTCGGACGCCCAGACCTGCTAGTGAAAGCTCAGCTTGCCAAAGTTCAACAGTTTCCTCCAATTAATGATACTCGAGTCGAGCAAATTGTTCCATTTGCTACGATGGTCCAAAACGTGGTGGCATTTTTGGTGTCCGCCAAATGCGAGCAACATTTAGCAAATCCAACTTTAATCGACGAGCTTATCATGAAGTTGCCAATTTCTAAAAGGTTTGACTGGGCGAAACACGCTTTGGGCATCCTGCCTTATCCCTCTCTTAAGGATTTTTCCACCTGGTTAACTGATCTTGCCAAAGTGGTTCAACTTATCCCCCAAACCAGTACCGCTGTTGTTGCAAGAGGACAACCGACGCATCCACGCAGATTGATGCACACCACCTCCACGGAGAAGAAAAATATTGAGGAAAGGCCTACCAACAAAGGTGTATGTGCTTGCTGTGGAGCCAATCACCAGGTGAGCGAATGCGACTTTTTTAAAGATTTAGCAATCCAAGATCGTTGGAAGTTCGTTAAGAGCAGACACCTTTGTTTCTCGTGCATAAAAATTGGCCATGGCACTGCATCTTGCCGTAAAAGAATGAGGTGCGATGATAACGGCTGTCGAAAATTCCATCACAAGCTCCTACATGATAGCGGTACAGGGGTTCCATCACCAGCTCCACAAAGGTTACATAATTGCCGTACGCAAGACCACAACAAACATCTATTTCGGATATTGCCGGTTATTTTGTCGGGTCCACGAGGAGATATGCGTGTTTTTGCCATGTTCGATGAGGGTTCATCGCTCACAATAATAGAAGACAAGATAGCTACGAAATTGGGCTTCACCGGTAGATTGAGTTCTTTGGCGCTGCAGTGGTTTGGCGACAAAGTAGTCAATGAGTCATCAAGAACAGTCAACACAGCCATAGACATTCGCGGAGTCGAGAGTGGATCTTTGCGTTTTTCGATGAGAAATGTTAGAACCGTACCGAACCTTGGTTTGCCAATTCAGTCATTTAAAAAGGAAGGAAGAAAACATTTGCAGAATATTCCTGTTAATGACTATGTAGATGCTAGGCCAGTACTCCTCATTGGTTTGGACAACTGTCACCTGGGTGCTCCTACCAGCGCTGCAATCAAGGGCAGCGGACATGACGTGATTGCAACACACACAAAGCTAGGTTGGGTCGCCTATGGACCGCAGGGAATTAACAAAGACGCTCAACCCGTTTTATTTCATATTCGTGAAAACGAGGTTCTTGGCAGACTGGACAAATTGGTCGAATCATATTTCACCGTGGAGAACTTTGGTGTTCGTAAATCTGATCGAGTCTTGGAATCTACAGAAGACACCCGTGCAAGGAGGATCCTGCAAGATACAACAAGGAGAATTGGGAAAAGATTCGAAACAGGCTTGCTCTGGTGCCAAGACATTATTGTAATGCCAGATAGTTATCACATGGCAGCAAAGCGTCTATATAACATCGAAACAAAGATGCGAAGAAATCCTGAGTTTGCGGAGTTGTACAGATTGCAGATTAATAATTACATCGATAAAGGATACGCTAGACAACTGTCGCTCACGGAAGCATCCGTCAATACTGCCCGAACTTGGTATCTGCCGCATTTCGGTGTTGTCAACCCCCATAAGCCCGGGAAACTTCGCATCGTGTTTGATGCTGCTGCCGAAGTCAGTGGCATTTCACTTAACTCCATGCTGTTGAAGGGGCCAGAACAAGCCAAACCACTCTTGTCAGTTTTCTTTAAGTTTCGCCAAGGTGTCGTTGGAGTAGCAGCCGACATACAAGAAATGTTTTCCCAGATAAAGATTCGAGATAATGATACGAATGCCCAGAGGTTTCTGTGGAGAGATGGACGTGTGGACCAGCCTGTACGTACGTATGCCATGACGTCGATGATATTCGGTGCCGCGTGTTCACCTTGCGCAGCCGAATATATCAAAAATACAAATGCTGCTTCATTTGAGAGTGAGTCACCTGAAGCTGTCAATGCTATCGTAAACAACCATTATGTGGATGACTTCGTATGTAGCTTCCCCAGCCAAGCCGATGCCGAGCGGATTAGTCAAGATGTAACACGAATTCACGCTGAAGGTGGCTTCACACTCCGGAATTTCGTCAGCAACATAAAGGCCGTACAAGACAAATTCAATAAGCCGTCACACCAGTCTTCATCAGAGTACAGTGTAGAAGCAGACAAATACGAAGAAAAGATCCTAGGGATGTACTGGAATACCCAAGATGACACCTTTCGATTTCGTCTAAAGTTCGGTCGAATTGCCAAGGATGTTCTCCAATCAACTCGACCACCGACGAAAAGGGAGTTGCTGGGAATTGTAATGGCCATTTTTGACCCCTACGGATTTCTCGCCGATTATCTTATATATTCGAAAATACTCTTGCAAAACATTTGGAAAACTGGTATAGGATGGGATGACCCGCTTCCTCACACTCTGCATAGCCGTTGGAGGCTTTGGTGGACAGAGCTTAAGAGGGTGAATTTATTTACGGTCAGCAGATGCTACTCGCCGAAGTTCCTGGAAGCAGATAGTGTAGAGCTTCACATCTTTACAGACGCAAGCGAAAGTGCATTCGCAGCAGTGGCTTACTTTCGTATACAGAAGCAAGGTGAAGTCGATGTGGCTTTCGTTTCCGGTAAGACCAGATGTGCACCGATGAAGCTTCTCTCCATTCCCCGCCTGGAATTGCAAGCCGCAGTACTGGGCAGCCGCCTGCATGGAACTATAAGGGCAATTCACAACATCAACATCTCACGAGTAGTATTCTGGAGTGATTCTAACACTACCATCGCATGGATAAATTCAACCGAGAGAAGGTACAAGCCATTCGTCGCTCACCGAATAGCGGAACTGGACACATCGGAACCTACGGACTGGCGATGGCTTCCAAGCCATTTAAATGTTGCCGATGATGCCACACGAGCAGTCAATCCACCGAGGTTCACCACAAACAGCCGATGGATAGTTGGTCCGGAATTCCTTCATCTTCCTGAAAGACAATGGCCACAAGGCCCCACAATTAATGCTGCCATTAAATTTCCGCTTGACGAGGAAATTCGCCAAAGAGTCCTTCACATTGAGCAGGCAAGTAGCACTTTAATTAACATTGCTGATTTCTCTTCGTTCTTCAAGGTGAGACGTATTGTAGCTTGGGTCTTCAGATGTTTCAACTCATTAACCCGTGCACGAAAAAGAATTGCCGAAAGGGTGAGCGGGAAAGTTGTTGGTAGTTATTCCTCTGCAAGCCGCTTGATCTGCAGAAATGAATTGACTGCCGAAGAGGTCATGTCTGCGGAAAGGTTCCTTTGCCGTGAAGCACAACAAAACGCATTTCACCTGGAAATATCAGCACTTCAGAAGAGCATAAACGTACCCAAAACCAGTCCTATATTTGGATTCACTCCATTTCTGGACAAGGAAGGATTGCTTCGTCTAGGTGGACGTATCGATGCTGCCCAGTGTCTACCAGCCGACGCCAGACGTCCAATAATCTTACCACAAAAACACCCACTTACGTGGCTCATTATTAATTATTACCATCACAGCCTTCACCATCAAAATGATGCCCTTATTATAAATGAGATACTCCAGCGGTATTGGATCCCACGTATTCGGTTATTGCTCAAAAAGGTTAAGCGAGATTGCTATAAATGCAAACTTAACCGAGCCCAACCAGCTACTCCACTCATGGGCCAGTTGCCCGAAGACCGATTGACTCCATTCGTTCGCCCATTCACATACACAGGCTTGGACTACTTCGGTCCGTTGCAAGTTGCCATTGGCCGTCGAAGGGAAAAACGGTGGGTGGCATTGTTTACATGCCTGACAACGAGGGCCATCCACCTTGAACTAGCCGCAGATTTGTCTACCGACGCCTTCATTTTATGCTTCAGGAATTTCATCAATCGCCGTGGAACTCCGATCCGAATTCGAAGTGATAATGCGACCAACTTCATCGGGGCGAATAGAGAGCTTAATCTCGAAGCTGGATTGTTTGATACTGATCGCATCCATATCAAAATGACAAGAAAGGGAATAGACTGGAAGTTCATCTGTCCATCGAATCCAAGCGAAGGGGGCGTATGGGAGCGTATGGTCCAGTCGGTCAAACGAGTTTTAATGGTGACGCTACGTGAGGAGGCACCGCGAGTGGAGACTTTGCGAAGCTTATTGATTGAGGCCGAAAACATAGTAAATTCTCGACCGTTAACAGAATTGCCGTTGACTTCAGAAGAGGATGAGCCTTTAACACCCAACCATTTCCTGATTGGTGGTGTCAATTCGACCCAGACTCCTAATAATGATACCACCCCAATATGCTGCCGCAAGCAATGGAGGATTGCACAACAGTTAAAGGACCGTTTTTGGAAGCGATGGATACAGGAGTATCTACCCACGTTGACCAAACGCACCAAGTGGCATAAGACTGTTCCACCTCTCGAAGTTGGCAACCTGGTTATTATTTGCGACGCCAGTCAACCCAGAAGCAAATGGCAGCGAGGCAGGATTACTCGAGTCTACCCAGCCAAGGATGGGCAAGTCAGGAGCGCTGATGTTAAGACTACTCAAGGTATACACCGCCGACCGGCTTCAAAACTAGCCGTCTTACATGTTGGTGAAGCTCCCTGAGTCTTCACGGTGGGTGGGATGTCGCTGTTAGCGAGATTTGGCAGCACCATATGTTGTATACCTTCGCTACTAGAGGGACGCCGTGAAAAATAGAACCTTTTTCCTGATTGGCTAACGAATGGGAGAAGGTGTTCTATCTTATTACGGGCAGTTGGTTGATCATGATTGAAGCGAGCAGCGGCGGCATCTTTGTCTACTTAAAAATTTAAGAAATATACAATTTTAAAACCACCACTAAACTAAAGAAACGTCTTTAATTAACACCGACCTCAACCAACTTGGAGTGCGCAACTGGAGGCAGTTAGCTAAGGACCGGGCTAATTGGAGAGGCATGTTGGTTGAGGCCCAGGTTCATTCCGGACTGTAGCGCCACTTAAGTAAGTAAGTAAGTATACAAAAGAGCGGTGATTTATTATTATTATTATTATGCCCACGCCCCCTTCCCCGTCCAAACCGCGCGTGGGACGGACCTTTTATATTATTTATTTATATACACAATTTTAAATTCATTATTGTATTAGAAATTATTATTATTTAGATTCTTTAGGTTAGGTTGGTTTGGGGTAGAGAGTGCAGAGTTATTATTTGGCTCAGAAAAGCCATTTTAAAAATTGATTTTTTATTTTTAGATTTAATTAAATTGAATGTCTGATTTTATAATATCTTTTAATTCTTTTTTTAATTTGTTTAAATTTGTAAGTGTTTTTAATTGATTAGGAAGTGCGTTAAAAAGTTTTAGTCCTTTAAAATTCACAGTATTTTGTGCGCGCATCGATGACCTAAATTGTAGTCTAAAGTGTTGACCACTTCTAAGTTCATATGGCTGAACATCACTAATATAGTTTAAATTGTTTGATAAATATTTAGGAAGCATTTCATTTTATATATTAACACTAGTACATTATAGTTAAATTGTTGCCGTATGTTTAACCATCCGAGTTTGTTTAGCATGTCATTTATGTGTGTTAATCTTCGGCATTTTAAAATCACTCTCATCGCCTTATTTTGCAGTCTCTGTAGTCTTAATATGTCAGATTCTGTTGATAAATATAAAATTGTTGAGCAATACTGGAAATGTGGTCTTATTAAAGCGTTATACATATTAATTGCTGTTTTTATTGAAAGTGTTTCTCGAATTATACTAAGGAAATATATCTTTTTTGAAACCTTTTTACACACATAGTCAATATTTGATTTTAAATTAAGTTTTTGATCAATAACAACACCAAGATATTTAAATTCATTAAATAATTCAACCTTTTCCCCATCAACATTTACGTTATTAACTTCACTAGTATTTATATTCATATATTTGGTTTTTTTTAATATTTAATTTTAGTTTATTCATTTTGAGCCATCTGTTCAATGATTTGAGATCATCATTTATTTTATTAGTACACTCAGTTATGGAATTACCACTAATAAATAAAAGTGCATCATCCGCGAACATACACAATTTACTATGCTTCACTACAGAATGTATATCGTTTATATATATTAAAAATAAAAATACCCCCAGGACAGAACCTTGAGGTACTCCTATATTTATTTCACTCGCGTCGGCTATTTTGTTGTTCATAATTGTACGTTGTGTTCGATCACTTAAATATGACTTGAACCACTTCAACTCATTATTTTGTAAACCATAGTTATTCAGCTTTTTTAGAAGAATTTCACGATCAACGGTCTCAAAAGCCCGTTTAAAATCAAGAAAAACTGCTACTATGATTCTTTTTTTATCCATTTCATGTTTCCAGTTTTCGATCATCCAATTCAAAGCAGTCTCGCATGAATATCCCTTTCTAAATCCTAATTGTTGTTCCATTATGAAATTATTTTGTTCCATGTAATCCCTGAGTTGGGCTTCTACAATTTTCTCAAATGTCTTTTCGTACAATGGTAGCATATTCACTGGCCTAAATTCTTCGCATAAAATAGTGTTATTTACTTTTGGTATAGGTCGAATCATTGATTCCTTCCAACCCCTTGAAAAAGAACCTATTTCCATTGACTTATTAAAAATTTCTCCTAAAATTGGACCAATAATTTCAATTCCGTCTAAGAGCATATTTGCACTCATAAAATTAAAGTCCTTCTTTGAACCCATGGATTTCAGAACATTACGAACAACGAAAACGATTGGCAAACATATTACACAAAAAGACATGTGGAGACAGTTAAAAAAATATGTACTTAAAACGCACAAAGAAGATATTATGGAAGTAACATTTGAAACCTGTGATAAAGAAACTGATAGTGCAATAATTTGTGAAAAATTTAATAATTTTTTTGTCGAAATGTTAATGACCTGAGCCGATCTGTGATAAATATAGAATATATTATATTAATTTTATAAATGTTAGAATGGTCAAAGACGCCATTAGTGTTGTTGGTCCAGTGCTGTTGCGTATAATAAATGTCTCAATGTCAGTCTTTCCACAAACATGGAAAGAGTCCCTAATCCTTCCCAAGAAAAAAGTACCCAATTCAATAAAGTGCAACGACTTTCGTCCCATAAACATGTTACCTTTATACGAAAAAATTATTGAAAAAATTGCAATGCAACAACTCCAAGAACACCTTGAGAATCAAAACATTATAAATGTAAACCAATCCGGATTCAGGTCAAAACATTCTTCTGAAACCTGTGTTAACTATGTTGTAAGTGAATGGAGAAAAGAAATAGACAATACAAATTTTATAATTGCAGTCTTTATAGACCTTAAACGTGCATTCGAGACAGTAAATCATAACATACTCCTTAACAAATTAAAAAAATGTGGTATACGAAATAAAGAACTTAAGTGGTTAAGATCATTCATTATTGGTAGAACTCAAAGAACATCTGTCAATAATAATATATCAAGTGCAATAAATATTAATGTAGGCGTTCCCCAAGGAACTATACTAGGCGTTCTATTATTCATCATATATATAAATGACATGGAAAAAGTGGTAAAGAACTCGAAGCTTATACTCTTCGCAGATGATGGACTTCTATATATATCGGGAAAAAACTTAGCAGAATGTCAAAATAAAATAAATAGTGACTTAAATGCAACAGACACTTGGCTAAAAATGAATAAACTAATAATAAATACTGACAAAACGAAATACATGCTCCTTAACAGCCCTACAATACAAACTCCTATCGTCATACAAATCAACTTGACAAATATTGTACCAGTATCGTCCATTAAATACCTCGGTGTCGTCCTTGACAGCAAACTAAATTTTGAACCACACATAGACCATATTTGTAAAAAAGTGTCCAAAAAACTATATGTCTTAAGAAAAATGAGACAAAATATCTCTAAAACAAGTGCAATAAAAGTGTATAATGTAATTGTGAAACCCCATCTCGAATACTGTGCCAGTCTATTGTTCTTATGTAATGTCACCCAAAAAAATAGACTCCAAAAACTTCAAAATAGTGCGATGCGAACTATACTTAAATGTGATAGACGGACTCCAATTATGACATTAAAAAAACACATTAAACTGGTTAAATATCCGCCAACGACTATACGTGATGGCAATGATCTTTGTCTACAAAATCAAAAACAATCTGTGTCCCGAGTATCTGACATCCAACGCACACCAGCGCAGGTCAATCAACTACGAGCTACGAAACCAGAGAGATTTCAACACTCAAAGGACAAGGACAGTACGAGCTCAGAGAAGTATCTTTTATAATGGCCTACAAACTAGAGAGCTGCATGAATGCACTCAAAACGGCTCTTGAGTGATTCACGGCGAAAACGAATGAGTTAAGGTTGAACTATAATAGACGGAAGCAATCGGAAGCTAATGTCAAAATCCTAAGTTAAGTTTTCTTCAGTACTCTCAATTACTCAAGTTGCCCATAATAGACTTTTGCGAATGGAATTGCAAACAAAACAATACAAAACAAAATTTCGTTGCTTAGGAACTCACAAATTTAAATGTACACAGCTGTTGAAGTGAAATGTAAAATTTGTGTATGCAAGAACAAAAGAAAGAGAAAGAGCGAATCAATTCGCTTTTTCGTAAGTGAGCAAAAGTGAACGAAAACTGAACGAATCGAAGCGAAAAGCTATTATGGTCGTACAATACAAATTGCATGTGTTCGCACAATTACGGAAGTGGTCGTCCGCAACCAGCTTCTATTATAGTTCAGCCTTTAGCTTGCGCCATTCTCGATAATGAATTGAATGAATGTGAATGTTGGCATGAGTGAGACATTCATAATATTCAAACGAAAACGAAACGAATCGAATGAATGTAAATATGAGTGAAATGAATTGGAATGCAACGTAGAACGTGTTTGTTTATATATTCAGGGAGCTCAGTGTAAATTAACAGATTTAGCCTATTCTCGTATACAATTAGATAGGTAATGTGTTGCTGGAGATATGATATATTTAATAACTTATACAATACTCGAAAGAACATCGGGAATACATATTTTTATATAATAAAATTTTAAGAAAACATTTTTTTTCTCTATAACACACATTCTTAAAATCAATACGTTATTTTCAAGGCGTCAAATTCAAGTAAATCAAATGCAAATAATTATATTGCTATTGCAACAAACGAACACATTGAGAACACGAAATTGTTGTATGCTTTACCTTGTCCTCTCTTGAAAACTCATTCATTCAATCCGATCGCCACATTCACTCACATTCATTCATTTAGCTTTGAATGTTCAAAACATTCATACACTCCTCACTCAAAATATGATGTACTCACTATTCATTGTATATTGTACATGAATGTTCGTGTATAATTCATGAGTATACTGAATGCCGAAATATTTGAGTGCATTCATGCAGCTCTCTACTAAAAACCTATAACATGCTTCCAGAAATGATTAGAAATATTAACAATCTAGACTTATTTAAAAGAACCATCGTAACTTATTGCAAAAATAATGTTAATTAATCAAAAGTTTAAATGTAAATACTCAACCAAAAACATTGTAAAAACTGTAAAATAACGTTATCAAAATGGCCAATGAGCCAAATTAAATAAACTAATACCCAGAGTCTAGTTGTTTTCTCATAACCATTCATGGGATACAGCTGTCTCAATTTGATAGAATCACGAATTCGGTAAGCGTTCTATAGAGTTCTAGGCGTTGGATGCCAGCATAAAGTCGATGATTTTTGATTTGAATGTCGTTGAGCTCTTCAAGGATTTGCTATGATAGATCTGTTGAAGAAAGACTTCAGGCGTTCACACCGTACGTTGGTAGTTGTAGCTGGAGCACTACTTGGGATCGCCTTTCTTGTAAATGGGACGTACATATTAATTACTTGAACTGAATTCGAATTAGTTGTTATTTCGACACTCAGGTAAACATTATTAGCGGGCCTCATTAAATATGCAGGCGATATGGACATTGGTCTCTTAAAGTGTGCCTTAGTAGACACGTTTCAGCAGTTTGCCTGAGTAAATTGGTTGAATAGTCAATGAAAATAGAAGTCCATCTGAGAAAGATCTGGCTCATCGCTTAAGAAAGCGCTAGTTCAAGAATTCCCATCTCGTATTATATCTGTGTGACTAGTGTCCTTCAACTTCAACTTGTCGGTCCTTCAATGCGCAGTACAACAAAAATTAAACAGTCAATGTCCTTTAAAAGTTTTTTGTAATTTCATGTCATTGTTCGAGTTTTGATAAAACACTATGCATATTTGTCAATAGATGAGCTTTTAGCTGATGAGGTAACGTAAAGGCTTTGGAGCAGGGTATACATCTAGAAATGGAAGAATAGGATTACTTTAAGTGCTTGACAGTTCAATTAAATCGGCATACTTGTAAGGTTTCATTCCGGTGTGGACTTTTTCGTGAGCTTTCAGCGATGTCGATAATGAAAACGCCTTTCCACATGTCGTGCAATGGTAGGGCTTTTCATTGGTGTGTATCCTGAAGAACATTTTATCGTTATTGGCTGAATTTTTCAAATACTAAGATAAACAAACCTTTCGTGTTTCACCTGTGTACTGCGGTCAGCGAACTTTCGATCGCAAAACTGGCACTGAAACGGTTTCTCTCCAGTATGCACCCGTATGTGAGCTCTCAAATTGCACGGCGAGTTAAAACGCTTGCTGCATAATCTAAAATTCATTTGTTTAGTATTTGACCTACATGGATATGGATCTCACTCACTCGCATACATAGTTCTTCTCGTTTCGATGAATTTTCATATGAAAGGAAAGTAGACCCCTTTTATTAAAGTGATTACCACACACGTCGCAAATAAATTCGACGTTAGTTTTTGGTTCCTTCTTGACGTATTGTCGCACATTGGATTTTTGATCATCATCGCTGGTTCTGGTTATGGATTCTTCGACTACATCGTTTACAATGTACTCATCGACTCGATCCACCTGATCAATTTGGCTCTGTGTATCTAGATCATCTTTATCGATCTCGTATACCTCCTGTTTTATTTCACTCTCCGATAGGTAGATAATTTCTTCGTTCTCTTGGCATTCTTCAGGTTCGGTATTCTTCGTAGAAATATTTTCCGAATTCAAACCATCGGTGTCTTCGATAATGTAATGCAATTCTCCGTTGTCGGCAATACTCTCTATTTCAGCAGGAGGTTCTTCTTCCAGAAAGTCAATACATTCAAAAGGCATTTCTTCTTCTTGATTTTTTGCAGATTTGAATATGCTCGATGCGGATTGTGTTTTAATTAAAATCGATTGAAGATAGTCTGTGGATTTTCGACAAGTCACACGGAATTTCATCGCATATTTCAATGTGATCAAGCATTTTTTGCATATTTTTTCAGGCAGATTATCTGTTTGTTTAAGCTGATGGAATAGACAAAGAGGATAAAAGATTTGAAGAAAAAAAGTGTTTTTTTTTTTTCAAAACATACCTCAATTCCAGAGCATTCAAAGATTTCACTGGCTAGATTTGAGTCTTCATATAAAGAATTCATCTGGAGACTAGCGCTCTCCTCGTCCAGGCAAATTCGACAGACATTCCACTTTATGCATATCTCCATTTTCGTTTAGATTTTGTACTGTGGTGATAACATAAAAACAATATTCCAATGATATAGCACTTGCACTGGACAAAAAGTTTTTTATTTAACAAATTTTTATGTTTACTAAAAATAAGAGGTTGCTTGCCTCAGTTGACAAGCGTTTGACTAAATGTCGCGCTGCCTTCGAGTCTCGACACTGGTTTTATGTTGGGCTGACTCTGCACTCTTTTCAAGTGAGAAGTAGATGAAAAGAGTAATTCGCGACAACGGCAATCTGACAGCCATATCACAATAAAAAATTGTATTCCACTAAGGCCCGGTTTTTTAGTGCAAGATCATCCTAGTTTCTGGATTAAACTCAAATTAACTCGGGAAAGTAGTTTTTCAGTGAATTTAAATCCAGAGTTAACTCTGGGATTAAATGATCAGATGTTTTTGACAGATGATAAATACCAAGCAAACAACTGTTTTCAATTCCATTTATGTTTACGTTTTATTAAATTTTTGTAAACTAAATACGTGTACGATATATTACGATTCAGATCTCAGCGACTCGAAACTGTTTTAAAAATTGAATATAACTGATTTAAGGAGAAAAAGACTTGTAAGATCGCGACATTAACTTCGTTGAAACCAGCAAAACATTCGGCCCTAGCGAGGTATCCGTCGGAGCGGAAAATTCCCCGATTTTGTGCGATTCCGAAGATTTTTGCTTCGAGGTATTCTTCCGAAAAGCTGTTCATAATATTTCTCCGACATTTTGTAGCGCATCCCAGCGAATGCGTGGAAGTGCGTTCAGGTGCATTTTTCGTTCAATTTTTGACAGCTCCTCCGACAAAAATTCTTCGCGGAATTTGTTTACGAAGTGAAGTGGAGTAATAGAAAAATGTAAGTAATTATATACAACTATATATTTAAGTAATTTTCGTACTAATCGTTTGAATTTGTGTTTCAAAGGAAAAAAAAAAGAAAAAAACCACCCCTCAACAGTACGAGCTTCGTCGTCGCATTTGTGTAGTATGTCTTTCCGATGACACATACCTCGAATGGAATTTGAATCTCCGACGAAGTATGCGTTGCGGAAAATTTTCCGCTCCGACGGATACCTCGCTAGGGCAGAGGGATTTTGACATTGCCAATGTCCAGCAATTGTTTAAAATAAAAAAACTTTTCCAAAAAACATATTTCCATAAAACCCATGGCGCAAATTTATAGTCAATCGATGTTTAAGGGTTTAACTCCACACTAGTTATCAGGTACTTTAAATTAAAAGGTTGCTTTAACATATATTCAATAATAGACACTTTTTTAAAGTGGCGCTAATTAGTGTATGCTAATGGACATTCCTCTGAGGCCTCTAAATCAAACTCACCTAAAAAGTGACAGAATGCTAACTCTTTATTAAATATTTAAAGTGAGGTTTCGGTCGCTTTAACTTTAATGCAGAGTGACAACGCGTTAGTACGCGATTAAATACTTTTAAAGTGTACTTTAAACGACTATAAATTTGCGCCCATGACTTTAAACAAGCATTAAGTTTCGGCTGGCGTTGATCGCGTAATCATTGGTAATGCTTGAAAGAAATCACTTGCAAACAGAAACATAGCTCCACCAAACCGCTTTTGATTGTTGCTGAAATCTTGCATAGACCAAGTCTAGTGTCTCCAAAGATTTTTTTATGTATTCGAGTCGAAGCTTTTTGTTGTTGCAGTTTCAAAGATCTTTGATTTTTCCCTCCGAATTCAAAGCGTTTGATCGTCCCATTTTTTATAAAATTACTTTAAATCACTTAAAATAATTCAATTTCAACAAATTTGCTCCGAACCAAATAAATAGAAACACTAAATACATAAATAGAGAACCTATTCAAATGACGCGTTAGAAGGGCTAACTTTTCGCAGTGCAACTGGTAAACGTTTACAAAGTACCGTTACCAATATTTTATGTTTATCTTTTTCTTGCAAATAGATTGACAATTAGACAAACTATGAAAATGCAACAACAAAAAGCTTTGCCTCGAGCTTTATTATGAGAACAAAGCTTTCACTTGTAATTCAGGCTGTGAACCTATTCTATTGATGTGTAGTGTACGTTTACGATCAATGTTTTTCAATTTCTATTTTTCAACTCATGCATGGTATTTATACCACCAGTGTGTCAAAGGTATAATATAATATACATTAAGAACGTAAGTTTACAAAGTGCAAGAAATTGTGGAACAAATTTACTTCAGCGCGCACTCACTTTTTATTTAATATACTCACTAAATTATGCAAAAAATATTAGTAAAATTTTAAATCGTCGCTTTCAATTAGTTTAAAAGATATTAAACAACAAAAAGTCTGAATTTCCCCATACAATTTAATCATTTTTTGACAGTTCACACATAGCGGAGTGATTAATAAGAAGAAACACATTCCAATGGAGCATTGCCAGATAAAAAATTAAATATTACTTATATTATTTTTGTGTGAAGTCAACATTTTTTTTTTGTTAACCGTACTCTGGGTGGCCCGCTTCGCGGGAACAAAGGATTTTTTGTAAAGTCGTCAGGCAGGCGCCTAACTCAAGACTTTTTTTAATTTACAGGACTCTGTTAAAAAAAGTGCAAAAAGTGGGAACGTGCTTAAGTAAATTTATGCCGAAATTGTAAGTTTAGAAAAACAACACCACTAAATAATAAGGGTATTCATGCAACGTCGTAATATTATTACTTGCGAGAGATAAATGTATGAATTAATTTTCTTAACAAAATGTTTCCTTGATGTGAATATGGCTTAAGGCAAAATTCAAACCATTTGACAAAACGAACAGTGTTTCGAGTTTATCGACAATTTAAAACGTCAAGTCAACATCAACTCTGAGGATTTGTTTTGGATTTTTTGATAATAAGCTAAAAAGATTTTGTCTCTATTTTTATCAATATTTGTATTTTTTTAAAGCCATTTTAACAATATTGATTATTGTGTTGTAAGTCAACATGAATAATCCGGATGCATGTCGAATTTGTCTAGGTCTCGGGTCAGACGATGACTGCGACATGCAACTGCTCGTTCAGGATTTTCCTGAAGAAAGTGGTATTATACAAAAAATTGAACTATGCGGTGGTATAAAAGTAATTCAACAAAAACCATCATCAGTCTTGCAAAAGTTATTCAATTATTTTCTGTCAATTTTAGGTGGAAATTAATGAAGATTTTCCAAATAAAATCTGCGGAGAATGCTTATTTGCACTGAACATCTCGTACGACTTTCGGAAACTTTGCCAATCAACTGATCAAAAACTGAGGAATATATTCGCAGAAAGGACACTGAAAATTAAAGATGAACCACAATCGGATCGGATTTCATTATTGGTCACACCAGAAACAGTCTTTCTGACGGAAGAGCTTTCTAATGATTCGAGTACATTTAACGAACCAGCTTCGGAAATCAAAGAAGAAGAAGAAGATGAAACAAAAGGCTTGGTGAAACATGAAAACCTGAAAATGCCGAAAAAAGATGAAACAATTAATGAGTTAGTAAAAAGTAAAAAACTGAAAAAATCGAAAAAGGAAAAGGTCTTCCAAGCCCCAAAAGCGCCAAAAGTTAAGGAACTTCAAATCTGCGAATTGTGTGGTAATATTTATAAGAGACCGTGTCACTTGATGCTGCATATGAGAAGACATGCTTCCGAGAAACCTTACAGTTGCGAGTATAAAACTACAGAATCCTATAATTTTCCTGTTTAGTTATAAGATTTCATTTTTTTTCCAGAATTTGTATGAAGAAGTTCACATGCCAATCGGAGATAAATCGACACATGCGGGTACACACTGGTGTGCGGCCATTCAAGTGTAAATATTGTGATCGGAGATTTACGGATCGCAGCACCAACATTAAACATGAGCGCACACATACCAACGAGCGACCTTTCGAGTGCACGACGTGTGGCAAAGCGTTTACCTATTCCAATGTTCTAAAGAATCACATGCTGACACACACCGGTGAGAAGAAGTTTAGGTGAGTTGCGTCTTTTCGTACATTGTTGCAGTTGATAACTATAGCAAATGTAGATGTAGTGCATATATTATCCACTTGTCGTTGCAATTGATTCTTTGGACCGTGTCTAGTTTTCCAGTTACCTTTTGAGAACTCGGAGATTTCACACCTGTCAAGCTCCTTCTCTATAGAGCAGGGCTTGCAAATTGACCACTAAAATATGCACACAATGGCATGTAAAGTGCACAGCTGGATACTTTACTTGTAAAACGAACATTTTCATAAAATGATCGCATGGCTTCGTTAAAAATGCACAGCTTCTTCAGATAAGATGAGAATTCATCCTAGATATTCAACCTTATGCCAATCCACTTAGTTCGAAGCTAACGCCTATTCCAAGGTAGTTGAAGATGTTTTCGAGATGACAATCCATATTTTCAACGCAAACACACTAAGCCAAATCGTGGAATTGTCTAACAACATTGAGTGAATCAACAACACTGGCCAGCCAAGAGGATCTCATGTTAACGACGACAAGAATGACCGTATTCGGTATAAGGAACAAGCAACCGCAGAGGTCTCGAATAAATAAGCAAACGGACCGCTTAATAAGTTAGCAATGCTTGTTTAGTGCAAAAAAATTTGCTTTCTAGCTTAGGGCTTGGTCCATACCGATGACTAGCACACCAGGATCATCATATTTTGATTTATACAAGAGTATTGCGTAAGCCTTTGCCAGATTTCCATCACTTTATATTTCGACTGCACAAAGTTGTCCAACCAACAATCAAGGACGACATCTCTCCTGATAATGGAGGAAGTAGCATTAATTGATAAAATGTAGTCTAGACCTTATGTTCGTCCGTTCGAGTAACAAAGTTCTTCCTTGCAATCTATCATAACTCTTCTCTTTAAATGCTGGAAATAGTAACTTTGTTGGTATGTACTTTACTTACCAAGATCTGAAACAGGTGATATAGCTACTTGCTGCTGCTTGCTACATCTGACCACAAATTCGACAACCAAGTAATTCGTTTGGTTCAATCGATGTTTCGAATATCCACTATGGTGATCGCGTTGAAATAATTATTAGCTACGAGAAAGCCAATTGGAAAGCTCTTATAGGTTTATTTAAGAATTTTAACTGGTCAGTATGTGATGCTTCCGCTGATGCGATAACGAACACCATTATCCTAGGTATGAAATCCTTTATCACTCACCGGGTAAAGAGTATCAAACCTAAGGCAAATGGATGGTATGACTCAAACTGTAAAGAGGCTATCAGGTTGAACGAGTTGTGTTTTCAGTCTTATAAGACCAATCCTTCGGAGGAAAAACGATTAAAGTTCAAACGAGCCTTAAACGACTAACACCCAAATTAAGCGCGTCAAATGTACAATGCCGTTTGTCAACATTGTTCGACCTCATCATCCATCCAGTTCCACGTTGACAGATTGTTCCCGCAGTCTCCTACTGCACTTGAGAACGTGGAACATTCTATGGGCCCACTCCACTTCCGTACTCCTACAGTCTCAAGAGTATAATTAGATATTAACATTCACAAATCGTCTGGTCCAGAAGGTATCTGCTCCATAAATTCGAAGAGGTGTTTTTCCACGCTGGCAAAACTAATGCGTAAGCTTTTTTATCATTTGATAGGGTTTGGGATCAAGTCCTTTTGTCGAAGATGCGTGCTTCTGGAATCGAAACTCTTCTTTTTTGTGTTAGAGACTATCTCTCGAAACGTTCAATTCAATTGTTTCCACGGTCCATGCTTCAGCGCCGTATAGAAGACTGCGATGATCAGGGTGTCATATAGGATCTCCTTAGTAGTTCGAGTTTCCTTATTCGAACTTGAGTTCAACGCCCACATCTGGTCAGGCAAAAACATCATTGGTCCTACTAGATAGGATACAAAAGCGTGCGATAAAACTGATAGGAGACTCATCTGTAGCGAACTCTATAGTCTGGCTTGAACATCGTAGGAATGTCTCCTGTTAAGCACTCCTTTATCGCTATTACAACGAGATATTAATTCAAATATTTAACCGTAATACTCACTGTGCCATGATTGCTGATAAATTTACCCTCAAGCCTATCTTCGGACGTACTATGAAACAACACGAATGTGGAATGCTTTGCCAAAATCAGTTTTTCCTCTCCATTACAATTTACAGAAATTTAAAACCAAGGCACATGCCCTTGCTGTGCACAATCACTATAAGTCATAAAATGTAGTTCATGCAAATGTCGCTCTTCTAGGATCAACTAACTTCTATCAAAGAGTATACAACTACAAGAGTGCGCATCTCATACAACGAAAATTTACTATGAGGGGTACTGATGTTGATACCCCAGTGTGCACATTGCCATGCCAGCATCAAGGAACAGCATAGCCGATGCATACGAACGACGGAAATTCCCCTTCGCACTTACCGCCCGCGCCCGAAACGACTAAAACATTTTTAGCTGTGATGCGTACTCTATAGCTATATACCTCTTTGCTTCTATTGATCTGAAATGACCTATTTCGAGTCGGTTGCTGAGCTAATGGTTGAATATCGGTTGTCAGAGAATCTTTCATTGAGTACGCAACTGCAGATTCGAAAGAATTCTTAACCCAATGGCGTCTTCATCATACGTGTGTGGCAACTATCACAAATAGCATCTAATAACCTCGAATGGTTTAAGGCACGAGCTTAGCGACCATTTTCTTGCAGACGCGGTAGCCCTTCTAAGTCGAATCGCCAACATTTGGTTGCGAAAATCCAAGACGACCGGTTCAATAAGCAATCAGCCAACACTCGGACGTTCCATATGGGCCAAGAACCTCGCCGCTGCCCATGAAAGTGCATAACTTGAAGAATTTTGCGTGGGGCTGGGGCCTGCAAATGTACAAAACCCATCTGACCCAGTAGCTCAATGCTAATGACATAGACAACCCAGTTTGGTCGTTGACTTGTTGACTTGGTCGACAAGGTGGCGAATGGCTATGTAAACAACAAAATTGCCGTACATGAGACGACACCAACCCAAACAATGTTCACCAGGTGGCTTGACTTACTTAAGTGTCGTTGCAGTCCGGAATTAATCTGGGCCTCAACCAACATGCCTCTCCAATTAGCCCGGTCCTTAGCTATTTGCCTCCAGATGCGCATTCCAAGTTGGTTGGGGTCGGTTTCTACTTGTGCGCGCCACTTAAGGCCACTTCCTCTATTGCTTGCCCACGTCTTGCTGGGAATCGAAGCTTCTACGGGCCGAATTATTGGTGTCTATTTTTTCTTCATGTCCTAGCCAGCTGGTATAGTTCTTGGTTAATTGTTCATCTCCATAGCCCGTCAACGCAAACGGGACCGAAGATTTTTTGAGGAATTGTTCGCTCAAGACGACGAGGGATTTCTTTATGCTTTATGTTCAATGCTTCGGCGCCGTAAAGCAGGATTGGGATGATCAGGGTCTTATATAGGATTCCTTAGTAGTTCGAGTGAGGGCTTTACCATAGAATTGCCTTCTTAGCAAGAAGAAACACGGTTGGTAAGAGTAATACTTCGTTTGACTTCTGACGAGATGTTGTCCTCAGAGTAAATAGCGGAGCCGGGGTAGTCCAGTACTACGTCAAAGTTATATCTGTCAATGGTGACGTTCTGTGTAATTCGTCAATGTTGTGTGTCCTTTCGCGTGGACATCATATACGTACGCTTACCCTCATTTACTGCTAAACTTATTATAGTCCCTTCCTCTATATTAGCAAACGTGGTTATGACATCCCGTTGAGTTCGACCAATGATGTCAATATCGTCGGCGTATGGTAGTAGTTGCACCGATTTATGGAAAATAAAGATTGTGGCTGTGGAGTTTTGCACAATCCTCTCAAGAATGATGTTAAAGAAGTTATATGACAATGCGTCGGTCGCCTTGCCTTTTTCGATACATCCGTATCGAATGTTTCAGTAAGGTCGTTGCTAATGTTGATGGAACAGCGAGAATTTTCCATCGTCATCCTTCACAGGTGGACGAGTTTGGGCTGTATACCAAAGCTAGACATGGCTCTGTATAGTTCGTATCTATAAATGCTTTCGTATGCTGCTTCGAAATCGATGAGTACGTAGTGGATATCGATTTGGACTTCTTGGGGTTTTCCAGTATATCTGCTGAAGGGTGAAGATTTGATCAGTTGTGAACTTTTCTCGCCCAAAAACTCACTAATAAGGACCGATAAGGTTGTTAGTAAAGGGTTTCAGGCTTTCACATATTAAGGCAGATGATACCGTTTCCGTTATTGATAAATAAAACACCCGACGCGTTTTTTTGGTACCAATCAGACTCACCGTCAAAACCAGAAATTCCCATCGAAACTCAATGACATCTAAGAGTATCTACTCAGCATTTCCCGGTTGTTTACCTCTTGTGCCAATTACAAATGTTAAGTTCAATCTATGTGACCTAGATAATAGGGCATAACACATATAGGATCTTATAGGCAATGTTGAGGGAACTTATGCCTCTGTAGGGGTCGGGCAAACAAAGCTGATGTTCCATTCTCCAGGCATACTTTCATCCGGCCAGAGTTCGCCTGAAATGCCACCTTTTCGATCACGTGGTTTCCTTGCCCTTTTTTCTGGAAAGCCGGTGTTATTCTCTTCATATTCACCTATAGAGCTCAATGGCAGCTCTCGTCTTCACCTGCACCTTTGCCTTCGGCATTCTTCAATCTCAAACCGTTTCAAATCCAACACTTTCCAAATCTGAGCAGTGAAACAACAGTTGTTTCATTGTTATCCCTTAAGTGACTGATTTTCTGACACCATTTTTTGGAAAGGCTACTTTTATTCAAAATAAACCACTTTTTCATTGAAATCTAGATGTGAGATATGCAACAAAACGTTTTCGCGAACGCATCAGCTGAAGCAGCATCTAATGACGATAATTCACCAGCAACGTGAAGCAAAGGTTAATCTCAGCAATAATGGCGAGGAAGCCAGCGACAACATTCAAATAGATCAAAACATCTCCAACAGCGCCACTGACATAAAGACTATCCATCCGCCAACGGAGGCTCTGATCAATATACCCATAAACCGGATTTAATCATTCGCAAGCACTTTCCATTAAATTAAAATCGTGTTTACACCGTAATCTCGAAAATCAATCAGAGGAGCACTATTCATCACGGATCAACAATGACATCGACGTCAAGGCATCAGTTATAGCAACCAGGAAAATACACACATAAAGCGTGGGACCAATGCACCCTATATATTCCATGGGTGAAAAGGTCTTGATACATAGATATGTATAGGGTGTCGAATTTTTCGTGTTTCCGCTATATTCTCAGTCAAAAACAAATCCCGGGGTAAACGTTTAACTTGAGCTGATCGTATCAAAGGTTCAGTGTAGTTCTCCTCTCCATAATCCAACTGTACAGTTCCAAAGGAAGACCTAGCATAAGTATGTAACTGTATTCAAATGTACAGCAGCGAAAAAGAAAAACAACCCGAGATAAAGCTATCGCAAAAGTGTAATTTTAAATGTTTTTTTTTCAATTTCAATAGAAAAGAGTTGTTTATCAAGTATCTCTGAAGTTTTTGTTTTCGTTTCTTACATAAAATATATTTTATATATCCAGGCGCAACACAGTCTTAAGAATCCGCTATAAAACAATAAAAAAAAGAAAAACTGAGATAAAGGTTTCCTTCTCAAGACGACGCGAACACTTTGGGACAAAGATGATAATCGTGGGAATAACAAACAGCAGGTACAGGTAACTGTCATACGTGTGAGTATAGGATTTCAACTTTTCTCGGTTTTTCTATGAGTGCCGTGCTTCTTGGTTCGCATCGCTTTTTCGTCAATACGAACTAACCGATGATGGAGTTGTTGTTGTTGAGTTGTCTTCGGTTGTGTCCTCCGATTCGTAGGCGGTTTCATCACCGTTCTTCGATTTGGACGTGCTATCTGCTGATTGAGAACGCGTTGAACGATCTGCACTTGATCTTGAGTTAATATCTGCGAAATGCTGAATTGATCTCATCGCGCTCTGTGGTGGAATATTAAAAAGTGGATGTGTGGGCAGAAGTTCATTGCAGGAATCGCCAAGAATGAGTGGATTGAGTGTTGATTCGCAGTGTTGAGCTATTGATACGCCGCTTAGTGTGTAGCATGTGTGGTAGAGATCTTGGGGTCTGAAAAAAGGATTCTGTTAGTTGGAGAAATCGTGTAACAAGAGAAAGTGTTTTCTGTGTTTGCAACTTACTTGCCAGGCTTGTCGATTAGGCCACCATTGGGCTTCTGACAACAGAGTAGGATGTATTCCTGCAGCGCCACACAGTCAAAGAGGGATTTTTTGATGGGGTGACCTAGAAAAATGAGGTATTTAGTTAATTTTTCTATCTCTTCTAGGTGCTATATAGCATGGTGACTCTGTTCATTCCTGATTTCTATGACATGAAGGGTTTTTCGACTTGACAACTTCAAACTTTCAGTGTGAGCGAGCCCCTAAACCGATTACTAAACCTTCAATGTCAAAATATTCAGTAAAATCAACGTTCATCATAGTGAAGCACAAAAACGAACGTTTACAAATAATTAAAATTTCGAGTCGGCGGTGGCAACTTTAAGAGCGTTAACTACAATTTTGGGGCGTGATTCTCGTCCTAGTAGAAAAGCCATATGAAGTGTAAAAATTGAGTCAGAATATTCGATGCTTGATGTTGTCGTCACAGTGAGACTACGTTTTGCCCGAAGTTTGGAGAATATTGCTATGGCGCATCCATCGCAAACGAGCCAAATCAGTCAATTTCACAGCGTTCTCGAAATTGGGCCTCTCCAAAGACTACATTATGGCGAATTTTGCGTAGGGACACATGGTTAGATGTTGTAAAACGAGGGTAGACGCTGATTGGCTTTAACTTGGCAATGCCGAGTTGTTGTAACTCTGACTACACTTCAATTGTGCTTATTTTACCTCCAAGTGGTAACAATCGGACCATGGTCTTATTGAAGCATTTGACTTGCTAAACTAATAAGTGGGAGTGTTGACAACAAGACGAAATACCCGGCCTGTTGTCCCAGGCGAACCTAGATGAGCCGCTTCTACATATTCGGACAACAGGTTATTTAGAAATCTCGTGGGTAAGTCAGGCCCCTTGAACAGAGATGGTGGTGGATGAATCGAAAGTTCAACAGCAGCGCTCAATCCCATAGTGGATACTGATGGCCCCGAGTTCTAGGGGTATCCTATAAATTGGAACTGGCCCTCCAGGTTGGGGATTGCACTTTGGGTTAACTATACCCACCCATGGAAAGAAGTATTGATACGACGACGTTCGTATCTGCACCTAGAAGATTAAACAGGAGAGTTGCAGGCGAACAACTAGCGGAAGCCCGAAACCGCTACAAACAGACATTACTGCCATCCATGATGAAAAACTACGACTTCTACTGCGGACCGTGTTTAAGTGAGTAGAAACAGCGAACGCATTGTAACAATTCGCATCAATGCCAAATTCGCCAACATAAGCCCCACGCCCCGACGGAGGAAAAATATAGCGAAAGACTGCTTCTACGAACTCCTTGACAAAACTTCTGAGCGACTACCGAAGTACGATGTTAAAATCGTGCTGGGAGATTTTAATGTAAAAGTAGGAAGAGAAGACATCTTTAGCAGTATTGTCGGAAAAGACAGCCTACACGACAAACGTCTGGTAACGGACTTAGGCTAATTGACTTCGCTACGGAACGAAATGCCACTATAGCCAGCACACGGTTTTCTCACCTCGATATCCATAAGGACATGGCGGTCTCCAGATCAACGAACGATCAACCAAATTGATCACATTGCGATAGACAAGAGGCACGCATCCAGTATTTTGGATGTCCGAACATCGACTCGGCCCACTACCTAGTTGCAGCCAAGGTAAGAATGCGGATATCCAACACGCCACAACAAACCAGAAATACTGTAAAAAAATGTTTACGTCGAAATACTGCAATCGCAAGAGACCGCCAAGACCTTCGCGGAACGCGTATCCCTTAACCATTCGATGATCACCACAGTACCAGCATCGAATATAGAAGAACAATGATAACGACGCCAATAAGCCATTAAATCAGACTGATGTGCTAGGTTTCTCGCGGACACCAGCAAGAAACCCCTGGTTGATGAGGAATGCCGACAGATGCTCACAGCCAAGAACGAGGCCTACAATGCTAAGCTGCAGGTAAAGACGAGAGCTGCTATTGAGCTCTATAGGCAGAGAAGAAGGTAAGAACACCGGCTTTTCAGAAAAAAGAGCAAAAAAAGCGAACAGAATCCTGTCGATATGAACAAGGAAATATCGTAGTTGAGACACAGTCGATGCTGAGGATGTGCAAGAACCACTTCTGCAGACTCCTTAACGGCGATAACGAACAAGATTCCGCTGTCAGGCAGAACGAACCATTTAATATTGGCAACGGCAGCGAAAACTGCCAACCACCCGACCTAAGTGAAGTGAGGATAACAATATCTAAACTCAAGCTTAACAAGGCCGCCGTAAATGACGGCCTTCCCGCTGAGCTTTATGAAGCCGGCGGAGATGGCTTTGTAAGTACCATCCACCAACTTACAAGCCAAATCTGGTCGGATGAAAGCATGTCTGGAGAATGGAACTTCAGCATCGTTTGCCCGATCCACGAAAAAGGAGACCTAGTTTTGGTATACCGCCCAAACTAATCCGTCAGTGTAGGATAACGATGGAGAATTCTCGCCGTTCCATCAGCATCAGCAACGACCTCACTGAAACATACGATACGGATGTATCGAAAAAGTCAAGGCGACCGACACACTGTCATATGAATTCTTTGAAATCATTCTTGAGAGGATTGTGCAAAGCTCCCGAGCCATAAGCAGAGGTACAATATTCCATAAATCGGTGCAACTACTAGCATACGCCGACGATATTGGGATGTCATAGCCACGTTTGCTATTATAGAGGAGAAGCGGGAAAAATGGGTCTAGCAGTAAATGAGGAAACGACTAAGTATATGCTATCAACACGAAAGGACACACAACATCGACGAATTAGACAGAACGTCACCATTGACAGATAGAAGTTTGAGGTAGTACGGGAATTTGTCTACCTCGGTTCCGCTATTAACGCTGACAACATCTCGTCAACAACATACTTTCACCAACCGCTGTTTCTTCGGGCTAAGAATGCAATTCAGTAGTAAAGCCCTCACTCGAACTACTAAGGAGATTCTATGATCATCGCAGTCCTGCTCCAGGACGTATTCTTGATCGATTTGAGAGGGAAATTCTTCGAAAAATCTTAGGTCCCGTAGAAGTAGAAACTTTTCGCAACCAACTTGGAGTGCGCAACTGGAGGCAGTTAGCTAAGGACCGGGCTAATTGGAGAGGTATGTTGGTTGAGGCCCAGGTTTATCCCGGACTGTAGCGCTACTTAAGTAAGTAGGTAAGCACACGTGCTTTAACTGTACTATTATCTCACAAGAGTTTCTGAAAAATGAACTTGCTTTCACGGCCAATACTCTCTGTTTCTTCTGTCTGGATCAGATTATTTTTATTTGCACGTTTTAAATGCATCCGAAGTTTTCCGTCCAGTTTTACTCTGATTACAAAATTTGCTCTATGCGTCACTGTGCACTTTCAAGTTAAATGCAGCGTGCTCCGTTTCTTTTTCTAATATCTGCACATCGACATCTTCTTTCACCATACAAATCGAATGGCATCCAATGTTCAGATCAATAGAACCTTCGACTCCAATGTCCCCGCTAGGGTGGTATTGGGAGACTAGTTTACCCAAATAAAGTCAAGAACTCATCTCCATTCAGCGATTTTGAATAAATTCGAGCCTAAGGTTATTTACGGTACGCAATTTGTAGAGGAATAGGTGGAGAAAATCGACCAAATCCATACACCTATGCATATTCTTAACCATAGAAGAATGAGTCACCTTATGATACTTATTCTAGATTTCACTTGATAGCGTTGTGCGTTGTGTGGACAAAATAAGAGACACAGCCTTCACCATTAACGAGACATCCTATGACCTCACAATGGACCGCTACAGGTTATTTAACAGCACATTTCCCTTACCCCGATTCCGATATTCTTTCCAACAGATCTCGTAAAAATCAAAGCAATCGTTTATTCGTAATTACGACGAACACCGTAACAGCCAATGATCCTTCTATTCAGATAATAACAAAAGAAGATAAGATAAGCAAAGCTCGAACTAGAGCAACAAAACAACCGATCTGAATGATAATGTCTCCAAAGTTAAGCAATACAAAGGTACTAAGCAGATTCACATAAGCTATCTGCAGCGAATGCTTTCAGTAGCACACGGCCTGTTTTCGCAAGCACATATCACCATCATAGTTATCAAACTACGATTATCGAACTGGTAGAACATGAACCACATCATTACCAACCTACATCAATCAAGATCACCCAAAACAAATTTGAGAATCTCACCTTCTTTGGAAATGATGGCCTCGACAATTGGTAAAATAGCGCCAACCCAGAACGAGTAACATCCATCGACCAATTTATTGGTCCTCCCCTGGAAACCTCCTTCAAATGGCATTTGTCTCCCCAGCGCCCATTTCTACAACAAATCGTTACTTATTAGTTATTACGAATATTTCCCCTCACAAATTCCAATCTCATACAAACCAAAAGTAGTTGTGTATCACATTTACTGCCCTCATTGAGCAAAGCAAGCGCTGATATTGCACAAAATGTATAGCCACCGTGGGCTTCTAGATCAGGAGCTCCACCAAATCCCCCTTCATATGTTTGACAGCTTGCAATCCAATCGGCAGTACCAGCAAACAGTCTCGTCATCTCCTCCTCGGGGACATTTGTAAGCTTGGCGCAAGAAACCGCACAATAAGCGCCACGAACATCAGTTTCACCATCCACATGCAATCTGAATGATCCGTCTGGCTCTCGAATTGCCCACAAGAACTTCACCAGGGAATCTCTGTCGATAGCACGATATGCACTCTCTGTTCCAATCATACAGAGACTGTTAACTGCTGCATATGTGGGGGCTAAGTGTGAATATTGTCCAGGTCCACCAGCAAAGCCACCATTTGGTGATCGGCACCTACAAATCGAGAAAGTAAGAACGTTCCTATATACACAGGCGGCAATGTCTTACTTTGTCAAAAACTCGACAACATGACTCAAAGT
This sequence comes from Rhingia campestris, assembly GCA_932526625.1. Taxonomy (NCBI): domain Eukaryota; kingdom Metazoa; phylum Arthropoda; class Insecta; order Diptera; family Syrphidae; genus Rhingia; species Rhingia campestris. The sequence goes on from OW052183.1 coordinate 35,922,525, forward strand.
TTCATCGGAAAAGGTAAAACTCAGCAAATGTGCTGCATTCAAAATCCAATAGACATTCCATGGACGGCTCGAGTCTAAGCACTCGTAGTTGGTTGGCAATCGGCGTAGGTAGGCCTCGACATATCGCTGATGTTCTTCACGATAGAATTTCGCCACTTTCGGACAAAGGTATTGCAATTGTTGATATCTATCGAAGCATTTTTCGATACTGCTTTCGGTTTTTTGCTACAAAACCGCACAATGGTGGACATGAGTCAGTGGTTAAAATTTTGTTAATAGCGGGTGTTACCTGTTCGCGCGAGGTGACTGTTGACTCGCGTTCGTCGTCGAATTTATAATTCTTTAGGGCTGAGTAATCTCGAAAGTGAACTTCCATTATTTAATAAAAAAAAATATGTCGAACAAAAATGAAAATAAATATTTTTTTATTTGGATAAAAATTCGTCTTATGGTATAACAGTTATTAAGCTATATGTGTCAAAAGTGACGGCGAGGTTAGTTTGTTATTGGTAGGATGCAATGTTGTGACCAATGTCGTATACGATGTTAAAAAGGTGTGTTCCTTTTGTAGTTGCAAACCATCGAATTGAATGGGGAAAAATATTTATTGTGGTCTTCTCCAGCATGTCTAAAAGAAAATATGCATTAATGTATAAATAAACCTAAATATATTGCGAATTTTAGAGAATTTATACTACGTTCTCACTGATGTTCAAATGAGCTTATTTGCATTTTCACCAAAAAGGTGTTCTCACTAAGTTTTCGAATTACGTTTGACAACTGGCGTTTGAAAACAGAGGAAGCGGGATATGCAAAGACTTCGGTTCCGGATTCAAATGTTATCGACTCCGAAATTAAAATGGAAAACTCCAAGTAGGTTCTGGACGAAATTATAGCAGCACATACAGAGCAATAAATGTACCATCAATTGTTGTATAAATAACAAACTGAAAAAATACATTTTACGGGAGAAAGTTTGCAATGTTTACATTTTTACAATCAACCCTTCCTCTTTTTGTCACATGAATCCCATCCAATTTGAAATTTTAGCTGTTCCATTCCAATGAAAAAAGGTTTGTTCGTTTGCTTGACCTCTTATTTTTTCATATTATAGCGTTTTCCATTGGGAAATCTAGATTTTGATCTGAAATTTGATCTTTTTGAGTGTCAATGGAACACGATACAGATTTATTTTTTTTTTATCATTGTATTGGTGTCATTTCGTGTCTGTGAAGTTAGCGTCGGTGTAGCTGCCAACATTAAAAACATAACAAACATTTGAAAATACAGAAATTACATTCATATTTTTCCGAAGACGAACTAGATGAATTTTATAGTTCATGTATAACTTTATTTTCTGTGTCTATATCCATTATTAAAATCTAAACCCAAAGCACTCTTGTTTTTCACAACCGAAGTAAAAAATCAAAATGAAAATCACTCTAGTCAAACTGACAGCTATCATTTGTATTGGTATTGGTAAATCTGCCGAAAAATTCAGATTTGCAAAATTGATCTCTGATCAAAAAAAAAATCAATTTTTTCGCCTAATGGAACACAACAACTGTCAAAATCGGTCTTCAGATCAAAAAGAAACCAAATTTCCCACAAATGTGATGGTATTATCACATTACGGAAATTTGATTTTGTATGGGAAATTTAATCGTATTTGCAAATTGATTTCAATGAGCTTTTTTGCTCAGTGAGAACGTAGTATTAGAGAGATAATTTATGAGCGTTTAACCATGTTAGACCATTGGGAAAAAAAGTATGCTGATAAGTCTGAGTTATTTTCCTCAATTTAATTGATTTGTCAAAGACTCTTCCGACCAGAAAATGCAACATAGCCGCTCTACACGTCCTAATTTTTGCGCAATTCGATAGTACTATGTTTCCAATGATAAAAAGATATCAATGTGATAGTTGAGAGTTTGGGGTTAGTAAGACTGAAGCGCTATTCGAAAAAAAAAAACAATGCATTTTCGTTGTTAAGCAATATTTTAAAAATAATAAAGGTTTTTCAGCTTCATTCCGCAATTTTTCGCACAATACATATATGGCCATCATAGTAATTTAAAGCCATCAACTGTGAAGAGAATAATTGAAAAATACAGGGAGACTGGATCAATAAGTGATCTTAAGCTCGGTTTTTCAGTGCGAGATCATCCAAGTTTCGGGATTATACTCGAGTTAACTAGGGAAAGTAGTTTTTCAGTCAATTTAAATCCAGAGTTTACTTCGAGTTAACTTCTAAATATTATTGTGTTAACTCTGGGAGGCAATCAATTATTTAAAAACTAAATAGCTACTTGTACGATATATTTAGATTCTGCTATTCGAAAATGTTTTAAATATTGAGTGTGACTGTTTTAAGAAGAGAAAGACTTGTAAGAAAGCTGATAGCTGTTGTAGATTCTATAAATTTCGATAGCTTTCTGATAGCAAAATCGATAAATCATGAGTGCTACAAAAGTGCCTGGCCACACGTTTGTTGGAATGAAGGGCATCACTTAGGGCCTAGTTATAGCTATCATTGGAAAACATCATTGGAAATTTTCTCTTACTTCTTGCGTTTTTTTTTTTTTCAAATTCAATCATTGGCGAGTTGGTATCAGAACAAAGCTTATGAATTTTAGAACATGATTATCCAAACATATTTTTTTATCACATTTAATTTTCACTGATCATGATTTATTTTTTTGAAGTAATGTTTGCCGTTCCACCGAAATGAAACGAAATTTTCCTACGATTCCTATAACCAGTTATGGTCGGAGGTAAAATTTCAATTCCATCATGTTTTGTGTTCCAATGAAGTTGTTCAATGATAGCTATAACTGGGCCCTTACGCGACAGGTAGATTTTATGTGAGCAAAAAAAAGGTAGATTCCACCGAAAATCCACCGAGAACTTTCAAACTAAATTCTCGGTGGGAGCATGAACTTTCATTTATCCAAACCATTTCATTTTGACAAAAATACTCATTTGAAATTTGCCTTCGCCGAGTGCAGACCTCAATATTGATATCAGAGATACGAAAATATGAGGGTGTTGTTTCAGATTTCACTGCGTTCCTGATGTAAAAGCTGACTGCACTCCAACGACGCTTTTTTGTGTTCGTGGGAATGAAAGTCGTTGGGATAAACGTGTGGTCAGGCACAATTAAAATCATAACACAAGGAGTCATATCTAATCCTGCACTGAAAAACTGCTTTATGAGTTAATTCTAGATTAAATTTATTCCGGATAAGTTAACTCAGCACTGAAAAACCGGGACTTAGACACTCTAGGTGTCCTGTCACAGGTCGTTCAACAGAAAACAACGAAGCAGTTCGCTAGAGTACTAACAGTATTGACAATACAGGAACATCATTTCAGCACTGTAGGCAAGAATTGGTCATTTTTGAAGTGAATTCTCACTATAGACTTGAAACTTCATGCTTACAAAGTTCAATTGACTTAAAAACTGAAGACTACTGGTCATGCAGCGCTAAGAGAGTTCGTTGAATGAATTTTAAAACAACAATAACTGCATGCTGGATGGTCATTCTGTAATTTAAAAAACGATTATCATTTAGACGGTAGGCCAGACCTCTTGAGCAATCACTCAATAATCGTCTGTTATTGTTTTAAGTGAAGCAAATAAAGTGATATCAAGATGTTCCGTCGAAATCTTATCGCCAAACGATAATCACTTTATGGAATGAGGGCCCTGATTTTTCAAACAAAATCATCTTCAGTGATGAAGAACATTTTCGTCTTGAAAGCTTATTTGTTAATCGTCAAAATTGTCGCATTTGGGTTTCAGAAAACCCACGAGTAATTGTTGAGAGACAAATGCATGCACAACGCGTGATGTTTTGCGCGGATTTTAGGCTGGAGGCAATATCGGACCATTCTTGCTGGAAAATGTGGCTGGTCAGGCAGTAACAATTACATAATGGTGTTCGGTATCGTGACATGATAACCCTAGTTTTAGTACTTAATTTAGAAGATATGGATGTGACCAACATATGATTTTAACAAGACGGTGCCACGTGCCATACAGCCAGGAAAACAATTCAGTTACTGCATGAGCCATTTCCTAATCGTTTAATCGGCTGTTTTTGCGATCAGAATCGCCCGGATCATGCGATTTTACGCCATTGGACTTTTTTCTTTGGAGTTTTTTTTCTGACGTCAAACGTCTTTGCAAACAAGCCCACGACCACCAACGATTTAAAAGGGAGGTCATAGAATATTTCAACAAAAGAGTACGTACTTGCCAGCAATGCCGTGGCGGCCATTTATCCGATGTGCTAACTGCGAGTATTTCAGTATCGTCAAAAATGTGTCAACTATTCACCCCAATCGAGGTATACGTTCGGAACAATTTCCGAAACGAAAGTTAGTTACAATCGGAACTCAATTTTCTTTGGAGGTATCCGTTGCGAAATAAAATAAAAAAGCATACAATCGCGTTTGATTTATTCCACAGCAATTCTTCGTCGGACAACTTCTGAGGAAATTCAATGCATAGCTGTATCAAAAATTGTTGACTTAACGCATATCACCGATGCGCGAGCGTTGCATTTTATCGGAAGATCTGTCCGAAATGTTAATCGGAACATATAGGAGAAAATTTTCTTCGGAACGGATACACGGATAGGGGTAATTATGGCGTTTTTTTTTTTATTTTTTTTTTTTAAATTCATTTTTATTTTTTTTTATCTTATAACTAACTTACATGCTAGACAAAAATTAATAAAAACTAGCCTACTTATCTACTAACTTAACTAACTTACTTATCCTCTGCGGATATCCTAAATTAAACAATAACAACTTAAAAAACTAATGCCTTTCGGCCTTAAATCTAATTAAATTATTTTACAATAAATTTATCTTTTTGTTTACCAAGAAACATTTAAAAAAAACTTGGTTTCATGTGTTTTTTTTTTTATATAAACTTACTTACTAATTAAAACTACTTATGAACTAACTAAAACTACTTAGAAACTAATTAAAACTACTTAAAAATAACTTAAAACTAGAACAGCCACAGCAAGCATTTTTTTTTTTTTTTTGTGCCACCACGACTGTTTTTACTAACCTAACCTTAAGTGAAACCTTAGATATATGAAAGTCGGCCATACTTCAAAATGAAAGTCAAGAGTCAACTACCTATAACTAATCTTGCAGCCACCACAACAGGTTCTCCTGTTGCAACCTACTCCGACGGTCCCAATCGGACACACTCCTGCTGAACCGCAGGCGCTCTCCTCCGCCCTTAGCGACTACGTCTCGGTCGTACAGGAGCCGCCTATCCACAGTTCGTCGGAAGACGTGGTAGATTAGCGGAACCGCCGATCTGTCCTGTATCAGCCCTCGACTATCCAAAAATAGGAAAGCTTCAGGCGGAATAAAGCCGCTTAAACGCGCACTTTCAAAATATTCATCATTGGGGTAGAAGGCCCCAAAGATGAGACTATTGCTCGAGGTCATCGCTTTTGCCGCGTGAAACCGAATGAGTTTCACCAGAAAATTGTCTATCCTGTTTATGTTGGCCCCGTTGTATAGGACCTGGTTGGAATAATATTTTGTGTAGTCAGATACTGGTGTTCTGCGAAGTCCAAGGCAGCTTCTCAAACACTGCCTCTCAAACATCCGTATCTTTTCCATTTGAGATGGGGCAACGTTGAACCACACCGGGCACCCATAGGCAATCATCGGTCTGATAAGAGACATGTAGCAAATCACCTTCACCCTGCTGTCAAGACGGCTGCTATAAAACAATCGTCTTGTCAGGGCAAATGCTCCCCTAGCTCTCGCCAGAGCAGCATCTACATGTCTTCCGAAATATAGATACTGATCCAGCCAGATGCCAAGGTACTTTACTACACTTTTACTCGCCAGTGGATGTCCGTTTGGTCCAACGATCACCAGCTTGTGTCCTAAACAGGATAGTTTCCGATTTCTGAAAGTTGATTTTCAACTTCCAGTCATCACAATATCTCTGGATCTTATCGAAGTCCCGCTGCAAAAGAGTTCGGATGACCTCGACAGGGTAATTATGGCGTCTGTTTGAGGTATTTCACATGAAAATAGTATTTAGGATGCTTTCGAATATCCGTTTCCAAGTTTCAGACTTAAGAGTCTATTGTGACGATGCAATACCATCATTGGCTACATTAACACCGTGAACTTAATATTTTAGTCTCAAAAATTTTCTGTTTACATAGTAAATGACTAAATGCAGAAACAACACATGTATACTTCATTAGACATCTTTTGCATTGACGTGAATGGTTTTTTATACCCTATCCCATAGGGGGGTATATTAGTTTTGATACTTAGTTTGTAACATAGAGAAATAATTTTGCTAAATATACCTCAAAGTATATGGATCGACTCAGAATCGCTAGCTGAGTCGAATTAGCCATGTCTGTCCGTCCGTCCGTCCGTCCGTCTGTCTGTTCGTCACCGATTTTTGGGCCTTAAATTTTGAGCTAGGATAATGAAATTTGATATATAGGATCCTCGTCCGTGCCACCAGAACAAGTGTAAAAATTTTTGAAATCCGCCCACTGCCACGCCCCCTTTTTAGGAAAACTTATTTTTTGGCCAAACCGTAAGACAATCCTAATATCTATATTTCGTTCATACAACGTTTTTTGCCACGCCCACTTTTTGGGGGCGTTTTTAGTAAAAAACGCTTTTTGTCAAAATTTTAAAACTTTCGAAAAAATGTTGATGAAATACTTCCGCAATGGGAATATAAACATTTTGTCCATAGATCATTTTCACCTACGCCCACATTTTGGGGGCGTTTTCTTACAAAAACCATTTGTATACCTCATCCCAAGGCATTAGCAATAGAAATACGTTGTTTTTTGTCTAACCACAAAAGATTTTGAGAAATATATTGTGAAAATGCCATTTTCTGTATTTCATCGCCATAAGGACTATATTTTGAGGATATTTATTTAAAGGATGGGATGGGATAGGGTATTCAACGATCCGCATAGCGGATTGTAGCCTCTCATATGTTTTTTTCCAAGATCAGTCCAATGCCAACATGGACAATAACCGTGACAAGGGGCGGAGTAGAAAATTCCTTGCTATTATAGCAGTAACTGTAACACGTCAATTGAATGTATGGTGACATCTATGCGCAAGTGAGAATAAACAGTTAAATTTTTTATGTTTCAGGGCCCTCAATCCGTAAAGTGATTATCGTTTGGCGATAAGATTTCGACGGAACATCTTGCATCAGAACATCACTAAATTTGCATTTTAGGCCTTTTATCAAAAGCGAGAAAGAATTACGGTAGAACAAATTTTCGTTTCTTCGTATGTTTTCTCAATTACATCAGTAATTCGTTGTACTTGGTCGATTGTCGATTGATCAGCCCAGGCCTTTATTTAACATAAATGGAGAATTATTCGGAGATGAAATATATAAATAAATATTTACATTGAATATTTTCCACATTAACGTTTTATTAAATTGTCCTCTCATAATGTGTTATCCTTCAGATTATTTCTTGGAATTTTATGCATGCTCATTGGTGTTGACACTGTATTAAGCACAATATCAGTTAATAAAATAACCGTCCGAACACCAAAAGATGGTGACATTGGATTAATATTTGGTAAAAAAAAACAAATGAATAAAATTTATATATACAGTTTCAATACTCTTTTCGCCTGACAGATATTAGCATAATTAATACTGCAAATGAAGAAAAGGAACTATTGGAATATTATATTCGTCCTGCAACTGAGTGTTGTGTGAACTTGACAAATAGCTTAATGATGCCTAATGTAAGAACTGAAACTGAATATTAAAAAAATACACTTCAGATATATTTTCGTAATCATTTTTAAAGGCTGGTAAAATAATTGGTGGGTCCTTCGGATATATTGAACCGGGAGCTATGCAAACGATTTCAGTAATTTGGCCAACAACTGTTAGAACTGTCAATGTATTAAAAAAATGTATTTGATTGTTAAAAAAAATCTTTATTGTAGTACATCTTCAATCGGGTGGGTCACTGCCAAATCATTATTACTTCAACAAATAATGCCAAAAATGAAAATAAGGAATTAATCCAAGAGCTTCAATTTGACACTAGGTTTACAGAGATCGATGCAACTGGCACGACTTTTAGAAAACGTAAATATATTTTTGTAAATAAATATTATTTTGTATGGTGTAAATACTTTTTTTTTAATATCAAAGATAATAATAATTAATTCTAGGTAAGGAATATATCGAGTGTTCGAATTGGGATATGGACTTTTTAAACAACTGTGCACCTGTCAAATGCGAAGAAAAGTATTTGGGGAAACGCAGTTTCTACAATACTACGACAAAAATGTGTGAATCAACTCCTAAATGCCTTGGCAAAAATCAAGTAATTATGAACAAATAGAAGTGTGTGATTGAAGAATTTAATGTTCGTTGATAGATTTATGATATTTATGCTAATGAGTGCATGGATTCAAGTCAGCTAATGGACGCTGAGGATATTGAAAACATTAAGAGAGGGAAATATGAAAATTATACATTGGATCTTTCAAGAAGTCAATCGGTAGGTAGTATTATGGTATGAATTTGTCAATTACTGTGGTCTCAAATATCCCAAACAAATAACGTAAATTTTCAATTGTTTACCAGTTCTCTTGATCAAACTGTAAGATTATGGGAACTCATGATCTTGTAGCTTCTACACTCGATGAAAATAGATTAAATCGTTTACATAAAATTACATAAGTAGTCAATGAAACAACAATTAAGATGTTGTTATATAATTGAACGCATAGAAAAAATAACTTTGAATAATTGTTGTATGTCACATCACTTAAGAAGTTGTGGTTCCATTTAAAATGTAACATACTTTCTTGACTGTAAGTGAATCCCCTACCCGTCGCCGTCGTTTATTTGTAATACTTGAGATCAACTCATTCTGAATTCCTATGAAACGAAAAATCGCTTTTGAACGATATATAAAAAAAACAACACTGTATGATCATTCTGCTAGTGCTTTTTGATGAATTTTTCATCTCAGAATTGTCAGTTAAGAGTTTTATGGTTGCCAGTAGAAAAGTCTCTGAAGAATCATCACTAGTATTGGAATAGTCCTTTTTTTTAATGATAAGTGATCACCCTTTTTTATTAGAATTCGCTTAAACACATCTGAATGCTTTATACATATAGTTATACAGTGCATAAGTATTTATGCAGCCTTTATTCAGGACAAAGTCTTATTCATAAAATATTTTCCCATCCATTAAAGTTATACAGGGTTTGTGTCAAATACTTGACCAAAAAGAGGGAAATCTATTACAATTAGCTGTTACACAGCTCGTTAGAGTTACCAATGGATAATTTGTATGGTTGCGAAAATCATGGCGACCACATCTTTCTACACTTTTATAACATTTTGGTGACTTTGTTGACTCAATAACATCATTTACAATGTGGTGTCTGTATATAAAGCAGAAATTAAACAGTGAAACACAACTGCTATACAAAAAGACCCTCTTTTACCTCTGAACGATTTTTTCGACTTACAATTGTGTCATTGGTAACCCTGAAGCCGGTTGTTTTAGGCAGATATAAAAAACTTAACAAACACTTATACAGGCACCATTCAACTATCAAACACGTTTAGGTTATGCAGCCTATATTCAACGTTGTATACGTTTTATGAATAAGGTTATTGCGTCTCAAAACATTTTAAACAGTTCCTCACTTTATGAATAAGGCTGAGTATGTTACATACGTGATAAGTAGATTGAAGGGAGGAAAGGAGAAGTTTTTTTTTCATAAAAGTTTTATCGACAAAAGATGCGTTTTGATGACAATCATGTAAAACAAAATAAAATAAGTTATTATAAGATGCGAAGTAAGAACACTATTTAATAGAAAATAGTAGAAAATAGGTTATCTGAGATCTTTTTTTTATTAAAGGGCCGATTTTTCAATTGTAGTAGAACAACATAACTTAGGGCCGATTTTTCAATCGGCAGATAAGCAATCAGATAACACTTGACAGTCAGATAACACAAAAATACATTTTTCAATAGGCGTATAGCACTTATTCTAGGTATGTAACAGTTGTCTGGCGAATGAAATTATCTGCTCCTCAGTGAGGTGCGTAAACTTTAACTGACTGTCAAAAGTAAGAAAACTAGTCTGCTAGCTCTAACACATAACATTGTCACTATATCTCTCTCTTTTTATTTCAGTTTCGTGAAGTTAGACACAATTTAGTTTGACAAAATCGTTTAATTACAATCATCCAGAGTTATTCAATAATTGAAAAACCAACATATACTTATCTAGTAGATAACGAGTGCAATACATTTATTCATTAGACAGCAATCAGACTGTTTAACTGAGAATTGAAAAATCGGACCTTAATCAATAAAATCTCAGATAAGGCAGCGGAAACATTTTTTTAGGCATTCGTCGAACTCACCTAAAAAAATCAATTTTATTGCCCTCAGTTACAAGTTTACAACAGTAAACCCATACAATATACTAAATTCGTAAACGATATTGGATATCGATATATATACTTTTATCTCGTAAAAGCTCGTCAAATATTAAATACATGCTTGAAACATGCATATTTGTGGGCGCCGTGGCTTAGTTGGTTAAAGCGCCTGTCTAGTAAACAGGAGATCATGAGTTCGAATCTCGTCGGGGCCTAGAGTCGTGTGACTCGATTCTTTTTTTTTTTTGTTAATTTTGTATGGCTATGAACGAGAAAATGATTATTTCTTGATCAATATATTTTTGCATTGATCAGAGTGGCGCACATTGATAGATGTTTTATAACTTCTTGTTATGTTCCTGCTAAGTTTAATCTGACGTTATTGTTTTTCATGTTATGATGCTATTCATAGTCATACACAATTTAAATCTATGTCGAAACGGAAAACTCGAGTCTAACATAAAACGTGGCAGAAGGTATGTTTATGTTTTGTTTAACTTATGGCGTTTTTCATTGGGAAATCTAGATTTTGATCTGAAATTTGATCTTTTTGAGTGTCAATGGAACACGATTCAGATTTATTTTTTTTGTCATTGTATTGGTTGTTACCGTCGTTTTTCCCCTACCCGGCGTCGTTATGGGGGAGGTTGCCTGACCAACTCTGGAGAATGGCCGTGTAGTATGATGGAATATGGGCGCCACACGATTGTCCCTCCCTCTTAACTACCCACGGACTTATTACCGTGACTAAACCGTGGGATTCGCTTTTTTTACGTTTTAACAACAAAATGTATAATTCAAAAATTCAATTATTTTTACTTCTGAATACTTACAAGCTAACTTAATTCTATTTACAAATTTTAACTTAAATCTACGTGTAACGATACAATTGTAAATATAAAAAAAAATGTAATCTTCTAACGTACAAGACTGGTTTCGGTTACTTTGCCACGAAATTCCACGATTTCCTCTTGCACGTACCGTATCTTACTTCGCGTCTTCGAATCGAATCAACAATTCAACATTTATATTTCTCTCTTCCGTTTATTTCTGACGAATCTATCAACCCGAACAATCCACACCGTAGCGAAACGCACCGTAGCGATTATACCAATAAGTTCTACCGCATTTACTAACACCACAGCAAGAAAACACTTGTCAATAAACTTACGATATCTTTAATATCTCTCCTTAAGTTGAGGATGATTATCGTAGCCGCCTGCTTGCTGTTCCGGTGATGCTTTTGGCAGATGACTGTGTTGTCTTCCAAGTCCTTTGGTGTCGCTCTCGTTGTTGGTCACAATATTGTTCGTAGTCCCACACAAAAACCTTCAACCACAGGTAATTTCTCTGTTAAGACAAAACCAAAAACTCATGTAATTCCTATATTTCGGATTGCACTTTAACATTTTGTGTTACCTGGGCTGTATTTTTTTATTAAATTTCTGAACGAGTATTCATATATATACTCTCTCTATTTAAATTCTTCACCCTACTTCATTTGTATAAATCTCACTATTTATTTATCTTCCACTTTGTCTTCACTCGCTATTTAAATTTGTTCCCGGGCGAACTGCACACTTCTGATTTACTTTCCATACTCAGTCCATGTCAATAGTACTCCTACAAGAAACCTCGCATCGTACCATTTTGCGGGTTCTTTTCTTACTAAATTAACAGCTAACACACAATCGCGCCATAGTCCAGCTAGTTAACCGAAATAAGATACAAAAAAAAATAAAAAAAAGAAAGTATCTGACCCTTTGGGGATTTGAACCTACACCTCCCGAGTGCAGACCTCACGACACTTGCTCTGCGCCACAACCCGATATAAAATTTTTGTGTCAAATTGTATTGACGAGTTTAGAGGGCAAGATGACATCATTAATTAGTACAAATTCAAAATTTTAATAATGCGACGAAAACCTTTAATGAGGCGATCCATAATATTTCCCCCTTTCTTTCGAAAGGTTTTCGTCATAGTACATTTTAAATTAAATCATCTTTGTCATTAAAAAGTTTTAAATCTTTCGCATGCCAAATGCCAACCTTTTTCCCATTTTTATCACCCAGCTCGTAAGTCCAAGGTGATACGCTCCGAATTACCTCAAAGGGGCCAACATATCTTGGGGCTAGTTTTGCGGTGAAGTATTTTGCGGCATCCGACAAAACGAAATTTCTCCGAAGGACAAGGTCCCTTGGATAGAACTTTGTGTCTCTATGCCTGAGATTGTAATGACCTGCAGATCTTTGCGCTGATGTCTCCATTCGTTGCCGTACATCTTCTACCACTTCGCCTAGTGCCTTAGCGAAAGCCTGAATATCACTTGACCTATCTGCCGTAAAACCATCCGCTGGGTTGGGAGACCCGTCACCCTTAACCTGCATCTCTCTACCAAACAGAACAAAATAAGGCGTTGTTTTTAACACTTCATGTGTTGAAGTTCGAATCGCACAAGCCACCTTTGGAAGAAGACTATCCCAAGTTCGGTGGTTTTCTGAGATATAGGCACGAAGTTTGGTCTTGAGTGTTTGATTGTATCTTTCAGCAGGGTTAGCTTGAGGGTGATAAAATGCTGTAAAACTGAGGCTGACTTTGTAAGAATCTGCAAGATTAGCCAGGTCTTTGCTCTTAAATTGCACCCCATTATCACACACAATCCACTTGGGTACACCAAACACTAAAAATACCTGCTCTTCCAGAATTGTACGCACCGCCTGTGCTGTAGCCGTCCTGACTGGGAAAAACAAAGGAAATTTCGAGAAGAAGTCCACTATTGTCAAGACATAACAATATCCTTTCGTCGATCTTGGTAGAGGCCCGATGAAATCCATGCAAAGCATTTCCCATGGTTTACTGGTAGTTGTCCGAGATGCCATTAACCCTGCAGGTTTTCGTAAATCAGGTTTCACCGTCTGACAAACTGTGCATTTACGAACATATTGGGCAATACCTGGTTTCATCCTAGGCCAGTAGTAACTAGAAGCTACTCTATCTAAGGTCTTTTGAATTCCCCCATGACCACTAAGAATATCATCATGACAATTTCTGAGAACTTCTACTCTCCCTTCCTTTGGAATAACTTGTTTCCACAAGTCACCGTCCGATGTGCTCAACTTAGGATATCTCGGCGGCACTCGCTTAAACAAAACCCCTTCCGATATCTTCCAATCGGGATATTTAACACTATTTTGTTCAACCTCATTTAACATCCTTATATACCACGGATCCCTTGTGACTACGGAAAGTGTCGCTATTCCTTCTGTCGTTCTGGATAGGGCGTCTGGAACCAAGTGCTCCTTACCCCTCCTATGAATAATCGTAAAATTATATTGCTGTAACTTGACCGCCCATCGAGCCAACCTACCCTGCGGGTCCTTTAAGTTACTAAGCCATATTAAAGAGTGGTGATCGGTAACCACCGTAAACGCACTACCTTCCAAGTACGGGCGAAGTTTCTCGATTGCCCAAAGAACAGCAAGACACTCCCGCTCCGTCGTAGAATAGTTGCGTTCCGTCCTGGAAAATGTTCTGCTAAGGTAGCTTATCACTTTTTCACCCTCTCCCCCTTGATCTTGAGTCAAAACTGCCCCTATTCCGTAGCCCGAAGCATCTGTGTGTACAGTGAAAGGTAGCTGAAAGTTCGGACATGTGAGTATTGGTGCAGTAACTAATTTTTCTTTCAAGGTACGAAATGCATTCTCACATTCCTCGCTCCATACAAAACGCCGTTTTTTCCTTAAAAGTCCGGTTATGGGCGCGATCAGATCAGAAAAATTTTGTACAAATCGTCGATACCACGACACCATACCCACAAATCGTCGTACCCCGGTGATTGTGCTTGGTCTGGGATACTCGATCATGCACCTCACTTTGTCAGGGTCTACGAGAAGACCCTTAGCATTTACAACATACCCCAAATACTTCAACTCATCCTTACAGAATTCACATTTGTCTCGACTCAAGACCAGTCCCGCTTCATGAATGCGTGTTAAGACAATGTTGAGAATTTCCAAATGCTGCTCAAAGGTTTCCGACACAATAATCACATCATCAAGATACACAAACACGTTTGGTTCAAGGTCGGCTCCGATGACTGTATCAATAAAACGCTGCCAGGTCGCTGGAGCGTTGTGGAGCCCAAAAGGCATGCGGCGAAATTGATACAGCCCCTTTCCGGGAATAGTGAACGCGGTGTATCTCTTCGATGATTCGGCCATTGGAATTTGCCAGTATGCAGACTTGATATCTAGAGAAGATAAAAATTTTGCATTCCTCAACTTATCAAGAGTGGCAGACACATAGGGTATCGGGTAAGCATCGCGCTCGGTCACTTGGTTTAGCTTTCGAAAATCAACGCAAAAACGGTAACGGCCATCTTTCTTCTTAATTAATAAAATTGGGGAGGACCAAGGGCTGGAAGAAGGTTCTATAACACCTGCTTTGAGCATATCGTCAACTTCCTTATTTATTTGTTCCTGAACTATAGGAGAAACAGGATAATATCGCTGTTTTATCGGTTCTGCACTAGTCTTAATAACATGCTCCACCAGAGTAGTACAGCCAAGCTGTTCGCCCGTTGGTGAGAAAATCTCTTCCACTAATCTGTCCAAACGAGTTCTCTGAACACTCGTGAGATTGGAACTAACTTCGCTTTCGCACACCTCATCAGCAAAAGTCCAAACGCGTTTAGCTATGTCAGGAATTATACAGAATAGTTCCCAAAAATCGGTACCCAATATAAGACTATGTGCCAGTTTTGGAATAACAAGTACTTCCATAATCTTAAAGGCGTTTTCTACCTTGATTGGGACCTGAATTCCTCCAGTAACTTCCACCCCGTCTCCATTAGCTACCGTCACTTTTTCTACTCCTACCCTAGACAATTTACAATTTAAGCTACTCAGCGCTTCCCAACCTGGCCCTCCAAGTATCGTACGCGAAGCTCCTGAATCCAACAACCCCAAAAATTTTACACCATAAATTTCCACATTTAAGTAAGGGCGCCTATCGGAACCCTTCCTCTCCAATATAAAATCGAGAGCCAAATTACATATCACGTCCCCTGACCCCTTTTTCCCCTTCACATTCGAAGGCTTTATCGCGGCTTCATGTGACCGACTCAATGACCCGCCTGTCCCTGAGTCGACACGGTGTTTCCCGACGCAGACGCCTGGGGTGTACAACGTGGACAACGACTTCGAATGAAACCAATGTTATTGCACCCATAACAGCGTACTGGCTCGGGACATTGAGCTGCCATATGGCCAGGTTGCCTGCATCTAAAGCAGGTGGAAGGGACTGGGGCTCGTCGAGGAGGCAGACTTACGGACTGTATTTCGGCTTCTTCCAAAGATTCTATATAGGCAAGGTCAGGTTCTAAAAGTGTATTATTCCGCCTTGTTGGAGGAGGAACGAAGCTCTCTACTTGGTATCGGACTGCCTCCAATCGATGTCCCACTTCTACCAGTTTCGCTATCGTGGGAACATCTACCAAAGCCATCTGGGTCTGATAAAACGGAGAGATATTCTTTCGTATCCACCGCAGTTTGATTTCGTCGGAGCACTGTTCAGTGAGACGAGAAAACAACCCTAGCATAATGCTGACATAAATTCCTATAGTTTCTGTCCTTCCCTGCGTCCTACCTCGGATCTCTTCCCACAGTCTGTCATCATACCCTGGCGGTAAAAACTCTGTTTTTAACTTCCTTACTAAATCAGGCCAGTTAACGATGGACTGTTTATTTGCTCTGTACCATACTGCAGCTTTTCCGTCGAATAAATCGTAGGCCGCAGAAAAAAGCTCAGATTCACTATAACTCCTAGCTTCTCTTAACTCCTCGACTTTCTCCAAGAAGCTACTTATCGACTGGGTATGATCGCCATTAAATTTAACACCCCACTTCATAACTGGCACTCTCTTTGTTTGTAGATAAACAGGTGAAGATATCGCCATCGGCGCGATCGGAGATGAAGTTGCAATAGGATGGGAATAGTTCTCGTCTCGATTGCTACTCCGGATATCGACAGGTGTCGCCCTTCCATACCGCGCTGGGCCTGGTCCTACTTCTTCTAACTTTTGCTCCTCTGAGCTTGCCTTGATGTCTAAATTTGAAAGTAAGCCCACTATCTGCATCCTTGCATCGGCAAGAATTGACTTTTCCTCAGGGGAACTGGCTTGTGATCGTCCTAAACGTCGCAATACCCATTCCGACTTCGCTACTACTTTTTTATACGCAGACGATTGTTCGTCACCTACGAATTCATTGCAAAGCTTTTGAATTTCATCTAGCTTAGCTGATACCGCTGCCTTGTCCTCTTCGAAACTAAAGGGATAATCAATTAATAAGAAACTAGAATCCCTCTTAAGTGCTGTTCGCAGCATCTTCCTCATCTCATCTACATCATTACCCCGCAGCCCACGAACGTCTAATTCGTACGTCAATTCCTCGGAATTCAATCGATTGATTTCCATTTTGCTGATATCTATAAAACTTATTATTACTCTGTGGTTGAAGGTTTTTCTTTTTTATATACTTGAACTTGGATTCTTGAGAAAACAATCAACAACGACACAATATGAACAAGGAAAACAACCAAATGAAATTAAATATAAAAAAAATAAACGAAATAACAAGAAAATCGCGATCGTTATCTATAACCCGACGATAACGTTTTTAAGGCGTATAATTGGTTTAAATAATAATTAATATGGCCCCACGTTGGGCGCCAAAATGTTACCGTCGTTTTTCCCCTACCCGGCGTCGTTATGGGGGAGGTTGCCTGACCAACTCTGGAGAATGGCCGTGTAGTATGATGGAATATGGGCGCCACACGATTGTCCCTCCCTCTTAACTACCCACGGACTTATTACCGTGACTAAACCGTGGGATTCGCTTTTTTTACGTTTTAACAACAAAATGTATAATTCAAAAATTCAATTATTTTTACTTCTGAATACTTACAAGCTAACTTAATTCTATTTACAAATTTTAACTTAAATCTACGTGTAACGATACAATTGTAAATATAAAAAAAAATGTAATCTTCTAACGTACAAGACTGGTTTCGGTTACTTTGCCACGAAATTCCACGATTTCCTCTTGCACGTACCGTATCTTACTTCGCGTCTTCGAATCGAATCAACAATTCAACATTTATATTTCTCTCTTCCGTTTATTTCTGACGAATCTATCAACCCGAACAATCCACACCGTAGCGAAACGCACCGTAGCGATTATACCAATAAGTTCTACCGCATTTACTAACACCACAGCAAGAAAACACTTGTCAATAAACTTACGATATCTTTAATATCTCTCCTTAAGTTGAGGATGATTATCGTAGCCGCCTGCTTGCTGTTCCGGTGATGCTTTTGGCAGATGACTGTGTTGTCTTCCAAGTCCTTTGGTGTCGCTCTCGTTGTTGGTCACAATATTGTTCGTAGTCCCACACAAAAACCTTCAACCACAGGTAATTTCTCTGTTAAGACAAAACCAAAAACTCATGTAATTCCTATATTTCGGATTGCACTTTAACATTTTGTGTTACCTGGGCTGTATTTTTTTATTAAATTTCTGAACGAGTATTCATATATATACTCTCTCTATTTAAATTCTTCACCCTACTTCATTTGTATAAATCTCACTATTTATTTATCTTCCACTTTGTCTTCACTCGCTATTTAAATTTGTTCCCGGGCGAACTGCACACTTCTGATTTACTTTCCATACTCAGTCCATGTCAATAGTACTCCTACAAGAAACCTCGCATCGTACCATTTTGCGGGTTCTTTTCTTACTAAATTAACAGCTAACACACAATCGCGCCATAGTCCAGCTAGTTAACCGAAATAAGATACAAAAAAAAATAAAAAAAAGAAAGTATCTGACCCTTTGGGGATTTGAACCTACACCTCCCGAGTGCAGACCTCACGACACTTGCTCTGCGCCACAACCCGATATAAAATTTTTGTGTCAAATTGTATTGACGAGTTTAGAGGGCAAGATGACATCATTAATTAGTACAAATTCAAAATTTTAATAATGCGACGAAAACCTTTAATGAGGCGATCCATAATATGGTGCCATTTCGTGTCTGTGAAGTTAGCGTCGGTGTAGTTGCCAAAATTAAAAACATAACAAAAATTTGAAAATACAGAAGACGAAGTCGAACTAGGTGAATTTAATAGTTCACGTATAACTTTATTTTCTGTGTCTATATCCATAATAATAATAAAATAATAATAATAATAAAATAATAATAATAATAATAAATCCAAACGCAAAGCACTCTTTTTTTCACAACCAAAGTAATAAATCAAAATGAAAATCACTCTAGTCAAACTGACAGCTATCATTTGTATTGGTATTGGTAAATCTGCCGAAAAATACAGATTTGCGAAATTGATTTAAGATAAAAAAATCATTTTTTTTGCCCAATGGAACACAACAACTGTCAAAATCGGTCTTTTAACAGCTTCGGATAAAAAAAAATTGATTTTTTTCCCAATGGAAAACGTCAAACATTAGTCAAACGTCAGAACATTTTAGTTTAACAGCGTTAAAAATCGGAATTTTGTTTTTATATTTGTTGGATCCCCTATTGATTGTATCTAAGTGTGCATATTAAATGTACGGACAAATACGTGCTTACACGTATGCTTTAAAGAAGTAAACAATATATTTGACAATGGGAAACCCACATCTCCAAGAATTCCACTATGAGAATTATGCGTGGAGAATTATGGAGCAAATTTATTGAACTTAAGGAATCCTCCTGTCGGCTTTGGCACATTACAACAAGAAACAAAATAGATAGTGCCTTAACTAAGGGTCTCTGCATGGAAAAAAGGCAGCCTTCCACCCTCTTCGATCCTAGGCACGTTGGAGTCAATAGTCCGTCTTTGTCTCATCTGCACAAAGGTGTGGAGATGCTTGCGGTTGATATAGACTTCGAGGTAGATGAACTCTTTAACTACCTCAAAATTGTTGTTGTTAATAGGTAATGACATTTCCAAGGTTGTGCGTCAACAGTACTTTGTAACTACAAGACCAACGCGTTTCGTATCTTCATCAATAGCCGTACATGCTTCTATAAGGTCAATGTGTTGATAACGTCTGTGTTGATAACGTCTGTAGTATTTCGTATTAAGACTTGCCGTACGCACTTTGCTTTTCTAA
The DNA here is from genome assembly GCA_932526625.1 of Rhingia campestris. Taxonomy (NCBI): domain Eukaryota; kingdom Metazoa; phylum Arthropoda; class Insecta; order Diptera; family Syrphidae; genus Rhingia; species Rhingia campestris. The sequence continues at coordinate 35,942,189 of OW052183.1, forward strand.
ACGAGATTGAAGAAGTCGCATGATGTACCGTGCCCTTGTCAGAGTTCGCTACATCTTTGGAAAAGTTCAAATGAGCCTCGTATGTCAAAATTAAAGTAAATCCATCAATTTTGTGCTCTATAAGGAGGAAAAAAAAAACAACAGTTTGGTATAGTTATGAGCTTTCTTTACAGCTCTGTAATAGTGGCATATTTGCTATCTGAAATTGAAGCTCGTGATCTCGACGATATTTCGTTCCAGCGCTACTTGCTACACAGCTCAAGAAACCATAGCTTTATTTTGGAAACCGGCGCTTTCGATCAATCTATTGGCCACCAAGATCATGTGATATCACACCTCAATTCGTTTTTCTTTTGTGGGCGTTAAGTCCAAATTCTATACGGAGAATTATGGAGCAAATTTATTGAACTTAAGGAATCCTCCTGTCGGCTTTGGCACATTACAACAAGAAACAAAATAGATAGTGCCTTAACTAAGGGTCTCTGCATGGAAAAATACCGGCATACAAAATGGCCGGTATGTGAATATTGAATAAGTTTAAAACAAGTTTTTGAATACAAACTTTAATAAACTGAAATGCCTCTATTAACCAAAGCTAAAAGTGGCCTTTTTTTCTGCGTTTCCATCACCTTTTCTAGCATCTCGGCCGTTAGCTCGTCAATGGTCTGAAACTTGAGGGCGTACACTTTGCTTTTCAAATAACCCCACAAAAAGAAATCAGGAAATCTGGGTGTACAGTCAATTTCGTCATTTTTAGAAATTGCACGTCTTGTTAAAACCAGACCTTTTTTATATATTTGTGAACAGGCATAATGGGCCAACATCCATCGATATATAAAACGGCGCACAGTGGGGCCAAGGAGAAAAAAACTTCACTTCACCAGAGAATAAGGGTATACTAAGGATTTGGGCCAAAACTTAAGTTTTAGCACCTAAAAAGGCGCCTAAAGTCAAAATATTTAAATTCCCATTAATTTAACTCTCCTAGGGTGTTACGTCAATTCTGGGTGAACTAAAAATGTGATTGTTTGCTTAGTTTGCTTGTTAGCGGTCAAATACAGCAAACAAAATTTGACTGAATTATGGTAGCACAATATAGGACTCAGTTTGCAGTAATTGAAAGATGTAGTCATTTAAAAAAAGCTCCACTTTCCAAAGTTTACATTCAAACAAAATTTAGCTGCAAATACCTGCAAATCCGAAGAAAAATGAAGTGTAAAGTGGGAGAACTTATATATATTTTATTGACTTAGATTAACTTTTGTTTTCTTTTATTTATATGCAAATATATGGTAATATTGTGTAGCATATTGGTTCTTCAAAAACCTATTTTTTTAAATTTTGTTTGAAGTTGAAGTTGATGCAAGTTTCTGCTGTGAACACTTAACATAAAAAGTGTTGCTAGTTGGATGCATTCATGAATATTTGACTATGCGTTTCTAAATTTACACTTGTCAGCTCTGAATCAAATATTTGTTCTTATAAAAAAGCCGTTAGTTTTAATATATAATTTTGAACTCGCTCTTCATACAAAAGGTCCCATATGGAGGTGCTAAGAAAGAGTGGAAGAGCATGACCACACAATACACTTTTCAACGTCACACAATTGTGACATAAATAATTCAAATCGCTATTTGAAAATTTAATTTAAATCCGTTGTGTGGTTCCGATTTTATCGCTATGCCTATATTCAAAACAAGTACATACCTATAACAACGATACCAACAAGCCATTAGATCAGCCGCAACTGATGTGCTAGGTTTCTCGCGGCCACCAGCAAGAAACCCCTGGTTTGATGAGGAATGCCGACAGATGCTCGCAGCCAAGAACGAGTCCCACAAGGCTAAGCTGCAGGTGAAGACGAGAGCTGCCATTGAGCTCTATAGGCAAAGAAGAAGGGTAGAACATCGGCTTTTCAGAAAGAAGAAAAAAGAACAAGAAAAGCGCGCGATCGAGGATATAGAGAGGTACCTCTCCAGGAACGATGTTCGCAAGTTTTACCAAAGTGTAAAACGTCAAAGCCAAGGATACAAGGCTCGAACAGAATCCTGTCGAGATGAACAAGGAAACATCGTAGTTGAGACACAGTCGATGCTGAGGATATGGAAGAACCACTTCTGCAGACTGTTAAACGGCGATGACGAACAACATCCCGCTGTTAGGCAGAACGAACCATTTAATATTGGCAACGACAGCGAAAGCTGCCAACCACCCGACCTAAGTGAGGTGAGGATAGCAATATCTAAACTCAAGCCTAATCAGGCCGCCAGAAATGACGGCCTTCCCGCTGAGCTTTATTAAGCTGACGGAGATGACTTGGTAAGCAACATCCACCAACTCATAAGCCAAATCTGGTCGGTTGAAAGCATGCCTGAAGAATGGAACCTCAGCATCGTTCAGAGACCGTCTGAACTGCGCCAACTACAGAGGCATAAGTCTACTCAACATCGCCTACAAGATCCCATCTGCCGTAATATGTGAACGCCTGACACCGTTTACCAACAACCTGATCGGCCCTTATAAGTGTGGTTTTAGGCCAGGAAAGTTTACAATCAATCAAATTTTCACACTTCGGCCGATCCACGAAAGGACAACATCGACGAATTGGACAAAACGACAACAACATCTCGTCAGAAATCAAACGAAGAATTACTCTTGCCAATCGCTGTTTCTTCGGGCTAAGAAGACAATTTAGTCGTAACTACTCACTTGAACTACTAAGAAGATCCTATATAATACCCTGATCATCCCAGTCCTGCTCTACGGCGCTGAAGCATGGACCGTATCAAAAGCGGATGAAGAAATCCTTGGTCGATTCGAGCGAAAAATTCTTCGGAAAATCTTCGGTCCCGTTTGCGTTGACGGGTTATGGAAACGAAGATTCAATCACGAACTATACGAGCTGTACAGCGACATACCCCTAGTCAAAAAACTCCGCATTGGACGTTTAAGATGGCTAGGACATGTAGAACGAATGGACACTAATACTCCGGCTCGCAGAGTCTTCGATTCCCAACCAGACGTCGGACGCAGTAGAGGAAGACCTCGCCTTAAGTGGCGCGCACAAGTAGAAACCGGCCTCAACCAACTTGGAGTGCGCAACTGGAGGCAGTTAGCTAAGGACCTGGCTAATTGGAGAGGCATGTTGGTTGAGGCCCAGGTTCATCCCGGACTGTAGCGCCACTTAAACAAAAACAAAAAAAGTAAAAAGAAAAGAAAAAAAGCCCAAAAAGTGGGTGTGGCAAAATTTGAATGGCCAACTTCTTTCAAAACAGCACAGTATAACCATTGTTTATCAATTTTGACGATTTTTTTTGAATGGGCGTGCATGTAGTGAGTGGAAAACAATTGTGGTGCTTTCTTTCCGAAATCACTTTCATTCCTACAAATTTCATCCAAATCGGTTAAGTGGTTCGGTTTCATGGACTTTTTTCCGCTTTACCATACATATGGGCCTCCGCACATGAGATGAGTTTAACTCTGGTGTGAAACTGGTTTCACACCATACTCCAAGCGCACACGAGATGAATATGCCGGCAGAACAAATTGTATACATGAACCCCTTTTCGTTGTGTTAGTAATTCTATAGAAATTGACATTTGCCTTGAGTACTTTTGACAATTCGCAAAGTCTTAGGTTTGTGTGAGAGTATATGTAATTACAATTGATGTTGACTGCTCGACTCACAAAACGCGTATGAGAGCCGAATGACCGAATGTCAGACCTAAAATATTGAAAAATGTGTTTGTATTGGTTTTCAACCTTGTTCCACCGCAAAAACTCGGTTGAAGATTTTCAACCATTTTCTCTCCGTATACCTCAGTCCCCTCGCCCATAAAACCGGTTTCACACCAAAATATTCATCTCATGTGCGGAGGCCCAATGGACCCACCGTGCGGCGCCAGAGAGTGTGAAATGGGCCTCATCGGTCATCAAAATATACTTACAAAATCCATTGGCTGTAATTCAAGCCAGGTGGTAGGTCTGTCGGTAATATTCTCTGAACCAATTGCACTATGTACGGAAATAAATGCCAATCATTCTTGAGTTGACACAACTGAAAGACTAAATATGTTATGTACAGTCACACTTTTTCGGCGATTTGTTTCGGTGTTAAGCAATTCTTTTTCACTGGATTGGAAAACATATCTAATCAAGTCAATCGGTTAATAAATGTCAAAGTTATTCAATGTTTACATATCGACATAAAATATGGCATACTCTGTACATAAATAGATTCCACTGCATTTATTTATTTCATCTATAAGTACATTTTACTTTCTTAGACTAGAATGATATAATTATATATAAAATTAAGTAATACATAATCTTTATTATTTAATTGCTTCGAAAATCTTAATCTTAAAAGCATTTCTGCTCAAATTAAGGTCGATTGCATTTGCATATTGGTTAAAATAAAGACATGCGTTTGTGACAGGTTCATTACGACCATAATTTGTTTCATGTCTTGGTATGGCAAAATAACACTGCAGCCTAGGTCTAAGTGGACGTGCTGGAACATAAACATTAAACAAAGATAGTAAGGGGATGCAATCAATATGACCCGTAACAACATCCCTTGCAAGTGAAATAAAGAAGAATTTCCTTCTTGTATAAAGAAGTTGTAATTTTATAAGAGCGCATCTATTTACATAAGGTACAAAGGCAGAGACCAATTTAACTTACGAAGAACAAACCGAGTAAATCTTTTTTGAATTTTTTCAATACGAATCATACTATTATTATAGCATGGACACCAAACTACGCAGCAATATTCGAGTATAGGTCTAACAAAACTAATAAAAAGCGATTTCAATGTGTATGGGCAGCGAAAATCATTTGAATTTCGAAAAAGGAACCCAAGCATAGAATTTCCTTTGGAAATAATGTAATCAAAATGCATTTTAAAATCAAATTTTGAATCTAAAATTACTCCTAAATCTGTTTGATTAAAAACTCTTTTAAGAGCAGTGTTTGAGATTTTTGGCAATTTGTTTATATCACACCAATTCGATAAGTAACTAATATCTTTTTGTAGGGCGATACAATCCGACAAGGAACTTACCATTTTATATATTTTAACATCGTCGGCAAACATTAGACACTTTGAAGAAGTTATTTGTGAGGGTAAGTCATTTATAAAAAGAAGAAATAAGAGAGGTCCCAGGTGGCTACCTTGAGGTACATCGGAAAAATTAAATATTTTTCTAGATATGCTTGAACCAATTTTAACAAACTGAACTCTATTTGTTAAGTAACATTCAATCCACTTTAATAAATTAGAATGAAAACCTAGCATTTTAAGTTTTTGGTCTAAAATTGAGTGGTTTACTCTGTCAAAAGCTTTTGAAAAATCCGTAAATATAACATCTACTTGTTTCCTATTTTCCATGCTATTTGTACAAAAATTTGTCAACAGGGATAGATTTGTGGAAGTAGATCTTCCACTCATAAACCCATGCTGAAATATTGAAATGTGATTTCGAACCAGACCTTTGGGATCAATTGTAGTTTGGCAATGTGTCTGCAGTTTTCTATACATTGTTTGGATCCTGATTTATGTATGGGCGTTATGAATGAAAACTTCCAACAATCTAAAAATATCCCAGAATCTAGAGACGCATTAAAAATGTGTTCAAGAGGTTTTAATAGATTAAACCTACACATCTTTACGAACATTGCTGGAATGTTATCCGGTGCAATGCTAAGATTGGTGTCTAAGTTACCTAGTTCATTGAGAATTTCATCTTTTTTTAATCTTATTGAACCAATGTCAACAATTTTAGAGACATTCAATGCATTTATAAATATAAATAAAAATATTTATTTATCTTAAGCAAATGGCCTGTATTAATAGTAGTTTTCTTTAAAGGAAACACAACACGTGGAAGCCAGGAATGCTGATCACGAATTTGTTCCAGTCTTCATTCATCGAACTGTGGAAGACCCCATGTGGATTGGAGTACTTAGCGGTCTATCTATAGTAACAACCAATATTTATTGTAATGGGGTGAGAGTTCTTATTCTATGAGCAAATTTCTATTATCCAAAAAGATATATTGTAACACCCGTATTAATAAACACTGATTAGCTAATCAATGGCACATTTTCCCTATCAGACATACTCCCGCAAATGTCAAAAGTTAGTAGCTGATTGGCTTATCAGCGTTTATAAATATAGGGGTCAATGATTATATCCTACCCCATATAAGTTTCTTTTAAATAATATCACTGCACATGAATAAGAACCCCCCTATTAAAATTTGAATTTTTTTCCCAATTCCAACATGTGTCCTTGAAAATAATTATTTCTTCGCTTCCATAGGTGGTTGTCACGATTATCGTCTACATGACAGTTTGCTTTCTCATATTTATTTTCGTCAATTCGATATCGAAAAATTCGGCAAAACCCAAATCACCAATCATTATTCGTCATCCATTACCATAAAATTGCACCTAACTGGTTTAATTGATTTTTTTGTTGTTTTCCAGATTTTAATTGCACAATAAATGGATATTTGTACATTAATTATATTTTTGCCATCGGGGAATTATTGTTCAACTCAACACCAGCAAACTTGGTTGCGGGAAGTGGTAAGTTCTGATTAAGATTTATATTCACGTTTCGGTTCGATTGGCTTTTGTTGCAACGTTGGTAGACGAACCTATTACGAGGAGGTAGTATCATCAACGGTGCATCTCATCAACGTGGTCTAGTCTTGGAGAATACGGAAAAAAACTCCCATTTATAGAAGAAGTGGAGTTTGAATTTATTTCTGCCCTGAAATATTCCGAACAATGTCTGGCAGTCATTATTTATATTGATGACGTTTCTCTGTTGTGACGAGATAATTTATAAAGTGTAGCAGTTGATTATTTATAATGCTTTGGAGAGAATCTGTCAGGAGAAATAATGTTAAGAAATATGAGTAAGAGATACAAAGTTATAATTATTCATACTAACCTATGTTGGCGTAAAGAATAACTCAAATAAAATAATTTCACAAGACTACAGTCCATTAAGCGAATCGAGATAATACCATATGAATATTTTAAATAGAAAGAGCTTTATTCAGAAACAGATTATATACCCCCTTATAAAAAAATAAAACATATACAAAGTTGAATAGAGGCAGCAAAATTAAAACGCGTCTGAGTTGTGTCTGTAAACTCGTTTTAAGCATTTCGTCCCTGTATGACATAAACGGCTTTGTTTGAGGGATACCAGTGACAAATTTTAAACGTCATAACAAAATTGGCAGGTGATAAAAGAGGGTATTCCTATTTTTCACTGTTAACTGTATACAAATGCATGTTATTCTTTATCTACAAAGCCAACAGTGCAAACAGTGTTATTCTGTGAACAAAAGTCACCAAAATGTCATAAAAGTGTAGAAAATAGAGTGGAGACAATGAGTTTCGCAACCTTTGTCCGTTGGTAACTCTGTTGAGTTGTAGAACAGCTATTGTAATGCATTAACAACGCTTCATGTATGACACGCTTCATGTATGTAGTATGGTTGACAAAGTTTAGTTCTTAAACGTACCACTTAGGATGAATGGCTGCGATCATTGGAATTCTACGTATACGGTCAAAACGTTAGTTGAAATGCCACGCAAATACTATGCTGCTCGCGTGGCATTACCGTGGTATTTTCTGACATGTAGGTGGTACATCTGTATAACATATAGTAGATCGTCAAGGTACAAGGTGGGCCAAAAGAAGTCACCCGATGTTGTTTGGCCCTTCAGAATATCGGTTGTGAACCGTTGCTCCGTTGCTCCGTCCTGTTGGAACCACATTTCCTCCAGTCCTAATTCGTCCAATTGCGCGGCAGAAAAAACTCGGTTAACATGGCCCTATAGCGCGCACCGTCCACTGTTTTCGTTTGACCAGCGGCGTTCTCGAAAAAAAATGGCCCGATGACTCCTCCAGCGTGAACAGCGCACCATGAAGTAACTTTGAGCGGGTGTAATGGCTCCTCGTGCATTACTCGTGGATATTCGGTGCCCCAGAAGCGATCATTTTGCTTGTTCTTTTACCCGCTAAGGTTGAAATGAGCCTCATCGCTCATTATGATTTTGGTCGAAAAATTGTCCACTTCGTCCTCGAGATTGAGGATGGGTTGGGCGAAGGTTACACACGTTGGGCGGTCGACAGGCAGCAGCTGATACACGGGCTGGACTTTGCACGGGAACATGCGCAAGTCTGTGACCAAAATTCGCCTTAGGGCGGTTGATGGCTAATTGCGAGGCACGGCGTCTGGTCGATGTTTCCGGCGACAGCTCGACATCCTCGGCAATAGCGGCGATATTCTCGGCACAACGGGCGCTCGTGTGGTCCCATAGTCTTCAAGGTTGGTGGCCAAACGGCGCAGTGTTTATGCAGTCGGTGTCGGACGGCCGAGAAATCGGCGACGGAATTCGAGCTGGGCTAACACTACAGACGAATTGTTACGCAAAAAAAATAGACACGATTATTCCGCGTTCTTGGGGAGTGTATCGCTCCGTGGCTTTTTCACTTGTATTCTACATTTGTCTACTCCACAAATGTCAAAACAGATTTGAAACAGGCGGCCATTTGCAAAAATAAGTGCATCATCCAATAGGGTGATCTCTCTTGGCCCACCTTGTAACGGGTGGTTAAAATTTAAGGGCCTATATTGAATGTGAACCACACCTAAACGTCAATTTTTTTTCTGCATTTCATTTGACATTTCTTAATTTCGACTAAATCAATTCGAACCATGGAAAGATACACAATCGAGCAATGCGTTAAAGTTACTCAGGCTTATTATGAAAATGGGCGTTCAAATCAAAATGCATAAAGTGCATATCGTCCAAATGTGCTGAAAAGATGTGAAAAAAGCAGAATTGCCGCAATTGGGCGAATGATAATCCAAAAATTGTCGAAAAACCAATGCACCCACAAAGAGTGACTGTTTGGTGCGGTTTATGGGCTGGCGGCATCATCAGGCCGTATTTTTTCCAAAATGAGGCCGGTCAGGGAGTGAATGGTGTTCGCTATCGTGAGATGATAACGAACTTTATATGGCCCGAATTGGAAGATATGGATGTGGACGATATGTGGTTTAAACAGGACGGTGCCACTTGCCACACAGCTAACGAAACAATGGCTCTTTTGCGCGACAAATTCAATGGCCGTGTTATCTCACGTGGTGGCGATGTCAATTGGCTGCCAAGATCATATGATTGGACACAGTTGGACTTCTTTCTTTGGGGCTATTTGAAAGAAAAGGTGTATGTCGATAAGCCAGCAACAATTCAAGAGCTAAAGGATGAGAAAATTAACGGCATAGAACCTCAATTATGCCTCAGCGTCATCGAAAATTTGCACCATCGGAAAGAGGTGTGCCGTTGAAGTCGCGGCGGCCATTTGGCCGATATTTTTCCATACGTAATTGAACCATACCAATATTATTATAAAAAAAATGACAGTAATTTCATAAATAATTTTTTTTTTATTCAAAATCAACATCGGCCCTTAGAATTTAACCACCCTTTACAATAGATTTCCCATATTTTTATACCCTATCCCATAGGGGTATTATAGATTTGATACATTGTTTGTAACATAGAGAATTAATTTAGCTAGATATACCTTAAAGTATAAGCCTGCCCTCCTTCCTACTGAAAACGATGGAACGATTACTCGACATCCAAATACGTAGCAACCTGAATCCAGGTTACCTATCTGTAAGCCAACACGCCTATATAAAGGGTAAATCGGTGGAAACGGCTCTACACGAAGTAATTCGCACAGTAGAAAATTCACTGCACTACAAAGAATATACGTTAGCAGTCTTTCTAGATATAGAAGGAGCCTTCAACAACGTTACAACTGAAGCAATTGCTGAGGCACTTACCAAAGCTGAAATAGGAACGGTTTCTAGCAATTGGATCTTAACCATGCTCAATAACCGGATCATTTCGTCAACATTAGGCGATTGTACCAAAAGGATCACAACGTCAAGAGGTACCCCCAGGGAGGACCCCCCACTCCTCTGGCTATTAGTAGTCAACGAGGCACTTAAGAAGCTAGATATCACTGCAATAAAAACAGTGGCATACGTTGATGACGTAGTCCTCATGGCGTGCGGAAAATTCCCACCGACACTGAGTGAAATTATGCAAAGAAGTCTCAATATACTCAGCAAGTGGGCAAAGTCTTGCGGGCTCGGTGTAAATCCAAACAAAACAGAACTGGTTCTCTTTACTAACAGGAGATCGAACCCAGCATTTCCGACACCGTCTTTGGAAGATTCGACTCTCTCATTGTCAGCAAGCACGAAATATCTGGGGGTGATACTTGATAGAAAACTGAACTGGAATCTAAACGTTGAAGAAAGAGTAAAGAAAGCAAATATTGCCCTCTATAGCTGCAACAGAATCTGCGGCAAAAAATGGGGCCCATCCCCGAAGATCACAAAATGGCTATACACAGCCATTGCCAAACCAATCCTAACATAAGGTTGCTTGGTCTAGTGGAATGCTATGAAAAAAGCAAACTATATGACCAAGCTTACGAAAGTTCAAAGGACAGCATGGATACTCGCGACAGGAGCCATGCGCACTAGCCCCACAGTAGGGTTAGAAACAATCCTAAACATTGACAATTGACTTACAAATCAATGATACAGCAGCAAAAAGCGCAGCAAGACTCAATATTAAACTCAATGGCATATGCGGATGTAGCATCTGACTACATTATCCCATACCACGACTTTGATACTAATTACTCTATCAGAATACCAAGCAGAGACGAATGGTCCTCAAACAATGTGTTATCGAACACTGAAATAGCAATCTATAACGACAGATCCAAAATGGAAGTCGGAGTGGGCTCTAGTGTCTACTCTGAAAGGATCGGGCTAGCTACATCCTTGAGATTAGCAAACTCGTGTAGTGTATTCCAAGCTGCGATCCTGGCCATACTCGAAGCTGCCGAATCGGCTAGGGTATTGGACATATCACATGAGGATATCTCCACCTACGTGGATAGTCAAGCGGCCATTAAAGCTCTGGCATCCAATATAGTAAAATCACGGGTAGTTGGACGCTGCCGCGAAGAGCTGAAGGCTCTTTGTAACCAGAACAAAGTCCAAATTATCTGGGTGCCAGGACATAATGACATTATAGGAAATGAGAAAGCAGACGAACTAGCCAGACTAGGATCGTCCAGTTGCATTTCCCTAGCTGATAAAAGGGTCAATCCCCCGCTAGCATATAAAAAACATGAAATAACTAAGCACACTCAAAAAGCAACCATAACAAGATGGCAAAATACAATAACTTGTACACACACAAAATCTCTCTGGCCGGAATTAAGCGGCAGCAAATCAAACAAGCTATTAGCTTTGAATAGAGCTTCCATTTCTATAGCGGTGAGAGTGATAACAGGTCGCAACCTGTTGGGTGAGCACTCAAATAGGATAAAACTGACTGGTGCGAACCAACTTTGCAGGAAATGCAGCGACCCTGACGTCGAAGAAGATGTCTCACACCTGCTATGCCACTGCCCTGCGATCAGTGGCAGTCGTTTTAAAACAGCCTTTACTTCGATGACCTAAGTGACCTAACGACTATCCCAATAGCGATGATAGTCCGTTTTTGTAGCAGATCAGGATGGAGCAACTACCTCTTTGAGGCTGAAGGAGCAACACAGACCAGCACCGCATAAGTATCACTAGCGAACTTAACCAGGTATCCTCTTTCTCTATTTCAGGATACTTTCTTCGAAGGGTATCGCTATGGGCCCACGTAGGCCTATGCGAGTATGACGACTCACCCGAGCGTCAACAGCCCATCTAACCTAACCTAACCTAGTGAGAGCGTATAGCAATGACCTCCATTATAAACTTATGGAACTTAAAAATGAAGTACAACCTTGTTTCAATAAAAAAATCAGTTAAGTTGGGCCAACCAATACACATTTACAAAATTTCATCAAAATCGGTTCAGTGGTTTCGGAGATAGCGTAAACGAACATCGTGACAATACAAATTATGTATATATAAACACCTCAGCTAGTGATTTCGATCGATCCATATACGTTAAGGTATCAAATCTAACATACCGCATAGAGTATACGTTTAGGTATCAAATCTAACATACCCGATAGGGTCACCAATTTAGATTCAGATGTTTTACGACCAATAATTCAAAATGCCCTAAAAACGTTCCATCAAAACAAGCCCATTTTTGTTTATTTCTAAAAAATTGGCAGCCATGATATTACATTTACCCCACCAAAAACATAGCCACTAGCACAATTATTAAGAAGTCTTTGAGGACTGAAGCAATCCAGACATATGTATTTGAGTGATCTGTTTCTGTGCAAATGTACAAATGGCAACGTCACGATGACATAATGCCTAAAAAGATGGGGCATTGGGTGCGTTTCGGATTTCAGTTATACCAAGTTAACTTTGCCGGTGCACTGCTCTCATTGGTCAATCGGGCATTTTTAGTCATGTGACATGGTCGATGGATCAATGAGAACAGTGCATCGGCAAAGTTGCCTTGGGAAATCTAAAATCCGGAACATGGCCATTCTTCCGATAGGGTGAACATTTTATTATATAAGGCTTAATTTGAAAGTTTGACTGTCTGACGTTAATCATTTTATTTTATAAGTTTTCAGTGGGTCTTGAAAAAAAATGGGAAAGAAATTTGTCCAACATTTTTCCTATCTACTTTTGCCTTCGACATTTCTGTACACTAAACTGTGTCCAAAAAAAATAGAAATCGCTGGTTTCGCAGATTCTTCCTGCATTTGTTTGAATTAGTTCCACAAAGCTGTCGCATCGGTTATATTATTTCCTGGGATCGATACTGAGTGGTGCACCTAGTCCTAGTTTCTTAGTTGCGCAGATATTAGGCAAGAAGAGAATTATGCAATATGTAAAGTAAAAGCTTCTCAACAAAATGATACAAAATCAATCAGCTTAGAATCATTTTTTTTACATTTGAAGATTGTTGCACCTACTTGCAGTCGGCCTGACATAAGTTGTCAAAATACACAGTGGGACCGATTTCCATTTTTGGTTGCAAAAATCATAACTTTTGAACGAGTTGATATATTTTGATTAAATTGTTTAAATGAAGGTAAAAACCACAACAACCAATTATGTGAGCTTTTAAAAAATTAGTACACAGGGTGTTTTCAAAAAGACCGCAAGAATATTGTTAGAAAAAAAGAAAAGATTAGAAAGTTCTTTTTGATTGGTTTATTCTAAGTATTTATCCGAATATTGGAGACCGGAGACATATGAACATGTTGGAGCCATTTTTCTCTGGTTTTTTGTGTCAACCATATCAACAAGACCAGAAGTCCAACAACCGGACAGAAATTGCCAACACACCCGCTTCTATGCTGGTTAGCATCATGCTAATAGACTCTGTACTCATTCCGTAACTTTCAAAATGATAATTGTTGACGATAGCGAAGGAGACTTTCTTCTGGTGAGTGCTACAGAGATACAATGAACTTAATGTTTCTTAATGTGTTAACGTAATGTGTTTCCAAGAGACCGCCAAGGCCTTCGCGCAACACCATAACACCAGCATCGAATGCCAAAGAACAATGGCAACGATGCCAACAGCTGTAACAGATGTGCTAGGTTTCTCGCGCCCACCAACAGAAACCCTTATTTTGATGAGGAATGCCGACAGATACTCGCAGCCAAGAACGAGGCCTACAAGGCTAAGCTGCAGGTGACGACGTGAGCTGTCATTGAGCTTTATAGGCAGAGAAGAAGTGAAGAACACCTGCTTTTCAGAAAGGACAAAAAAAAGAGCAAGAAAAGCGCGATCGAGGCTATAGAGAGGTGGCACTCCAGGAACGATGTTCTAAAGTTTTACCAATTTGTTAAACGTGAAAGCCAAAGATACAAGGCTTGAGCAGAATCCTGTCGAGATGAACAAGGAAATATCGTAGTTGAGACCCAGTCGATGCTAAGGATATGGAAGAACCACTTCTGCAGACTGTATAATGGCGATGACGAACAACTTTCCGCTGTCAGGCAAAACGAACCATTCCATACTGACAACGACAGAGGAAACTGTCAACCACCCGACCTAAGTGAAATGAGGAAAGCAATATCTAAACTCAAGCTTAACGAATGATGGCCTTCCACCGAGCTTTATAAAGCCGGAGGAGATGACTTGGTAACTAACATCCACCAACTCATAAGCCAAATGTGGTCGGATGAAAGTATGCCATACACAAAAAAGGAAACCCTCTGAACTGCGCTAAGTATAGAGGCATAAGTCTCCTCAACATCGTCTACAAGATCCTATCTGCCTAAATATATGAATGTCTGCTACCGTTTACCTACACCCTAATCGGCCATTATCAGTGTGGTTTTAGGCCAGGAAAGTCCACAACTGATCAAATCATCACACTTCGGCAGATCCTGAAAAAAACCCAAGAAGTCCAAATCGATACCCACCACCTATTCATCGATTTCAAAGCCGAATACGAAGAGAACTATACAGAGCCATGTCTAGTTTTGGTAAACCGCCCAAACTCGTCCGTTTGTGTAGGATGACGATGGAGAATTCTCACTGCTCCATCAGGGTCGGAAACGACCTCACCGACACATACGATACCATGCATTGTCAGGTGACTTTTTCAATTTAATTCTTGAGAGGATTGTGCAAAAAGCTCAACGTATCAAAAGTGGATGAAGTGGATGAATTCTTCGGTCCCGTTTGCGTTGACGGACTATAAAGACATGCCCCTAGCCAAAAAAAAACTCCGCATTGGCCGTTTAAGATGGCTAGGACATGTCGAACGAATGGACCCCAATAATCCGGCTCGCAGAGTCTTCGATTCCCAGCCAGATGTCGGACGCAGCAGAGGAAGACCTCGCTTTAATTGGCGCGCACAAGTAGAAACCGACCTCAACGAACTTGGTGTGCGCAACTAGAGGCAGTTAGCTAAGGACCGGGCTAATTGGAGAGCCATGTTGGTTGAGGCCCAGGTTCATTCCAGAATGTAGCGCCACTTAAGTATGTAAGTAATGTGATTCCAGCGAAGCGTTTTCCTTTCGTCTGATATTCCTTTTGGCGAACGCAATAGACTTTATTATATTGGGTGACTATAAGCCGCAGGCCTATGTGAACAAGCCCCAAACTCTGTCAGTCCTCAAGCACAACCTCCGCTAAGAAGTTTTTTTTTTAGCCTGAAGAGCTAAAAAATCCGCATGGATATTGCCATAGGTCATAGAGTCATACATTATAGCCCACCTGCATGACCTGATTACTTGAGTTAAATTCGTAAAACAGGTCATCGACTTCTCCACTCTGTGCTCACAATGCAGCAATCAATTGAAATTCCAATTTGTATACGTGCGGCTTTATATGACATACCACACACTTGTCTCCAAAATACTTTAACCCCACCATTCGTCTACCCCCTTCTCGAAAACTTATAAATAAAATAAAAATTTGTAATGTCCTTTCGATTGTTATCAATCGCTTCTGGGGCCGCGCAAAACTGTCAGGTACTTCGTGCGACGCGACTGCATCGCTCATCCATTTGTCATTTTCCTAACTGCACACGTCCCCTGCAATTATCTCGCGACACAAAAAAAACCGGAAACTATACTCCTGTTCGCTGTACGACAATCTAGATGCAGCGACCACTGTCGATACTCGCGACGAATTTTGCGAAACAAGACTTGAAATTGCAATTTAATTAAATGGACAACTATTAGTGGCGAATTTGACATTCATCCGTCAAGGGGGACACATTGCCAGCGATGCGCACGGCGCATATTAATTGCGCCGCAAGGATGGAAATAACCCGCAATAAATGAGAGCATCGAGGGGTCCGATCCTTTTTGGGTTGCGCTTCCTTTCCTTAGGTAAACAATATCTCTACGTTTCTGTGCGCGATTTTCGTCCTTAATTAGGTTGCGAGTGCGGAAAATAAGGATCTATAGCTCGGGTCAGTGCTTGCAATACATATGCGTGCGCGGACACTTTTTCTGGCATGGTAATCGGTGGCAGGTGAGCGTTCTCCTGATGTCAGCCACAATACTCGTAGTTGATTTAAATTAATTAAAATTGGTTCGAAATGTGAAAGATACACGTGTGCATATTACCCGTTGGACAAGTTCGACGATAGGAATTCAAGGAGTCGGTCTCTCTTTTTTCCTGTTTACTGTTGTGTTGTTCTTGTTTGTGTTCCTCTGTGCTTTAGGGCAGTGTCTACTCGAATTGGAGTTTGCGCCAATTTTAAAACTCGGTTTAATCCTCTTTGGCATGGTAATTTCAGAAGCAACAAGGATATCCTGTAATTACAGGCTACGTTGGGGTCTTTCAATGGTTCACGATAAGACCTAATCAATTTAATAATTTCTTTTCCGATGAGTGGTGCACGCTGTGCTCTGGAATTTTTGCAATTTGTTGTCTTCGATATTGGAGTTGAGAAATCGATCGAAATTGTATAGGTCATGGGCACCTGTCTGTGGATTAGGGTTGAAGGGCGCATTTCGAAGGATAATGTGACGATTGCGATGCATCTTACCAATTAAGAGGTAGGTGTACACATTTCGTTACTCGATGGACTGCCTATATGCAAATTGACGTTTCTACAATCAAGTTAATTAGAAGAGGTCAGGTAAATGGATGTTCCAGCGGATGTTGAACAACAGGTCAGGATGAAATTTTCAGTGACAGTAGAATTGAAATAGTGACGGTTAAGCTCAAAGGGTGTACGGCTGCACTCACACACGTAGCTGGATACTCACGCCGAAGAACTAGATCCTACATTCAAGGAGTAACAAAATTGTTCTTACCACGTGAAAATATAAAGTCTGGTATGAGAGAGACA
Organism: Rhingia campestris; assembly: GCA_932526625.1. Lineage (NCBI taxonomy): Eukaryota > Metazoa > Arthropoda > Insecta > Diptera > Syrphidae > Rhingia > Rhingia campestris. Next base: position 35,959,053 of record OW052183.1, read on the forward strand.
AACTCCTAGGATACTGGACCCCTTCAAAAGGGGATCTGTGGGAAAGCCCCCAACATGTGCGTATGCTGGGGGTTATATACTACTTCGGCTACTGCTCAAAGACTTAAACCTGACATTGCGCCGTATTAGGTAGACATTACTCCAATACGTACATGATTTCATGAATAGAGATCGGCAATACAAGCTCCAGCCACGATAGCATATAATTGTTCTTAGATAGGGTCTGATGTGAATCGCAACAAAGCAATCCTGACTTCCTTAATCCGCACAACGAAAGATTGAAGTTTTTGAGTAGAAATGGCATCACTTGAAATTTTCAGTACTTCTGAAACTATTTATCTATCCTGTTTATTGAATCGAGAAATTGTCTGTCCTATACAGCGTGTTCCAGGCGGAATCATGAAGATCAAAGAAGCCTTATCCTGGCTGAAAGAGCCAAGGATATTACCATTTTCTCGGACAGTCAAACGGTCATCAAATCCTTGGAATCAATATCAAAAAATTCAAACACAGCCCTATATTGCCGCTCATGTCTGCAAGAGATGTCAAAGCAGTTTAACATTTACCTATTTATGGTGCCTGGCCATAGTGACATTCCAGGGAACTGTAAGGCAGATAAACTCGCCAGATGTGGGACTAAATTACCAGTCGTACCCGACAAGGGTACATTAGGTATTCCTACATGCGAAAGCTTACTAGCACAACATGCTAACAAAAATCAAATCTTAGGTGAAGTCTTGGCACGACGTATCAAATAACCAAACAAATTTGACCAAAGCTGGATTTGAGAAGAACCAAGGGACTGATTTCTCTCGATAGATACATTATCGCCACGATAGCCGCCATTGAGTCTATAAGCAAAGATGAACGGAGAAACACCGGCTTTTCAAAAAGAAGAAAAAAGAGCAAGAAAAGCGCGCGAGAATATAGAGAGGGCAACTCCAGGAATAATGTTCGCAAGTTTTATCAAAGTGTAAAATGTCAAAGCCAAGGAAACAAGGCCCGAACGGAATCATGTCGAGATGAACAAGGAAATATCGTAGTTGAGACATAGTCGATGCTGAGGATATGGAAGAACCACTTCTGCATACCGTTAAACGGCAATGACGAACAACATTCCGCTGTCAGATAGAACGAACCATTTAATATCGGCAACGACAGAGAAAACTGCCAACCACCCGATCTAAGTGAAGTGAGGATAGCAATACCTAAACTAAAGCTTAACAAGGCCGCCGAAAATGACGGCCTTCCCGCTGAGCTTTATAAAGCCGGCGGAGATGACTTGGCAAGTAACGTCCACCAACTCAGCCAAATCTGGTCGGGTGAAAGTATGCCTGAAGAATGGAACCTCAGCATCGTTTGCCCGATCCACAAAAAAGGAGACCTTCTGAGATGGGCAACTACAGAGGCATAAGTCTCCTCAACATCGCCTATAAGATCCGATCTGCAGTAACATTTGAACGCCTTAGACCGCGTACTAACAACTTTATCGGCCCTTATCAGTGTGGTTTAGGCCAGGAAAGTCCACAACTGATCGAATCATCACACTGGAAAAAACCCGAGAAGTCCAAATCGATACTCCTAACCTATTCATCGATTTCAAAGTTGCATACGACAGATTTTTTAGCTATACAGACTACAGAGCCATGCCTTGTTTTGGTATACCGCCCAAACTAGTTCCTCTGTGTAGGATGACAATAGAGAATTATCGCTGCTCCATCAGGGTCGGAATCGATCTCACCGACACAATCAATACCAAGAAAGGATTTAGGCAAGGCGATGCGCTGTCATGTGACTTCTTTAATCTGATTCTTGAGAGGATTGTCCAAAACTACCGAGCCAATACCGAGGATCAATCTTCCATAAATCGGTGCAACTACTAGCATATGCCGACGATATTGACATCATTGGCAGGACTCAACGTGATAGCCACGTTTGCTAGTATAGAGAAGGAAGTGGCAAAAATGGGTTTAGCAGTCAATAAAGATAGGACTAAGTGTATGCTGTCAACATATTGACACACAACATCGACGAATTGGACAGAACGTCACCATTGACAGATATAACTTTGAGGTAGTACGGGACTGACTTTGTCTACCTCGGCTCCGCTAACTCTGACAACAACATCTCGTCAGAAATCAAACAAAGAATTACTATTGCCAACCGCTGTTTCTTCGCGCTAAGAAGGCAATTTAGTAGTAAAGCCCTCACTCGAACTTCTAAGGAGATCGTATAAAGACCCTGATCATCCCAGTCCTGCTCTACGGAGCTGAAGCATGGACCGTATCAAAAGCGGATGAAGAAATCCTTCGTCGATTCGAGAGAAAAAAATTCTTCGAAAAATCTTCGGTCCCGTTTGCGTTGATGGTTTATGGAGCCGAAGATTCAACCACGAACTATACGTGCTGTACAGCGACATACCCATGGTCAAAAAACTGCGCATTGGACGTTTCAGATGGCTATAGGACATGTAGATCGAATTGACAGCAATACTCCGACTCGCAGAATCTTCGATTCCCAGCCAGACTTCGTACGCAGTAGAGGAAGACCTCGCCTTAAGTGGCGCCTACAAGTAGAAATCGACCTCAACCAACTTGGAGTGCGCAACTGGAGGCAGTTAGCTAAGGACCGGGCTAATTGAAGAGGCATGTTGGTTGAGGTTCATGTTCATTCCGGACTGTAGTGCCAAGTAGTGTAAGTATGTAAGGAACACGGCCATTGTTGATTTTTCATATTTACATGTTTCGCAGTTCAGCGATACACTTTACGAACAGATAGTTCAGAAGCGATTTAGTAGTTTCATTGGTAAGCAGAATGAGTATATTGCCAATGGAAAGCGACATAAATTAGCACGCGTCCCCCTGCCTCTGCCGTCGGTAAAGTAGTCCAATGGGAGTGCTACCAAACCTTCCTAAGGCATTAAAAATATTTAAATCAGCTGTTATTAAATTATAAAAATAATGATGGCGGTCATAGGCGTGTGAATACCTCTCAAGTGATTTTGCATAGCGCAAACTGTTGATGGGAAGAAGAAGACAGACGGAAACATTTTTCGTTGTAGTGATGACTAACTAATGGTCAGTGGCCAAACTAGCGTACGCCTGTGTTCGTTAAATATTTCTTTCCAAAGTATATACGACTTATTGCCGAGTACCTATCCACCGAACTAAATTCATTTTTGTTCCTTAAATTTGATCGTTTCTTTGATTTTGTCTAGACAACGTGACCACCCACCCAAACCCCAAACTATGAGCTTCACAATACTAGATGTGCATTAACTTTTTTTATTCGCTCAATAAAATCGCATTATTGTGCCCATTTTCAAATTACGCCTATCAAATTGTATTTACAATCCATTAAGCCCCTCTTTGGCACTCCTGGTGTATCCCGGTTTAAGCGCAAATGCATGTTTATTGCATGATTATGCTAAATGCATGCTAAATAAAAAACAAAAATTTACTCACCGCCGAGTGTAAAACAAGTTTTTTTTGTATTTTCTGTTTTTTCTTTTTTTTTTGCAAAATAAAACCGCAAAAAGAGAGAAATATAACATTTTAAGAACCCCGTGCGTGAGTTGATATGTTAATCACTTCTCTCTCTTTCATTTCATAAATCATTAATGAATTATGACTTCATTTCATATGCTCTTCTCATTCTTTGCCGCTGTGTTGGAGGGTAACCCCCCTACTTACCACCCTGTCCATCGTCAGCCGCCGCCGTAACAGTTTCATGTCTAGGTGTACAATAATAAAAAAAAATGGAGTGTACCACTCTTGTATTGCTTAATCACTCTACTGGTGGCACAGAACAATAGAAACGACGCCCTACTATGCAGCGACAGGTTCACCCCCCCTCTAGTCTGCACCATGCATCACTCAGACCAAAGTGAAAAGTGGGAAATTTTATCGCAAATTTTTCCATAAAAAGAAAAAAATAGGAAAAAAAATAAATTTATATAGGCGGAGAGTTTCCCAATGGGCAGGGGCTTACTATTCCTTCCGCATAAACAATTCACAGGTTATAGCCCGTAAACGCTAAAGTATGCCCAACAATAACATTTACATTATTATTGCTTGCGAATAAAATTATTTTGCTTAAAATTTTATTGAGTGGAAATTTAATTAGTGGCAAGCGAACACTGTTTGCTAATGAACCTGTGCGCGAAGGCAGCGATGTTAAGGAAGTGACATATGCGATTATGAAGTCCAGATAGGAGTTTTTCTATTAAATTGGCTCGTCTGAGACGGAAAGGGGGGATCTCTTGGAATTGAAATTTTCATGATTTTTGTTTTTTCAAGTTGGGTTTGAGTCCAACAAGAGACATTGACAATATTTAAAGGAAATAACTAACTTGACAATAGGGGCCATCTACAAAGATCACAAAACGGATATACACAGAGCTAAGGTGGCGCAAAAATAACCTTCCGATGTTTTTTGGCTCTAATTTAAAAAAAAATGAAAAACTTTGATTCTTCTTGTGGATTATTTTTATTTGGTCTTTTAATTTTTTTTACATCAAGTCGAGAATATGATGTCATGTAAATGGCCGCCGCCACAGTTGATTGTCATTTGAGCTCTTTTTATTGCATTTTCCATCACTTTGGCCAAAACTTCCGGCGATAGGTCCTCACATTCTTGACGGATATTGTCTTTAAGAGCTGCAAGAGTCTGAGGCTTGTTGACATAAACCCGCGACTTCAAAAAGCCCCACAAAAAAAAGGCTGGAGCAGTCAAATCAGGCGATCTTGCTGGCCAGTGCAAATCGCCAAAACGGGAGATTAGGCGCCCGGGAAATGCATCCTTCAGTTGTGGCACGTGCAATGTGTGCCGTTGCACCGTCCTGTTGGAACCACATGTTATACAATCCCAATTCATCAAGTTGCGGGAAAAATAACTCGTTGATCATTGCTCTGTAGCGCTCACCATTCACAGTAACCGTTTGGCCCGCGACGTCTTCGAAGGAAAAAGGTCCGATGACTCCTCCAGCGAAAACAGCACATCAATCAGTGACTTTGAGCGGGTGTAATGGCTCTTCGTGGGTTACACGCGGATTTTCAGTGCCCCAGAAGCGTAAATTTTGCTTATTTACGTACCCGCTAAGATGGAAATGGGCCTCATCACTCATGATTATTTTTGATGAAAAATCATCTTCCTCTTGGTGGTGATTAAGGATGGCTTGAGCGTATGTTAGACGCGATTGGCGGTCAGCAGCTAACAGCTGATGCACCGTCTGGACTTTGTACGGAAACATCTTCAAATGTTGTAACAAAATTCGCTGTAAAGACCGTCGACTGATACCCATTTGCGTGGCACGTCGTGTGGTCGATGTCGACGGCGCTTCCATGACATCATCGGCTAAAGCAGCAATATTCTCTGCAGAACGGCTACTCCGGGGTCTGCCACGCCTGGCAGCATCTCGTGTTGTGCCAGTCTCTTCGAGGCGAGCGGCTAAACGTCGCAGTGTTTCACCAGTAGGCGTTGGACGGCTAGGAAATCTGCGACGAAATTCACGTTGTGCCAAAGTCACCGACCGATTATTGCTCAAATAAATAGTCACCAATATTCCGCGTTCTGGAGCAGTGTAGCGTAACATTGTTTATTAACGTGTATTTCGCATGTGTTTACTACACAAATGTCAAAACAGAACTGACATTAGGGGCCAATCGCAAAATTTATAGCATTTTCTGATAGGAGGATTACTTTTGCGCCACCTTGTATTAGGAACTATACTCATATATGGATCATTTTTACTAAAGTAACGGGTGATTTTTTAAGCATAGTTTTTTTTTTTTTAAATCGAATAAAACACTCAAATTTGCATCAAATATTTAAAAATTTTATTGTAATCGATAAATTGGCTTTTGCCATTTACGTTTTAACGACAACTTCATGTAAATGTTGTCCGCGGCTCCGTTTCAAATGGTCCCCATTCGGAAGGTCCAATTTCGCGTAACTTTTTCGAGCATTTCGGCCTGTATTCCACGAATCGCGGGTGTTATGTTACCCTGTAAGGCTTAAATCGTGTTCAGCTTATCCACATAGACTAACGACTTTACATAACCCCACAAGAAATAATCAAGAGGCGTTAAATCGCATAATCTTGGCGGCCAACTCTAAGGGCCATTTCGAGAGATAAGCTGCTCACCAAATTAATCCTTCAACATTTCCATTGTTTTACGAGCTGGGTGTCATGTGGCACCGTCTTGATGAAACCACATGTCAACCAAGTTCAACTCAGCCAACTGGGACAAAAACAAGTCGCGTATCATGGCTCCATATCATTCGCTGTTGACGGTAACGTTTCTTCCACGGTTGTCTTTGAAGAAAAATGGACCGATGATGCCACCAGCCCATAATTCACACCAAACGGTTATTTTTCCGGGATGCATGGGTCATTTTTGTATGGCATGTGGCTTTTCATCACTGCAGAAGCGACAGTTTTGCCTTTTTACGTATCCGTTGAGCCAGAAATGAGACTCATCGCTAACAGCGGATTTGCACATTTTTCACAGAGCACGAATTTTGATAATAAATTTCAATAATTTGCAATCGTTGCTCGTTTTTAAGTCTTTCCATGACTAAATGGCAGAGTATACTGAAAACTATTCACTTTGACAGATGACGTTTGGACGCCAATACTAACCAGTGCTGCCAACCTGAAAAACTTAACTCTTAAAAAATCACCCGCTATAAAGAACGGCATGTTTGAACTCGCGATGTGTACTAGTCCAACTGTATCGATAGTGTATCAATTAAGCATCAATAAAAAGCACAGCTCGTCGTTATGAGGCTGGAAACTTGTTTATTTGATCATTTGACCACCCACAATATTAACATCAAAGCCATATATGAGGAAAGAATATTTAATACTACGTTCTCACTATAATTCAAATGAGCTCATGTGCAAATTCGCCAAAAAAGTGTTCTTACTAATGGTGTTTTCCATTGGTAAAAAATCACAGGGGTGGTCCATTAAACAGTAAGCGATTACACAAAAACCAATATGCTATCAACCAGGAAAATCGACAAATCATGTTCTTCAGGAACTCACCACCCGAATTGAGAAATCCCTAAAGATCAAAGAAGATACTGTGGGCTGCTTCCTTTACATCGAAGGAGCTTTTGACAACACCGAACATGACCAAATATTACATTACATTACATTACATTACATTACATTACATTACATTACATTACATTACATTACATTACATTACATTACATTACATTACATTACATTACATTACATTACATTACATTACATTACATTACATTACATTACATTACATTACATTACATTACATTACATTACATTACATTACATTACATTACATTACATTACATTACATTACATTACATTACATTACATTACATTACATTACATTACATTACATTACATTACATTACATTACATTACATTACATTACATTACATTACATTACATTACATTACATTACATTACATTACATTACATTACATTACATTACATTACATTACATTACATTACATTACATTACATTACATTACATTACATTACATTACATTACATTACATTACATTACATTACATTACATTACATTACATTACATTACATTACATTACATTACATTACATTACATTACATTACATTACATTACATTACATTACATTACATTACATTACATTACATTACATTACATTACATTACATTACATTACATTACATTACATTACATTACATTACATTACATTACATTACATTACATTACATTACATTACATTACATTACATTACATTACATTACATTACATTACATTACATTACATTACATTACATTACATTACATTACATTACATTACATTACATTACATTACATTACATTACATTACATTACATTACATTACATTACATTACATTACATTACATTACATTACATTACATTACATTACATTACATTACATTACATTACATTACATTACATTACATTACATTACATTACATTACATTACATTACATTACATTACATTACATTACATTACATTACATTACATTACATTACATTACATTACATTACATTACATTACATTACATTACATTACATTACATTACATTACATTACATTACATTACATTACATTACATTACATTACATTACATTACATTACATTACATTACATTACATTACATTACATTACATTACATTACATTACATTACATTACATTACATTACATTACATTACATTACATTACATTACATTACATTACATTACATTACATTACATTACATTACATTACATTACATTACATTACATTACATTACATTACATTACATTACATTACATTACATTACATTACATTACATTACATTACATTACATTACATTACATTACATTACATTACATTACATTACATTACATTACATTACATTACATTACATTACATTACATTACATTACATTACATTACATTACATTACATTACATTACATTACATTACATTACATTACATTACATTACATTACATTACATTACATTACATTACATTACATTACATTACATTACATTACATTACATTACATTACATTACATTACATTACATTACATTACATTACATTACATTACATTACATTACATTACATTACATTACATTACATTACATTACATTACATTACATTACATTACATTACATTACATTACATTACATTACATTACATTACATTACATTACATTACATTACATTACATTACATTACATTACATTACATTACATTACATTACATTACATTACATTACATTACATTACATTACATTACATTACATTACATTACATTACATTACATTACATTACATTACATTACATTACATTACATTACATTACATTACATTACATTACATTACATTACATTACATTACATTACATTACATTACATTACATTACATTACATTACATTACATTACATTACATTACATTACATTACATTACATTACATTACATTACATTACATTACATTACATTACATTACATTACATTACATTACATTACATTACATTACATTACATTACATTACATTACATTACATTACATTACATTACATTACATTACATTACATTACATTACATTACATTACATTACATTACATTACATTACATTACATTACATTACATTACATTACATTACATTACATTACATTACATTACATTACATTACATTACATTACATTACATACATTACATTACATTACATTACATTACATTACATTACATTACATTACATTACATTACATTACATTACATTACATTACATTACATTACATTACATTACATTACATTACATTACATTACATTACATTACATTACATTACATTACATTACATTACATTACATTACATTACATTACATTACATTACATTACATTACATTACATTACATTACATTACATTACATTACATTACATTACATTACATTACATTACATTACATTACATTACATTACATTACATTACATTACATTACATTACATTACATTACATTACATTACATTACATTACATTACATTACATTACATTACATTACATTACATTACATTACATTACATTACATTACATTACATTACATTACATTACATTACATTACATTACATTACATTACATTACATTACATTACATTACATTACATTACATTACATTACATTACATTACATTACATTACATTACATTACATTACATTACATTACATTACATTACATTACATTACATTACATTACATTACATTACATTACATTACATTACATTACATTACATTACATTACATTACATTACATTACATTACATTACATTACATTACATTACATTACATTACATTACATTACATTACATTACATTACATTACATTACATTACATTACATTACATTACATTACATTACATTACATTACATTACATTACATTACATTACATTACATTACATTACATTACATTACATTACATTACATTACATTACATTACATTACATTACATTACATTACATTACATTACATTACATTACATTACATTGCATTACATTACATTACATTACATTACGTAATGGATGTAATTTTCTTTTCGTGGCCACAAAGAGAAATTGTCATCGGACAATTTAGGCACTTTCTTGGAATTGTTGAAACTTATACCTATCCAAACATGACCCTCAGTCATGCAGGAGCATTTTTTGAGAATTCAGGATTAAATAGGTTATAAGGCACGAGTTCCTATTTGTCGAAGAATATTGAAAATTGATTTATAAGCCATTTGATGAAATTGTGAAAGACATCCACCAGGAGAAGTACTTTGGCATTATATTCGACAGGACATCCTATGAATCACATATCGACCAAATGAGAGAGGTCATTCACGGCAAAGGTGAAGTGAGAGGATCCTTTCTTGGGTTTTTCATATGGAAAGACTATAAAAATACTTACCGACGATATCTTAATGCAACTCAATGAAGATAACCTTTGCCGAACTCAGGGATATGATAATGCTGCGACTATAGTGGGTATTCATGGAGGAGTTCAAAAATTAATTCGGCAAATGAATCCATTGCTTACGGCATGTGCAACCATTCTTTTAACCTTTGTGGAGTTCACTCATTGGGAAGAAGTCCTTCAAGTACAACGTTTTTTGGGACAGTGGAAACACTTTACACATTTTTCTCAGCATCTACGCATCGTTGGGATATGTTCATAAAAAATGTAGGCGTGTCAGTCAAGAGGAGCGCTCATCAAGAGGTTGTTAAGCCATTGAAGGAAAATTTCATGAAGATATCTTGAACTCGTTTGTGATCCTCAAAAGGAAAATTTGGATACAAGAGGTGCTCCAACCATACTCTTATCTGCTGTATGCGATTTTACGTTTTTGTGTTTTCTTTCATTCATGTGCGATATTTAAGAAGAAGTTGTAACATGGTAGCTGCAAAAATAAATTTAAAAGATGCAGAAATTCAGCCTTTGTATTGTTAAGCTTCATTGTTAAGTGGGACTTTTCAGACTCGTTACCGAGTCTGTCATTGGTAACGAGTGATTAGAATTTTTTCTACCAATCTGCGTCTCAGTGGCATCGTGTGAACGAATCATTCCAAAATTAAACATATAAAACGAATTACTTTATTTTTTAATGTAAAGTAAGATAAGTCGTGTTTTTTTCTCTTTATTCCAAATCTATATAGGCTTAGGGAACAATTTACATGTAAAATTTAGCGAAGCCTGGATAATTATCCAGTCTTATACCCTTACCTGGATAGAAAATGTGCTACTAAAACCATTTTTTTCAAATTGTTGTCAAAAACGGTTGTAGAAAATGCTAAAATTGCAAAAAATAGCAGCTGATACCACAACCGGTAATCATACAATGCAAAATAGGTGGGAAATCAATGTTTTATGAAATAATTTGATGTGAATATATTTTTATATATGCTTTGAATTTAAAACCTCAACATTACAATTAGTGTAGAAGTCGATAAAATTGAAAAAAAAATGGATTGTAAGCGCAAAAAAATAAATGAAATAGCTAAAAATTGAGACCCCCAAATGCAATCTGTTGACGTTTACGTGTTTCAGTTTCAGAGGTGCCAAATCACCGATAAGCGTTTTATTCTCATTTTTATCTATGCCTTTATAGATTAAGAACAAAAAGAAAACGCAAACATAAGCCTTGGATCACGCTAAAAATAATACCAATGTGCAAACAAAGGGATGAGCTATATAGGAGGTGGAAAAGCAGTCCCAGATGTAAGACGTTTGAGGGTTAATACAAGAAATTTCGAAACATTGTGAACAAGAATATTTTATTAATAAAAGCCAATTTAAAAAAATTCTTAAATGCCAATCATGACCCAGTGAAAACATGGAGAATTGTGAATGAACTGCTTGGAAGAAAGAAACTTTCAGTAGATGAAACTGTTAAAATCAATTTTCCAAAAGTGTCCGAATCTGAAGGCTTAAATGATATTGGTGAGGAATTCGCGGAGCGGTTTTCGAATCAAGCGGCGAACATTATGCATGTCTGTGACACCAAAACCTCAGACTACGAGAACTGGGAACTTCAACAAAGTATTTACTTAGAGGAAGAAACGGAACCTAAAGTCTACGAGATACTGTGTCAACTTAGTATCACAAAAGGTCCTGGAGCAGACAACATAAGACCAGTCGATCTCAAAGTGAATGCCATGTGTGTCACTCCTGTGATCACGAAGATTGTAAACTTTAGTTTGTGTCAGTGTTATGTACCTAAGCTCATGAAAACGTCTATATTTCGACCAATATTTATTTATTTTTTATTTATTTATTTATTTCATCTACTGAGCTCAACTCTAACAGATTACTAACAATATTGTAATAACTTAAGGTATGTGTAATAATTTCAGTATTAAATATTTAAAATTCATTCTATTTAGTGTTAAATCTATTTCATTTGGAATTAGCAAAGGTAATTCATTAAAAAGTTGAATACATCTTGATATGGGTTCGTTGCATCCATAATTATATTTATGCCTCTGAGCTTTCAAAAAATGACGCTGACGCAAATTCATTTCGGGTAAATATATATCAAATAACTCAAGGATAACTGGACATTTCACACGACTCGAGAATACATCATGTGCACACATTATACATTGAACACACCGTCTCATTTCTAAAGTTTCAAGCCCTATAATGGCATATCTTTCTAAATATGAAGGCATTTTTTTCAATATTAGGGCTTAGTTTTCTTATAACAAAACGAGTAAATGATTTTGAACTTTTTCTATTCGAGTTATAGCATTATAATGGGAGGGGTACCATATAATAGAACAATATTCAAGTAAAGAACGTACCAGAGACATATAAACAGATTTAAGGGCATACATATTGGTGAAATCAGAACAATTACGTTTTACGAAACCAAACATAGAATTAGCTTTTGCTATAATATAGTCCATATGAATGGAAAATGTAAATTTGGTGTCAAAAATTTTTCCAAGGTCCTTAACATCATTTTTTCGTTCTAACATTATAATATATGCAATATTATAGATAATACGGTTTGCACTTAAGACACAACACTTATTTGTATTCAATTTCAAACCATAATTTTTACACCAATTGACGATTACATTAAGATCACTTTGAATTTTAGTAGTCAGAAACGTTTTTCACTCTACAAAATAGCTTTATATCATCTGCATACATTAAACATTTAGTATATTTCAACAAAGACGGGATTTCATTTATGAATATATTAAATAAAAGAGGGCCAAGATGGCTACCCTGAGGAACACCCGACGGTACATTTATGTACCTCGATAAAATATTGCTAATTTTAACGCATTGTTTCCTACATTTGAGGTAACTTTGGATCCAATTTAAAAGCATTCCATGTATACCAAATGATTCAATTTTGGCAATCAATGTGTTATGACAGACAGTATCAAAAGCTTTTATAAAATCTGTGTATAATACATCGACTTGATAGCCAGATTCAAATGCTTCTATGACATATTTCGAAAGCAGTATAAGGTTGGTTGTAGTGGATTTACCAGATAAAAACCCATGCTGTTCAATACAAATATGCTCTTTAAAAAAAAGGTAAGATTATCAGAGACGATCAACTCAAAGAGTTTAGGGATTGCAGATAGCTTTGATATTCCACGATAATTTTCAATATTACTCTTTGGACCAGCCTTGTGTATTGGTGTTATAAACGAAAGCTTCCATTCATCCAAGAAAATCTCTGAAGACAATGATAAATTAAAAATTATTTGAAGGGGAATGGCCAAAGCAAATTTGATGGAATTCCATCGGGGCCAGGATTCATAGAACAATTCAATTTTGTTATACCTTTTATGATCTCGATTTCAGATATTAAAATAGAGCTTATATTAGTATGACCAATATTTGAGTGTGCAACGTACGAGGGACTAACGACAGAATGATTGATATACACTGACTCGAAAAATGTTGCGAAAAGTTCACATGTGTTTTCAAGATCATTTGATGATTTCCCATTATACTCCATGCATTCCTGAAGAGAAACCGATTTTCTTTTGCCATTTAGAAATACCCAAAATGCTTTCGGATTATTTGTTATGCGAGACTGTATGTTCAAAATATATTGTTTGTATAAATATTTTTTTAAAAAATCATATTCTCTTCTCAATTGACAAAAACGCTGTAATACATTCTGGAACTTAATGTATGTATCTTCTAATGAGAGCCCGAAAAGGATTTGATTCCAATCAACAGAGTCAATGTAATTATTGAGTGCCACGAAATCACCTTTAGAAAAATTATATGTTGAACTATTTGAGTAATTAAATGATGTTTTTAAACTATTTTCAAATTTTAACATAGAACATATAGCAATGTGATGGATAGAATTTCTTAACAATGAATAAATTACTTCAGATACTTTATAAATTACGTGATTGTTTATAAAAATTAAATCAAGAAACTATTAAACTATTTAAAGAGTTTTCAATGTGGTTAATTTGAACAACATCTAATGAATAGATTTTATCAATAAAACTTAATTCTATTTCTTTCTTCATATTATATGGAATTAGGCACTTTTCATCATTAGAATAAATCCCCAATATTACGAGAAAAATATTGAAACTTAGCGATGTAGTAGTTATGAAGAACTTCCACCGAATTGACACTCAGTGCTCTGTATTATTGGTTTTAGAATGTGCTAAATAACTGTGACTGACGTACCAATATCTTTCGAACATTTTCAGGGTATTTGCTGAATAGGAATGTTCCACTTACGGATCCCTTAGAGATTTTCCTCCACTGCCTCATCTGAGCATTTTTATTCAGTGAAACAACATTGCCCGCAGAGAAAAATCGGTTTCCTTATATCGAAACTTTCAACAATGATGAACTCCATAAAAGGTATTTACAAAATAACCAGATGTAAAGGGTGATCCATTTCAAGGTTCCCTACTTTTTTAAAGAAAAAAACACAGAAAATCCAAATTTAATGGAGAATGTTTATTATCATTTGAGAGAACATTCTTTGGCATTTATTTTTTGAAGATTATGTCTATCAAAAGTTGGCCGTTGCTACGTCGCAGATGGTCCATCCGTTGAGTCCAATTTTCGATCACTCGTTCGAGCATTTCGACTGGTAACTGGCGAATGACACGCGGGATGTTCTCCTCCAAGGCCTGAATCGAAGCGGGTTTGTCGGCATAAGCTTTTGACTTTACATATCCCCACAGGAAAAAGTCTAACGGTGTGATATCACACGATCTTGGTGGCCAATCGACCGGCCCAAAACGTGAACTTATGTGCTCACCGAAATGTTCTCTCAATAAGTCCATTGATTGATGCGATGTGTGGGAAGTGGCGCCGTCTTGCTGAAACCAAATGTCGCCGAGATCACGAGCTTCAATTTCAGGCATCAAATAGTCGGTTATCATGGCACGATAACGGTCGCCATTGACGGTTACGTTCGCACCGGCACTCTCAGCTACGGCCGCTATATTTTCTTCACAGCGTGCTGGACGTGGTCTATTCGGTCGAATATTATCCAATAATGAATGCTGGGTCTCAAAATGGGTGATGGTGTTGCGAATAGTACGCTCAGTAGGCCGATTATGTTGACCATAAATTGAGCGAACGTGAATTTTCATAATAAAGTTGAACAATTTGTAAACGTTGTTCACGCGTAAGTCTTTCCATTATGAAATGCCAAAAAAAAACTAAACAAAAATAACATGACAGCATGACACGACTCACACGTGATCTGTCAAAAAAGGCTATTGAAAAAAGTATCTCTACTTGGATCACCCTTTATAAACTCAAGGTAAATCTTAATCTTTGACTATTCTGTTGAAATTTCGGGTAGATGCGTATACTTTGGATAAAATATACGTCATGTTTTGAAGAAAATAAACTTTTTTTTAAATTTCATTAGTACTGCTGCTTAGTAGTAGGGTGGCAGTCCTGAGGGGTACATATGTGCATTGTCATAGGCTACTTGGTGCCCTCGCTTTGCATAGCATAACGTGTTCACATCCCATAGAAGTCTTAATTTCAAAGCAATGTCAAACTCTATCTAACTGCCATCATCTCGTAAGGCTAATACAGTTCTAAAATTAAATTGCATACAAGTGAATGTGCTCGTTCGCCATTCTCAATTTCTCCTTGCCACATACATACATACAACCCTAACTATTTTTCTATTCGGTTACACCCCCAAAATTCCGCCCATTTGATTTCGATTACTAACTAATACTTGTTACTGAAGCTTATCGTGCCAATTAATCAGAAATGTAGCACAATGAATACTTAAAATGGGAATAAGCGGACCAGTGCGGTAACCCCATGGAAACAATGGTTGTGGTAAGGGCAGTGATTACACTTGCTGAGCTTTGGGAATTACCACAAAAAAAAAAAGAGGAAACCAACACCTAGTTAGAAATAAAAGTGTATAAGGGTTGAACAATACGGACTATATTTCAAAACAAAAATATGTCCGTCCAACTGCCATGTTTTTTATCGGGATAATTACCCTTAATTGGGGACCCAGGTACACAGCCTGACATTGTTTGTATTAGATTATTGTATACAGATTAACAAAAAAGGATATTTCTGCAATCTACAGGACCTGTGTAAAGAATTGCAGTGTTGTCGTTTGTGTACCTTATGTAGACGGGGGCGAACTCTCCCGCCATTTTTTTTTTAAATTCTATAAAATGTATTTTGATGTATTGTAGCAGCTAGAGCTTGTTTGCTGTTTATTCTGCATATTATTGAGGTGGTAATAACGGTAATTAATTAGGGTATTTTGTTTGTACTAGGGACTTTAAGTATCGTTAAATATATTTTCGAAACTATGGACAATTAGAACAGAAAAAAAGATGCCATCGCGTTTGGACACGTTATAATGGGTTGTTGGTAGAGTATCGCGAGTTGTGTCTGGAATAATGGAATAATTTTTTTACCAGAATACAGAATATGTAGTTGTTTTGACACAATTTGCTTCTGCTTAACAAAAATTGTCAGTACAGGAACGATGGGACGTTTGTCTATTCATCTAGTAGCAATGGCTTGCATAAGCAAGTTATTTTAAAAGCCTTTATAGGGCTACCAAGCATAATAGATAAGATTATAGTGCACAGTATTTTATAAATTTATATTGAGGATGTGTCATTTCAATTAAGCAGCCCTTCCTTTTCCCAGATGGACAGAAATTCTGAGAGGTATACGCTGATGGTTACAGTCTCAGTTAAGCCTGACGAAGTCATGAACCTATATAAACTACTTTGACATATTTGGACTACAGGTAATGCAGGAATTTCAAGGTTAAGTCAGGCCCCTTATAGAGAAGGCAGTTTGTCCTAATGGCTCCGCTTCTTAGGCGCATCTGAACAATTAAATGATAGTCTGAACAGAATCCCGTCGATATAAAAATGGAAAAATCGTAGTTGGGTCACAGTTGATGTTCAGAAACTGTTAAATCAGAATGACAAACAATCTCCAGTTGTCACGTAGAATAAACCATTCAGTGTTGTCGAAAACAGCGAAAACTTCAAACCACCCGACCTAAGTGAAGTGAGGATAGCAATATATAGGTTAGCAAGGCTGCCAGAAATCACAGCCTTCCAGCAGAGCGATATAAAGTGCGGGAGATAGAAAGGAAAGGAACTTTAGCAATATTTGCCAATTCCATCAAAAAGGAGGTCCTCTGATGTGCAGTAGAGGTATAATTTTTCAAAGCATCAATTACAAGCTCCTATCTGCCGTAATGTCTGTACGCCTGAAACCGAAGCCATTCACTTACAACCTGATTGACGCCTTTCTGCATTGTTTCAGGCCAGAAAAGTCCGCAACTGATCAAATTTACAAAATTTGACAGATCCTGCAAAAAAAAAAAACAAGAAGTACAGAGGCACAAACTTCCATTTATAAGTGTAACTAGTCGCATAAGCCAATCATTATGATGTCATTGGTCGGACCAAACGATATCTCACCACAGCGTTTGCTAGTGTCAACAAGAAGGTGAATCATTTAAGACGTCACAGTCGACTGATATAAGGTAGTTAAGGACTTTGCATTCCTAGCCTCCGCTATTAATTTTTAAAATGAAACTCCTGTCAGACTTCAAACGAAGGATTACTTCTGACACCTGCTTATGGCCTAGAAACATGTTGAATAATAAATCCGTTCCTCAAACTATTAATGAGAAACTGATCCCTTTAGTCCTACTTTACTACCTAAAGGCATGGATGGTATCAAAAGCGGATAAAGGAATCCTTTGTCGTTCCGAGCGAAATGTCCGTTGAAACTTCTTCTGTTCCATTGCGTTGATGAAATATGAAGACAAAGATTCCACAGCGCACTATATAAGATGTATAGCTACATGAGCAGGATTAAAGAACAACAGATCAAGCTAGCCTGGGCAACCAAAGTTGCTATCGCAGTGTCCATTAAAGAGACCAAGCACATTACATTCAAGCGTCATCAGAAGTTTCTCCAATGTTTCCTTCGGAATCGGCGTTAACCATTCTTTCTGGCAAAAAGTATAACTTCGCACACACAAGTGACATCTACTACGGACCATGTTTTAGTAGGCAGAAACACCGACTATTTGTATGCAGATTTGTTATAAGTCCCAGACCTAGGCAAAAAGTCTTATGTTTCCAAGACATTAGCAAACGCATTGTAACAAACCGCATCAAAGCCAAATTCGCCAAAATTAGCCTTATATGCGATCATGCCTCCACGGAGGAAAAAGATAGCGAAATACTGCTCCTACGAGCTCCCTGACAAAACTTATGATGTCAAAACCGTGATGGGAGCAGTATTGTCGGAAAACACAGCCTACACGACAACACGTCTGGCAATGGACTTAGGCTAATTGAATTCGCTGCGGAACGAAATGCCACTATAGCCATCACACGGTTTTTTCACCACGATATCCATAAGGGTACATGGCGATCACCAGATCAACAATCAGTCAACCAAATTGATCACATTGCGATAGACAAGAGGCACGTATCCACCATTTTGGGTGTCGGAACATTCCGAGGCACTAACATCGACTCGGACAGTTACCGTTTTGCAGCCAAGGTAAGAATGCGGATATCCACCACGCCACGACATAACAGAAATACTGTACAAAATTTCGATTTCGAAAGCCTGCAATCTCAAGAGACCACCAAGGCCTTCGTATCCCTTTACTTTTCGATTAACACCATACCACCAGCATCGAATGTCGAAGAATAGTGGCAACGGTGCCAACAAGTCACTAGATCAACCGCAACTGATGTGCTAGGTTCCTCGCGCCCACCAGCAGGAGCCTTGGTTTGATAAGGAATGTCGACAGATTCTCGCAGCCAAGAACAAGGCCTACATGGCTAAGCTGCAAGTGAAGACGAGTGCTGCCATTGAACTTTATAGGCAGAGAAGAAGGAAAGAACACCGGATTTTCAGAGAGAAGAAACAAAAAACAAAAAAAAAAACCGCGATCGAGGATATGGAGAGGTGCCACTTCAGGAACGATGTTCGCAAAAGTGTTATCAAAGTGTTAAACGTCAAACCCATAGCTCGAACAGAATCCTGTCGAGATGAACAAGGAAATATCGTAGCTGAGACACTGTCGATGCTGAGAACCACTTCTGCAGACTGTCAAACGGCCGGCGATGACGAACAACATTCCGCTGTCAGACAGAACAAACGATTCAATATTGGCGACGTCAGCGAAAACTACCAACCGCCCGACCTAAGTGAAGTGATATCTAAACTCAAGCTTAACAAGGCTGTAGGAATTGACGGCTTTCTGCAGACTGTCAAACGGCCGGCGATGACGAACAACATTCCGCTGTCAGACAGAACAAACGATTCAATATTGGCGACGTCAGCGAAAACTACCAACCGCCCGACCTAAGTGAAGTGATATCTAAACTCAAGCTTAACAAGGCTGTAGGAATTGACGGCTTTCCCGTCGAGCTTTATAAAGCCGGAGGAGCCAAATCTGGTCGGATGAATGGAACCGCAGCATCGGTTGTCTGATCCAAAAGAAAGAAGACCCTCTGAACTGCGCAAACTACAGAGGCATAAGTCTCTTCAACATCGTTTAAAAGATCCTATCTGCCGCAATATGTGAAACGCCTGAAACCATTTACCAACAACCTGATCGTCCCTTATCAGTGTGGCTTTAGGCCAGGTAGGCCACAACAGATCAAACCTTCACATTCGGTATAGATCCTGAAAAAAACAAGAAGTCCAAATCGATACCCACCACCTATTCATCGATTTCAAAGCCGCATACGACAGCATTTATAGAGACGAACTATACAGAGCCATGCCTAGTTTTGGTATGCCGCCAAAACTCACCCGTCTTTGCCGGATGACGATGGAAAATTCTTGATAGTCGGAAACGACCTTACCGACACATTCGATACCAAAAAAGGATTTATGCAAGGCGATACAATGTCATGTGACTTCTTTAATCTGATTCTTGAGAAGATTGTGCAAAGCTCCCGAGCCAACTCCAGAGGCACGATTTTTCCAAAATCGGTGCAACTACTAGCATACGCCGACGATATTGACATCATTGGTAGGACTCAACGTGATGTCATAGCCACGTTTGCTAGGCTAGTATAGAGAAGGAAGCGGTAAAAATGAGTTTAGCTGGGTAAGACTAAGTATATGCTGTCAACACGAAAGGACACACAACACGATGAATTGGACACAACGTCACCATTGACAGATATAACTTTGAGGTCTCACCTCGGCTCCGCTATTATCACTGACAACAACATCTCGTCAGAAATTAAACGAATAATTACTCTTGCCAACCGCTGTTTCTTCGGGCTAAGAAGGCAATTCAGTAGTAAAGCCCTCACTCGAACTACTGAGGAGATCCTATATAAGATCCTGATCATCCCAGACCTGCTTTACGGCTCTGAAGCAAATCCTTGTCCGATTTCAGAGGGAAATTCTTTGAAAAATCGTCGGTCTCGTTTACGGGCTATTGAGACGAAGATTCAAACAAGAGCTATACGAGCTGTACAGCGACATACCCCTGGTCAAAAAACTCCGCATTGGACGTTTAAGATGGCTAGGACACGTAGAACGAATTGACACCAATACTCTCACGCGCAGTTTCTTCGGCCAGCCAGACGTCGGACGCAGCAGAGGAAGAACTCGAATTAAGTGGCGCGCAGTAGAAACCGACCTCAACCAACTTGGAGTACGTAACTGGAGGTAGTTAGTTAAGGACCGGGCTAATTGGAGAGGCATGTTGGTTGAGGCCCAGGTTCATTCCGGACTGTAGCGCCACTTAAAGAAGTAAGTAACCCCTGCTCATGCAAGACTTAAGGTGTACTGAGAACTACCGTGCTGTCGGTGTCACCTTCAGATTGAATAAAATGCGTAGTACTACAGTCAACCCTTTTCAAACTTATGTGAATCAGCTTTTTATACACATTCAACAATAAAGGTTGATAAAGGTCGTGAGAAACGTTGTTTTTTGTTTTCTTCATTTCAGTAGCTCAGTCATCCAAGTTTTTTGAAAGTGAGTTGCATGAGTCGACTCATTTTCATCTTAGAGTGCAAATTGAATGGGGCTTCCAACAGCGATCTGCCTAAAGAGTCATGGACCTCTCGCCTCACCTAGGCTCTTTGATTTTGTAGCCTTTCGGCTTTTTTAAGACACCTAAAGACGGAAAAGCTAGATATGTACACTCACATGGCATCTCGACAAAAAAAAATTCAAAATATTCCACCTCCTCCCTGGGATACATTAAAACTCCACCGTCTCAGATCTAAAATAAAAATGCGAATAATTAATTTTGCACATTCCCATTAAATAGTTGTTGGCTTGGCTCTTCTCATACACATATATCTTCCACAGAAGCAATATTCTTAACAAACCACAAAAAAGAATGGAAGCCAACAAAAAAGGAGCAAACAAATCCGCAAATCTCTTCGCACCATCTCAAATTGCTCATTAACATTTTGTGTTTCCATATCACCTGTGAAAATCGTCCTATACCCCAGAGGGAATATCCCCAGTAAGTCCTAAACACACATAACTATGTATACGGACTCTGTTCTGCTGGTGGATAGTGTTTTCCCATCCCATCTGTGAACGACACCAAACTGCTCAAACACCTCCTTGCCACCTTTTTAAAGGTCGTCCCCTCCACTCTGGAGACACACCAGAGCAGATGAAGCACCCATTCGAATGAGTTTCTCAATGAAAACGAATCTCGTTCGGGTTGTCTGTCGCGACTACTCGTCCTACTCCACTCAAGTGGCAACGATTTATGTTAAATATTAAAATCGTTTAAATGGCAAATCTTCAACTCCCAGTAGTCAAAGTGTTTCCTTTTGCGTCCTGCCGCACCGGCGCGACCGCTCCACGACTCTATACACATTGGGTAAGGATAACTAGAAGCAACAGCAACAGCTTGGCAATGGCCCCGTGGAAAGGAAATGTGTGCCTGTGCATGAAATCGCGAAAACAGATTTCTTAATTTAATTGGCTACTGGCGGAGCAGCACTAAGACGTATGTGGTAAGCCACCACCAGTGACCAGGCTTATAGTATAGCAACCACCAGCCAAACTGTCTGAGTGCGCGATTCCTACTCGGCTTGGGCCAAAAAGCACACTTCGTGTGCGCAAACCGAACCAAATAAAATGCCAAATAGATTGATATCTGTGAATTGTTGCTGCTTCGGAATTTTGAGAAGCCCATCACAGTTTTAAGCGGCTGAAGAGGACGTTGAGGTGTCTCAGGCGAGATACATATGAGTACGTAGGTGCCTCTAATTCCCATGAGCCATGTGTACGGAATGAGTATATTCTACATAAGTGTGTCGCATCTTTTTTGTTTTAATGGACAAACGTGGGAATAAACGCGATAAAGGGGGAGAGATAGCATTTCTGTGATCATATTTGTTTTATTATTAATTACTTGGGAGGGAGTTTTCGCAAAGGAAATGGTTTTAGAATGGAAGTCCTTTAAAATTGAAAAATTGGGATTCAGATCCCAGGCGTGCTGCTTTAATGATTGTTAGCTGAGCATCAATTTTTTGTTATATCTGTATATTGTGATCATAAAATGGAAGTGTTTGAAGTTGTGCTGCTTAATATTCGTGGGCTAAGAGCCAATTTATTGTCTGTGGCAGCCTATCTGTTCCAACACAAACCAGCAGTAATGGCATTAAGCGAACCCCAGTTGCGATCCAGTTGCGATCACTGATCCCAGTGAATTTGCTTTAGCGGGTTATACGCCATTATTTGTAGCTCATAGATCGATCTTTGTGAAAACCGAAGTGTTATTCTAGGTCTAGCGCCAATTTGGTTCCTCGGAAGACCCATTTTTCCAATATATCTGGGAAAAATGTACACTTGGTAAACAGATTATACACTTCTGCGTGCCTTATCGAAGTCCCACTTCAGATAAAGAATCGATATTTGAATAAATCGGCAATATATCTAAATCGATAACAAGTAACGGGTGGTTAAATTTTAATGGCCGATGTTGAATGTAAACCACACCTAAACGTCAAGTTTTTTTCTGCATTTCATAAAACATTTATCAATTTCAGACTAATTCAATTTTAACCATGGCAAGATACACAATCGAGCAACGCGTTAAAGTTATTCAGGCTTATTATGAAAATGGGCGTTCAAATCAAAATGCATATCATGCACCTTGCGATGTGCGTACAATCGGAAAAATCGTGCAAAAATTTGAGCAAACCGGGTCTGTAGGAGATGTCAAAACACCAGTGCATGCTCGTGCAGCTCGTACTGCAGAAAATATTGCTGCTGTTCGCGATAGTGTGGCTGAAGAGCCGTCCACCTCAACTCGTTGTCGTGCCCAACAATTGCAACTCTTACGCCGTCGTTGATGAACATTATGCATAAAGACTTGCATTTACACGCTAACAAGTTGTAATTGACTCAAGAAGCCTCTTGACCATTTCAAGCGTCGTCAATGGTCAATGGAATGGTGGCAAGAAATGGCAACAGTTGATGATTAATTTTCGAAGAAAATCATCTTCAGTGATGAGGCACATTTTCACCTCAGTGGATTCGTCAATAAGCAGAATTGCCGCATTTGGGCGAACGATAATCCAAGATTGATTGTCATTTTTCCAAAATGAGGCCGGTCAGGCAGTTACTGTGAATGGTGTTCGCTATCGTGAGATGATAAAGAACTTTTTATGGCTCGAATTGGAAGACACGGTTGTGGTTTCAACAGGACAGTGCCACTTGCCACACAGCTAACGAAACAATGGCTCTTTTGCGCGACAAATTCAACGACCGTGTTATTTCACGTTGTGGCGATGTCAATTGGACGCCAAGATCATGTTATTTGACACCGTTGAACTTCTTTCTGTGGTATGTCGATAAGCCAGCAACATTCAAGAGCTAAAGGATGAGATGATTCGGCACATTAACGGCATAGAACCTCAATTAGGCCTCGGCGTCATCGAAAATGTGTACCATCTGATGGAGGTGTGCCGCCGAGCTCTGACTACACATCAAATGTGCTTATTTTTTTACCTCCAAGTAGTAACCATCGGGAACTGGTCTTATCCAACCGGATTTGACTTGCTCAATGAATACCCGGTCTGCATTCCAAGGCGAACCTAGATGAGCTGTTTCGACATCTTCGGACAAAAGATTATCTAGGAATCTAAAGGGTAAGTCAGGCCCCTTGAACAGAGATGGTGGTGGATGAACCGAAAGGTCAACGGCAGCGCTCAATCCCGTAGTGGATACTGATGGCCCCGTGTCCTAGGGGTATCTAATAAATTTGAATGGAAATAAACCATTGTTACCAAGCAACCAATAGCCTTGGAAAGGACTGATATTACTGTTGACGACCCTGCAAAACGAAAAAAAGACAACGACAGACGTATCTGCACCTGGAATGTGAGAACATTAAACAGGAGAGGTGCAGACGAACAAATAGCGGAAGCCCCTTAACTGCTACAAAGCAGACATTACTGCCATCCAGGAAATACTAATGTATGGATCGGGCAAAAATAGGATGAAAAACTGTGACATCAACTACGGACCGTGTTATAGTGAGCAGAAACAGCGAATGTTCGGATGCGGATTTGTTATACGTGCCAGACTTTGGCAAGAAGTCTTATGTTTCCAAGACATTAGCGAACGCATTGTAACAATCCGCATCAAGGCCAAATTCACGAACATAAGCCTTATATGCGATCACTCCTCGACTAAGGAAAAATATAGCGAAAGACTGCTTTTACGAGCAAAACCAATGAGCGACCACCGAAGTGGGAGATTTTAACGCAAAGGTAGGAAGAGAAGACATCTTTAGCAGTACTGTCAGAAAATATAGCCTACATGAACCAGCCTGGAAGAACTACGTCTGCAGACTGTTAAACGGCGATGACGAACAACATTCCGCTGTCAGGCAAAACGAACCATTAAAGGCGAAGACAGCGATAACTATCAACCACCCGATCTAAGTGAAGTGAGGATAGCAATATCTAAACTCGAGCTTAACAAATGACGGCCTTCCCGCCGAGCTTTATAAAGCCGGAGGAGATGACTTGGTAAGTAACATCCACCAACTCATAAGGCAAATATGGTCGGATGAAAGTATGCCTAAAGAATGGAACCTCAGCATCGTTTGCCCGATCCACAAAAAGGAGACTACAGAGGCGTAAGTCTCCTCAACATCGCGTACAAGATCCTATCTGTCATAATATGTGAACGCCTGAAACCGTTTACCAACAACCTGATCGTCCAGTGTGTGGTTTTAGGCCTGGAAACTCCACAACTAATTAAATCTTCACACTTCGGCAGATCCTAGAAAAACCCTATAAGTCCTAATCGATACCCACCACCTATTCATCGATTTCAAAGCCTTATACGACAGCATTTATAGAGACGAACTATACAGAGCCAATGTCTAGTTTTGGTATACCGCTCGCTGCTCCATCAGGATCGGAAACGACCTCACCGACACATTCGATACCAAAAAAGGATTTAAGCAAGGTGATGCACTGTCATGTGACTCCTCTAATCTGATTCTTGACAGGATTCTGCAAAACTCCCAAGCCAACACCAAAATTTTCCAAAAATTGGTGCAACTACTAGCATACGCGTACGATATTGACATCATTGGTAGAACTCAACTTGATGGCATAGCCACGTTTGCTAGTATAGAGAAGGAAGAGGCAAAAATGGGTTTAACTGGGTAAGACTAAGTATATGCTGTCAACACATTGACACACAACATCGACGAATTGGACACAACGTCACCATTGACAAATATAACTTTGAGGACTTACGTGACTTTGTTTACCTCGGCTCTGCTTTTATATCTGACAACAACATCTCGTCAGAGATTAAACGAAGAATTACTCTTGCCAACCGCTGTTTCGTCGGGTTAAGAAGGCAATTTAGTAGCAAAGCCCTCACTCGAACTACTAAGGAGATCCTCTAGAAGACCCTGATCATCCCAGTCCAGCTCCATTGCGCTGAAGAGCGGACCGTATCCAAAGTGGATGAAGAAATCCTCGTTTTGAGACAAAAATTCATCGCATTGGACGTTTAAAATGTCATGTAGACATGTAGGACATGTAGAACGTATGGACACCAATACTCCGGCTCGTAGAGTCTCGGATTCCCAGCCAAACGTCGGACGCGCAGTAGAAACCGATCTCAACCAACTTGGAGTGGGCAACTGGAGGCAGTTAGCTTAGGACCGGGCTGATTGGAGAGGCATGTTGATTGAGGCCCAGGTTTATTCAGCACTGTAGTGCCAAGTAGTGCAAGTATGAAAGGAGCACGGCCATTGTAAGTAAGTAATTCGATTGGTCCTACTGAATCTGACAGGGTACCGTGAGATGTTAAACATATCCTTCTGGCCTCAAATTACTAAAATGGATCTTGTAGGCATGTATATGGTTTCAATAGGGCGGTACAACCTGTTAGACAGCGAGTGGAAGTGATGAAGGTGACATTTTAAGGGAGATTTATATAATGCCGGGTATCCATCGTCCTACCTTTACACCTTCTTACTAAAAAGGCACAACTTTTGCCTCCTCAGCGCATACGACCTTATTATCGATCCTCAATGAGTTCGTTCATTGATTGTCATTTGCACATCCCTTCTACCAAACCTACCCATGACCTCCAGTTACATTTCACCAAAATTTGTAAAAAAAATCCAATTAAGCTTTCCAGCATTAAGAGCTTTTAACTTATTTCTGCACCCACCCCACCATTTTGAATGAAAAAGTGAATAACTAAGTATGCAGTTTTGCATTTAATGGATACGTTCTGTTGTTATATATTCTGTTACCTACAATACCGCGTTCATTTCAAACCCATTACCTTAATACACCACTTTCGGTCTTGGCCAATGGTATCAGTGAAAGATCGTTTCCCGCGATAAGATTCTGACATGTGCCCTACCTGCTTTGCATTTCCAATTCATTTCTTTCGCCTTTTGTGTGCACGCTGTGCCTTCTGACGGATAATCTTCCACCAATGAATGGGTCTTTGCCCCAGCTACTCTGTGCACTCGTATAGTCTCTACCCTGTAATGAGACCGCATACATATTCCAATTTCGGGGCGGTTTGGTTTTTGTAATTTACCTCAAATTAGTCTGAACTCCCATGCGCCAGCATACATCTCTCTACACATATCCACTTGGTAAAATAAAAGGTGAATTATTTAGAAGTCGTCGGACTACCCTACCCAGCCCACCGTAGTAACTCCAGCTAGACCTACTTTGCATAATGCAATTACATTGTGTCCATATTTTATGTGCGGCCAGGTCTGATGGTTAACTCTGATGGCATATCAATAACGGGTATTCGTATTCGCAATAAGCCAGACGACGTGAGAGTACGTGCAGTCCACCAACAAATTGGGTATCAAAATATTTACATTTTTAATTGACCCAAACACAGGGTCCTGGCCGAGGGGTTGCAAACGGTTTAAAGTGCAATCGCAACGAAAATGAAAAAAAAAGTCCGCGCACAGGTCCACCTTTAGCGCTATTAAGTTAAACTCAATCATTAATACTACTCAAACGAAGAGCCGTGTTTGACATGTCAGTGCATTCCGGTGAGCCTGGTAATTTTATTGCCATAAAATATTAAAATTATTTTTTTTTCAATGTTAAGGTTGATATGGGATTAATTTAGTGCGCTTGGCTCCCCACAGGATGACCGTCGTGTAATGTCGTCTTGTTGGGGTGTCGTCCTTTGAATGGCTCTAGAATACCTCGCGCAGGTGAACGTTGTTTGGTTGTCTGCTTTTGCAATTATTACCAAGGAGTGTTAATTAGTATCATCTGTTCCGGAAATGTTACGGTTTGCGATTTGCGAACCAGTTTGATAATGAGTTGACAGCCTGTTGGTACTTTGTCATTCAAGAAAAACATTTTTAAGAAGTTTTACAAAGTCAAACACTTAAACGCAATTGACAGCAAAGGCTTAGTATTCAAAGTTAGCACATCAAACAGCTTTGAGTTTTAAGTCCGTAAATTGTACTTTTTAGTATATTTGAGAGGCTGCCTATATAAGAAGAAAGTATAGACTCAAACTAAGTTTCACTTTAGGTGTTCCAGTACTTAAGAAGTAAAAACTATTAAATTCTCACTTTTTTTGGTGTAGGGGTATATGCTCTCAGAAAGAGACAAATGACAAAAAACTACGAGAACACGGTTCAAATTATTCTTTTCGTATATCTGTTGAAGAACAAGTGACATAAAACATATGCCCAAATCAAACGAATTGTCACTTTCTGATATCAATTTTTTTTCCGTGGGCTGGTGGAAATCTTCATAGACACGATGAGCACGTGCCCAAAGTAGTGTGAGATTTTTACTCACTAATACCACCACCCTATTTGAATTTGTATTGCAACTAATATGCGACTTATCTTGCAATTTTTTTATCACGAGTATTGAAATATTTGTGTTATATTCTGGCAACATTGTTTGTGACACTATTTTAGATCCAGTTTGGTAAGCCTGACTTGTCACTTTGACACGTGCTGTCAAGATATACCTGCGACAATTCCCGCTTCAGATGGATTTCAACTCCCGCCTAAAGTGTTTCAAAGTTATGCTCACAATCTGAATTATACTAGAGCATTAAGTAATAAAGATAAGATCATATAGAAAACCAGTATTTGTCTTATTCTGAGTAACAAATACATCAATTTGGCAGGTAACTTTCATTTGAGAGTTCCTGCTTTTTCCGCAATTTATATCGCGGTTTGTTATTATCGGACAGTATTATAAATGGACAGAATCCAGCGCCGAGACACTAGATCTGCTTCTTAACACCCACTCTCCTAACTGCAACAACACATCGGATGCTGACAGCATAAATGACAGCTCACCGCTCCTCTGGAGGCGGCTCCAATATAGACAAATATATATGCAAGGAAAGAATTATATGGGCCATCAACATATTTGAGCCCTAAAATCCCCAAACCAGCATGCTTTGGGCAAATCGGTAGAAACTGCTCTGCATGAGGTAGTTCAAACAATTGAAAAAATCGTTATATCAGGAAGAATACACACTAGGAGCCTGCCTAGATAAATAAGGGACCTTTAACAACGTAAAAACGGAAGCCATCTAGATGGCACTTGAAAAAGCAGGAATATTTACGGTCAATAGGAACTGATTTCATGACTCAACTGACTCATTTCAACCTCATTGGGCGATTGTACCAAAAGAATAACAACGACAAGAGGTACTCCACAAGGGGGAGTTCTTATGCAGAGGGAGTGGCTTATGCAGATGATGTTGTTCTCATGGCATGTGGGAAGTTCCCATCGACTCTAAGCGCAATCATGCAAAATAGCCTAAACTTACTCAGTAGATGGTCAGAACTATGCGGCCTGGGTGTAAATCTGAAGAAAACTGAATTAGTACTCTCTTCACTAACAAAAGATCAGACTCAAAGTTTGTGGCACTGACTTTGGGAGGGTCTACCGCCTCTCACTGTCCGCAAGGTGCCAAATACCTTAGGGTGATACTTGATAGCAAACTAAACTGGAACCTGAACATTAACGAAAAGGTTACGAAAGCTAACATTGCACTTTGTAGCTGCAATAGAATTTGTGGTAAGAAATGAGGCCCATCCCCGAAGGTCACGAAATGGCTATGCACAGCTTTTTTTCTTCATGAAAAAGAAGAAGCACTTGACCGCATTAATAAAAGTTCAAAGAACAGCATGCGTACTCATAACAGGAGCGAAGCGCACCAGTCCCACAGCAGGTTTGGAAGCAATTCAAAATCTTCCACCAATTGACTTACAGATAAATGACACAGCAGCGAAAAGCGCATCACGCCTCAAAGAAGCGGGTAACCTGTGTATCAAACCCTTTGGTCATAGCATAATATTGAAATTAGTAGCATATGAGAATGGGATATATCTGACTACTTTATCCCATATCACGATTTCGACATCAAATATGGAAATATGAGTTGGCTCTGGGTCTACTGCGATCGAATCGGGTTAACCACATCCCTTCGACTAGCAAACTCGTGCAGTGTATTCCAAGCAGAGATCCTAGCCATACTCGAAGCTGCCGAATCGGCCAGAGTATTGGACATATCACAAGAGGATATCTCCATTTACGTAGATAGTCAAGGGGCCATAAAAGCTTTGGCATCCAATATAATAAAATCACGTGTAGTTGGACGCTGCCGCACATAGCTAAATGCTCTATACAAGCAGAATAAGGCCCAAAATATCTCTGTACCAGGACACAATAATATTCCAGGAAAGGAGAAGACAGACGAGAATCTACTAAGCAGTTCCGTTAGAGGTTTATAACTAAATTGTCTTTCTAGCCCAAAGAAATAGCGTTTGATAAAAGTTTGACGAAAGTTAATATCGCAGCCAATGTACACCAAGTCCCTTACTACCTCAAGGCTTTAGATGTCGATTGCGATGTTCTGCCCAAATTGTCGACTGTGAGTGTTCTTTCCAGTTGACAGCATTTACTTAATCTGGTCTTGCTCTCAATTACTGCCAAACTCACTTTAGCCGAATCCTTCTCTATATCCAAAAGCGTGGTGATAACACCTGGATTTCTAATGTCATTATCGTCAGCGTCGTATAAGGGACGCCGCCAACACACACGAGGTTCTCTAGGTGGGAATGTATTTACAAAAAGTTTGGTGAGGATTTTTATAGACGAAGTGGCAGTGTCAATGGCAAGCGCTACTGATCAATGATAACCCATTTGGTTGGCCCTAATTCAGCTATGTGAAGTTGTACGACATAAGATGATCCTGCGTAACACACAGCGAACGCGCCATGACGATTCTCAAATCGTTCATGTAGAATGTCATGGCGCCTTATCTTTCGCGGAGGTGATGTAAGCTGGCCACTAGGATCATGCGATTTGTTTGCAACAGGGAGCTCCTGAACTCCCCGATTCTCTTCAGTATTAACAACAGTGACATGATAGGTAGTCTTACGATGCGTATAAGGATGATCTTATCGCATATAGAACAGCCCATACTGTCGAGGCCATTCAAGCTCTTTTGCAGCAACAACAAAATTCAGAGATATTGCGATGACTGGAAGTTGAAAATCAACTTTCAGATCTCAGAAACTATTCTGTTTATGACACCATTGTCTAGGGCCTCTAGGAATACGAGAATGAACTGACTCAAGCTGGTGATCGTGGGACCAAACGGACAATCACTAGCGAGTAAGAGTCTAACGGGTGTGCCAGTTATAAATTTATTTTTAAAAATGCAATAAAATCTCATTAATTATGAAACACAACGTCGTTCAGGTGGCTGCGTCGGCTGGCTTTGCAGTACCGCATTCTGTCATACCAATTTTCCAAGACCTTGTTGATGGTTTCGGTCTTGGGTGATATTGGTCTTAAGTACCTGAATCGTTTCAGGATCTTCACGGTTCCCGACAAAAAAAGTCCAAAGCGGTCAAAACGCAGCTCCGCGAGGCGGCCAATTGACATCGCCAAAACGGCTGATAACACGATTAAGGAATTTGGTGCGCAAAAGATCGATTGTGGTATGAGCTCTGTGTCATGGCGTTCCATCCTGCATGAACCAGAGGTCATCCAAATTCATATCATCAATTAAGGTAAAAAAAAAGTCGGATAACAAGGCTCTGTAACGCCCACCGTTGACCGAAATTTTGTTCCAAGTCTCATTTTCGAGGGCTCAGTGGCGCGATGGTTAGTGCGATGAACTGCCGCGCAGGAGGTCTGGGTTCGATTCCCAGCCGTAGCAACACCTAAATGATTTTTCACTGGCCCTCCTCTCGTGATGATCTGACAAATCATCCGAGTAGTATCAAATGTCAAGAATAGCTTATCTCAACTTAGCCGTTCGGAGTCGGCATAAAACAGGAGGTCCCGCCATCGTGCAAGAAGTACACACGCACACATGAATGGTTGTGAGAAAGCTAGGCCCTGGGTACTAACGAGCCTGTTGCGCCAAAAATTTGTATTTTTTTTTTTTTGTCTCATTTTCGAAGAAAAATGGTCCAATGATGCCACCACTCCTCAATTTGCACCAACTGTCACTCTCTTTGGATGCATCGGCTTCTCGACAATAAACGTGCGGGTTTTCTGAGCACTCGCCAGAAATTATGATTTTTCGCCCAAAATCGTTGTCCTATTCAAGCTGCTCTAAGGTCCAACTACAAAGCACTCACTTTGGAAATAAGTTTTCAATATTTCACAACGTCGTTCAAGCGGAAATCGGTTCATTTTGTCCCGCGGGGGTATGATACGGACTTTCTGTCAAGATTTGTCAGAGTCAAAATAACATATGATTTAAAAATAAA
This sequence comes from Rhingia campestris, assembly GCA_932526625.1. Classification (NCBI taxonomy): domain Eukaryota; kingdom Metazoa; phylum Arthropoda; class Insecta; order Diptera; family Syrphidae; genus Rhingia; species Rhingia campestris. The sequence continues at coordinate 35,991,851 of OW052183.1, forward strand.
CCACTAGATGGCCCACCCTGTAGTAAAGAATTTTGACATCTGGCTGTATTAATATTTCGACAGACATGTAGATGCTGCTCTGACAAGAGCTAGGGGAGCGTTTCCCCTAACAAGACAATTGTTTCATACCAGTCACCTTGACAGCAGGGTGAAGGTGATTTGCTAATTGGCTCTTATCAGTCCGATGAATGCCTATGGGTGCCCGGTGTGGTTCAACGTTGCCGCATCTGAACAAAATTCGGGTATTTGAGAGGTAGGCAGGCAGGAACTGCGTTGAAACACTAAACAAATTATTATTCCTACTAGGTCCTATCAAAGAGTATACAATTACAAGAGTGCGCATCTCATACAACGAAAATTTACTATGATAGGTACTGATATTGATACCCCCGTGTGCAACATTGCCATGTCAGCATCAAGCAACAGCATGGCGCCGATGCATACGAACGACGAAAATTCCCCTTCGCACTAACTGCCAGCGTCTGAAACAGCTACAACATTTTTAGCTGTGATGCGTAGACACATTTCTTGTAAAACTCATTCGGGGTCACGCGGCAATAGCGATGTTCTCGAGCAGCAGTCTCATCATTGGGGCCTTCTACCCCAATGATGAATATTTTGAGAGTGCGTGTTAAAGCGGCTAAATTCTGCCGGAAGCTTTCCTATATTTTGATAGTCGAGGGCTGATACATGATAGATCTATAAAAATCTACCACGTCTGCCTCAGAACTGTGGATAGGTGGCTCCTATGCGACCTATACGTCATCGCCTGCGGTTCAGTGGGAGTGTGTTCGATTGCGACCGTCGGGGTAGGTTGCAGTGGGAGAACCTGTTGTGGTGGTTAAATTAGTTGTAAGATGAAGTAGTGAAGTGTGAGTTTACCCAGTGGAGACTTTTCTGGTTGGGTTACATGATGTCGAAGGGTTATGCCAATTATCCTTCTCAATCCACCGATGCGGATCAAAGTCGTTGAAAATTAAACCTCTCGGATCCGTGCCACCAAGCGAAGGTTTTTCAATTAACAAAGGAATTTCGATAATACCTCACACATAGCATGTTTTATTCTATTTCAACATCGACCAGCCCTTATTGTAAAACCCTTTAGTTGCACAGATTTACGAAAGTACCCTGGTGTTAGTTTGCAAAATTTTGCACAATCCTCTTAAGAATTATGGTGACCCGGGATTAACGAAGGTAAGTAGGTATAACTAGCAGCATCATGGAATTGGCATGCCATTACATTCTCTAAACAAATGTCATTTATGTCTATAAGACCCGTGTAATTTAATACTAAAGTCACAGAAGATTAGGTAGGTACAGATTATACTCAATTTACTAGCAACCCATTTGCCGGCTAACTCGCAGGCAAAAACGTATGCCATTAGGACTATTCACTTTTGTACAGATATTAACACTTATTTTTTTTTTTTTTTTTTTTTTGAAATTCATTTTTATTTTTATTTAACTTATAACTAACTTACATGCTAGACAAAAATTAATAAAAACTAGCCTACTTATCTACTAACTTAACTAACTTACTTATCCTCTGCGGATATCCTAAATTAAACACTAACAACTTAAAAACTAATGCCTTTCGGCCTAAAATCTAATTTAATTATTTTAAAATAAATTTATCTTTTTTCTTGACCAAGAAACATTTTTTTTTTAAAAAACTTGGTGTCATGTGTTTTTTTTTTATTTTTATTAAACTTACTTACTAATTAAAACTACTTATGAACTAACTAAAACTACTTAAAACTAATTAAAACTACTTAAAAATAACTTAAAACTAGAACAGCCACAGCAAGCATTTTGTACTTTTTTTTTGTATTTTTTTTGATTTTTTTTTTTTTTTTTGTATTTTTGTTGTAATTTTGTATTTTTGTATTTTTTTTTTTTTTTTTTTTTTTTTTTTTTTTTTTTTTTTTTTGTGCCACCCCGACTGTTTTTCTTAACCTAACCTTAAGTGAAACCTTAGATATATGAAAGTCGGCCATACTTCAAAATGAAAGTCAAGAGTCAACTACCTATAGCTAATCTTGCAGCCACCACAACAGGTTCTCCTGTTGCAACCTACTCCGACGGTCCCAATCGGACACACTCCTGCTGAACCGCAGGCGCTCTCCTCCGCCCTGAGCAACTACGTCTCGGTCGTACAGGAGCCGCCTATCCACAGTTCGTCGGAAGACGTGGTAGATTAGCGGAACCGCCGATCTGTCCTGTATCAGCCCTCGACTATCCAAAAATAGGAAAGCTTCAGGCGGAATAAAGCCGCTTAAACGCGCACTTTCAAAATATTCATCATTGGGGTAGAAGGCCCCAAAGATGAGACTATTGCTCGAGGTCATCGCTCTTGCCGCGTGAAACCGAATGAGTTTCACCAGAAAATTGTCTATCCTGTTTATGTTGGCCCCGTTGTATAGGACCTGGTTGGAATAGTATTTTGTGTAGTCAGATACTGGTGTTCTGTGAAGTCCAAGGCAGCTTCTCAAACACTGCCTCTCAAACACCCGTATCTTTTCCATTTGAGATGGGGCAACGTTGAACCACACCGGGCACCCATAGGCAATCATCGGTCTGATAAGAGACATGTAGCAAATCACCTTCACCCTGCTGTCAAGACGGCTGCTATAAAACAATCGTCTTGTCAGGGCAAATGCTCCCCTAGCTCTCGCCAGAGCAGCATCTACATGTCTTCCGAAATATAGATACTGATCCAGCCAGATGCCAAGGTACTTTACTACACTTTTGCTCGCCAGTGGATGTCCGTTTGGTCCAACGATCACCAGCTTGCGCCAGTTCTTTCTCGTATCCCTAGAGGCCTTAGACAACGGTGTCCTAAACAGGATAGTTTCCGATTTCTGAAAGTTGATTTTTAACTTCCAGTCATCACAATATCTCTGGATCTTATCGAAGTCCCGCTGCAAAAGAGTTCGGATGACCTCGACAGTAGGTGCTGATCTGTACGCGATAAGATCGTCCGCATACGCAATTGCCTGAGTTAGACTACCTATCATATCGCTGGTGTAAATGCTGAAGAGAATCGGCGAGTTCACCGCTCCCTGTTGCAGACCATTTTTAATGAAATATTCGGTGGTAGAAGTTACATTGCCACTTTTGACAACAAACGTTCTACCAGTCAACATGTCATGAAGCATATATAGTAGTGGTTTACTTATGCCAAGTCTGGTTAGCTTTAGATAGAGGCCCTCTAACCATACGGTGTCGAAAGCCTTCTCCAAATCAACCAGACATGCACCCGTGCACTGTTTTTTCGCTTTGTTCCATTGTATATCAGAGACGAGCTTGGAGGCGGCATGAATACAGTCATGTCCGGCCTTGAAACCAAACTGGTTCTCTGGTATAATATTGTTGTCCTCAGACCACTTGAACAGAGCCCGATTGAGAATCTTTTCGAATACCTTGCTGATACTCGGAAGGAGACTTATCGACCGGAAATTTGCCGGATTGGAGTTGTCCTTTCCTTTTTTCGGGAGAGGATGAACCACCGCCGTCTTCCAACGCACTGGATAATATGCATTATTCAGCGCATTGTTGAACAGCGTGGCGTAAATGTCCACAGCTTCAGGGGGTAAGTGTCGCAGTACAATGTTGGATATACCATCGACTCCCGCTGACTTCTTTTTCTTTATGGAATCGAAGATGGTCTGGAGTTCCACCTTCGAAATTAACAGGGGACTGGACCCACTTCGCTCGGCGACTATGGCGTTTGCCAAGTTTTCGTCATCGAACCGCGTGAAACCGCGGTTCTCAGATCGCCATTGCGTTATGTCATTTCTGAGGTAGAAGTGATGGAGCAGGGCATTGTTTTCCAGGATGCGGTTCGGGCGAACGCTATCATTCACCTTATACACTTCCTGAAAAACAGCCCCCACTGCCTCCACTTTCTCCTGAGGATCTTCAATAACATAGAAATCGTCGTTGAAGACGGCTTCCCCTGGATCGATTCCTGCTGTCAAAAGTATGTTTGTATTGTCAGTTGTTCTTTGGAGCTTAATACACGGAAGGTCGTTATGACCTTTCCTCCTAAAGATCTTATTAATTTGTGGAAACATACTCGGGTCGCTGGAATTTACGGCCCGAATTCTGTTATTCCAGAACAAATTAATGGACAACCGATAGTTCTCCTTGATCAATTGGTTGATGTTTTTGATCGACGCCTTCAGTGTTCTAATCTCCGGGTCACGTGGGTTTGTTAGTCGTCTGTACAAGTTTTTTAGTCTTGTCAGAAGTCCGCTTTTTTGTCTGTGCAGTGCGTCAATGGTCGCGTTTCTATACGAAGACGTTATGTCACGTTCTTTGTATTTTGGAATCGTCCTGTCCATTGTCCTTTGGATCGATTCGTCCATTTGTTGTAAGTAGTTGTCGATTTCGTTGTTTGTCAAATTTCGGTTGTTAGGTGGCAGTATGTCCCTCGAACGTAATTCTCTTGATAAGGCGTTGGTAAAGCGTGGCCAGCGCATCTTACCGTAGTTGTAAGAATGCACAGGCACATACTCCTCCAACGCCACAAGCTCGTTCGGAAGCTGTATTACGGCGGCGAGTCCGCAGTGGTCACTGTCGTACTCGATCGTCTGTAAACAGTTTCGCGGGTGTTGACCTACTTTGTCAGTAACAGTAAGTCTTGTGTCTCGCAGTAAAAGATCCAGAAAAGCACCGCTTCTCGGAAACGATGGCCTATCTGTGGCGAGAATGTCGATCCTATATTCAACATTGTAGTGGACCATCCAATTGTATAGATGGTTACCCCGAGGATTTTGTATTTGATTTCCCCAATCTTCGTGTTTGGCATTTAAATCTCCAGCCAAAAGATAAAAGTTCTCCACTGAGTTCAGTCTCAGAGATTCGAAAAGTTTTCCGAGCTCTGTTGTGAAAAGTGTAGGCTGAGGTGCTTCCGGTGCGTAGGCCGCTATCACATACAATCGCTTCCCTTGTTGGAGAGGAATGCATATGACGCAGGCTTCCAGCAACCGGAATCGGCGCACTTCACCACTATATATGACTTTATAACTAATGCCTTTTCGTATAAAGATAGCGACCCCGCCTCCTTGAGTGGAGTTGGGCCGGTCTCTTCTTACGATATTGTAATTACTATTAGTCAATTTATGCTTCTGGTTTAGCTTAGTTTCGCTAGCCATAAGCACATCGGGACTTTGGTCTTTCAACAATTGGAACAGATTAGCTCTACGTTCAATCCTAATCAGTGAATTTACATTCACAGCCAGGATCTTCAAGGGTCTCTCTGACAGCGCGCCCATTACGATCTATTTTGCATTAAGCTCGGCAACAAGGAGTAGATATAGTCTACCCTTGACGCCTGCTCCCGTAACTGGTTTTGAAGACCGGTTAGCTGGCCTTGAATGGCCCGCAACGCAGTCAACACATCCGCATCTACTGCTGGAGCCTGAGGCACGGGGGCCTGTTGGGCTTCCTTTGGTGGATGCTGTAATATTAACACTTATAAACGCTGCTGGTTACACTCGCCGGTGAAGGGCACTAGGACAGTCTGCTTCAAAAAACAGCATTCTTCTTCTGGTGACTCCTTCTCCTCCAAAAACAGCTCAACAATTTGCTAATTCACAACACCACTGTTTGCTTTTAAAAGATAACATCTGCGGGAACAGTAAAGACGTCATTTTTTAGAAAACAAAAACTACTGTAAAGTTTTTTTTTCTGTTGTCTTATACCTCCACGAACAAACAAATGTAGTCGATTGGGATTTTCGATAATAGAGCGAAAATCCCGTACCAGACAAATTTTTTTTATGATACCTCATTTCTAAGGCATTAATTCTCTATTTAGATAAAAGCAACAGGTTGACAAATCTATTTTTATTTTCTACGTATACCATGCTTGTGAGCTTTTATTAAAAGCTTTTCGCTTATGAAGTGAACTTTGTTGGAATCGTTTCCCCCACCGAGGCGCCGTGGCTTAGTTGGTTAAAGCGCCTGTCTAGTAAACAGGAGATCATGAGTTCGAATCTCGTCGGGGCCTTTCAGTTGTTTTTTTTTTATTTTTTTTATTATAACATTAATGACATAATCCAAAAACAAATCCATTTTCCAACAGATTGCTTTAGTAATTTGTACCTAGCGTTGTATACGGTCTATTGAAAAGTTGACACCCGGCGGTTTTTTTCGCATCACGACACTGACATTGATTTTTGACAGATGATCGGCGGGATAAAGATTTGTTTATAAACAAACTAATCGGACTGGAAAGAAAATAGTTGTTTCTAAACAAATCGTTATAGCTATGTGTTCGCAAAGATTTTTTGAATTGAAATGTTTGGGTCTGATGGTCGTCGAAAAGTATGGTGGAAACAAAATACCGAGCTCGATCCAACAATTATACATCAGGCACGTGACGTTTTGGAGTTGCATGGTAGCATCTGCTGTTGGTAACTTGGCCTCAAATGACTGTAAGATGAACAGGTATGGTACCAGAGAGTTAGGCTTTAAAGGGTCATTTGTTTTCCAACAAGATAATGACCCCAACACCCGCTTATAGTCAAAGAATCACCCTTATTCCACATGGCGTTTTTATCAAACGACAAATGGCGTTTTTTGAGTCGATTCATTTTAGTGTCGTTTAAGTGTTGGTATTCTATTCTCTGAACGCCTCCACTCTCATTTTTTTTACATTCCACATGAGTTCCACAGCAACAGCTGATGAATAACAGATAGGCAAATTGTTTGCAATTTGTAATTTCAAATTAACATTCATTTATTATTTATATTACCTACATTCGTAAGTTTATTTCCTGTGCTCTTACTTTATTTTGATTATTACTAAATTGCTAAATGCAAATATGAACACCATTGTGATTTTTCTATCGTGGATTAGTGAAGTGGAAATCAACAAAAGAGATTTCATGAGAATAAGCTGAAGTAACTATAAGATCAAAATCTAAAAAAAATGTTCTAGCAAATGATATGTATACTTTTTGAAATTCTTTTTTTCTCTTATCGGTGGTCCAAAACGTTTATTAGGTACTGCAGCAACGTCTTTGCATCCAGTTTTATATATATCTAATTGTGGGACATCTCTTTTAAAATGTATTGCCAAATGAGGCTACTTTTCCATCAACTCTACCAGGCGTTTCATCTGTTGTAGATTCGTTATTTTTACCCCTAAAGACAAATAAATAACTAAATAACTTATACCTATACCAAATAGTTGAAAATATAAACAAAACTCATATTTTAAAGCGATTTTTACTACTTGGCGTTTACAAATTTCTCAACGACAAGAAATGACGTTTATATTGTCGTCTTGTGAGACTAAAACGCCTAATAGAATACGAAGTCGAACAAGAAATTAAGTTCCACATGAACTAAAACGACATCTAGCGTTTAATGACGTAAAACGATTTTAAATTTTTTGTTGGACATATCGCCATTGTCATCATTTTTTTCTTTGTCCCTAAGACCACTGCTTGGTAAATTTAATGTAATTTGAAGTTAATTTTGTGTTCCTATCCGATTTTCAAGAAAATGTTGTTTTGCAAATTAATAACCAGGGCGACAGCAAGGGCAAATTAAAGAGCCAAAGAGGAGAGCAAAAAAAGTGTTTTACCCATAAGAAACCGATTCTGTATCAGCAAACTGCGATGAAGATTCGATGCGTGAATCTTCCCCAGAAACGTATCCGATAACAGAGGCATCCCCAAAAAACACACAGAGGCTGGTACTGTAAGAGTACCAGTCTGTTTCTTCGTTTGATCTTTTTGCCACATTGAAGAGTTCTCTCGTTACGCTGTGTTGGCTGGCCAGTTTCCTAGACCACCAGTGGCTTTGTTTCCTTTTCTTTATTGTATTTTTGAAAAAGCGTTCTTAAAAACTGTGGCGAGTTCGTTGACGTTTGTGTCAACATCTTTTTGGTTTCGTGCGACACTAAAGGTGTACTCCGTGACTTTGAAGGTGAAGATGTCCCAGTTTGTCTTTCTGGAGTTACGAAACGGAGTAATGTTAGCTAACATTTCAAGTAGTGAGAATTGTATAATTGTGTGATCTGAAAAGCTAGGTTGATTTGATACCCTCCAGTCTGAGACTGATAGGGTGACATTGTTAAAGGAAAGTGTTAGGTCTAAGACTTCCCTATGATTTTTTATGATGAAAGTGGGTTCATTTCCACGATTATGAATTAATAAACTATGTTTAATAATATATTGGAATAGTGACTCACCTCTAGTATTTGTGCCACTACTGCCCCAGCTTTTGTTATGAGCATAGTAGGTCCCAATCTCTCGCTTCACTATGTCGGACGAGGTCTTTGATAGCATCGGGAGGAGGTGGAGCTTCTGAGTCGTATGGCATGTAGGCTGAAGAGAGAATCAACGGATTTGAATCTTTCCTTTCCCTTGACCACATGAGTTGAACCCCACCTTGAGTTTGCAGCCTGAAGTCTGGAATTTCACCAACGTTTGGTTGTTGAGTGAAATGCGGATACATTGTCCTTTGACGGATGGTTCAAACATTTCTGTTATGGTTCAGTCATCGGACGGAAAGTCAAGGTTTTGTGAGAGTGATCTAGGAGTGAGAGTGATCTAGGAGTCGTGGTTTTGAGCGTTTGAGCATCGCCAATAGCCTTTCCTTTGGAATGACTGGACGTGGTATAAACATCCTACCCCTGGGAGCGGATGGAAGCTCTCTATGTTCTAGAAGCTCTAGGTTTGAAGAGGCAATATTCGGGAGCTGGCATTGCGAAGAATAAAAAAAAGCTAGAGAAGCTGAAAGTATAACCAAACGCAGAATATATAAACCACCAAAAACTAACTTCTCTGCTAGAGATTATATTGAAATTATTTTGTGGCAGCGAGAATTCTCCATCGTCATCCTGCACAGACGGACGTTTTTGTCGTATGCAGCTATAAAATTGACGAATAGGTGGTGGGTATCGACTTGGACTTCTTGGGTTTTTTCCAGGATCTGCCGAAGTTCACCTGCAGTTTAGCCTTGTAGTCCTCGTTCTTTGCTGCGAGCATCTGTAGGCATTCCTCATTAACCCAAGGGTTTCTTGTTGGTGGGCGTTAGAAACCTAGCACATCAGTTGCGGCTGATCTAATGGCTTATTGGAATTGTCGCCATTGATCTTCGACATTCGATGCTGGTGGTATGGTGTTAATCTAGAAGCTAGGGGATACGCGTTGCGCTAAGGCCCTGGCGGTCTCTTGCGATTTCAGTCTTTAAACGGCTCGAACAAGGTAGTGCTCCGAGATTCGGAATATTCATACATCCAAAAAACTCAATGCTGCCTCTTGTCTATCAATGACCAATTTGATTGACCATTCGTTGATCTAGAGACCGCCATGTCCCCATGAATATCGAGGGGAAGAATCCGTGTGCTGGATATAGTGGCATTCCGTTGGAAGACAATTAACCTGAGTCTGTTGCCAGACGTGTTGTCGTGCAGGCTGTGTTTTCCGACAATACTGCTAAAGATGTCTTCTCTTCCTACTTTTGAGTTAAAATCTCGCATTTTAACATCGTACTACTGTAGTCACTCATAGGTTTTATCAAGGAGCTCGTAGATGCAATCGCTATTTTTTTTCTCCGTCGGGCCGTGAGCACATATAAGTCTGGAACTTATAATAAATCCACAGCCGAATAGTAGCTGTTTCTGCTCATTATAACAAGGTCCGTAGTAGTTTTTCATCCTCTTTTTGCCCGGCCCATATCCTATTGTATATCCTGCATAGGAGTATGTCCGCATTGTAGCAGTTTAGGGCTTCCGCTAGTTGTTCGCCTGAACCGCTCCTGTTTAATATTCTCACATTCAATGTGCAGATGTTGTATCCCAGCATTTGTAAAAATCTATCTGCTGAAACTCCACCCCCCTTTACGTATAAAGATTCTCCATGATTTCCCTTCGCAGATTTCCATAGATGGGTTACATTACTTAGCAGGTCTTTAGTTGAGCGTTTCTTTCGGAACCCATATTGCCTATGGCTTATCCCTTATCCTAGGTATCCCTTCCTTCCTAGGTATTCGACAATCTCTGTGTTAATTGTTTTTGCCATTACCTTTGAAAGTATGTAGTCAAGCAATGGGCCTGTAGTTTCAAGGCATGTATGTTCTTGCTTTCTAGGAATTGGTAACAATCTAGGAATCAACATGAATGGATTTGTTCAAACTCCATATCAAACACAATGAAAATGAAATATCTGCCATTAACGGCCTAAAACCTAGCCTTTCCATTCATTTGTCACAGAGAAGAGGACGAATCCGAGCGGCAAAGTTGAGAAGCTTCTCATGACAGTGATACTCTTGGATGTAATTGTCAGACTTTTGAAAATTGTGGAGCAGTGAAAAAACTATAAGCAGCGAAAATAATTTATAAGTTTGTTCCCCAGTACCTCTAGTTTGTCCGAGTCTGTCAGACCATTTATTATAGTAAATTCTGTAATTCAACTATTACCATCTAGTATTTTCGTCGGTCCATATTAAGAACATTTCAGTAAAATTATAAGTAAATCCTATCTGCACAGGGGTGAATGAAATCATTCAGTCGTTTACCAGTTCTTTTGAGTATACAGTTGATAGGTTAAAATATTTATAGTTGAATGGTATTAATTTTTGTTTCCTTAAGTTTGGACGTTTATAAGTGGTAAGCAGCCCAAAATCCACCAGTAAATGCCTGAATAGTCAGGTAATCCACTGGTAAGCTGACTAAAAGCGGTCGTGCAAGTGGTCCTACATAAACGAAACTTTCGAATGATATCGTCATAATATTTTGTACAAACACAAGTACATACATTCATTCGAAAAATTAACAAATTTTGAATAAAATTTGTCCGTTGTATATTTATACTCCAATTACGCCACACACAAACCCCTAATTTGTATAATTAAAGAACAATGCAGTGATAATTCCCAAAAATAATCACTCATCTCATCATCTTGCATTTTCAAAATTACCAACAACAACAACAAAATGCCCGCCCGAATACTTTTAATCCGCTTTTTGTTATTCATTCCTTTGTTAGCCACTTGAAAAGAAAGACACGGAATACAACAAAACAACCCACAAAACGACAAAAAAAAACACAACGAATTACAAAAGTAATAACCAGCTATCTCTTACAATAAGTCCTCAGTCTCGAAGTACAATTCCCAACAACGAAACGCCGCAACACAACTCACAACACTCTTATGATTGACAGTTTACGAAACAGTCTTTCGAGGATCAGATCAGAAATTAAAATTGGTAAAAAAAAAACAGTCCAAGTCGAAATTGTTTCCGTCGCAGCGCTGAGATACCCGGGACTACCTTTACAATGCCAACCGCATACGTATCTACAATCGGCATTGTCGATAAATAATAATTATATCGTCGCCATCGGTGCTGATGGTGGTGTGGTGCGGTGGTAGCCTTTTTTCTCATTTCATAACGACAAAAAGTGTCAATCTTCCTCAAAATGTAGACACGGCGTTATGCCCCCTCAATTGATCCTTCAGTCAGTCACCTTAAGGGCTAGAAGAAGATGCCGCTTGCCGGATCACCGTTCCATTTCTAGTTTATTAGGTGCAATTACCAGTCGATCCGTTTTGAAGGCTGATTGCCGATCAGCGCTGTTAATTCAATTCCAATGAACGATTATTTCCTGCTGTATGAAGGTGCAGCGTTGTGCGCCTGCGTCCCGCGCGTCAGCGGTGGTGATTTGGGCTGACACATAGCGCCAATTTCAGTCGAGTGAGAGTGATCTAGGAGTCGTGGTTTTTTTTTGTAGTCAGTGTGTATGATAATTGGATTTGATCACGCGCAGTTTATTAAAGCGAGGCATATGGTAGTTGATCAGAGGGCGCACTACTACTGACAGATACAAGATGGAATGCCTTGTTTTGGTATACATTTTGGGTGTAGAAGTGTATTTTGCTTAATGTTTAATTTTTTCCAATGTACTATAGATATTGTCTAAAGCCAGACTTATGCGAATTAAAGTTTAATTTTAAGTTTCCCTGACAGCAGGAAACATAAAAGGTGGTCTCACGATAATGCACGATGTTAGTTATAAGTCACACCTTAACGTCAAGTTTTTTGCCCAACTTAATTTGACATTTGTTTGTTTCAGTGTTTGACAATTCAACCATGGAGAGGTACACAATTGAGTAGCTGGTTAATATTGTTGAAGCCTTTTACGAAAATGAGCGTTCAAATCAAAATGCATTTCGTGCACTTCGTGATTTTGTTGGCCAACATAATCGACCAAATGTGTCCACAATCAGGAGAATTTTGCCCAAATTTCACCAAACCGGGTCTGTAGGAAATGTGAAAATAACTCTGCATGCTCTCGGAGTTCAAAAACAAACAAATACAAATTTTTGGCGCAACAGTTAGTACCCAGGGCCAAGCTTTCTCATAACCATTCATGTGTGCGTGTGTACTTCTTGCACGATGGCGGGACCTCCTGTTTTATGCCGACTCCGAACGACTTAGTTGAGATAAGCTATTCTTGATAATACTACTCGGATGATTTGTCAGATCATCACGAGAGGAGGGCCAGTGAAAAATCATTCAAGTGTTGCTACGGGTGGGAAACGAACCCAGACCTTCTGCGCGGCAGTTCATCGCACTAACCATCGCGCCACTGAGCCCCCTCGGAGTTCACGGCAGAAGAGCCGTCAACCTCGACTCGTCGTCGTGCCCAACAATTGAACACCTCATGAACATTACTGATGCGAATTTTTAATAAAGATTTGAATTTACACGCTAACAAGGTTCAATTGACTCAAGAGCTGAAGCCTACTGCCAAGGTCGTCAATACGCCGAATGGTTGGTTCAACAGACAGAAGTGAACGGGGACTTAACAAAGAAAATCATCCTCAGCGACGTGGCACACTTACACCTCAGTGGATTCGTTAACAAGCAGAATTGCCACTTACTTGCTTACTTAAGTGGCGCTACAGTCCGGGATGAACCTGGGCCTCAACCAACATGCCTCTCCAATTAGCCCGGTCCTTAGCTAACTGCCTCCAGTTGCGCACTCCAAGTTGGTTGATGTCGGTTTCTACTTGTGCGCGCCACTTAAGGCCACTGCGTCCGACGTCTGGCTGGGAATCGAAGACTCTGCGAGCCGGAGTATTGGTGTCCGTTCTACATGTCCTAGCCATCTTAAACGTCCAATGCGAGGCATGTCGCTGTACAGCTCGTATAGTTCGTCTCCATAGCCCGTCAACGCAAACGGGACCGAAGATTTTCCGAAGAATTTTTCTCTCGAATCGACCAAGGATTTCTTCATCCGCTTTTGATACGGTCCATGCTTCAGCGACGTAGAGCAGGACTGGGATAATCAGGGTCTTATATAGGATCTCCTTAGTAGTTTGAGTGAGGGCTTTACTACTAAATTTCCTCCTTAGCCCGAAGAAACAGCGATTGGCAAGAGTAATTCTTCGTTTGATTTCTGACGAGATATTGTTGTCAGAGTTAATAGCGGACCCGAGGTTGACACAGTCTCGTACTATACCTCAAAGTTATATCTGTCAATGGTGACGTTCTGTCCAATTCGTCGATGTTGTGTGTCCTTTCGTGTTGACAGCATATACTTAGTCTTACCCAGCTAAACCCATTTTTACCGCTTCCTTCTCTATATTAGCAAACGTGGCTATGACATCACGTTGAGTCCTACCAATGATGTGAATATCTTCGGCGTATGCTAGTAGTTGCACCGATTTTTGGAAAATTGTGCCTCTGGTGTTGGCTCCGGAGTTTTGCACAATCCTCTCAAGAATCAAATTGAAAAAGTCACATGAAAGCGCATCCCCTTGCCTAAATCCTTTTTTGGTATCGAATGTGTCGGTGAGGTCGTTTCCGACCCTGATGGTGCAGCGAGAATTCTCCATCGTCATCCTACACAAACGGTTTGGACGGTATACCAAAACTAGACTCTGTATAGTTCGTCTCTATAAATGCTGTCGTATGCGGCTTTGAAATCGATAAATAGGTGGTGGGTATCGATTTGGACTTCTTGGGTTTTTTCAAGGATCTGCCGAAAATTTTATCGATTGTGGAGTTTCCTGGCCTAAAACCACACTGATAACGATCAGGTTGTTGGTAAACGGTTTCAGGCGTTCACATATTATGTCTTCTCTTCCTACCTTTGCGTTAAGATTTCCCAGCACGATTTTAACATCGTACTTTGGTAGTCGCTCATAGGTTTTGTCGAGGAGCTAGTAGAAGCAATCCTTAGTTATATCATATTTTTCCTCCGTCGGAGCATGAGCGCATATAAGGCTTATGTTGGCGAATTTGGCCTTGATGCGGATTGTTACAATACGTTCTCTAATGTCTTGCAAACATAAGACTTCTGGCCTAAGTCTGGCACCTATAACAAATCCGCATCCAAATAGTCGCTGTTTCTGCTCACTATAACACGGTCCATAGTAGATGTCAAAGTTTTTCATCCTCTTTTTGCCCGGCCCATCCTATCGTGTTTCCTGGATGGCAGTAATGTCTGCTTTGTAGCAGTTTAGGGCTTCCGCTAGTTGTTCGCCTGCACCTCTCCTGTTTAATGTTGTCACATTCCAGGTGCAGATACGAACGTCGTTGTCCTTTTTTCGTTTAGCATGGTCGTCAACAATAATATCAGTCCTTTCCGAGGCTATTGGTTGCTTCGTAACAATAGTTTTTTCCGTGGACGGGTAGTTAACCCAAAGCACAATCCCCAACCTGGAGGGCCAGGCCCTTGTTTGACCCTAGGACAGCGGGCCGGAAAAATATCGATGTCAGTATCCCATTTTGGGATATGAGCATCGTTTGCCCGAACCAAAAAAAGAGTCCTCTGAACTGCGCCAACTACATAGGCATAAGATTCCTCAACATTGCCTATAAAATCCTATCTGCTGTATAATGTAAACGCCTGAAACCGTTTACCAACAACCTGATCGCCCCTTATCAGCCAGGAAAGTCCACAACTGATCAAATTTTCACACTTGGGCAGATCCTGCAAAAAAACCAAGAAGTCCAAATCGATACCTACCCCTATTCATCGATTTGAAAGCCTCATACGACAGCATTCATAGAGACGAACTATACAGAGCCATGTCTAGTTTTGGTATACCGCCGAACATGTCCGTCTGTGCAGGGTCACGATGGAAAATTCTCACTGCTCCATCGGAAACGACCTAACCGAAACATTCGATATGATTCTTGAGAGGATTGTGCAAAACTCCCGGGGTTGGACTCAACGGGGTGTCATAGCCACGTTTGCTGGTATAAAGTAGGAAGCGGCAAAAATGGGATTAGCAGTCAATGAGGGTAAGACTGAGATTATGATGTCAACACGAAAGGACACACAACATCGACGAATTGGACAGAACGTCACAATTGACAGATATAACTTTGAGGTAGTACGGGACTCTGTCTACCTCGGCTCCGCTCACTCTGACAACAACATCTCGTCCGAAATTAAGCGAAGAATTACCCTTGCCAACTCTTGCTTTCACTTGAACTCCTAAGGAGATCCCTTTTAAGACCCTGATCATCCCAGTCCTGCTCTACGGCGCTGAAGCATGGACCGTATCAAAAGTGGATGAAGAAATCCTTGGTAGATTTTAGAGGATAATTCTTCGAAAAATCTTCGATCCCGTTTGCGTTGATGGGCTATGGAGATGAAGATTTAACTAAGAACTTTACGAGCTGTACAACGACATGCCCCAACGCATTGGACGTTTAAGATTGCTAGGACACCAATACTCCGGCTCGCATAGTCTTCGATTCCCAGCCAGACATCGGACGCGCAGTAGAAACCGACCTCAACCAACTTGGAGTGCTCAACAGAAGGCAGTTAGCTAAAGACCGGGCTAATTGGAGAGGCCTGTTGGTTTTGACCCAGGTTCATTTCGGACTGTAGCGCTAGTTAAGTCAGTATGTAAGGTGTGATAACAAAATTAATCCGCTCAAACATGGTTCACAATGTTGGAACTGTAAAAAACTGCGATCTCAGGAAAAATGCAGCGCTACCAACTTAACTAACATTTTCTAAGATCCTATGAATTAAGTCCAAACGCAGAAGGGCGTCCAAAAACCCTTGGATCCCATAAAAGCACCAATATTTGACTGACCTCATCAAGTGTCCTATCGATAGATTTTGATGTCAAACTGGAGAACCCTAATGCTATTGCAAAAAATATTAAACTTCCGAAACGGTTTACCTAGAAAAGCCTTGTTCTTTAAATGCTTTCAAGTTTTTGACATATAAGTGGGAAAAATCGATCTGGCATCACTGGGTACGAAACATTCAGTCCTATCGCGAATACATTTTTCAGAGACATTGTTTTCTTGCAGTGTAAATATTGCCGAATCAGAACAGTTTCCCGGGAAAATTTATTGGCGATAGGCCTGATTTTCTGAAAATTTGGTTTATCAACTTGTTGTGTCAAATGAGAGAACTAAAGTCAAAGAAGAATGTGAATTGTGCGATGTTTTGCATCACAGGTGGACATAATGTCTTCTGAAGGAGAATGACATTTGACAGCCGACTATATAGTGCCCATTCTTAAAATTATTTTTATCTGTCAGCGCTACTTTACTTCGAAATCAAACAAACGAACTTTTCCAATCCCCAATAGTGACCTCTAGACTATTAAGCTTTTGTATTGATCCTACCAAATCCTTTTTTGATGACATCATTGGAAAATAGTTTCACAAAGCATCGTTGGAAATATTTTTCCATTTTTCTAACTTTTCCAACATTTTACCCAAAATTGCACTTTATAGCAATTCATGCACCAACTACACCATGACAGTGCACCCAAAGACAATTGCATGCAGCCCAGCGGGTGGGATTTTACCATGTGCTATCTATACCTGCATAGGTGTAGAGTACTGTCCTTTCCAACTCCATATGGCGTGAAACGTTAAGCGGATCAATCGGCAGGACATGGACAGCTCTAGCAATTATTATCAATCAATATGTAGACTGGATAGTTGTGAGCATACCAGCAGGGTCGACAGCAGACCTTCATCATCGAATCCGCAGGATGTGACAAATAGACTGGACACAACTGCAAGGATAATCTACATTGCATGGACTTTGTAAACCGCCAAAGGAAAAACACTCAAAAGATGGTATAACTATACCAAAAAGGAGTAAGGAGTGCGTATAGGTAGGTAATCGTCCAGCCAGCCACTCTGAATTCCTCTGTGTGTTTTGTATGCGAGAGACCAAAACATGACACGTTGTGAATATCCACATGTTGCCAACCAAACCGAACGTTCTACCTCGGATAAACTTGTTTTCCGCTAATTTACAGGACAGCTAAAACATGGCCGGAATCCTTACGGCTTATTTAGTGGCATGTTTTGGTGTACCCGACGAGATGCCAACGATGCTTTGAAAATGTTTGTCATATGACCTGGTAGGTGGATCTCGAGGCAAAACTTTATGAACACATATACCTACTCGTATGCATATATACGGACTGGGCTGAGGAGGTTTTTGTTTTGTGTTCCATAGGTATGTCGTGTACTCGTGTGTGAGAAGCGCTGAAATCCGCGCACATGGGGTCTTGGCGCCAAAAAAAAATTATTTTCTGTTGATTTTTTTTTGTATCTTTCCGTCGACATAAATAATGTTGTCGATGATTTAGGGAGCTGGATGTGAGTTTGTTTATTTCATTAACGCCGGGAAGGAGACTGGTGAAATTTAATCGACCGATTGTTGTTTGTAAGTTATGTAAGTTTGCATTGACGTTGCATAAATTCGAATTTTAAACTTCGACAAATCTTCAAGAAGTAGGTGGATCAAGTCGGTGATCAAAACTATGTTAAAACTTTGAGTTTACACTGAAGGGAGAATGTTACGGATAGTGCTATAGTCCAAGAAATCTTAGTTCGATAAGACTTCTTCCAAATGTTGGAAAGGTAGAAAGTGGGAGAAAGAAAATTAGTTTTAGTATTAGAGCGACACACATAGAGGCCTTTAAAAACCGATGGTAAGATGGGCTCTTCTTTAAGTTGACCAATTTTAATATATAAGCTGGCCCAAAAGAAGTCATCCGAAGTTGTTTGGCCCTTCAGAATATCGGTTGTGGCTAGCGCAGTGTGTGCCGTTGCTCCGTCCTGTTGGAACCACATATGTTCCAGTCCTAATTCGTCCAATTGCGGCAGAAAAAACACTGTTGTCGCTTGACCAGCGGCGTTCTCGAAAAAAATGGCCCGATTACTCCTGCAGCGTGGACAGCGCACCATGCAGTAACTTTGAGCGGGTGTAATGGCTCCTCGTGCATTACTTGTAGATTTTCGGTGCCCCAGAAGCGAAAGTTTTGCTTGTTCACGTACCCCCCGAGGTGGAAATGAACCTCATCGCTCATTATGATTTTGGCCGAAAATTCGTCCATTTCGTCCTCGAGATTAAGGATGGCTTGGGCGTAGGTTACGCGTTTGGCGGTCGATAGGCAGCAGCTGATGCACGGACTTGCCTTTGTACGGAAACATGCCCAAAATTCGCCTTAGGGACGACCGGCTGATGGCTAATTGCGAGGCTGGTCGATGTTTCCGGTGACAGCTAGACATCCTCGGCAACAGCGGCGATATTCTCGGCACAACGGGCGCTCCGGGGCCCCGTGTGGTCCCATACTCTTCAAGGTTGGTGGCCAAAAGGCGCAGTGTTTGCGCAGTCGATGTAGGACGTCCGGGGAATCGGCGACGGAATTCGCGCTTTGCGAACACTACAGACGAATTGTTGCACAAAAAAATAGACACGATTATTCCGCGTTCTTCGGGAGTGTATCGCTCCATGGCTTGTTCACTTGTATTCTTCATCTGTCTAGTCCACAAATGTCAAAACAGATTTGATATTGGCGGCCATTTGCAAAAATAGGAGCATCTTCCAAAAGGGTGATCTGTTTGGGTCCACCTTGTACATATGTACATCTAGCGTTTTCTTTTTTAATTATAGGTTATGACAGCTGTTTCCCACTCGAAAGTGACAGAAAGTCATTATCATACCTCCGCGGAACGAAATGAGTCGCTTTACGCTTGAACAACGTTGAGAAATATTGAAAACTTATTTCAAAGTGAGTGCTGTATGTAGCACAAACAGTGCGTTATTTGAAAAGAAGTTTTGGCCGAATTGAAGCGGAATTCGCGCTGTGCAAAAAGTTCATGAGTTGACAACACAAATGGTCCAGACGAAAATGTTTCTGCTGTAGCCGAGAATGTGATACTCAATTCAGGAAAATCAACTCGCCATCGATCTCAACAGTTCAACATTTCTGAGGAAGATCTCGGATTAATCGCTTAAAAGGTCCAATTGACTCAGCAATTGAAGGCGGACGACCATCCGCTTAGCTATCGATTCGCAGTTTGGTCCTTAGAGCACCTTAAATTGGACAACAATTTTGGGATAAAAATCATCTTTTTTGAAGAGGCTCATTTTCATCTCGGCGGCTACGTTAACAAGCAAAATGGCCGCATCTGGAGCTCAGAATACTCGCACGTTTATTGTCGAGAAGCCGATGCATCCACAGAGAGTTACAGTTTGGTGCGGATTGTGGAGTGGTGGTATTTTTCTTCGAAAATGAGGTTGGGAGCAACGTTTCGGACAATGGTGGGCGCTACAGAGCCATGTTAAACGACTTTTTTTTTTACTGCAATTCAAGACATGAATTTGCAGCCCACGCCACAGTCGATCTTTTGCACACCAAATTCCCAAATCGTGTTATCAGCCATCTTGGCGAAGCCAATTGACCGCCTCGTAGATGCGATTTGACCCCTTTGGACTTTTTTTTGTGGGGAACCGTAATGGACCGATGTTATGCCAACAATCCGAAAAGGATTCAAGCATTTAAGGCTAATATCATCCAAGTATTCCGTGAGCTACAGCCAGCAAAAAAATTGGAGTGACAGATTGCGCTACTGCGACGCCAGCAGATGCAGCCACTTGAACGACGTTGGGTTTCATAATTAATGCGAATGATTGCTCTTACTAATAAAGCCATAGGTTAGATTAGGTTAGGTTGGTTGTAGACCATAAAGGTCCGTTGTGGTATCACGTGGATCAGTCGACTTCCCTATATTAATTCGTCTAATTGAACCATTCAGAGCTAACTATGTAGCGCAGGAGGTTTCTGACATTGATATCATCCAGCTCCCTAAGATTATCGAAGAAGTAGTCTACTAGATGAAGCTTCCTTTTTTCTGAGAGAGCTGGACAGGAGCATTTAAGGTGAGTAATACTTTCCTCCTCTTCCTCTTCCAAGCAGCTTCTATAGAAGTTCAGCAATGATTTCTATAGAAGCTGCTTGGCCTAGTCTTTTGCATGTAGGCATATCGAACAGTGTCCTTTAGGACACCGATCATGGTGCTGATGTTTGATCTGTTCAGCATTATTAAGCAGATGGAGCATTTCTAGTTAAAGTAAGGCCGGGGCATACCTGGTATGTCTCTGTGGCCTGGCAGTCGGCACCCTCTTGAATGGTAAAATGGTCCGCCATCTCGTTAAGGGACAGTCCGCAATCGTGGGCTGATTTCGATTTGAACGAGATGGCTTCCAGGGATTTTATTGCCGCTTGGCTGTCGCTGAAGATGCTAATAAACTTCGTGGATATAACATTCCTGTTCAGCCAAGACAAGGCTTCTTTGATTGCCATTTAGATTTTAGACCCACCCGTGTGAATCGAGTTATTGGTTCCGATCGAAGCCGACTCCCATTCTAGCCGACTGGGAATGGTTGTCCTGAAATTCAGACAACTTACGAGGAAATTAGAGAGTTATACTTCGAGTATAGGGGTAATTTATTAGATTCAATCGACAAGGTCAAAGTGAAGGACAATGCTAATTTGGACATCACCGACATAGACTCTAGCAATTCGAAACGCAGAAATGCGTTTTCAGGGAGTTACAGGTCTTTGCAATCTTTTCACGATTTATTTGTGTCACTTGTCCATCATAATTCGTCTTTGTCCGAGATAAAAAAGGTGCACTATCTCAAAACGAGTATATCAGGTGAAGCTGAAAAGCTTTTAGCACATTTGGGTATTTCTAACGGCAACTACACGAAAGCATTGGCTATTCTCCAAGGTAGGTTTGAACATCCACGGTTTTTGGTGAACACCCTACTTAAGAGTTTGTTCAATTTGGCAATGATAATCCAGGAGCGGGCTAAATCCATTAAGGAGCTATTGGACAGGTCCACAGAAATAGTACACAGTTTGGACAACTTGAAGGTACTTGTCAACCACTGGGATGGGATTATTCTCCTGCAAAAACTTCTTTCAAAGACGCAACAGCAGTGCGAAGAGAAATTGAGTTCCAAGAAAGGCAGTAAGGACCTACCAACATTTGCAGAATTTACTCAATTTCTTGAAATGCGATTTCGTGCTTTGGAGGCGGTTAATTATAAGCAAGGTCTACCATCAGATACGTCCAAGAAGATATCCCAGCGAAACTCATTTCATGTTCAACCAAACAGCTCAAAGCTCTCATGCAAGCTCTGTAGCAAGGGTCAGCTTCATCTCCCGGTCTGAACCCTTGCGTTGGTGATAAGAAACGGTTTAGAGTTAGCGCAGACCCATCATTTTACAAGCTAGCTGAAATCGAGCTGCTGTTAGGTAGCGATATACTGGCCGACATTATGCTATACTCGAATTAGTACGTCATCCTGACACTACCATTCCCATTGCCCAGAAGACCAGGCTGGGTGGAGTTTGTTCGGGAGAGCTCCATTACAACATCGTAAGGTTAGCACCTTCTTTCAAACATCTGACTTGGATGCACAATTGCGAAGATTTTGGGATTTGGAAGAAACCCCTTCGAACAACAAGAAACCGCCGAAAATATAGCAAGTGAGGAACATTTTGTTCAGAATGTCAAGAGAATGGTTGACGGACGCTACCAAGTAGCACTTCCTTTTAAAGAGAGCACTCCTTTGGTCCTTCACCATTCATTCGATTTGCGGATTTAAAAAAAAAAGACGACCTCTCCCTATGGGGTCCTCTTTGTAGGTTTTCAATTAGGTAGGCACAATTGAACGTCTATCCCAAAATTCAACAGAACTCTTTTATTCCTTTTTCAGTGTAAAAACTAGCTGTTTAACTGCAATCGGACATTTTAGATGTGAAGTCGCCATTTATCACATATACCTAATACAATTAATTTAAAAAAAATGTAAAAGCAAATCAAAACAACAACTTAATTAAGGCGGGCTGCAAATGCAAATAAAAATGCATATTCAATAAGAACCGTTACAGGTGAGATTGAGAGCAAAAAATCGTGAACCTGCAATTGTTTGTTGTACCTACCTATATTTGGAATTATTTAATAATGTAAAACAAGAATTTTTTAAAAAAAAATGTAATAGAAGTTATTTACGCAAACAAATATGTACCTATCGTTTTTCCTGGGGCTCCATTACATAAAACAAAACGAGTGGCAAGTAAACGATATTCACGACAAAGTGCGAGTGTGCAAAACAAGGAATATTTATGAAAGCTCAACATAAACGATAGCTATACGACTGTCAAACGATGATCGTTTTATTTAATCGAATTTCAACGAGCACGAAGTGATTTCAACGATATTTGTTTTAAAAAATACGGCCCATGGGTGGCAGTAATGTCTTCCTTGTAGCAGCCTAGGGCTTCCGCTATTTGTTCGCTTGCATTAAAGTTACCTCTTGGTTAAAGTTATTTTATCGTATATTAATGGAAAGTCTGAGTTCTATCAGCAGTCATGCCTCGGGCTTGATTGAAGTTTCCAAAAGCTCTATACGAACTCGAGACCAGCTTTTGTGTCTCAATATTTTTAATGACTAGGGTTTTAGTAGAACTGATTAAGTCGATCTTTATAAAATATGGACTAACTGAAAAGGCCAAAGAAGTTCTAAATATAGATTTTTTTTTATTTCCCCCTTCGGGATAGGGGGGTGTAGAACATTCCCGAGGTAAGGTATTCCTGTCGTAAAAGGCGACTTAAATCCAAAAAGTTTAAACTTTTCACAAAAGTTAAAAAGAAAAGAACATGCAATGAACAAAACAAAAGATTTGAATACCCCAGTTGGTAGGCCAATTACACTGGTAAATCCACCCTCTTCGGTGCCTAGTAGCGACCCTTTCGGAAGATGTAAAAGGGTCGAAAGAACACCCCCATCTAAAAAGGTAGATAACAATGAAAACCTTAAGGCTAAATTTTCAAAAGCCTGTGAAGAAAGAGATGGGCTTAAGCAACTCAATGAGGCACTGCTGAGAGAAATAAATAATCTGAAGCAGGAGTTGCAATTGTTGAAAGAACAAATCAACGGCCAAAAAAAAGAAAATGCTCAGACTGTCGAGTTCTCAACCGATGAAGAAGAACTTAAAAAAGAGACGGAAGGGCATCGTCACATGGGGAATAAAAATAAAAAGCGTAAGATGAGTACATCCCCGAAAATCTCATCCCAAATGGAAAGCTGTCAAAATATTGAGATTGATCCAGGTAAAGGAAACCAAATTAAAAAAATAATCAAACCTCCACCAATCATAGCGCTTCAAATAAACAACTATGAAAGCCTAACCAAATTATTGGAGGAAAATAAAATAAGAGCAAGCACAATAATAATATTAATAATAACATTGTATATGAAACTAATAGTACTATCACTTTGGCAAATCGATGGTGGTGCCTCTATCGGCGCGAGATACTACTAGGCCAAAGAGGGCTGTAAATTTTACGCTCTCTTTATTAGATTTAATGGAGATCCACTCACATAATTTACACAGTTCTACTCTAAAATTAAACCAATCGCATGCCAATATACTATTTCTTTCTCGCTCATTTTGTCAAATACGAAAGCTAAGTGAGTTACTTTGTTGCAATGCGATATGCGAATTGCGAGTGTGCCATACCAAACCCCCGGTATGAGCAAAAGCAATTGCATTTCATATCTCAATCGCAGTGCTGAAAAGCCATTTGCTGAGGGATGTTGTACATGTCTTGTTTCATACTTTACTCAGATTCAAATTTTATTTTCGTATTTTTTTGTTAATCTACTCAATGTATTAAAATTTGAGCCTGAGTGAATAATGCAGCATACATAATGTACGATGTTCCCATTTCCCATCCCATAACATCTTTGTCCACGTACAGCATACACTCTGCTTCAACTGAATGATCGGTTTTTGGAGTATTTTTTTTGTGTGTGTGCTTTATAGATACTGATCGCTCATTTTCAACCAATGTTTTGGTGAAGTGCAGTGGCAGTTGGTTAATATTACAGGTTACCATAGGGGTATATTAGTTTTGATACATAGTTTGTAGCGAAATAATTTAGCTAGATATATCTCAAAGTATATGGATCGACTCAGAATCAATAGCTGAGTCGATTTAGCCATGTCTGTCCGTCCGTCTGTACGTCACCAGTTTTTGGGCCTTAAATTTTGAGCTAGAAGGATGAAATTTGGTACACGTACTCTTTGTTGCTCCCAGCAGAACAAGTATTCAAAATTATGAAATCCGCCCACTATATTTCGTCAATATAAAGGTTTTTGCCAAGCCCACTTTTTGGGGGCGTTTTTAATAAAAAACTTTTTTTGGCAAATTTTAAAATTTTCGAAAAAAAAATTTTATGCACAATAATTGGTAGTATAAATTGGAACATTTCGTCAGTAGACCATTTTAACCCACGCCCACTTTTTGGGGGCGTTTTCCTACAAAGACCATTTGTATGCCCTACCCCAAGGCATCTGCAATACAAACACGTTCTTTTTTGTCGAACCACAAAAGGTTTTGATAAACTGTCTGAGCAATATATTGTGACAATGTCATTTTCTGTATTTTAACGTCATAAAGCCTACATTTTGAGGATATTAATTTTAAGGATGGGATGGGATAGGGTATTCAACGATTCGCACAGCGGATTGTAGCCTTCTCATATGTTTAATTGTGTTATTGTTCTGCTTCTTGGTTTGTTCTTCAGCGAACAAAAAAAAATATACATTTGTATTTTTTTATTTCTAATAAATTAAAGTTAAATGTTAAATAGCATTATAGAATGGCGAAATGCTCATATGGACTGTAATAATTTCAAAATTCCATTTTCCTTGTCCTTTTTTAAGCTCCCCAATGATCATAGGAGAGATGTTTGGATAAAACATTCACATCTCATTAAATAAAAATGTTTTTATGTGTGAAAACCATTTCTATACCAAAGACTTAAAATTAGAATCACTTCGAAAATGTCTTTCTAAAAATGCAGTTCCAATTTCATCCCCATTAGTTTGCAATTGCTCGAATCTATTCACTGACGATTCTTGCTTAAAAATTATGGATAATAATCGAAAGACTGAACTTGCATCGAAGGTAATTTAAAACAACTCCAGATCATGCAATAATCCAAACTTTATTCAAGAAACTGATGAAACTGAAAATGTGTTCACCTGTCAGTTCTGTTAAAAAGGATGCTAACCACGTAACATATGTAAGAGATTTCTCTATACCTCCTCTTAACAATAGCTCCGAAATTTCTTCCTCACAGTTTCCATCTCCCGGTTCACGTTTCGTTCATAAATCTAAAGGTGGAATACAAAATTCTGTCCCGCGTTGCATTTTCGATACACCGAAAAGATTAAAATATGATAAGGAGTATAATTTAGAGAAAAACGGTGACTTGCAATTGCAGGAAAAACAAGTCGATGTTAAAACATTTGTTAGCATGTAACTTTTTCATAAGGTAAATGCACGTTGGACATACAATGAAAAAGATTTGTGTCTAAAGTTTTTTATAAGTCTCCTTCATAATAATTCCATATGCTGAACACCGGATTTAGCTTACTATCTGTAAGCAATTGAGCATAATATATAGATGGCATTTATCTTTGAGTTTACCGGCTGGGTTCTCTACCCAAATAATTGAACTATTGAAATGTAAGACCAAGACCATGTCAAATATACAAAAAAGGTGTGTTCTGATTTTTGATGAAATGGCAATAAAGACCGAGCTTGATTATAACACGAAAACGGATATGATATACGGGTTTTCGGATTTTGGGGAGCTGGGAAGGCACACCACTGTTGCTTCAAAGGTTATGGTATTCACACTTAGAGGATTAAATATGAATTGGGAGCAAACCATATCATATTATATAGGATGCCAAAGGGGTGAGAACATCCCAACCGAGATATTGAAATTAACAGTTACCAAAATATTAGAATGTGGATTTGAAGTTATTGCTGTATGCTGTGACCAGGGCAGTAACAATAGAAAAGCATGTAAATTACTGGGAGCAGCAGAAAATAAGCCGTTTTTTTAAATCTCGGACCAGGTAATATTTTTTTTATATGACTACCCGCATTTATTCAAAAGCGTGCGAAGTTGCTTGTTAAAAAATAATATTCGCATAGCTGATGATATCGTTTCTTGGGGAACACTTGTCAAACTGTTTGAAGAAGATTCCAAGAATATCTTTCAAGTATGCTTCAAACTAACGAAGAGTCATATAAATCCAAACAGTTTTGAAGAATGATCAGTCAAACTGGCTACACAGGTTTTCAGCTGCTGGAATTTTCAACGCTATCTCAGCAAATTGTTTTGAAACCGACACAGATAAAAAAAATCGCTGCCTCGACGGGACTTTTTCCTATTAAGATGAATAATCTTTTTGATAACTTAAATAGCTACAGTCTTTACACATCCAATCCTGATCGTCGACCTGTTTCAGCATCTAGTGAAACTCTACAGTCCATCAAAACAGCTAGGGAGTGGATCTCATTATGGGAGTCTACTGGTAAAATCAAAAAGCCACATTGCTTATGCAAACGTTGCTGGCCATAGAATTAATATGGGAAAAACTCAAAAATGACTAGCAGTTTCTTCTTCTTGTACATCTAAATACTGATGTTGCAGAAAATTTATTTTCTATAAGAAAATTCAATAAGGATTTCTGTGGAGTTAAAAGTGCGAGGAACTAAGATCCCCACTTTCTTTTTTTTTTTTTTTAATTTTTGTTTGTTTATTGAATTATCGATATGTTTTCTGTGTGCGTCTAATATGCTACCTCTTTGGAGACGTGGAAAAGCATATTGAAGTTATCACCTCACCTCTGTATATTGCTCATTATATTATTTAGTTTGGTGCGAGTACGCCAAAACCGGTTTGTTCTTGTTTGCACTCTTCAAGTCACTCATAAACACACTCATTATAATATTATTTACTCTATTCAGAAAGAGTGAACAAATGTTTCTTCTCTCGTGAGAAACGATCGATCTCCCCCTAGGCGGCTGGAGACAGAAATAAAAAAATTGCCGTGATGATACTACTATAAGCTTCATATACAATGATAATAATGATATAAAAATTAATGTGGTTGAAGAGGCAACGTACAGAAACCTCACCAAAATACTAAACCAAAAAAAAAATGCAATGGTACTCTTACGAAAGTAAGAAATCCACGCCTATAAAGGTAGTAGTAAAAAAATTACACTACTCATGCTCGCCTGAAAGCATTAAAAAAGACCTAAAAGAGAAAAAGTTCAAAATAATAGAAGTAGTCAATATGCTTAAATTTAAAAGCAAAGTACCACTTCCAAACTTTATGCTCAGTTTTGAGCATGACGAAGACATAAAAAAAATCTACGGAATAAAAGACATACTTGGAATGAAAGTTGAAATCCACACATTAAGTAAATCTAAACCCGTTCCACATTGCAAAAATTGCCAAAAGTATGGTCACACACAAAAATACTGCAGCGCAAATTCAAAATGCGTAAAATGCGCGGGAAATCAACATGCTAAAGACTGTATGCAAAAAAAGATGAACCGCCAAATTGTGCGAATTGCAAAGAAAATCATCCAGCTAGCTATAGAGGATGTACAGTTGTAACAGAAATCCAACTTGCTAAAGACAAGAGGCAAAAGAAGCCTCACAACAGACTAAACATGGACGCACCTTAAGTCAAAAAGGACTTACAACAAAGCACCCAAACAAAAATCATTACCCAAGAGTTAAAAGTCTTAAAAGACCCAAAATTAAAACCAACTGCGGGTGCAAAAATAACATATGCTCAAGTAGCATCAAAAACCACAGGAAAACCAGCTGACAAAACAGAAAAAAATAATATAAAACCAATGGAAACCCTAATGAGACAAATCCTTAATAGAATGGATTCCATGGAGAAATGTAATAAAACAATATTAGAAAGAATATCTATTCTTGAGAGACAGAGCCGCAACAAAACAGCTGTACCAAAAAGACAAACATGATGGATAAAATAAAAATCCTTGAATGGAATGCTAATGGTATCGAGAATCGCAAGGAGAGATTCAAATAATACTCGATATTAACCAAATCGATATATGCCTCATCTCAGAGACTCATTTAAAATTATCTACAGACTTTAAACTGCAAGGATATAAACTATATCAGACCCCAAATCCTCACAATTGTGCAAAAGGAGGGGCTGCAGTCTTAATAAAAAACGAGATTGAACACCATATAGAAACCAAATTCCAGTCATGTGCGATTGAAGGGATCTCCATAAGAATAAAAACGAACAGTGGGCAGATATCCGTTGCATCAGTATACTGTTCCCCTAGCTACAGAATACAGAAAAATGACTTTAAAAGTCTTCTAGATATATTTCACAATAGATTCATTGCGGGAGGAGGTTTTAATGCCAAAAATAAGTATTGGGGATCTAGACCAACGAATACTAGAGGAAGAGCTTTACTTGAAACAATAAAAGAATGTGGCAGTAAATATCATTCGGCGGGAAAACCTACCTACTGGCCAACAGATAGGAATAAAACCCCAGATCTTGTCGACTTCTTTATAACAAAAAATATTTCCTAAAATTATATAAATGTGGAAGAAGGGCCAGACCTACAGTCAGATCACTCTTCAATACTTTTCACACTTGGCGATAAAATAATAATGAAAGAACAAAGTCCAACACTAGTTAATAAGCTAACTGACTGGAGCTACTTCAGAGAGAAGTTGGAAGAAAATACCCAAATGATAGCTATTGAAACAGAAGAGCAAATAGAGGAAGCAGTGCAATTATTTACACTCAATATACAAAAAGCTGCATGGGCTGCAACTCCAAAAATAAAAAACAAAATAAAACAAAATTCATACCCTCCTGTAATATGTGAAATTATTGCAGAAAAGAGAAAAGCTAGAAAACGTTGGCAACAAACAAGGGCGCCAATTGACAAAAACAAACTAAACAGGCTAAATAGTAAACTCAGAAAATCAATAATTGAATTCAGAAATGAGTCACTAAAAAAATACCTTACAGGCCTAAGAAATGATGCTAGTACTGACTACTCGCTCTGGAAGGCAACAAAGAAAATGAACAGGCCAACAGCTCACATCCCACCAGTGAAAACCAGAGAAGGAAACTGGGCAAAAAGCAGTCAAGAAAAAGCAAATACTTTTGTTGAGAATCTTGAAGGCGTCTTCCAACCATATGAAGATAAAGACTATCAAGGAATGGAAGAAACGTGCCAGGAAGATGTACCAATTCGAACGGTTACGTCTAAAGAACTTGCCAAAGAAATAAAAGAAGGTATGAACATAAAAAAGACTCCAGGGTTTGATTTAATAACAGGGGACATTTTAAAACAATTATCAAAAAATATACTGAAACATCTAGCGCAGATCATAAACGCTGTATTTAGATTAAGATATGTGCCAAACATATGGAAGGTCGCGGAGGTTATAATGATTCCAAAACCAGGTAAACCACCTAGCGAAGTAACCTCATATAGGCCAATATCGATACTACCAATGTTGTCCAAGCTATTCGAAAAGATGCTGGTAAAACGCCTGCAAAATATTATTGTAGACAAATCGCTAGTACCGAGCCATCAATTTGGGTTCAGGAATAAACACTCAACAATTGACCAAGTGCATAGAATCACTGATAAAATTGAAAATGCTTTTGAAGAGAAAAAAGTATGCTTTACAGTATTTCTTGATATATTTATCTCAAGCTTTCGACAAAGTATAGCACAAAGAATTGATCCATAAATTACAAAAGCAACTGCCGAAGCAGTATTCAAAAATACTGGAGTCGTATATTCTACAGCGATTTTTCAGAATTAAACAAAAAACAACATACTCAACATTAAGAGAAATTAAGGCTGGTGTACCTCAAGGCGGTGTTTTAGGTCCAGTACTATATCTCCTATTCACTAGTGATCTACCAGAAAGTGACGAAATCACTCTAGCTACATTTGCAGATGATACTGCTATACTTTCTGTAGGAGAAACTGTCGAAATAGCTACAAAAAAGCTTCAAAAGGCAGTAAACAATATCTCAGAATGGACTAAAAATTAGCAGATCAGATTAAATGACCTGAAGTCAGTTCATATACATTTTACGTTAAAAAATGTACCACACATTCCAGTATACATAAATAGTAATGTAGTGGAATATTCAAATACAGCTAAATATTTAGGGATGACTCTAGACGCCAAACTGTGCTGGAAAGCACATGTAAAGAAAAAAAGATTAGAGATAAATAAACATGCTGCAAAGGTAAACAATAGTAGCAAGTGGGAAGAGGTCCAGAGAAAACAAAATTCTAAACAAAATCAGGAACTGGTTGAGACAGGTTGTAGCTCTCTCAATGCATTAACTCCTTCTAAATGGCTGCATGTTACGAAGTTTAAGGTGAATACTCTACCGGATGATATTATCAATCACATATCAGCCCGATCTAATATACCCTTTAATGCCTTTATGTGTTTCAAATAATTAAAAAAAGACATTTCCCCATCCGATATCAAATTCATTAATTTCAAATTAAGTGTTCCATCAGATTGTTATGACCAACTTATGAGTGATGCTTCGCTATGGCCTTGGGGTGTTAAAGTAAAGCCATTTATAAATCATCCAAAAAACGACAGAGCTCCCAAATCAGTCAATCTTACATAACATCATTTGCTGACGATATAGATGGAAATCCCGATCTACAAAATGTTCCTGCTGGATTGCCGAAGGCATCATCAAGTAGTTTTGAGAATGTGTCTTTCTATTATCAAAATGTTGGTGGGCTAAGGACCAGATTAGATCATATTTATGTCTCGTTTTCTTCATATACGTATGATATTATTATCCTAACTGAAACTTGGTTAACAGATAATCATTTAAGTGTTGAATGTTTTCCCAATTATTACACTGTTTTTAGAAAAGACAGATCTACACAAATGACAGGGATGGAAAGAGGTGGAGGAGTATTGGTTGCAATTCGTGCTTCACTGGCATGTAGTTTAATTGGATTGGAATCAAACTCTTCTAACTCGGACCTGGGCATTGACCAACTTATAGTATGTGTTAAAATAGGTCAATCAGAATTATTTGTTTCTGCTAGTTATATTCCACCTAGGAGTAATTTAAATTTGTATAGCGCTCATTTAAATAATTTAAAGTCAATATTAGATAATCTGAAAAGCTCGCAACATATTCTATTGGCGGGTGACTTCAATCTTTGTAACATTGAATGGACGTTGGACTTGGAAGACAGGTGTTTGGTTCCTTTTAATGTTTCAACGGAAATTGAATCCTTTGTTATAGATTTTTTGGGTCAATATAATTTAATTCAAGTAAATTCTCTACGCAATAACCTTAACCGGATACTTGATCTGATTTTTGTGGACATTGAGTATAACATTTGTCTTGATAAGTCCAACTTCCCGGTCATTAAAAACACAATTCATCATATTGCAATTGATGGCAATATCTACTTTTATCATTATATAAAGAAATTAATATCCAATCACAAGACTATATATGATTTTCGAAAAGCTGACTATGATGCAATGGTTGATTATTTGTTGTCTTTTTCGTGGCAAAATATTCTGAGTTCTTTGAGCTTGGAAAACACTTAAAACACGGGTCAAAGCACGAAATAACAAACTACAGGCCAAAATGTAAGATTTCAGCTCTACCAAAAATATTTGAGAAAATAGTTTGTAATATATTATCAACAATTGGTTCAGAACTACATATCTGTGTCTCAACATGGTTTTATGTCAGGTAAATCAACGGCAACAAACCTAGCGTTAATGACTAACGCCATCATATCAAACATGGAAAAAAAGTGGCAAACTGATATTATTTTTACTGATTTTGCGAAAGCATTTGACAGAATAAATCATAAAGTTCTACTTAGTAAATTATTCTCTTTTGGTATCCATTCTTCTTTACTAAAGTGGTTGGAATCATATTTGACGGATAGATTCCAAATAGTAAAAATTGACAATTCGCTCTCAAATAACATTTCAGTTCCGTAGGGGTCCCACAAGGAAGTCATCTAGGACCATTATTATTTTTGTTATTTGTCAATGACATACCCGGTATGTTAATTGATTCGACTTGCCTTCTATTTGCCGATGATCTCAAACTCTATCGTAAGATACGTTGTGAATCGGATTGTTGTCTTCTCTTAAAAGATCTGACGAGACTTGATCATTGGTGCAAACGGAATCTGCTTCATCTTAACATTTCAAAATGTCAAGTTTTGTCATGTTTCAGGAATCAAAATCCAATTTTGTTTGATTATAATATCAATAAAATTAATCTTGAGCGAGTAAAAATGAAGAAAGATTGAGGGGTTATATTAGACACAACGCTGTCATTCTTACCACACTACGACTATATTATTAATAAAGCTAACCAAATGCTTGGTTTTATTAAAAGAAACACCAGAGAATTCTCGGATCCTTATACTCTAAAGTCATTATATATTTCTCTAGTAAGATCAGTTCTGGAGTATTGTAGCATTGTTTGGAATCCTTACTACAATAATTCAATGGAAAGAATTGAGAAAGTACAAAGAAAATTTACCAGATAAGCGTTCTTTAAGTTAAATTGGAGAATTCCAAGGCCATCCTATAACAGTAGGTGTTTATTATTTGGAATGCAATCTCTAAAAAATCGCAGGGTATACTTTTCCGTAATGTTTATAAGAGATATTATAACATATCATATTAAGTGTCCCCCGTTTCTAGCATTAGTGAGTGAAGGAAATGCACCATCAAGGATTACACGTTGTCGATTTTTAATTTATGAACAGTTTCATCGTAGCAATTATGGACGAAACGAGACTATATCCCGTTCCATCAGAGAAGCAAATTTAATTTGTAATTCATTTGATTTTTATTCGAATCTTTCTAGAGATATCTTTAAATCTATGGTATTATTGGGAGATACTCACCCTTATACAACTACAATAAATTATTGCTATATAAGCAAATTCTTAAACCAGTATGGACCTATGGGCTCCAGCTGTGGGCATGCACATGCAATACAAACTTACTAAGAATACAAACCTTCCAAAACAAAGTACTACGGAGCATAGTTAACGCACCGTGGTACATACGTAACACCGATCTACATAGAGATCTATATATTGAAATGGTTGAAGATGAAGCTAAAAAAGTAGCTCTAAGACACAGAGATAGGCTTCTCAGCCATGTTAATTTAGAAATAGCACAGCTTTTTAGAACCGACAATATAGTCAGGAGATTAAGACGGGTTAAACCCCTTGATCTATGTAGCTAAAGATATACACAGCTGGTCAAAAAAATAGGTGTGAAAAGTTTTGTTGCTAGTTGATTTGTTCCTTCTGCTAAATAACAGTTGTTTTGCCAACAAGACTTTTAACAAAACACATTTTTATTACGAATTGCTTAGTTCCGTTAGAATGACGCCAAGCTTATTGCATTTACTAAGTTTACCGTTAAGTAGTTTATTAATTTGCGTTGCATTGCCATTTTGTACGCGTTAGAAGTTGGTCATTAAAATAGGTGTGATTCATTTAATTGTTTAAATTTTGAGATTTGGTGCAAAAATATTAATAAAAGTGATTAACTTTAAAGGTGAGTTTCTTTTTTGATCATTTTTTCACAATTCTTCTTGAATTTTTTTGTTAAATTATTTTTTAAGATGGGTCGAAAATGTCACTGCTCTGCGGAAGAAAGGGAGCTTGTTCAGCGGTTAAGAAGTGGGGGTAAAACCTATAAGTTTATAGCAGATGCCCTAGGAAGGTCACAGAACTTTGTTACCAATGCCCTTAAGCCAATTTTGGGGTTAGAGAAAAGAGGAAGGCCGAAAAAAACCACAGGTACTACCGACCACCGAATTGTATTTTTAGCGAAGTCAAATCCGTTTGGTTCGTCACGGACTATAGGCGCACAAATTGGGGATGAAGTAAGTGCTCGAACAATCCGGAGGAGACTACAGAACTTCAATCTCCCAGGAAGAATCGCCAGAAAAGTTCCACTCCTAAGAGCTAAGAATCTAAGGTCCCGAAAAGAATTTGCCTTAAGATATAGAAGTTGGAACGACCCTGAAGGAGTAAAGAAATGGAGGAATAGGTATTCTGTGGAGTGACGAAACAAAAATAAATTTGTTCTCCTCGGATTGTGGTCGTAACGTAAGGCGACCAAAAGGAAAAGAATACCATCCTCGCTATACATTGAAGACAGTTAAACATGGTGCAGGAAATATAATGGTATGGGGCTGTTTTTCCTGGTATGGTGTCGGTCCTATATTTCGTATCAGTAACATCATGACAAAGTATGGATATAGGGACATCTTGGAAAATGTCATGCTTCCATTTTCCGAGGAAAACATGCCCCTCCGATGGCATTTCCAACAGGATAACGATCCCAAACACACGGCCGGTATTGTGAAAGATTGGTTTCGGGATCAAAACATATCGGTAATTCCATGGCCAAGTCAATCTCCAGATCTCAATCCCATTGAGAACTTGTGGGATGAACTGAAGAGAAAATTAAAAGGTCAGTTCTTCACAAATGCTAATCAACTGTGGGAAGCAGTCCAAAATGAATGGTATTCCATCCCTCCCGAAACATGCCAGAAACTGGTCGGATCAATGCCACATCGACTTCAAAAAGTTTTGCAGAATAATGGAGGATACTCAGGTTATTAGAGTAAGTTAAAAAAAAAACAATAAAAAATATTAAAACCTTTAATTAATGATCTTTTTAGGAACACACCTATTATTTTGTACAACCGGAAAACACAACCCCAAAAGTTTTTGTTTTTTGTTTTATTAAATACATCGAAAAAAAATAGACAACTACTGTCAATATTTCTAATTTAATGTACATTTTATAAATAAATTGTAAAAACAATAAATCAATTGAAAATATGACAAAAAAATGATTTTTTTTAAAAATATGATCGCACACCTATTTTTTTGACCAGCTGTGTATATATATATATATAAAAAAAAGAAATACTGAAACTTAAGTACAATTTCAAACAAAACTCATAGAAATCCGACCAACGTCGGAATTTCTTTTAAATTTTATATTTTTATAAAATATAATACATGTGAAAAATAAATTGCTGATCAGTCTAACGACTAGGTGCGATTCCTTGAAGACATACAAAAGTCAGTCTTCAGGAGGTTTTTTTAGATCGGGTTAAAGTCCCTCACTATTGCAGAAGGTTCCCTCGCGATAAAACCTCTGCAATGTCTTTCGATGATTTTTCCTTCCAGCGAACCCCCACAAAAAAGGTATGATATCTATGATAAAATATTGCGAAACCAATACATTTTACCCGTAAAAGCTTAAAACAACTGCAATTGCTATAGGTACACTCAATTTTTTTTTTGGTGCAGCATAGTGTGCTTCTTTTTAAAAATATTATTTAACATGCGTAAACCGACATTTTATCAAAATATTTCAACATACATGTATGGGTAAACCTGTCAAACCTGACATTCATTAATCACTTTCATTGCAAAAAAAATCAAAAAAACAAAATCGAATTCAACCTGCGCAATCGCATTTCTGCAATTTTCCGAAACCGAAC
This sequence comes from Rhingia campestris, assembly GCA_932526625.1. Classification (NCBI taxonomy): domain Eukaryota; kingdom Metazoa; phylum Arthropoda; class Insecta; order Diptera; family Syrphidae; genus Rhingia; species Rhingia campestris. The sequence goes on from OW052183.1 coordinate 36,027,641, forward strand.
AAAACAACACAACATGCGACAACAATTCCACAATAATTTCCATTGTTTCTACTCCTGTTTACCGCTCTATCCAATACACATCCCTAAAAGACGGCAGCCATAATAGTTTCTTATCACTGTCCGAAATCCCACATTAACACATCGAAAATACCCAACGAAAAAACGCATACACACTCGCGCATTTAATCACAGGCGCACCGGCGAAATAATGAATAAATCCCCACTCTCCATTTTATATGGCGCAGCACTAGTGCTAGAAAATTATTGCTTAGGAGAAGAAAATCAAAAATCTATCCTACGGGTAACGCCTCCCGTTCGCCATAGTTGTGGGAAACAACTCCTCCCCTGGGAGATGATTAATTCCGAATGAATGAGACCACCACCGCTGGAAGTGCCACCATTCCAATGTGTTGTGTATGGTTTCAGTTTGTTCCGCGGAATGGAACACACAATACTTCCACATTCCAGTCATGGCCACTGCACTGCAATTGGAATGGTTAACATGCAAGGGGTATGCTTTTATTTTTTTTGCACACGAAAGTCGAGCTCGAGAACGAGATGAAGCAGCAAGCACATGGTAAGCTTTGACAGTTCAAGCGCAAGATGACGTTTCCATATTTATTGCAATGGAAGGAGTTTTGTGTTGCGTGCTATTAAGGGTTTTTAGCAAGAGGGTGGAAGTGCAAGTGGATGGATGGTATTGCCCTACAAATTAGTGCTAAGTAGGTAATTAAATTATGGACTCGTATGATTAACACAAGTAGGTATGTTCAGAAACGTAACAGAAACGTATTAAAAGCGGAATAATCTACGTAATTATATGTCTGCTGGTGCAATTGCAGATGCACGATTGCCTTTTGAGGATATTTGCGAGAGCAGAAATGCATGAATTTGTTGCTAAGTAGAATTCGTAAACTTAATTTTTAATTTTAATTCATTTTATTAATTCAAACGCTTCGATTTGTTTTTTATAATTGGGATTGTGTGGAAAAATGGCGGTCACCAGTTAAATGGTAGGCAATACGATTCGTTTTCACCTAGCTAATGTTTACCAACTCCTACTATTGGCCTTCTAGTAGCGGGCGCTGGGTGACTAGCACCTTGACCGTAGATAGGGTGTGAACCCATGTGCAATGTCTTGAAAGCATGATACGAGAAAGGGGGTAAAGTTGTGCCATCACACTGTGGCACTTTCAGTTTGGTGAGGTACACGTCACTTAAGGGAATGACTTGAGTATCGGTGTCTATTACTGTAAATGGAGAAACAGCAGTTGGCAAGAGGTATTCAAATGGTAGGCAATGGGATTATATGATAGCACAAGCGTTTTAACCTATCAACAACGACTCTAATAAGGCACGGATTCTTTTCTAAGACGGCAGCGGACGAATTCGCAAGATGGTGTAGCACTATTGACACCATCTTGAGAGTTCTTCCGCTGCCGTTGTTGATAGGTGAAAACGCTTGCGCGGCATCTATACAGTCTCAATCAGTATGATTACAGTGAACAACTTACATGATCTACTTCGACATTTTTGTCAGGCCCTTGTACGGAGAAGTTGGCAAATGTGCACAAAGGCCAACGGCAGCGATCAATCCAGTAGTGGATACTGATGGATCGCTGTTCTAGGGGTTATCTAATAAATTGAAACTGGCCATACAGGTTGGGGTTCTGCTTGAGACTAAGCTCAATCATGAAAAAACCAGAAGTCTCGGAAATGACTGATGATAGTGTTGACAAAAATACTCAACGTAAAGAGGTCACCGACATTCCTATCTGTACCTGGAATGTGTTAACATTAAATAGAAGAGGTGCAACCGAAAAAGTAGCGGATTCCCAAAGAAGACATTACTGCCATCAAGGATATACAAATGGATGAGCCGGGTATCTACTACGGTCCATTTTATAGTGGAAAGAAACAGTGGATTTGTTAAAAGTGATAGGTATAGGCTAGAAGCCTTATTCTTCGAAGACATCAGCGAACGCATTGTGACAATCCGCATCAAGACCAAAATAGCCAGCATAAGCTTTACATATATATGGAGGAAGAATATGACATTGGTGAGCGTTGATTGTTATGAGAAACTACCGAAACAGGTGCTGGGAGTCGGAAGAGAGGACATCTTTAGCACTATATTGTCGAAGAAAGCCTACATGGCAGCACGTCTATACCAATGGACTTAGGCTTATCAAATTCGCTGCGAAACAAAACTCTACATATGGTATATAGTATATAGGAACCATAAAGAAAGATGGTGACACGCCACATACCGCTTGAATAGTTCATGGTTGAATCTTCGTCTCCATAGCCCGTCAACGCAAAAGATTTTTTCAAGAATTTTCAAATCGACCAAGGATTTCTTCATCCGCTTTGGATATACGGTCCATGCTTTAGCGCCGTAGAGAAGGACTGGGCTGATCAGGATCTTATATAGGAACTCCTTAGTAGTTCGAGTGAGTGCTTTACTACTGAATTGCCTTCTCAGCCCGAAAAAACAGCGGTTGGCAAGAGTAATTCTTCGAAGAGATGTTGTTTTCAGAGTTAATAGCCGAGCCGAGATAGACAAAGTCCCATCCGTAGATGTTGTGTGTCCTTGTTGACAGCATATACTTGGTATTAACCACATTTACTGCTGAACCCATTATTGCCGCTTCCTTCTCTAACCTACCAAACATGGCTATGACATCCCGGTGAGTCCTACCAATGAAGTCAATATCGTCGGCGTATGCTAGTAGTTGCACCGATTTTTGGAAGATTGTGCCTCTGGTGTTGACTAGGCAATTTTGCACAAGAATCGGATTAAAGAAGTCACATGACAGTGCATCACCTTTCCGAAATTATTTTTTTTTTGATATCGAATATGTCGGTGAGGTCGGTTCCGACCCTGATGGAGCAGCGAGAATTCTCCATCGTCATCCTGCTCAGACCTGCCAGTTTGGGCGGTATACCAAAACTAGACATGGCTCTGTACAGTTCGTCTCTATAAATGATGTCGTATGCGACTTTGAAATTTGGACTTCTTGATCAGTTATGTGGACATTCCTGGCTGATAAGGGCCGATCAGGTTGTTGGTAAACGGTTTCAGGCGTTCACGTATTACGCCAGATAGGGTCTTGTAGGCGATGTTGAAGAGACTTGTGCCTCTGTAGTTGGAGCAGTTCAGAGGGTCTCCTTTTTTTTGGATCGGGCAAACGATGCTGAGGTTCCATTCATCAAGCATACTTTCATCCCACCAGGTTTGGCTTATGAGTTGGTAGATGTTACTTACCAGATAATCTCCGTCAGCTTTATAAAGCTCAGCGGGAAGGCTGTCATTTCCGGCGGCCTTGTTAAGCTTGAGTTTTTATATTCTTATCATTACTTCACTTAGGTCGGGAGGTTAGTAGTATTCGGCTTCGTCGCCATTATTAAATGGTTCGTTCTGCCTGACAGCGGAATGTTGTTCGTCATCGCCGTTTTAAAGTCCGCAGAAGTAGTTCTTCCATATCCTCAGCATCGACTGTGTCTCAACTACGATATTTCCTTGTTAAAATCGACTGGGTTCTGTTCGAGCGTATCCTTGGCTTTGACGTTTTACACTTTGGTAAAACTTGCGAACATCGTTCCTGGGGTGGCACTTCTCTATATCCTCGATTGCGCGCTTTTCTTGCTCTTTTTTCTACTTTCTTGGCTGTGATTATCTGTCGGCATTCCTCATCAAACCAGGGGTTTCTTGCTGGTGGCCTCGAGAAACCAAGCACATCCGTTGCGGCTGATCTAATGGTTTGTTGGCATCGTTGCCATTATTCATCGACATTCGATGCTGGTGGTTTGGTGTTAATCGAGAGGTTAAAGGATACGCGTTGCGCGAAGGCCTTGGCGGTCTCTTGCGATTGCAGCCTTTCGAAATTGAATTTTTTTCACAGTATTTTTGGTTTGTAGTGGCGTGTTGGATATCCCCATTTTTACCTTGGCTGCAACAAGGAATGTTCGGACATCCAAAATATTGGATGCGTGCCTCGTGTCTATCGCAATGTGATCAATTTGGCTGACTGTGGCATTTCATTCCGTAGCGAAGTCAATTAGCCTAAGCCCGTCACCAAACGTCTTGTCGTGTAGGCTATATTTTCCGACAATACTGCTAAAGATGTCTTCTCTTCCTACCTTTGCACTTTGGAAGTCGCTCATAGGTTTTGTCGAGCTCCTCGACAAAGCAGTCTTTCGCTATCTTTTTCCTCCGTCGGGCGTGAGTGCATATAAGGTTTATGTTGGCGAATTTGGCCTTGATGCGGATTGTTACAATGCTTTCAAATCCAACATTAATATTAACAAAACGTCAGGAATGGCCAAAGTGTTGCAGCAGTGTGAAATTGCCTTGTGGGATGAATGTCCTATGGCATACAAGTGATCATTTGTTGCATTCAATCGTACAATGAAGGATATGAGGGGAAACCAACGGCTTTTTGGTTGCCCCTTAATATTATAAGCTGATGATTTCCGGCAAACTTTGCCACCTCGATCCACCGCTGCTGCGTGTTTAAAGTCATCCATACTATGGAGATATGTGAGAAAATTATCCATCAGCCAATGATGGGAAAATTGCGATAGAAACGTTACCAACCAATTTTTGCGATGGCGTTCAATCAAAAGAGGAATTGATTCGAAAAGTGTTTCCCAACATTGTAGATATATACAACAATACAAGATACATGTTTGGCTGATCAAAAGACCTATATTGGCGGCCAAAAACAAAGACGTTACAGACATGAATGAGGCCATTTTAAAAAGGTTACCAGGAGATGGGTTCACAATCAAGTCAGTCATTATGAATGAAGATGGGGCGGTCAATTATTCCACAGAATTTTTAAATTCATTCGATTTACCAGGCCTAATGACATTTCATATATTGCAATTGAAAGTTGGAAGACCAATCAGCAACCAAAATTGTGCAATGGCACAAGACTTGGGCTAAGAAGCTATAATGACCATTGAAGCCACTATTCTAAATGGAAAATTCAAAGTTAGAGTCGTTTTAATTCCAAGTATCTCGATGATACTAAAAGACACGCCATTCGAATTCAAACTTTTGCAGCTTCCAGTGCGATTGGTTTTTGCAGTGACCATCAATAGAGCGCAGTGACAATCTTTGCAAGCATGTGGTTTGAATTTGGAAGAAATACAGGGTGGCGCACGAATCGTGCTACAAAAATAAAACGTAATAACTTTTTTTCTGTGTGAGTAATCGGCTTATTTTTTTTTTATTTTGTAGGTTACTATTTAGATTTATAAAAATGGATACTTGGGATACGGAGAAAAGAATTTGGATAGTGCAACGGTACCATGCTTTGCAGTCCGTCATTTCCGTTCAAAGGGAATTTAGGCGGGAGTTTGGCGGTAATCCCCCGAGTAGATGGACCATTATGAGGTTTGTAAACATGTTTGCCGAATCTGGAAGCATCGCACGAAGGCCGTACCATCGAGATGCCAATGTTCGGGTTCAGGATACAATCGCAGCAGTAGCATCTGCAATACAGGCAAATCCGAGCGTTTCGACCCGAAACTTATCGGGGCAAATTGGAGTTAGTAGACGGTCATTACAGCGGATACTTCATGACGATTTAAACTTGTTTCCGTACAAAGTCCAAATTACTAGCAAGTTAAACTCTCAGGATTTGCCTGTTCGCCTGGAATTTTGCCAAAAAATGATATCAATGGTCGAAGAAGACAACACATTGATCAATTGTTTGTTCATGTGTGATGAGGCCCATTTTGATCTTAACGGCAATGTAAACAAGCAAAATTGCCGTATATGGAAAGAGTCTAATCCAGAAATGCTCCATGAGACGGAACTGCACCCAGAACGAGTCACTGTGTGGTGCGCAGTTTCATCAAGGTGTATTGTCGGGCCGTACTTCTTTGAAGAAAACGGTGTAACCGTTACTGTCAATGGGGACCGTTATTTAAAGATGTTGAAGGAGTTTTTTTTACCCAGAACTGCGCCGAAGACGTATACCATTCAACAGCGTTTGGTTTCAGCAAGATGGAGCAACTGCACATATAGCCAGACCAGTTATGGCGGAGCTAAACAAAAAATTCGCAAACAAATTAATTTCTAGGAACTCCACTCTTCGCTGGCCCCCAAAGTCACCTGACCTGACTGCACCAGATTTTTTGTTTCATCTTTAACCGCGTGAATACCCAGATCTCTGCGTAGACCTTCATTCCTTACGTACCACGGCGCATTGACGAATGATCTTAACATTTTGTTTTCAAAAGTTTGTAAAATGTTTAGATTCGTTTCACTGGTACAACCCCATAGTTGTATACCATTCGTCCAAACCGGTTTTAGCACTTGATTGTATAATAGCAGCTTGTTATCAAGGTTAAGCTTCGAATATTTTCCGAGCAACTAGTACAGTTCTCTGTGTTTATTCTTAAGTTCTTCGCATTTCGTTTTTACATGCGACTTCCATTTGAATTTTGAGTGTTATACCGAGATATTTCGCTTCATTTGCAAACGTGACTCGAACCGTATTCAGAAATACAGGCAAATTGTTTGTCCGTTTATACGAAAAATCTACATGGATCGATTCATTGAGTGCAATCCGCCAGGATTTAGTCCATTCATTAACCTCGTTAAGAGCGTTTTGTAATTTGATATTTGTTTCCTCTATTGTTGTGTCAACTGCTAGTATAGCAGTATCGCCAGCAAACGTCTTAACTATTGTATCGTTTGTTTGTGGGATATCACGTGTAAATACTAGGTACAAGAGTGGTCCAAGGACGCTTCCTTAAATTTCCCCTGCCATTATTTCTTTGAACGCTGAATATTCGTTTCCAAGTTTCACACGGAAGAGTCTAAGCTCAAGATGCGACACGAGGATTTTATATAATTTTTCAGGCAGAACTAGTTTTAATTTGTATTGAAGGCCTCTATGCCAAACCTTGTCAAAAGCTTGCGACACGTCAAGAAATACGGCTGAACAAATTTTCTTTTCTTCTAAAGCTTTCTCAATTACATCTGTAATTCGATGTACTTGGTCCACCGTTGAATGTTAACTTCTAAACCCAAATTGATGGTCAGGTATAAGACGTTTCTGTTCAATTATGGGGTGTAAGCGACCGAGTAATATCCGTTCAAAAACTTTTGAAATTATTGGAAGAAGTGCAATCGGCCTGTACGATTTTATTTCATTCGGTGATTTTCCTGGTTTTAGGACCACTTCCGTGATTTTCCACTATCTTGGTATGTATTCTAATCTGATTGCCGTTAATTAGTTGATGCTTTCCGAGGCAACATTTTAAGAAGTTCTCCTGTAATCAGGTCATAACCCGGAGCTTTTAAGGCTTTAGTTTCTGTATCGGTTGTACTCTCGAATATATTAATGTTTTCATTTTGCGCTGGACCATCAAATGGCTTAAATGTTTCCTCAAGATGTGAGGCAAAAACGTCAGCTTTTTCCTTATCGCTTTTTGCCCAGACGTCTTGAGTTACCCTAATTGGCGGCAAAGCGATTTTTGGCCGTTTTATAACTCTAATTGCTTTCCAGAGCGAATAATTCGATTCCTTTCCAGCGGTTAGGCTTTGAAGATAAGTTCCTACAGCATGGTTTTCAAAATTTTTAATCGAATTTGATACCAAATTACTCAACCGATTGAGATGTGTTTTAACTTGCGGGGCACGAGTTTGGTGCCATCTTTTACGAGCTTTTGTCTTACTTTTGTCTTACTAAATCTTGTGTTTCTCTGGGGCACATGAAGAAAGAGCCTTACAATAAATTCATTTGAAAGAAAAAAAAAAAGTTTTCTGATCAAACAAAAAAATGAAACGTCTAACGAAGCGGACGCGGTAACGCTAGTGTTATAATAAAGCTAACCCCTTATGCGTATCCTCCGTTCTGTATCCATGTATATTTCCATTTACCTCCATTACTCCCGATCCAACCTAACATCCATTTAAAGGGTCCTCGACGATTTATCTCTCGAAATGGCTTTCAAAGAATTCTCTGATTTGCTGCTTTGTAGAGCAATTTGGAAAATTATACTCCTCTTAAGGTTGCCGCGCTTCGCAGCATCCTCCTCCCGGTAGAAGTTCATTAGCTACTGTCTGTCTGCTACAGAGCCCGCCATTTTTTGTTTCTTCACAAAAATTCAACCGCCACTAATTGGTTGAATATATACCTCAATGATGTCTGCTGAAATGAATAAAAAAAATTAAATTAAAAAAAAAGAATAATTCCTTCATAATACGACGTGGATCTGTCATGTATATATGCATGGCGATCTGATGTTTTGAAAACGGAAAACGGTTTTTTAATTGCGGCTATTATTTCATTTGATGCCGCAGCATGTGTTTAAGGTCCACCTTTCATATGGCAAGGTCTCAATAAGAGTGTGTTGTACATAAGTATACTTTGTATGTAAAAGCAGAACACGCAACCTATCGTATATATACAGCTAACCACATTGGCGGTCAGTGGAATACATGAATTGTAATTTCCCTCGGCCATAGATAGACCGCACTGTGCAGATGATGGCGGTTGTGATACCAATTATTGAACAAAATATTTTTTTTTTCGTATTTTCATTGTTCAATTTTATTATTCAGACAATTATCAAATGCAGTATTACCGATCGTAATTGATGTTTTTTTTTGTTAGACCGGACACTTTAGATGGACGAGCAAATGAAGATGCCTTGTGTTTTATTTGAATTGGCGAATGTTATAACGGGTGATTTTTAAGAGGTTTAGAACTTTTTTAAAAAAAACACAAAAAATTCGAAAAAATGAATGAAATATTTATTTGAATCGATAGTTTTAACCTTGCAATTTAATGTTTAAAGATAATTTCATGCAAATGTTGACCGCGGCTGCGTCTCAGGTAGCCCATCCGCTGAGTCCAATTTTGGCATACTCTTTCACACATATCGGCCGGTATCTCACGAATGAATGCATGGATGTTGGCTTCCAGTGCGTCAATCGAAGCGGGCTTGTCCCTATAGACCCCCACAAAAAATAATCTAATGGTGTCAAATCGCACGATCTACGCGGCCAATTGACCGGCCCGAAACGTGAAATTAACTGTTCACCAAACTCGCCTCGCAATTGCGCCATTGTTTCGCGTGCTGTGTGGCATGTGGCACCGTCTTGTTGAAACCACATATCATGCAAGTCAAGAACTTCCATTTCGGGCAAAAAAAAGTTTGTTATCATCGCTCGGTAGCGTTCACCATTGACAGTAACGCTGCGATTCGCATCATCTTTGAAGAAATATGGCCCAATAATGCCGCCGGCCCATAAACCGCACCAAACAGTGGCTTTTTCGGGATGCATTGGTAGCTGTTGCAATGCTTCTGGCTGATCTTCACTCCAAATGCGGCAATTTTGCTTATTTACGTACCCATTCAACCAAAAATGAGCCTCATCGCTGAACACAATTTTTCGATAAAAAAGCGGATCCTCGGCCAGCTTTCCAAGAGCCCATTCACCAAAAATTCGGCTTTGTGGTAGGTCGGCTGGCTTTAGTTCTTGCACCAGCTGTATCTTAAAAGGCTTTACGCCCAAATCCTTCCGCAACATTTTCCACGTAGTGCTGTAACAAAGGCCTAACTGCTGGGAACGGCGCCGAATCGACATTTCGCGGTCTTCTGTCACACAAGCTGATACGGCCGCAATATTTTCTTCACTACGCACAGTACGTAAACGTGTTGGTGGTTTAATGTCCAACAAAGTAAATTTGGTGCGAAATTTGGTCACAATCTTCCGAATAGACTGCTCAGAAGGTCGAGAATGCCGATCATAAAATGGAAGCAGCGCGCGATGAACATTTCGAGCCGAGCACGAATTTTGATAGTAAAATTCAATAATTTGCAAGCGTTGTTCATTTGTAAGACGATCCATGGTTAAATTGCAAACCAAACTGAAGCTGTTTGACAGTGACACAAGGTACTAAACACACGTCAGCTGTCAAAACCAGTGTTGCCAAAACCAAACCAGCTAAAAAATCACCCGTTACTTAGGTTGGGCGGATAAGTTCGTTTTTTCTCATCGTACTCAGGTCAATGTAGACCAATTGAATCACCAGTTGGAAGAAGGGAATGAGCCCTAAAATTTCCAAAATGACATTTTGATGCAAATGTCAGCTCTATAAGTAGACGTATCTGTGAAAATGTATCTCATGCGAGTCAAAACATTGAGAACCTTGTCCATTGATTTTACAAATTTAAGAACCGTCAAATAAATAAGTTATTCAGGTTTTTACGTTTTTCAAGGTCTTAGTCGATTCTTTCAACTGGGGATTCAATTGCGTTGTCAATTGGAGGTATACGTTAGTACGTTAGACGTGAGAAAGTCCATTAAACCTGAAAACATGACGAAAAATAAAAGCCTAGTGTTCCTCAATTCTTTCGTGTTTCAATTGCGTTATAATGTTAAACAGTGAATATTTTGCGGGCACTCCATTGGCAACTTTGATTGCCCAGGCTAATTTAGCTTTTTGTTTCTCCGTTCTGGTTCCTTCCGGAATCCTTTGGATAAATTCCATTTGCCAAGCCGCTGCGTTGCGTTTTCTGTAAAAAATCTTGGAGGGGTAAGACAGCGAGCTTATAGCTTTGCAGTTCTTAGTTTCCAAGACTCTTACTGACTTAAGTGGAGAGAGAGTGACCGCGAGCTCGAGGCTTTACGGTACTTCTCCGAGAAGTCCTTAAGGGACGGTGGGTGGGATTTAGATCCCTTTAGCTCCACGCGGCTATTGGTTGGGATGAGGGACTGCAAGCCTGAAGCTTAACAGTTCAACTTCCCTTCCAGCTCTTCAGGACTTCCCTTCCAGCTCTTCAGGAGCTACCCCAACAGCAGATTCTAGACCCCTGCTGCTGGCCGGTTTGGAAGGTGATCCGGTCTCATTTTTTTTGTTTTATTTGTTTGTTTTTATTTGAATTCATGTTGAGTCCCACGAGTGAAAAGAGGTCCGCCTGCACAGAGATCCGCTGTGCACAGGTAAGGCTAGTTAATCAAAAGGTCGCCAGGTATTCGGATACTCCGTTCGCGGCTGAGCTTTTTTGAGTTGGTCCCCAGTCAGGCTGATTATCGGCACGGGTCGTATGACACCTTAATCTGACTCAGTGGTGGTTTGAGGGGTAGGAAGAGGGAGGGGGGTAAGGAAGGGGGAGGGGTAGCAGAGGATGACTTACTCTTGACTTCGGATCTCAACTGAGGGTTTACCCGAGTATCTTTGATCTTACTAAGCTCCTACACCGCGGCAAGGTAGAAAGTCTCGTAGGAGACTCCACCGAAAGGTGGAGCGTTGGATTTTGGATTTGGATTTTGTGCTTACAATGAAAAGAGAATATCTTGACACTGGATATCTTTTTGAAGTGAAACGTCTTTTAGGACGTTGTGAATTCGATTTAATGAAACGTAAAAGTGATTTTATGCTGTAGAACAAAGTTGAAATCTATTCAAAACACATTTCTCACCAATTAAGTCAATTAATTGTCAACATGTCAGTTCAACCCAACTCGAATGAAATGAATGCACTATGGAGGTGGTAAACAGAGAGAGAGAGAGAGACTGAGAAATTAAGCAAGTACAGGGGGTCATTCCGTAACTTTATCACTCAGAGGGTAGTCGAGACCTCATGAGCAGTCGCTTAATAATCTTCTGTGATTTGACGATTATTGTTTTTTTAGCTGAAGCAAATAAAATGATACCGTTAAATAAATAGTTCCTAAAAAAATCTTCGTCTTCATACCCCATCTACGCAATCGGTACTTAAGATTTTTTGAATCATTCGAGATAGGAGACATGAGATATATGACCTGAGATATGAATGACGAATGAAACATACAAGATACAAGAAACTGAAAAGTCAGGAAGAAAATCATTCAAGATGTTCTAAGTGAGAGAAGTGAGTAAAAAAAATGAAATACGAAAATAATGTATGGCGATCTCCGCTAGTGCCGGTGCCGAATAGTGATGCGATTATATGAGGACACAAGCGTTCTCACTCTAGCCTCTCACTATCAACTCCTACTCTCACCTCCACGCTGGTGACTGGTGGGTGCCTAGCACCTCGACTGGAGATGGGGTATTAAACCCCTGTGGAAGGTCGTTGGTGGCAGCAAACGAGAGAGGGGGGAGGAGTGTCCTCTCACTAAGGCACTCACTCTCAGGCGGCAGCGGAGGAATTCTCTAGATGGAGTCAACGATGGCGCCTACAGCTCCAGTTTGATCGAACTGGTAGTGAAATCCCTATATGAGCTGCTTCGACATATTTGAACACCACGTCGATAGGGATTTCAAATACTGAGCCAGGGTATTGGAAAAGAGTTGGTGTCGGAGGAGCCCTCAATGGGTCAACGGCAGCGCTCATATCACAAAATGGGCTACTGACATCGGTATTTTTTTCCGGCCCGCTGTCCTAGGGTCAAAACATGGGCCTAGCCATCCAGGTTGGGGGTTAACTACCCATCCACGGGAAAAAGATTAGGTTACGAAGCAACTAATAACCTCGGAAAGGACTAATATTATTGTCGACGACCATGCTAAACGAAAAAAGGACAACGACGTTCGTATCTGCACCTGGAATGTGAGAACATTAAACAGGAGAGGTGCAGGCGAACAACTAGCGGAAGCCCTAAACTGCTACAAAGCAGACATTACTGCCATCCAGGAAATACGATGGAATGGGCCTGGCAAAAAGAGGATGAAAAACTGTGACATCTACTATGGACCGTGTTATAGTGAGCGAAATCAGCGACTATTTGGATGCGGATTTGTTATAAGTGCCAGACTTAGGCAAGAAGTCTTATGTTTTCAAGACATTAGCGAACGCATTGTAACAATCCGCATCAAGGCCAAATTCGCCAACATAAGCCTTATATGCGCTCACGCTCCGACGGAGGAAAAAGATGATATAACTAAGGATTGCTTCTACGAGCTCCTCGACAAAACCTATGAGCGACTACCAAACTACGATGTTAAAATCGTGCTGGGAGATTTTAACGCAAAGGTAGGAAGAGAAGACATCTTTAGCAGTACTGTCGGAAAATATAGCCTACACGGCAACACGTCTGGTAACGGACTTAGGCTAATTGACTTCGCTACGGAACCAAATGCCACTATAGCCTGCACATGTTTTCCTCACCACGATATCCACAAGGGGACATGGCGGTCTCCAGACCAACGAACAGTCAACCAAATTGATCACATTGCGATAGACAAGAGGCACGCATCCAGTATTTTGGATGTCCGAACATTCCGAGGGGCTAACATCGACTCAAACCACTACCATGTTGTAGCCAAGGTAAGGGTGCGGATATCCACCACGCCACAAAAATACAGAAATACTGTGAAAAAATTTAATGTCGAAAGACGGCAATCGCCAGAGACCGCCAAGACCTTCGCGCAACGCGTATCCCTTAACCTCTCGACTCACAACACACCACCAGTATCTAATGTCGAAGAACGATGGCAACGATGCCAACAAGCCATAAGATCAGCCGCAACTGATGTGCTAGGTTTCTCGCGGCCACCAGCAAGAAACCCCTGGTTTGATGAGGAATGCCGACAGATGCTCGCAGCCAAGAACGAGGCCTACAAGGCTAAGCTGCAGGTGAAGACGAGAGCTGCAATTGAGCTCTATAAGCAAAGAAGAAGGGAAGAACATCGGCTTTTCAGAAAGAAGAAAAAAGAGCAAGAAAAGCGCGCGATCGAGGATATAGAGAGGTGCCACTCAAGGAACGATGTTCGCAAGTTTTACCAAATCCTGTCGAGATGAACAAGGAAATATTGTAGTTGAGACACAGTCGATGCTGAGGATATGGAAGAACCACTTCTGCAGACTGTTAAACGGCGATGTCGAACAACATTCCGCTGTCAGGCAGAACGAACCATTTAATATTGGCAACGACAGCGGAAACTGCCAACCACCAGACTTAAGTGAAGTGAGGATAGCTATATCTAAACTCAAGCTTAATAAGGCCGCCGGAAATGACGACCTTCCAGCTGAGCTTTATAAAGCTGGCGTTGATGATTTGGTAAGCAACATCCACCAACTCATAAGCCAAATCTGGTCGGTTGAAAGCATGCCTGATTTCAAAGCCGCATACGACAGAATTTATAGAGACGAACTATACAGAGCCATGTCTAGTGTTGGTATACCTCCCAAACTCGTCCGCTTGTGTAGGATGACGATGGAGATCGCTGCACCACCAGGGTCGGAAACTACCTCATCGACAGATTCGAAACCGAAAAAGGATGTAGGCAAGCGATGTACTATCATGTGACCTCTTTAATTTGATTCTTGAGAGGATTGTACAAAACTCCCGAGCCAATACCAGAGGCACCATCTTCCAAAAATGGGTACAACTACTAGCATTCGCCGACGATATTGACATCATTGGTAGGACTCAACGTTATGTCATAGCCACGTTTGCTAATATAGAGAAGGAATCGGCAAAAATGGGTCTAGCAGTAAATGAGCGTAAGATTAAGTATATGATGTCAACACGAAAGGACACACAACATCGACGTATTGGATAGAACGTCACCATTGGCAGATATAAATTTGAGGTAGTACGGGACTTTGTCTATCTCGGCTTCGCTAACTCTGACAACAACATCTCGTCCGAAATTAAACGAAGAATTACTCTTGGGAACCGCTGTTTCTTCGGGCTAAGAGGGCAGTTCAGTAGTAAAGCCCTCACTCGAACTACTAAGGAGATCCTATATAAGACCCTGATCATCCCAGTCCTGCTCTACGGCGCTGAAACATGGACCGTATCACAAGTGGATGAAGAAATCGTTGGTCGATTCGAGAGAAAAATTCTTCGGAAAATCTTCGCCCGTTTGCGTTGACGGGCTATGGAGACGAAGATTCAACCACGAACTACACGAGCTGTACAGCGACATACCCCTAGTCAAAAAACTCCGCATTGGACGTTTAATATTGCTAGGACATGTAGAAAGAATGGACACCAATACTCCGGCTTGCAGAGTCTTCGATACCCAGCCAGACGTCGGACGCAGTAGAGGAAGACCTCGCCTTAAGTGGCGCGCACAAGTCGAAACCGACCTCAACCAACTTGGAGTGCGCAACTGGAGGCAGTTAGCTAAGGACCGGGCTAATTGGTGAGGCATGTTAGTTGAGGCCCAGGTTCATCCCGGACTGTAGCGCCACTTAAGTAAGTAAGTTCTGCCGAAGTGTAAAACTGGAAAGCCAACGATACAAGCCCCGAACAGAATCCTGTCGAGGTGAACAAGGAAATGTCGTAGTTAAGACACAGTCGATGCTGAGTATATAGAAGAACCACTTCTGCAGACAGTTTAACGGCTATTACGATCAACATTCAATATTCAATATTGGCTACAACAGCAAAAACTACTAACTACCAGACCTAATTTAAGTGAGGGAAGCAATATATAACCTTGGCCTACATCCACATAACATCCAACTATGGTGCAAGAATTAAAGCCACCGGACCATCAATTGCGTCGTGAGTTCGGTGAATGGGCTAAGAATCAACTGGAACTTGAACCAAATTTATATCGTCGAATCATCTTCAGAGAGGTTCATTTCTGGCTTGACGTGTATGTAAACAAGCAGAATTGTCATTTTTAGAGTGAGAAGAATCCACATGAGACTCTTAAGACTCCATCTCGAAAAAATCCATGTTTGGTGCGGTTTACATGCCAAAGGCGTCATCGTGTCAATTGTCTTGAAATCCAAAACCGGTTCTTGATTTTTTTTATTCTCCAGGTCATTGGAAATCATTTAGAGCAGCAATGGTTCCAACAAGACGCATGACTACGTTTGTAGACCGAACAACCTCAAGAAATGAACCTGTTTGGCCACCTCTCTCGTATTATTTGACACCTTTGGACTACTTTTTGTGGGGTACGTCAAATCTCTGGTATATGCTGATAAACCAGCAAAAATTGATCACAAAGAATCACACATTCGACGCACTATTGACGAAATCACACCGGGTATGCTCCAAAAAGTGTTGCAAAATCGGAGCGACAGGATAAAGTTTATAATGAGCAGCCAGAGAGACCATCTCCAGAATCCAACATTCGACGAAATATTGACGAAATAAGACCAAGTACGCTCGAAAAAGTGTTGCAGAATTGGACCCACAGGTGCAGACATAAGGCGCAGTCAGAGAGGCCACATGCCAAAATACAACATTCGACGATTATTGACGAAATATGACCGTGTACGTTCAGGGTAACGTTCGGCAAAACTGAACCGACAGGATAACATTCATAAGGCGCAGACAGAGGGGCTATATGCCAGAATTGACCGGGTACACTCGAAAAAGTGTTGGAAAATTGGACCAACCTGATGGTGTTCATAAAGCTCAGGTAGAGAGGTCATGCCAGAAATTATTTTTAAACATCGAATTCCATAAAATGTGTGAGCTAATAAAGCCAACATTTTGGTCAATCCATTGAACTTGTTGTGTTATATGCCTCTAAAAAAAACCCTAAGTGAAAAGTAAATGACAATAATTTTCATTTTCATTCAGAAAATCAAAAAAGTTTGTCAACAGGAAATTTCCCACTCACTCACTCTTACCGACAATTGCATGTCAAGAAACTCCTATGCACATGCGTTACCTATAAACCTGCTTGCACTATGCCAGAGCACAAGCCTCTCATGTTTTCCAGTTGTCGTCATATATAAACTCCATAAGTGCATGTAATGTACATAAAACCGAGTGATTCCAAAGTGGCCGAACGTCCCACGTTACCTTCACACAGAAAGCCTCTCATCGGGAAAATTACTAGGTAGGTACCTTAACAGCAAGGCGAATACCTTATACGCATTTCACCTGTTGAACATTGGCCCACGGCTGCTTTGGCGACATCAAAACAATGACAATGGAAAAAAATGATGACAATGAGAATGGGGCCCGGTCAAGCGTTACATACCGCCGAGTGAAACACCCATTCGCCCAGTCGAACTGAAGGTCTCGGGGGAACCTTCTTTTATTGTATCTGACACTGAGCCGAAGCCCACACAGAAGCACAGTGACAGCGCAAGCGGTATGGGAGAACAATTTCGCGAACGACGACGGTTTTTCATTTTCATCGTCCATTACTTGTGTCAGGCATAAGTACAGGTGTGCAATACTGTTATTATTGAAAACATCGCAACGCATACGTGACACAAATACCAGCAATTGCATAGTCACCTGTCTGAGTTTGAATTGCACGTTTTGTAACGAAATTATCCGTGATAATCGTTATTCATATGCCAATTGGCGTTGCAGCTTCTAATTGGACTGGGGGAATACATAAGGGGAGATCAGTAAAATTAAGTAGAATTCTAATTACTTAAGTGGCGCTACAGTCCGGGATGAACCTGGGCCTCAACCAACATGCCTCTCCAATTAGCCCGGTCCTTAGCTAACTGCATCCAGTTGCGCACTCCAAGTTGGTTGAGGTCGGTTTCTACTTGTGCGCGTCAATTAAGTCGAGGTCTTCCTCTACTGCGTCCGAAGTCCGGCTGGGAATCGAAGACTCTGCGAGCCGGAGTATTGGTGTCCATTCTTTCTACAGGGGTGTGTCGCTGTACAGCTCGTATAGTTCGTGGTTGA
This sequence comes from Rhingia campestris, assembly GCA_932526625.1. Taxonomy (NCBI): domain Eukaryota; kingdom Metazoa; phylum Arthropoda; class Insecta; order Diptera; family Syrphidae; genus Rhingia; species Rhingia campestris. Next base: position 36,045,224 of record OW052183.1, read on the forward strand.
ATCTTCGTCTCCAGAGCCCGTCAACGCAAACGGGACCGAGGATTTTCCGAAGAATTTTTCTCTCGAATCGACCAAGGATTTCTTCATCCGCTTTTGATACGGTCCATGCTTCAGCGCCGTAGAGCAGGACTGGGATGATCAGGGTCTTATATAGGATCTCCTTAGTAGTTCGAGTGAGGTATTTACTACTAAATTGCCTTCTTAGCCCGAAGAAACAGCGATTGGCAAGAGTAATTCTTCGTTTGATTTCTGACGAGTTGTTGTTGTCAGAGTTAATAGCGGAGCCGACAAAGTCCCGTACTACCTCAAAGTTATATCTGTCAATGGTGACGTTCTGTCCAATTCGTCGATGTTGTGTGTCCTTTCGTGTTGACAGCATATACTTTGTCTTACCCTCATTTACTGCTAAACGCATTTTTGCCGCTTCCTTCTCTCTACTAGCAAACGTGGCTATGACATCACGTTGAGTCCTACCAATGATGTCAATATCGTCGGCGTATGCTAGTAGTTGCACCCATTTTCGGAAGATGGTGCCTCTGGTATTGGCTCGGGAGTTTTGTTCAATCCTCTCAAGAATCAAATTAAAGAGGTCACATGATAGTACATCGCTTGCCTACATCCTTTTTCGGTTTCGAATCTGTCGGTGAGGTAATTTCCGACCCTGGTGGTGCAGCGATCTCCATCGTTATCCTACACAAGCGGACGAGTTTGGGGGGTATACGGTATACCAACACTAGACATGGCTCTGTATAGTTCGTCTCTATAAATTCTGTCGTATGCGGCTTTGATATCAGGCATGCTTTCAACCGACCAGATTTGGCTTATGAGTTGGAGGATGTTGCTTACCAAATCATCGCCGCCAGCTTTATAAAGCTCAGCGGGAAGGTCGTCATTTCCGGCGGCCTTATTAAGCTTGAGTTTAGATATAGCTATCCTCACTTCACTTAAGTCGGGTGGTTGGCAGTTTCCAATATTAAATGGTTCGTTCTGCCTGACAGCGGAATGTTGTTCGACATCGCCGTTAAACAGTCTGCAGAAGTGGTTCTTCCATATCCTCACTATCGACTGTGTCGCAACTACGATATTTGCTTGTTCATCTCGACAGGATTCTGTTCGAGCCTTATATCTTTGGCTTTGACGTTTTACACTTTGGTAAAACTTGCGAACATCGTTCCTGCAGTGGCACCTCTCTATATCCTCGATCGCGCGCTTTTCTTGCTCTTTTTTCTTCTTTCTGAAAAGCCGATGTTCTTCCCTTCTTCTTTGCCTATAGAGCTCAATGGCAGCTCTCGTCTTCACCTGCAGCTTAGCCTTGTAGGCCTCGTTCTTGGCTGCGAGCATCTGTCGGCATTCCTCATCAAACCAGGGGTTTCTTGCTGGTGGCCGCGAGAAACCTAGCACATCAGTTGCGGCTGATCTAATGGCTTGTTGGCATCGTTGCCATTGTTCTTCGACATTAGATACTGGTGGTGTGTTGTGAGTCGAGAGGTTAAGGGATACGCGTTGCGCGAAGGTCTTGGCAGTCTCTGGCGATTGCAGTCTTTCGACATTAAAATTTTTCACAGTATTTCTGGTTGTGGCGTGGTGGATATCCGCCTCCTTACCTTGGCTACAACAAGGTAGTGGTCCGAGTCGATGTTAGCCCCTCGGAATGTTCGGACATCCAAAATACTGGATGCGTGTTGTCTATCGCAATGTTGGTTGACCATTCGTTGATCTGGAGACCGCCATGTCCCCTTATGGATATCGAGGTGAGGAAACAGTGTGCTGGCTATATTGGCATTTCGTTCCGTAGCGAAGTCAATTAGCCTTAGTCCGTTACCAGACGTATTGTCATGTAGGCTATATTTTCCGACAGTACTGCTAAAGATGTCTTTTCTTCCTACCTTTGCGTTAAAATCTCCCAGCACAATATTAATATCGTACTTTGGTAGTCGCTTATTGGTTTTGGCAAGGAGCTCGTAGAAGCAGTCGTTCGCTATCTTTTGCCTCCGTCGCGTCGGGGCGTGAGCTCATATAAGACTTATGTTGGCGGATTTGGCCTTGATGCGAATCGGTATAATTCGTACGTCAATGACTTGGAAACATAAGCTTTCTTGCTTCAGTCTGGCACCTATAACAAATCCGCATCCGAATAGTCGCTGTTTCTGCTCACTATAACACGGTCCATAGTAGATGTTTTTCATCCTCTTTTTGCTAGGCCTATCTCATCGTATTTCTGCAGTTTAGCGCTTCCACTAGTACCTCTATTGTTTAATGTTCTTACATTCCAGGTTCCAAATATGAACGCCGTTGTCTTTTTTCTTTTAACAGGGTCGTCTTTCTGAAGCTATTGGTTGCTTCGTAAGAATAATTTTTTCCATGGGTGGTTAGTCGACCCAAAGCACAACCTGTTGTCCGAATGTGTCGAAGCAGCTCATCTAGATTCACCTGAATACATCAGGCCAGATATTTCGTGCCAAGCTTTCTTGACAAAATTCTGTAGTGACCATCACAAGACCAATACTTCCGTGTAGCAGTATATGGACATAGCTGACTGGTGGACTACTATAGAAGTAGAATCAATTCGAAACTATCGATTATCGAATGCATGTCAGACTTGGATTTAAAAGACAATTGACAACTCAAATCTTCTCTACGTAGATTGGGGTAAAACTGACACTGTGGTTGGGGGCGTCTTTTACGAAATGCTTTACTTGAAAATATCCCCTTGCCTTACTAACTATTGTATCGTTTCCAGGATAAAATCATGGCAATTGAAGAAGCCTTGTCCTGGATGAATTGGTAATCGCGTTGAGCTGATCTGAAAATCATCCAAGTAGTACAGGGTGCGCCATGTTTATGTCGGTAGGTAAACATTGAATAACTTTGACATAAATCAACCGATTGCCTTGAGTGGTCATGTTTTTGAAACGTTAGTTTAGTACAATTTTATTGTATCGCATAAGTATAACCACTTTTCGGCGTATTTTGAAGGATGTTTAGCATTTGTTTCCGTATAAAGTACAATTGACTTAGACGGTCCACGTCGCTTGCAAAACGACCAAAAAGTCGCTCTTTTTTTGTTTTTTTAAATCAAATTTTGATGAACTATGAGGCCTACTGGTGCCGTAAAGGTGTAAATAATCAAAATGAGCGCATTTGGATTACGGAAAATCCAGATCCATGAAACACAGTTGCATGGCCAAAATGAGACTGTTTCGGCCGGAGCTTGTGCCAAAAATCAAAATCAGTGGATATTGGCTTATTATTTCTGCCCAAAAATGTGAGGACAAGGTCTGGACAGTTACTGGTTTCAACAAGACGCTGCATCATGCCACACTCCAAATCCAAAAATGCAGTTTCTGCGACGAAAATTCCCTATAAGTGTGATGTCAAAAAATGGCGACATCGAATAGCCACCCAGATCTACAGATTTGATCCTGCCGGAAATTGTTTTGTGGGGTTATTTGAAATTAATAATATACGCTAGCAAGCCTTAGACAATTTGCAAGCCTCAGATGCTGCCAAAATCATCGCTATACCGCCCTAGATGCTCATAAGAAGGTACATTTTGCACATTTTTGGTCAATAGAGGCGGCCACTTGATTGATATTGTATTCAATAGCTTATCCAAATAAATTCTACTGAACCGGTTGTTGTTTTATTTATTTATTCAATATTTACAAACCGACATAAAAGATGGCCTATATCTGTCAAAAAAGGTTATCTGAACTCAGCCAATTGCATTGAGAAGAAAACAATAGGTCCCGGTATCATGCAGGAATTTCAAACACAACTATAACCTGACCTAACTAATTAACCAACTAACCCGATCCCCAAATAACTGCCTCCAGTTGAGCACTTCCAGTAGATTGTGGTCGGTTTCGACTTATGCGCTCCATTTTAGGCGAGATCTTCATCTACTATGTTCGACGTCTGGCTGGGAGTCATGGACTCTGCGAGCCAGAGTATTAGGGTTCATTTGCTCTACATGTCCTACTAATCTTTAACTTCTTCGTCTTCATTGCCGGTCAACACAAAGCAAGGACTAAGGATTTATTCGTTCGCCTTTGATACGGTTCTTGGTTCGGCACGGTATAGAGGTATTAGGGTGATACGGACTTATGTTGGATCTCATTAGTAGTTCAAGAGGGGGCTTTTTTCAAGGGAGGGATTATTTTACAAAATTGTATTCTTCGCCTAAAGAAACAATGCTTGGCAAGAGCAATTCTTCGTTTCATTTCTGATAAGATGCCATCGTCAGCACAGGCAAACCAAGTCCCTGATGTTGTACCTGTAAAAATTGTGATATTCCATTCAAGTCGATGTTGTGGGTCCTTTCTTGTTGCGATCATATACATGTTATTACCCTCATTTACATAAAAACACATTTTTGCCTCGTCCTTTTTTCAAGAAGCAAACGGCGGTGAAATCGACGAGTTTTGTCAGTTAAACTAAACTAGATATAGTCCCTCTCTATAAATGTTGAAGTATGGTGCTTAGACTTTAGACTTTGTGGATTTTTTCAGGATCTGTCGAAGTCTGAAGATTTGAAGATTTTTCATTCCTGACCTAAAATCAAACTGATAAGGGACGATCTGTTTGTTGGTGAGCGATTTCGGGGGTTCTCATATATGAGAGGGTTTCCTTTTTGTATAATTGGGCAACCGATGCTGAGGTCAGTGAATTTTACTTACCCAATCATCCTGCACCGGCTTTATAAAGCTCGGCGGTAAGACCGTCATTTCCGGAAGACTTGTTAAGCTTAAGTTTAAATATAGCTATCATCACTTCACTTAGGTGTTGGTAGTTTTCGCTGTCGTCTCCAATATCGAATGGCTCGTTCTGCCTGACAGCGGAATATTGTTCGTTATCGCCGTTTAACAGTCAACTATGATTTTTCCTTGTTAATCTCGACAGGATTGTGTATTCCTGGGTTTGAAGCTTCACGCTTTGGTAAATCTTGCGTACATCATTCCGGAGTGTAACTTCCCTTATATACCAGCTTTTCTTCATTATGAAATGCCGGGGTTCCTCTTTCCTTATTTGCCCAGCTTAATGGCTTTGCCTCGTAGGCCTCATTTTAGAATACGAGCATCTATTGGCGTTTTCGTCAGAGCAATCTTTTACCTCTATTTGTGTGTGCGAAGTTATATTTTTCAACAAAGAATAAGACATCCTGTTCAGCGACAACTACAAACATCAAATTTGAGAATCTTTTCATGGCAGTTTTATACTCTCGGATATTTGTGGAGCAGTGAAAAAACTTAGGTGTTGTCACTTTCGGAATTTGAAACAGGGATCTTGCGCTTAGTAATTCAACGCTGTAACCACTATGCCACAACACCCACGGTCTTTTGCTAATGGACGGTTAAAACCTATCAAATCAAGTGCTGCCGATCTTAAGTCTGGTGAACATAGTTGCCTTTGGTCTTCGATATTTTATGCTGGTGGTATGGATATCTGCATTCTTACCTTGGCTGCAATAAAATAGTTCTCCGAGTCGATTTTAACCCCTTTGGAATGTTCGGACACCCAAAATACTGGAAGCGTTCTTGTCTTTCACCGACCACGTTTGTTGATTAAGGGGAAGCCCTGGAGACCTCCATGTCATCTTCTGAAAATCAAAGTAAAGAAACCGTGAGCTTACGTCCCGCAGAGAAATCAATAATTACCTTGAGTACGTTTCCCAGACGTGGTTTCGTGTAGGCTGTCCTCTAGATGTCCTCTTCTCGTACCTTTGCGTTGAACCCCGTACTTCAGTATACTCGCTCAAAAATGTTGTACAGGAGCTCGTAGAAACAATCCTTAGCAATGTCATATTTGGTGCTTATGGTGGCAAATTTTTGATTGATGCGGAATGTTACACTGCGTTAGCTGATTTCATTGAAGATTAAGACTTCTTGCCTATGTCTGTCGCTTATAACAAATCCACTGTTTCTGCTCACTATAACCTTGGTCGTAGTAGATGCCACAGTAATTCATTCTACTTTTACCTCGCCCCCATTTCACCGTATTTCCTGGATGGCAGTAAAGTCTGCTTTGTACCATGTAAGGGGTTCCACTAGTTGTTTTTTTTTATAATTTGCGCGCACTCAAGGGGTTATGAATACCCTTTATATATTTTAGCACAGTGCGGGAGTTAAGGAAATTAGGGATAAGAAGAAAGAAGATACCGATGCACATTGGTTTTAAATGTCTGTAAGCCATTCATGGATAATGGCTCTAGAGTTTGGTTTCGCTTTAATGACAGAAGACAGCATTGTCTTTTGGAAGCATTAAATTCCACTCTATTAGATTTACCCCATTTGATAATGCTGTCAAGGTCGGTATTCAATGAGCTTAACATATTTTGGCGTTTAGAGTCCACGTTCGAAGGTGAGGGACGAGGACCTGTAAACGAATATGAGAAGCTGAGGGTACTGTCATCAGCGAAGGAATGGATTGGATTAGAAGTTGCAGACAGGAGATCATTTATAAAAATGAGAAAGAGAGTCGGAGACAAAACTGAGCCTTGAGGGACACCAGCATTTATTTGGTGAGTTACAGACTTGAAAATAACCAAAACAACTTGAATTGAGCGTTTCGAAAGATAATGTCTAATCCATAGAAGAAGTTTTTCGTCGATTCCAAATGCACGCATTTTCGACAAAAGGGCTTGATGCCAAACCCTGTCAAATGCCTTTGAAATATCAAGCGCAACAATCTTGCTTTCACCACCATGGTGGATTGATTGGTTCCACTTTTCGGTGAGATATGTCATCAAATCACCAGTAGACCTGTTGCTGCGAAAACCATATTGCCGGTCATTGAGAAGTTTTCGTGTTTCGAGATATTTCATAAGCTGACGGTTTATCAGCGTTTCCATGACCTTGGAAAGAAGGGACGTAAGTGCAATTGGTCGGTAGTTGGAGAGAGAAGAAGATTCGCCTTTTTTTTTGGTACAGGCTGGACAAATGCTGTTTTCCATCTACTCGGAAAGAGTCCTGATGAGTAGGATAGATAGAAAAGCTTACGCAGTGGTTTTGCTAGCGTAGAAGAACACCTCTTCAGAATGATGGGGGATATACCATCTGGACCAGCGGATTTGTGTATGTCAAGATCAAATAAAACTCTTGCAACGTTACGAGTACGAAAGTGAATTTGTCCCATAGAATGATCTACGTTCTCAAGTACAGGAGGAGACTGAACACAATCTGGCAATGTAGAATTGGCTGCGAAATGCGCAGCAAGCAGAGCTGACAGCTGGAATGTCATTGTGAATGAGCGTCAGAATTGATGATGAGGCCGAATTTTTTATATTTTTAACAAATGACCAAAAGTTTTTACTACCTCTGGGCCATTGTAGAATTTTTTGCCTCAGCTTTTGGTCATAGAGGAATTTAACACGCTTTAAATGGGCATTACAGTCATTTCTGGCTTGTTTGAACTTGGCTCGGTTTTCCTCTGTTGGGTTGGTCTTGTACAACCGAAAGTTTGTCTCTCTCAACCTGATAGCTTCTTTGCAGCTCAAGTCATACCACCCTTTTGCCTTTGGTCTGATACTCTTAATTCTGTTGGGAATAAAAGATCTCATACCAAAGAGAATGATATTTGATATCATATCAGCAGCAGCATCCACGTCACTATCGAGGAAACATAGTGACCAGTTAAAATTCCTAAAAAAACTGTTTAATGCTTCCCAATTGGCTTTCTTGTATTGCCATACAGTTTTTTTGGGAATTCGCTCTTTAACTGTGTGGTTGGAGTACGAGAAATTTGTTGATATGATACAGTGGTCTGACGAACCTAGAGGCTATAATATATTGATGGTGTATTTATCAGGGTGAGAGGTAAGAAACAAGTCCAGGGTGTTGGCGGCTTGACTGTTAATATCCGGTATGCGTGTCGGCTCATGTTGTGTGTTTCTGTTAAGTATTCGAACATTCCAAGTGCAGAAGTGCATCAATTTTATAAAAATTATGAAAAAGCCGACTTTTTTGAGATTTCTTGTCTCCTGTATTGTAAATCTGTTTAACTCTACCCAACCGCTCTCCTTAAAAAACATTTTTTCCCCTTAAGAACTCAATTCTCTAAAGTACCATTTTGTGTTTGTGGTTACATGGAACTTTTGCAATCCATGTATCATTGAATGTTTCTCTTGTTTCTTTTTTCGAGAGGTAGATGGCCCCTTTTTTTAACTCAGGTAAACGCAATTAAGCACCGAAAATTTATATTTTTAAGGGAATTGTAGGTGTCTGTCAACTGATCTAAGAGTCACTGCTTTAAATCCAAAATACATACAAACATTTGCTTGATTGTCCTTATCTCTCTATGGCCAGTTTAATATAAATGTTGGTTGTAATACCTTGTACGGCCCTCTTATTCTTAATATCTTTTAAAGTGTTTATTAACATCCAAATTTGTATTTACCGAATAACATTAAATGACCAAATCATATCTCTTGCCTTCGCACTGTTGCTTCATATTCCCCACACCCCTGCAATCACGTCTTTCGAGTCCCAGATACGACATACACGTATTCACTAAGTAACCATAAAATCGAACGAAAAGTATCTTTTAATAAATCCCTTAAATCGTTACTACACCATAATACTTTGGCTTCTGTTTTGTCCGAGTGTTTGTATCTACAAAACACTATTAGCCACTTCACAGCTCCGGCAAGAGATTGTTGGTGAGTTGCACCCAACGAGAGTCCAAATGAAATAAAGTAAACGACCAAAAACGAGACGGTAAAAGGTACACAAAAGATGCATCCATGTGATTCCCCAAGAACTTCAGAGCAGCAGCATCATCATAAGCATCCTCGTAGTCGCTGGCCGTCGTCATCATCATCACCATCATCATCATCAATGAAGAGGCCCAATGGATTGGGGCAGTGGCTCTGCTGGTTATATAGGTATTGGGTAGGGTACAGTTGAGGTACACATCGAGGACATCGTTTACTTCGATTCGGGTTAAAAAGGTTGCAACAAAAAATTAATTGGCTTCCACATTCATTGAGGAAGATATAAATTTAGAAGGCAGCTCTGCAGCACACCAAACCAACATCAGCATTGGACTGGACCAATGCCAATTGCATTACGTTTGTCGAACACAACGCAACACAACAGCCGGAGAGGTCTCTTATCGAATGGACGTCGTCGTCGCAGTCCTCGTGAGCTGTTTGCTTTAAGTGCATTCCAGTCACCCTCATTTTCGATAGGTCTCTCTAATTATTTTGGAATTCAAATTATAATTTCCCCCTTCCTTCGTCTCTTTCTGTTTTTTTTTTTTGCGAATTTTAATTAATTTGAGATCTCAAGCAGATCTTGAGAGTTCGATGAGAATGGAGTGAATGGATTTTTGTTTAATTTGCGTGGTGACTTGGTGGGTTTTTTTTCTTTTTTTTTCAACTATACGTTGGTATGTCCTGTTGAAGGTGTTATGTGACAAATTTGTGACCCTTCTCTGAACGCACTAAATAATTAAATTTGGAAATATAGTATAACGTCTGCTGACATTGAACCCCAACTAGGCTTAGTTTAAGATAGAAATCATGAATGGAGTCCAGTGACCGGCAACGGAATCAGCAGTGTCTCAATGACCGTTTCCAAATTTAACAGAACCTTTAATGTCTGGAAACCCAACCTTTAGTATATTCCGTTCTTACAAAGCACAACGACTTTTGTGTGCATCTGTTGTGGATCTGTTACAGATTTTCCTTTGAAGTATGAATGTTGGAATACGGACAGATATACATGTGGTTTCATACTTATACCCGTGTTACGACTTTCCAGGAGACGAACGAAAACCGAACAAATGATAACGCTAAATGTAACTAAGAATTTTAAGTTTAATTCATATTATTCAGTTTTATTAATAATTTTAGCAAGGGGAAAATATATTGGGGTAGTTATACAAAAGTAGCGGTCTTTATCAAAATATTTTAACACGACTTTTCCTTTTCACGACTTAACAAAGAGTGAGTGACTTCTTTTGCAAAAACGGTAAGCTACATTTAGTACATAGGAAAGTAAGTAAATAGAAACGGGGTAATCATTTAACTGCGGACTGTTAGGAACTTCACTTCTCATCTGCGATTTGTTTCTACATTCGGCCATCTTGCATTACGGCTGACTCAGGCGTATCGTGTAGTTCCGCTTCCGCATCATCTTCATCATCGTCTGTATCATTGTCTTCGTCTTCATCAGAATAATAAGTCTTCCAGGGCTTCATATAGTCAGCGGCTGTCGATGTGACATTGGGCCCTTCGTGGCTACCAATTTTTCGAACTTCATATCGATCATGGCGTTTTACTTTTGAGACTTCATAAGGGCCATAAAATTTGGGACATAATTTTATGCCTGCCCCGAATTGGGTGCGTTGAATAGCCACCAAATCACCCACTTTGTAAACGGTGGCGTCTTTTCTTTTTCTGTTATATGCTTTCCTGTTTCGTCTTGGATTTTTAGAATATCTTCCTTGGACTGCTCACGAATTTCTCGACGGCTGCTCTCGAACTCCGAACGGATTTCCTCTTCTAAGATTTCGAAGAGATTTGCGTCGTTTGGTGTAAACATCTCCACACCAATAAGCAGATGAAAGGGCGTTCTTTTCGTTGCTCTAGAGGTAGTTGAGTTTAGAATGCGTTGAACTCGGCTGACATGTTGATACCACCTCAGAGGATTTTCTACAGATAGTTTTCGCAGCATTTCAATGATGATTTGATTGATCCTTTCGACTTGTCCGTTTCCTCTGGGGACGCCGGTTGTAACAGCATGATGAAAAATCTGATGTTCTTGGCAATACTCTTTAAAAATGTTTGAAGTAAATGCGGAACCTTTATCAGTAATTATTCTGTGAGGATTACCGAAAATATCTGCTTGCATCACCAATTTTTTAACGACTTCGTCTACTCCTGTGCTCTTAACTGGGTATATCCAACAAAACTTTGTGAAAGCATCCATGACGACTAACAAAAACTTGTAGTTTTTCGCAGTGGAGTTCATTGGACCAACGTGGTCCAAATGATACGTATGAAGAGGTACATCTACTTTATCAATAGGATTAAGAAATCCATCCTGCATGCCTCCTTTTCTTGCAGCGAGAATACAATTAATGCAATTAGTTATAACAGTTGAACAACTTTGGTCAACTTGGGAATAAAATAATCTCTGCGAATAATAGCTTCAACTTTACGGGCATGAAAGTGACCTTCCTCATGAACTTTTCGTATCAACTGTTTCTGCATAACCTTTGGTACTACTAAAAGATAGTTTCCATCCACAAACTTATATAGTATACTGCTCCTTAAAACGTAGTTCTCAAATTCGGATGTTTCGAGTATTTTAGCGATGACTTTGCAACTTTCATCCATGCTTTGTGCCTTCTTTACTGAGAGAAAAATGCTATCCTCAACTGTGAACACGAATGGATATCGGCTGAGCGCATCTACATGTTGCATGGATCGTCCACTCCGATGATGTACAACACAGTCGAATTCTTCCAACTGAAGAGCCCAATTCGCTACTCTAGTATTCAGGTCCTTTTTAGCCATGGTTTGTTGGAATGCTTTACAATCGGTAAAGATCTCGAATTTCAGTCCCAACAAATATTGGCGTAGTTTCCTCAGTGATTTAACAACGGCCAGTACTTCCAAATCATAGCTTGAGTAGTTTTTTTCTGCAGGTTTTGTTTTGTAGCTTAGATAGAAAACTGGATGAAACTTTTCATCGTCGCCCTTTTGAAGAAGTACGGCCCCATATCCATCTTTGCTGGCATCAGTATGCAATTCCGTAATATGAGCCGGGTCAAACAATTTCAGCACTGGTTCGCTAGTTAGCCTCAATTTAAGTTGAGCGAAAGACTGTTCCTCATCTCCTCCCCAAACAAACTTGGTATCCTTTCTTGTGAGATTTGTTAAGGGTTTTGCCAAAATAGCATATCCTTCGATGAACTTTCTAAAAAATCCTGTTAATCCCAGAAAGCTCATGACATCCTTTACATTTGCTGGCGTTTTGAATCGCTGTACCGCTAGGACTTTTTCATTTGAGGGTTTTATAGTACCTTCTTCAATTACATGACCCAAAAATTCAACCGTTCGTACTAAAAACTGACATTTGCTCCATTTAATAAAAAGACCGTTTTGCATACTGACCTCCAATACTTTTGTCAGGGAATCGATATTTTCAATCTCATTTACTGATGGAATAATGAGATCGTCCATATAAACTAATACAATATTTTCCTGTATAAGCTTACGAAATACTGTGTTCACAAAACGCTGAAAAACCGATGGAGAGTTGCATAACCCAAATGGTGCTTTCGTGAACTCATACTGCCCATCAGGCGTGACAAAAGCAGTAAATTTACGACTAGCTTCTTCTATGTTCACATGAAAAAATCCGTTTCTAAGGTCAAGAGTGGAAAAGATACGAGCTTTATGCAAGTTCTCAAGTAGTTCCTCCATGTTTGACAAGGGATATCTATCCTTTACAATTTTAGAGTTTAATTTTCGGTAGTCTATACAGAGCCTGCAGCTACCATCCTTCTTCTTGGCTAATACTATAGGACTGGCGTACGATGAGCTGCTTTCTCTAATAATTCCTTCATCCAACCAATCCGATATCTGCAACTGGACCACTTCTCTTTCTCTTGGGGCTAATCTTCTGGGTCTCTGATATATGGGACTTTCGTCATCCAAGGTGATTTTCATCTCAACAATCGAGTCCTCTGATTTCTGTGGCTTGTAACTTTTAATAAGCTTCACTAACTTATCTCTCAACAACGGTTGTCTTATCTTCTCCAAGCTTTCAGAATATTGCTCGTCCTTGACACAAACCACATTGACTTGAGCTAGAAATGTGGAATCCTTGTTGGCTTTATATATGATGGGCCTTCCGTTCTCAATCACCAACGATGCATTGGAAAAAAAATTCTTACCGATAATCATGTCAATATTTAACCAGGAGTTAGGGACGACGTGACATAAAATAGAATATGATTCCGAATCAACGACAACTTCAACAGTAACTGCACCAAGAGTATTTTTATTATTTTGTGCAAAACCTACAATTGGAATTCCTGATTCTTCATATTTGAGACGACCTAGACTCTCCATTAATGATAGTTTAATAATACTGATATCGCTACCCGTGTCAATAAGTGCAGTATACTTATTTTCGTTGACTGCAATTTCAATCACGAAATCTGGAACATTAAGCCTTCGAATATTTGTTTCTATTTTAGGGCATTTAGGCGCAATGTGTCCGTATTCATTGCACTTAAAACACCTCATGCCTTTCGATTTGTCTGGACATTCGCTATGTAAATGGGAAACTGATCCGCAGTTTGTACACCGCTTCGATTTCTTAACAAAAGTGTTTTGTTTTTTCGTGGTACCTGCTACTACTTGATGTCGATCATTCCTTCCCTTTTCTCGGCTTTGGTCTTCCTTCATTTTTTCATACGACTTAAGATTTTGCTTCAGTTCATCTAAAGTATGTGACTGATAAAGAATTGACTTACTAACTACATCGTCCGCGATACCACCTATGATATAATTAATAAGATGAGACGTTTCAACATTTCCTTTTGTAGCAATTTTCTTAAGTCTATAAAAATACTCCAGATAGGATTCTTTAAAACATTTCTTTGAATTTCCTAACAGCACATGAACATTTTCTACATTCTTTTTCCCGAACTCAGCAGTCAGCAATGCCTTAAGCTTTTCCCAGTTGGTAATCCCTTTCTCTGCTTCCACCGCCAATCGGCTAGCACCAGTCAACAGTCTTCTAGCATACAGGTACTTCTGAACACCATTCCAAGAGCAGACTTCTGCGATATTGTCAAAATCTTCTAACCACACTTCAACTTCTTTACTCTCCCCATCGAACTTCTCTAGCGATTCTTCAACATCTTTAAAAGTATAATTATTTTGAATAGGATTTGTTTCACTATCATCCTTGCAACTAAGTGACATGACTGAATCGAGATCAGTGACTCTTTCTTTATTTTTTTCCTTTTCTTCTTCCTCTACCGCTTTTTGGAGACGTTCAACAAGGTCCACTTTCAAATTATAGCTATATGACAGTCCACGCGATTTAAGAATTTCCTGGAGAGCTTTCGTAGTCAGCGTAGTTATGTCTATATTCAATATCATTAATTCTGCAATCACTTCTTACTACGCAATATAATAAAGTCAGAATAAAAAAAAAACTATGTGCTTCTTGTAAGTGAAAAGTGCTTTGGCGAGCTGTACTTATGTACTTCGCGTATGCTATTTTTTTTTGTTTTATTTTTATTTTTTATTTTTGTTATATACAAATGATATAAAGCATGCAAATTGGAACGGACTCACCAGTTTCTATGTAAAATCGTATTAACTCACTTGACATGCATTAGTTAAATAGCTAGTGGAGCTTTTCTTAGATTATGTGGTATAAACAAATGTTATTGGTTATCTATGCATGCAAAGTAGTATATATTTTTTTTTTTTAATAATCTTTTAAACTTTCGATTTTCTTTTCTTAGCTTGGTTTTTCTTAGCACTTTTCTTGTTTACTTTTCTGTTATAAATTCATAGCACAATTACTTTTTCACTTCACTTTTCCTTTTCAAAATTCTTAGCGCACTTTTCTTAGTTAACTTGTTTTTCTATATATTCGAAATTATTGTACCAGCACGACGCGACGTATCCCACTTCTGACACCATGTGGTTTCATACTTATACCCGTGTTACGACTTTCCAGGAGACGAACGAAAACCGAACAAATGATAACGCTAAATGTAACTAAGAATTTTAAGTTTAATTCATATTATTCAGTTTTATTAATAATTTTAGCAAGGGGAAAATATATTGGGGTAGTTATACAAAAGTAGCGGTCTTTATCAAAATATTTTAACACGACTTTTCCTTTTCACGACTTAACAAAGAGTGAGTGACTTCTTTTGCAAAAACGGTAAGCTACATTTAGTACATAGGAAAGTAAGTAAATAGAAACGGGGTAATCATTTAACTGCGGACTGTTAGGAACTTCACTTCTCATCTGCGATTTGTTTCTACATACATATGGCAAAGCTATAGCGGATATGTATATCGATCCGACCTTTCCAAGGAATGATAATTTGCTTGCCAGTCTCAGGTCTTTCAATCTGTGTGAGACCATTTACCGGATGCATGTTTATGAAGAGTTCGTTCACTTCCCTTCAGGTATACATGCCCAATCCTTGGTAGGAAATAAAAGAACTATCAAGCTTGAGACAATCTTTATGAATAATTGCTAAACAGTGCGGCTTCAGATCTGCAAAGTTTAATAGAATACCCAAGAATTTAACAACGAGACCCAAAACCTGTTCATCGTTTTCAAAGCAGGTTATGATAGTGCAGATGGTTGGATGTTGTAAAATGAAGGTCGACTCTGATTGGATTTAACTTGGCAATGCCGAGTTGTTGTAACTCTGGCTACAGATCAAATGAGATTATTTTTACCTCCACGTGGTAAAGATCGGGTACTGTTCTCATCCAACCGAATTTTACTTGCTAAACGATAAGTGCGAGTGTTGATACCAAGACGAAAAACAGCAACACTATAAACAGCCTGGTCAGACTGGTACTGAATACCCGGCCTTCTGTCCGAGGCGAACCTAGATGAGCTTCTTCGAAATATTCGGACAGCAGGTTATTAAGGAATCTCAATTTAAGTAAGAGATGGTGGCCAACGACAGCGCTCTATCCCGAAGTGAATACTGATGGCCCCGTCCGTATCCTAGAGGTATCTTATAAATTGGAACTGGTCCTCCAGGTTGCGAGTTGTGCTTATTGGGTAAACTTACCACCTATGGAAAAACCATTGTTACGAATCAACAAATAGCCTCGGAAAGGAATGATTTGATTGTTGGGTCACCAACGCCCAACGAAAAAAAGGACAACGACGTTCGTGTCTGCACCTGGAATGTGAGAAAATTAAGAAGGAGTGGTGCAGGCGCACATATAGTGGAAGCCCTAAGCTGCTATAAAGCAGATATTACTGCCATCTAGGATATACGATAGCATGGGCCGGGCAAAAAGAGGATGAAAAACTGTGACATCTACTATGGAGTGTGTTATAGTGAGCAGAAACAGCATGTATTTGGATGCGGATTTGTTATAAGTGCCAGAATAAGGCAAGAAGTCTTATATTTCCAAGACATTAGCGAGGGCATTGTGACAATCCGCATCAAGGCCAAATTCGCCAACATAAGCCTTATAAGCATTATTGTCGGAAAACACAGCCTACACGACAACACGTCTGGCAACGAACTTAGGCTAACTGACTTCGTGGCGGAACGATATTGCACAATAGCTAGCACACGGTTTCCTCACCCCGATATCCATAAGGGGACAAGGCGGTCTGCACATCATAGAACGGTCAACCAAATTGATCAGAATAGGGTAGGAAAGTGGCACGCATCCAGTCAAGTTAAGAATACGGAATGCCACAACAAACCAAAAATACTGCGAAAAAAATTAATGTCGAAAGACTGCAATCGCAAGATACCGCCAAGGCCTTAGCGCAACGCGTTTCCCTTAACCTCTCGATTCACACTAAACCACCAGCATCTAATGTCGAAGAATAATGGCAACGATGCCAACAAGCCATTAGATCACCCACAACTCATGTGGTAGGTTTCTCGCGGCCACCAGCAAGAAACCCCTGGTTTGATGAGGAATACCGACAGATGCTCGCAGCCAAGAACGAGACCTACAATGCTAAGCTGCATGTGAAGACAAGAGCTTCCATTAAGCTCTTTAGGCAAACAAGAAAGGAAGAACACCGGCTTTCAGAAAAAATAAAAAAGAGCAAGAAAAGCGCGCGATCGAGGATAGAGGTGCCACTCCAGGAACAATCTTCGCAAGTTTCACCAAACTGTAAAACGTTAAAGCCAAGGATACAAGGCTCGAACAGAATCCTATCGAGATGAACAAAGAAATATCGTAGTTGAGACACAGTCGATGCTGAGGATATGGAAGAACCACTTTGCAACGACAGCGAAAACTACCAAGCACCCGACCTAAGTTAAGTGAGGATAGCAAAATCTAAACTCAAGCTTAATAAGGCTGCCGGAAGTGACGGCCTTCCCCCTTATAAAGCCGGCGGAGATGACTTGGTAAGTAACATCCACCAACTCATAAGCCAAATCTCGTCGGATGAAAGTATGCCTGAAGAATGGAACCTCAGCATCGTTTGCCCGATCCACAAAAGAGTAGATTGTCTGCGCCAACTACAGAGGCATAAGTCTCCTCAAAATCGCCTACAAGATTCTATATGCCGTAATATGTGAAACTAACTAAAGAATCGGCCCTTATCAGTGTGGTTTTAGGCCAGGAAAGTCCACAACTGATCAAATCTTCACACTTCGGCAGATCCTAGAAAAATCCCAAGAAGTTCAAATCAATACCCACCACCTATTCATCGATTTCAAAGCCGCATACGGGGCAGACATTTCAGCTGACATTGTTCTCTTGGTTTAGTCTCTGTTCGCTATTTCCCGTTCAGTCTTCTCGTTTCCATGTTCATCTTCGATACATATCCACATATTTTCGGATGCTGGCATGAAGGCCTATGGCACAGTAGCTTTCATCAAAAGTTTTAACGATCTTGGCGAATGTAAAACCAAATTTTTGTGCTCCAAGAGAATAGCCCCACTAAAGGTAGATGGAACCAAAGAACTCTCGTTGCCGAAGTTGGAGCTTACTGCAGCATTGTTGGCTGCACGTTTATGTTCCTATCTAAAGCGTTCTCTAAAAATTAATGTCAGCGAATTCCACCTATGGACAGATTCTCGGATAGCTTTTGGGTGGATTCAGGGAAATACCCAACGTTGGAAGCCATATGTCCAAGGTCGAGTTACGGAGATTCGTCGTCTTACTTCCACAAACGACTGGAGGCACTGCAGAGGTAAAGAAAACCCAGCTGATCTAATTACAAGGGGGATTACAGCTCGTAACTTGCAAAGCTCGTCGATATGGACTAATGGACCAGGTTGGCTACAAAGTGATGTCCGATTTGAACATGAGATTTATAAAGATGAACTAGGACCCGTGGCGTTGATCGCTTAAGTGACTGCTGTCGCTAAAACCTCGCTTGTCCCCTTTATAGACTTCCTCAGGTTTAGTTCTTGGACTCGTTCGCTTCGAGTGACAGCCTATTCTTTTCGATTCATCCGTTTAAAGAAGGTAGGAAGACCCAAATTTACAGAGTTGTCTGCCGAAGAACTCGACAAAAATACAAATACAAATTTTTGGCGCAACAGGCTCGTTAGTACCCAGGGCCTAGCTTTCTCACAACCATTCATGTGTGCGTGTGTACTTCTTGCACGATGGCGGGACCTCCTGTTTTATGCCGACTCCGAACGGCTAAGTTGAGATATGCTATTCTTGACAATTGATACTACTCGGACGATTTGTCAGATCATCACGAGAGGAGGGCCAGTGAACTCGACACAGCGGAAAATTACTGGCTGAAGTTCATCCAGGCCAAGTCCTTTAAAGCCGAAATAGACATCTTGAAAGCACAAGAAACAATTCCAAAATCTTCAAAAATGTTTCCATGGTGTCCTTTTCTTGATGACAATGGTATTCTTCGATTGAAAGGTCGTCTTGGTTTTTTGGAGGGTTAATATGACAAGATACACCCCATCATATTAGCTTTTATCATCGAATGACTCTTTATGGAGGTACGAGCGTTGTTTTATCCCAGATGCGGGAGCGCTTTTGGATATTTAAAGGGCGTCCGTTAATTAAACGAAGAACAAAAATGTGTGTCACCTGTCAAAAACTTTTCGGAAGGCCTTTCAAAACCCTTTGGTCCACTTCCACTAGATCGTTTAACACTTTCAAGACCATTTGACTGCGTAGGCATTGATTTCGCAGGGCCTCTCTATTATATTGATGCTGCAACAAACGCGATGACGAAAAGATACCTCATGCTTTTCACTTGCGAGGCGATACGATCAGTACATTTAGAACTAGTTATATCTCTGTCAACAGAACATTGCCTAATGGGATTGAGGCGTTTTATAGCGCGACGAGGAACTCCTTCAACGATTTATTCTGATAACGCCCGGACATTTCGGCGAGCTGCCATGGAACTGAGTGAAACTAACCCTCTGACGATCGCATTCAAAAGTTCCTATCCGGAAAACGCATACGATGGAAGTTCATAGTTGAGAGGGCTAACTGGTGGGGAGGATTCTGGGAACGGCTTGTTCGCACGGTTAAAAATGTTTTGAAGGTAGTCATCAAGAGAGCAAAATTGACCTACGAACAGTTGGAAACCGTGATAATTGAAGCAGAGGGTATAGTAAATGCCCGTCCTCTGACGTATATGAGCAGCGATCCATTAGATCCAACACCACTCACTCCTGCGCATTTCATACATGGCCACGGTGGTGTTTGGGATCCACAAGAGAAAATTACTTCAGATAAAGTTCAGCAACTTTGGCCCCGGAGGCTAAAATTCATCAGAATGCTTTCTTATCGCTGGCGTTTCGAGTACGTCCAACTTCTGCGTTCATTTTATACTTCTCAGGGACATTCTTCAAAACAGATGAAGCCAGATGACGTAGTTTTGATGTTCGATTCTGGAAAGCCGCGAATAGCCTGAAAATTGGCAGTCATCGAAGAGGCGTATATTAGTCGTGATGGGAATGTTCGAGCTTGTATGCTGCGTTTTTCTGATGGCTCAAAGTTACGAAGACCGGTCCAGTTGTTGAACCCGATCGAGATTGCTGGAAATGACCGGGGCGAGGATGTTAGAAATTAAATTAATTAATATAATGAATTATCTTTAACTTGTATTCGTACATCTCACTCTTTCTGACGTTAAACGAAATGTTTAGTTTTAGTTTTGCCCTTCGTGGAATCAGACGAATAAAGTTTTCCTGCGTTCTTAAGTCTCGGCTTTTTCATATTAGAGATTTGTTTCGGGAAGTTAAAGATTTTTTACAGCATTTATAGAGACGAACTATACAGAGCCATGTCTAGTTTTTGTATACCGCCCAAACTCGTCCGCTTGTGTAGGATGACGATGGAGACGATGGACGATGGACAGATTCGAAACCGAAAAAGGATGTAGGCAAGCGATGTACTATCATGTGACCTCTTTAATTTGATTCTTGAGAGGATTGTACAAAACTCCCGAGCCAATACCAGAGGCACCATCTTCCAAAAATGGGTGCAACTACTAGCATTCGCCGACGATATTGACATCATTGGTAGGACTCAACGTGATGTCATAGCCATCGGCAAAAATGGGTCTAGCAGTAAATGAGCGTAAGACTAAGTATATGATATCAACACGAAAGGACACACAACATCGACGAATTGGATAGAACGTCACCATTGGCAGATATAAAATTGAGGTAGTACAGGACTTTGTCTATCTCGGTTCCGCTAACTCTGCTAACATCATCTCGTCAGAAATTAAACGAAGAATTACTCTTGCCAAACGCTGTTTCTTCGGGCTAAGAGGGCACTTCAGTAGTAAAGCCTTCACTCGAACTACTAAGGAGATCTAAGACACTGATCATACTAGCCCTACTCTACGGCGCGGAAGGATGGACCGTATATAAAGCGGATGAAGAAATCCTTGGTCGATTCGAGAGAAAAATTCTTCGAATAATCTTCGGTCCGGTTTGCATTGACGGGAAATGGAGACAAAGGTTCAACCAAGAACTATGCGAGCTGTACAGCGACATACCCCTAGTCAAAAAAACCTCCACATTTGACGTTTAAGATGGCTAGGACATGTAGAAAGAATGGACACCAATACTCCGGCTCGCAGAGCCTTCGATTCCCAGCCAGACGTCGGAAGCAGTAGAGGAAGGCCTCGCCTTAAGTGGCGCGCACAGGTACAACCCGACCTCAAGCAATTTGGAGTGCGCAACTGGAAGCAGTTACCTAAGGACCGGGCTAAATAGAAAGGTATGTTGGTTGAGGCTCAGGTTCATTCCGGACTGTAGAGTAGGTTTAAGTGAGTAAGTTTAATTAGTGATCAGTGGAGGAGTCACGATGAGATCCGAACAAATAAGTGTACTACTACAAGCTTTGTCGTTTGTCACCCAAAGTACTACAGGAAAATTCCAGTCAGCAGATTAATTCAATTCATTTACAATTGCTAAGGAATGAAGTTTCCTAAAAATCGTTTTATAATTTTTATAATCACATAGGTCCACGTTTTCATTTTCTGCATAAATCGTTGCGTCCCTTCTCCAATGATGGCTGCAAACAATCCTCTGATATCTTTCCCCAACTAGGACCAGTAATCTTTCAATTTTATCAACAAACTCTTGTCGAACGTAACCCTAATTAAAATTCGCTTTAAATTATTTCCACATCTCTGTTCTGTCAAACTTTGTATTCCCAATCTCGAACGTATATCTGTCGACTTGCACAAGTATAAGTGCCGCTCGTTATGGAATAATTATTATCAATTCCAATGTCAGGCGCTATCGTCTCTCTCTCATCACTTCGCCAGAAAATTACTTCGTTTTTAATCGGAACCAGCATTCAATCTGTCATTCCATCACAATGCACCATCGGAGCATATGACGCGCTGATGAACCTCTGAACTTATCGTCACACACCCTGTAATTACCAGCTGACAAGTAAATATACAAGCGTTCGACATCAAAACAACATTTTCGGTTAAGCGCCACCAGAGAGAGAGATAGACGGAAACCGCGCCGCCGTCGAAGACTCCCCAAAAATTGCTTCCTCCCCCCATAGTCCGCCCGTCGAAAATAATGACAGCTAAATAAAAGGGATGCCTTGCGACAGCAGCCAATGCGCCGTACTGTCAATCAAAATGATTTATGACGCTTCCCACAGTATATCATAATAATTAATCTTTGTTCAGCGGTCCTGCTGATCGTGGTGGCAGCGGTGGCGGCGGTGGCGGCAGCCTCTTTTGTTGGTCAGTACGGCCGGCCGCCGCTGACGGACAGCAATTAGACGAGCGGGAAAACGTTTATTGTCACAAATCGCCATCGTACCACTCCACCATCACCAGCGGATTCCTTTTCCAAAGAAGCAACAATTAACCAGTCGTCGTCGTTAGAGTCGGCGAGTATTTGTCTCACTTAAACCGAAGCCGACCGCTCAGAGTACGAGTATCTATCGAATTGTATCGCATAAGTCCACATTGTACGGGGGGTTGCAGCGAGCGCAATGCCATTACCTAGATATCTAATCACGAGAGCTGGCTAATGGTGCACTTGGCGAACGTGTAGCTACATCGACCGATGCTTGTTTTTCCGCCCCGAAGGTCAATTGGTGCGATGCGAGCTCGCACAGATCTCCGAATGGAGATTTCTTAATTCCCAAAGTACAGTGTGCCCACTGCTGGAGCAACAACGCGGTGGTACACAGTGCATCATGGGAATCCGATAAAGTGGCCAGGAACTGCATTTCTATTACGAAATGCCATCGATAGAGGGAGCGAGTGCACTAGGTGCACTAAAGAAACAAACAGATCGATCTATGAGCGACTAGGTAGTTAGCCATGTATAAACGAGCCACAGCCAGAGCCAATCCATCCGTTCGGTCTGGCCGGCCAAGAGGTTAAAGGCAATATCTGGACGGATGAGGTGGATGATTTATGGGCTCTTGCGCAGCCTGGAACGTTGCGTACGGAGCGAGATTCAACTCCGAAAAAAACACACAGAAACATCTTCTTTTGAATCGAGAAGTGGTTCCCAGCCAAATGGTCTCATCATATCGCCACAATTGCCATTAAGAGATGCCCGACGCGACGTATCGGCGAAGGGGTTGGCATATTGGATATTTTACTCGTTTGGCTGTAGTGCACCATCATGGTGCGAGTTGCGGCACCAAAATCAGTTAACTGCGGCAACTAAACCGACCAGCGGAGAGAGATCGTTCCGTGGCTCTTGTGCAAACAATGAGTCATAAATAACCCGACAAATCGCGATTGCCGGCGCCCAGAGAGATGCATGTGTTTGGCCAACCAATAAATGCATCATAATGGCGTGGACGGGGATGTGCAAACATTTGATCGCGAAACACTTCGAGTTGGATGGTGGTATGATGCCCAAGATGTGGCGTGTTTAAAGGCGAATCACAGGGATATCTGAAGTGGCAATTGTCACCAGTGTCGAGATGATATGACAAGTCGTCCGAGTAGTATCAGTTGTCAAGAAAATCGTTTCAAAAGTCTGGTGTTAGGTTTCGGTGTAAAATTGAAGGACCCGATATAGTGCAAATAGTACAGACGCACCCATGAATGCATGTGCGAAGTCCCTGGGTGAAAGTGAATGATATGCTCAATGACCGTGGGATCTGTCAAAATATTGGGAACAGAGGTTTGACTACGGGCATAAGTTGAGCAGGCGAGTGGTAGAGACTGAGTTCAAAACGACCGCCCTCCTAACATGATTTTGTCAACTTGCAAAAACAAGGGACACCTACATACTGTGGTGGTCTGATTGTATGAGATAGCTCACAAAAACAATGCGGTTTTCGACCCGCCTTCGTTACCTTCCATAAACCCTTTTATCTACTGGACTGGGTCAGTGATGTTATACGTATTATCCTGATGATCACCCACGCAGAGATCCACGCAGGGCTCAGTCGCAAATGTGTGCATCCAAGACACCTGGCAACAACGGGATTCTGTGCGGATTGACCAACATTTCCCTAGCTACTCATGGGACCAAAATTTCAAACAAGAAATAAAATTACAAACAAAAGCTTGAGGATGGACCTCAACAAAAAAAACAGCAAGTCGTCCATGTCAATGACAGCAACACCAGCGGTGTCACTGACATAGCCATTCAAATGAGAAGGAAACCTCCAAATTAAGCAAACTACCTCCTAGACAAGCATACTTTTCGACTAGGATTTGCCTGTAACTAGCAAAGCATTATGACAAATCCTTCGAGTCGTATCAGTTGTCAAGAAAAGCTTATCCCAACTCGACATGAAAACAGGAGGTCCCACCACAGTGCAAAAAGTACGCACGCACACATGACCACACAAAACCACAATAGCACACTATACATGTAACCCAATGTACGGAAAAAATGGAGTCCGAACCCCAGCAGTATTTTATGGATGTACATGACCAATGTAAGACTTGCCTGATGGTAATCCACAAATAAGGTCACCAATCTAAAAAAATATGACAAAGGTACAAAGGATTGCATGAATGGGAGCTACTAGTGCAATGAGAAACATACCAACAGCGGAACTGGACATCATCCTCAACCTGCTACCGCTAGACCTTTACAAGTAAGAATCTTCATCCAAAAGTGCACTAAGAATCAGCCAGCTCAACTGCTTCTAAACAGATACATGGGCTCATTTGTATCCTCTGACTACATGCTGCCCTGACTTTCAAAGACCGTTCTCCCGGTGTATTGCCATCCATTCGTTCTACATGCCTTAGCCATCTTAAACGTCCAATGTGGTTTTTTTACTAGGGGCATGTCGCTGTACAGCTCGTATAGTTCTTGGTTAAATCTTCGCCTCTATAGCCCGTCAACACAAAAGGGAGCGAAGATTTTTCGATGAATTTTCCTCCCAAATCGACCAAGGATTTCTTCATCCACTTATGACACGATCCATGCTTCATCGCCGTAGAGCAGGACTGGGATGATGAGGGTCTAATATAGGATCTCCTTAGTAGTTCGAGTGGGGGCTTTACTACTGAATTGCCTTCATAGCCCGAAGCGGTTGGCAAGATTAATTATTCGTTTGATTTCTGACGAGATGTTGTTTTCTGAGTTACAAGCGGAGCCGAGGTAGACAAAGTCCCATACTACCTCAAAGTTATATCTGTCAATGGTGACGTTCTGCCCAATTCGTCAATGTTGTGTGTCCTTTCGTGTTGACAGCATATACTTAGTCTAACCCTCATTCTGCAAAACCTATTTTTGCCGCTTCCTTCTCTACAATAGCAAACGTGACTATGACATCACGTTGAGTCCTACCAATGATGTCAATATCGTCCGCTTATGCGAATGTGTTTTTCAGGTCGTTTCCGACCCTAATGCGGCAGCGAGAATTCTCCATCCCACACAAACGGACGAGCTTGGGTGGTAATACCGCCGCGGTATGCCAAAACTAGACATGCCTCTGTATAGTTCGTATCTATATGCTGTCGTTGTTGTTGAAATCTATAAATAGGTGGTGGGTATCGATTTGTGAAAATTTGATTGGTTGA
Source organism: Rhingia campestris (assembly GCA_932526625.1). Classification (NCBI taxonomy): domain Eukaryota; kingdom Metazoa; phylum Arthropoda; class Insecta; order Diptera; family Syrphidae; genus Rhingia; species Rhingia campestris. The sequence goes on from OW052183.1 coordinate 36,070,414, forward strand.
GGACTTTCCAGGCCTATAATTACACTGATAAGGGTCCATCAGGTTGTTGGTAAACGGTTTCAAGCGTTCACATGTTACGGCAGATAGGATCTTGTAGGCGATGTTGAGGAGACTTATCAATCTATAGTTGGTGCAGTTCAGAGGGTCTCCTTTTTGTGGATTGTGCAACCGATTCTGAGTTTCCATTCCATTCAGGCATACATTTATCCGACCAGATCTGGCTTATGAGTTGGGGGATGTTACTTTACAAGTCTTCTGCGTCATTTCCAGTAGCCTTGTTAAGCTAGAGTTTAGACATTGCTATACTCACTTTACTAAGGTCGGGTGGTTGGCAGTTTACGCTGACTTTGCCAATATTGAATGGTTCCTTCTGCCTGACAGCGGAATGGTGTTCGCCATCGCCGTTTAACAGTCTGCAGAAGTGGTTCTTCCATATCCTCAGCATCGAATGTGTCTTAACAACAATATTTCCTTGTTCATCTCGACAGGATTCTGTCAGAGCCTTATATCCTTTGCTTTGACGTTTTACACTGGTAAAACTTGCGAACATCGTTCCTGGATCACCGTTCGTTGATCTGAAGACCGCCATGGCAACTTATGAATATCGAGGTGAGGAAACCGTGTGCTGGCTTTTCATTCCGTAGCGATGTCAATTAGCCTAAGTCCGTTGCCAGAAGTGTTGTCGTATAGGCCGTGTTTTCCGACAATACTGCTAAAAATGAGCGTAAAAGCAGTCTTTCGCTATATCATCCCCCTTCAGGGCCTAAGTGCATATAAGGCTTATGTTGGCGAATTTGGCCTTGATGCGAATTGTTACAATACACTCGCTAGGGTCTTGGAATAATAAGACTTCTTGCCTAATTGGCACTGATAACAAATTCGCATCCGAATAGTCGCTGTTTCTGCTCACTATAACACGGTCCATTGTAGATGTCACAGTTTTTCATCCTCTTTTTGCCCGGCCCATCCCATCGTATTTCTTGAGTGGCAGTAATGTCTGCTTTGTTTGATGTTCTCACATTCTAGGTACAGATACGAAAGTCGTTGTCCTTTTTTCGTTTGGCATGGTCGTCAATCAGTCGTTTCCGACGCAAAAGGTTGCTTGCTGATAATGATGTTTTTACATGTGAAGGTAGGTTATCTATCGCAACACCCCCAACCTGGAGGGTCAGTTTTAATTTATTAAATAGCTCTAGGACACGGGGCCAGCAGTATCCACTATGGGATTGAGCGCTTCCGTTCGATTTTCGGTTCATCCGCCACCATTTATGTTCAAGGGGCCTGACTTACCCTTGAAATTCCTAAATGATCTGTTGTCTGAATATTTCGAAGCAGCTCATCTAGGTTTGTCTGGATAGCAGGTCGGGTATTTCATAACAGTCTGACCAGGCTGTTTAAAGTTTTCCTGTTTTACGTCTTGTTATCAACCCTCGCACTGTGTTGAGGATTAGAGATACTCTCCAATGGAAAGAGAATAACGTGGGGCATGACAAAATCCAAACACTAAACAGTTGCTACTGTGGTCTATCCCATGGGGTTTCATTTAAGATGTTCCAGTACGGATGCCGTTGCCTAGTGGTTAGCACTTTAGTCCTTTGTTCAAATGTCGAAAGTAACAACACATACGGTTTCACTGCTCCACATCTTGCGAAAGTCTGACAAACCTTCAAGAGTGTACATCTATCAAGAGAAGCTTCTTAATATTGCGGTTTGGAATCGGCGGTAAAATGTAGGTCCCATTCCTTGATTAAAAAAGTAAGGGTTTCTCCAGTTTGTCTTTTCGTCACCGGAAGGTTAGGAGGTTAGGGGCACAGTGAGTTCCCCTGTATACTTAGATAATGATGTTCCTTCATACTGTAGAAGTTGTATCAGTTCTTGTCATATCGAGGTTTCCTAACATGCCACAGGTGGTAAGAATCTTCCACCTGATATTGGGTTTCTTTTGGACCTCATGACCATTTGTTGTCAGCTATATCGTTGTGACTAGAAATCAAGCAGACTTTGACATTATGGTTGGAACCAAGAGCTCTGAAATCTTGTCGTATTATTTAAGCCGGAGAGCGATGACTTGGATATCGTTTGCGCAATCGCGAATATCCTGTCCATCCACTGCTACTTTCTAAGAGAATTTATTTCATTACCACTCGTAAGAATTTCGCGTACAAGGTTTCCTACCACTGCTGCAAAGTTCCCAAGAGTTATTGCTTTATGCGAATGCGCGCACTCGCACTGTTTAAGGTGTAATAACCGAGGTGCCCAACAACTGATTTAATCCAGGCCACCATACCAAGAGAGTGCGGTCGCACGAGCTCATGCGCGCGCGCGCGCCTTTGCAAATCTTTATTGAAACATTGCGCAGTCTTGACTCTCATTTCCGTATTGGATCTTTGCCTCGGGACAAATGATACCTTTATACGATTTAGGCTCACGACACCCCAGTCTGCATCGTTAGTCGTTACTCTCTTCCCTAACTGCCCCAAATGTGTCATATAGCGTAAACAAATAAAAAACAAGCCTTGGAATAGCCAAGAGCGCGTTTTATGAGCGTACCGTAATTTAATCATCCCCACGGATCACTTGGGGGAACTAAACTCTCCAAACAGCATCTTCTTTGAGAGGGGCTGTAGAAATAATTCCACCTTTCCTTATCAGATGGCAGGAGACTGCTTCTCTTGTGATCCCGCATTCGCGCGCGCTCATTGTGCACATATACACCCTCGTGCGGGTATCGGTTTAACTCAGCGGAGGAGAACAAAAAAACAACGATGGATCAGTGCAGACCTCTTGGCTCCATCTGATAGAGCACCCAGGTACGACCAGTGCAGGGGGTTGTGTCTGATTAATTAGAGATTTGATTAATATACAGGAAAACAAGGGAAAAGAACGAAATTGCCTCTTGCTGCACAGTATCGCGGATGAGCGATCTGGAAACATTTTTGCTTTACTGCATTCGAATTTGTTTAACACCAATGCAAGCCGCGCCATTTATTCAAATTCAATCCGCACTACATTACCCTGATTCATTCATTCATCAGGTCCCTGGTGCATCTGGATGATGGTAGCTGTTGTATGAAGAAGGTGTGCACACCTTAGGTGACGAAATTCGGCTGAGGGAAACAGTGCGAATGGTTCCATTGGCGAGCGGGCAGAGTAAGAAGGCTCGAGGCCTTATCAGATACGTTCCTACGAGGCGAAATACAGTAGCTACACTCTGTTTGGATTCGTGAAGCCATCGAGTAGCTACTACTGTTTCCAACAGTGTGATGCAGACAACGACGAGGACGACAACTAAAGTGTGGGCAGTCATGAAGAAAACCATTTAAATGTCATATCAACCGACGAAGATCTGTGAGGACGTTGTCGCGTCGTTGTGGGATTTAGCTGGTTTTGCTAAGCACAGAGGGAGGATGCTTGTTTTTTTTGTTTGCAAGTTGAGGATGCCTTTATGGGTTGCACTGGAGCGGTGCTGTTTCCTATGAGAGTACCACCATCAATTGGATAAAGTTGGTGCTGCTTGAGTATACGGAAGTGTGTTGCGCGACTCTCGAAGGATACCTGCGAAAGTCGCAATGGAGATTTATGGAATTTCGTTATTTTCAGGGAAGAACTGCAAATGGCTTTTAAAAATTGAGGAATGCTATGAAATACACAGTTAATAGCAAAAAAATAATACAAAACAGCAATTTTCGCTCTAGGAAAAGGAACCATCGAGGGGCTGACAAGTCACGGACCGTATATCGTTACTGGGTGAATCTAATCCCAAGAAAAATGTAAATACCGCGATTGAACTTTGAAGTGTTCCTATGAAGAGAACCAGGATGCAATTTTTGAATGTCTGCTACCATTCGGCCGGTAATGAGCAAAATGGATGAATATTTGGATGCGGATTAGTGATAAGCGACAGACTTTGTCGTCAATTTTTCATGGTCAGCAATTCATTGCCAAATTCAACGGGTTTCCTCGCTTTGACGTACGTTAAGGGACATGGTGGTACATATCCAGTATTTTGGTTCAAACTTATATGAAGAGACCGAACTGGATTGGAATGAAGCACGCACATATTGGAGCAGGGACATCTGTATTTAAATAGGACAGAACTCTGTGGTATGACGACCACGAAAAATTCCCTTCACTACTCCAATGTCCCAGCTACTCAAGAAAGCAGATGACACATGGACGACATCAAGGGAAGAAACCATAGAACTACTACCGTACATTCTTCCTTTTTACCAACAGGACCTATTTAGCTTCACAAGATCACAAAAGTCAAAAAGCTTTGGACAATACTTACTTTTGAAGCAGGACACTTATTTTAGTGCTTATTGGTACGAAGCAACCAATAGCCTCGGAAAGGACTGATGTTATTTTTGACCACCGTGCTAAACGAAAAATGACAACGACGTTCGTATCTACTACTGGAATGTGAGAACATCAAATAGGAGAGGTGCAGGCGAACAACTACCAAAAGCCCTAAGCTGCTACAAAGCAGACATTACTGTTATCCATAAAATACGATGGCATGGGCCGGGAAAAAGAGGATGAAAAACTGTGACATCTACTACGGACCGTGTCATAGTGAGCAGAAACAGCGACTATTCGGAGGCGGATTTATTATAAGTGCCAGGCTTGAGCAAGAAGTCGTATGTTTCCAAGACATAGGGAAACGCATTGTAACAATTCGCGTTAAGGCCAAATTTGCCAACATAAGCCTTATATACACTCACGCCCAGACGGATGAAAAGATAGCGAAAGACTACCGAAGTACGATGTTAAAATCGTGCTGGATTTTAACAAGAAACCCCTGGTTTGATGAGGAATGCCGACATATAGTCGCAGCCAAGAACGAGGCCTACAAGACTAAGCTGCAGGTGAATATGAGAGCTGCCATTGAGCTCTATAGGCAGAGAAGAAGATAAGAACACCGGCTTTTCAGAAAGAAGAAAAAATATCAAGAAAAGCGCGCTATCGAAGATACATCCAGGAACGATGGTCGCAAGTTCTACCAAAGTGTACAACGTCAATGCCAAGGATACAAAGCTCGAATAGAATCCTGTGGAGATGAATAATGAAATATCGCAGTTGAGACGCAGTTGGAAGAACCACTTCTGCAGACTTTTAAACTGCGATGACGAACAACATTCCGCTGTCAGGCAGAAGGAACCATTCAATATTGGCAACGACAGCGAAAACTACCAACCACCAAGTGAAGTGTGGAGAATTCTCGCTGCTCCATCAGGGTCGGAAACGACCTCACCGATTCCGCATTGGACGTTTATGATGGCTTGGACATTTAGAACGAATGGACACCAATACTCCGGCTCGCAGAGTCTTCGAATCTCAGGAAGAGCTCGCCTTAATTGGCGAGCACACGTAGGAACAAATTCATTCCGGACTGTAGCGCCACTTAGGTAAGTAATTCTTGCCTTTCGCTTTTGACAGATCCGCGCTTTCAAAAAACAAGTGATTACGTTCACTATAACATAGAGTGTCATCGTACTTATTGGAAGGCAGTAATGCCTTATTTGTAGCAGGCTTCTGGTAGATGTTTGGCTGCCCACTTTTCTGTTATGTGTTCTGGAATAGTTGGTGAAGATACAAAAGTCGATCTCCTTTCATCGTTCGTCAATAGTAAAATTTGTCCTTTCCAAGCCTTGTTTGGATAGTTAATCCAAATTACAATCTCCAACTAAGAGAGTAAGTTTCTTAAGACTTATGTAATACCAGCAGTATCCACTGCATTAATCTAGCGCTGCATTTAGAATCTGGGCTCACCCGGAAACAAATTTGATCAAGATCCTGGTTGACCCTTGAAAAACATAGTCGAACTGTTTTCCGAATATGTCAGAGCAGCTCATGAAGATTGTTTGCTTCACCCAGCCTGAGATTCGAGATGTCACAGTTGTCTCAATCTTAGAAATTGCTCCGCTGGCGTCTGGTAAAACAAAGAGCTACCTGGCTGCCTGACGGGCTCAGTGGGGCGATGGTTAGTGCGATGAACTGCCGCGCAGAAGGTCTGGCTTTGATTTCCAGCCGTGCAACACCTAAAGCGAAATCTGAACCATCATGACCTCTGTCACCTAAGAATTAAATTGTACCAACCAGTCCATTGCAACTCGTGTAAAATACATACAGACATGGCTGCTGGTACACATGCAGATCATGCACCAATATTCACCTTCGATTCTGAATATTTTCTCCGAAAGCCTTTAACTTCGCCTCAGTTAAATGTCCATGGCCGTCGAACCAAAGTTAAATCCCCAAAATCAACTTTATATCCAACAACTCGGCATCACTCAGATAGACGGATGCAGGTGTATAATTTTCCAATCAATCTCGTGCAATATGTGCGGCCGTATATGTGCACTTCTCCCACTCTCCATAGGTCGTCGAACATAACCGTAAGGGTAATTTTGATGGCTTCAATGTAAAAAAATCCCGAACAACAATTTCGACAGGACCCTCTACGAGATGTCTGATTGACAGCGTAAATACAAAATTGGCTTCGTTCTGTTTCTTCGAAATTTGATGGTCAATGCCAATTTTCGGCGGCGCTGCTAAATCGATGAGATCCTGTGGCTAATTATGTGCTCAAGGACGACAGACTTAACGATTGCTGGAAGAATCAGAATTGGGTCTGGATCCAACGTCTGGATGTGTGTCCATCATAAATCCCGATGCTTCGAGTGAGGGCAAGTTACAATAATAAAAGGACACCCTCACATCGAATGTCTCTGGTCTTGTCTTAGTCGCTTGGGGATGCATTGACGTGACAGAAATTGCAACTTGGAATGCCCGATGCGGAAATGAATCACTGAGCACGCACATTTGTGCATAGGCCCGCAAACACGTACCTATGATTGAGTGTTTGTGTGTGAGAGCAGGACTATCGCCACCGCTGCAATGCACATTTTGAGCTCTAAATCAGGACTATGCTGATATTATTTTATTTTAAGTTCTTGTTTCGCTATTGCAACTTTGTGACTAGGTTTTGAGTTTTTTGCTTCGTGCAACTCCTGTGGATGAAATAACGTCCACCCGACGTGTGTGCTGGTCAAACGATATCATGCGACCGCGTTTTTTGTTGTTGTTTTTGCGCTTTTATCGGACACCACACTGATGTAGGGTTCTGACTGGCTAATCAGTGTCAGATTAAAACACTTTAAGCATCGAGCATGAATGAGGCTCTGATTGAAGTGCAAAAATGCAAATTGGCTCTGCGAAGTAATGATATCTTCGAGACGTGGAATTTCGTAGATTACCGCAGTACAGTGCGGTGGTGTAATGAATCAAAACCCAAGGTTTTTATGCAAATTATCGGATGTGTATGTGCTATGGTTTGACATTGATAACGCTGATTTGTTGCCTAGACCATGTGGCGCGTTCAAAGGATTTCGTTATTTTTAACCGTTTTTTGTTGTTGCCTTGAGCAGTGCTTGGAGGTAGGCATACGTTTGGTACAATAGCCTTTTGGAATATATTTTTGAAAATATTGCAATTTTATTTTGTAGGCATACGAGAGTACGTCTTAGGGGTCTTAAACCGAAAACATTAACGTCTCCCATTGCCCATGCACTGAATAAGCAGATTTCTGGTATTTATCGACACCCATAGCAGCGGGTATGTTGACAATTTTTGCCCGGATTTTGGCTGTCCACTATAAATTGTCACATATTGAGAAAAGAGGCTTTTAGAAGTGTTTTCTCAAAACAGCTGTCGATACCCTCCATCCTGTTGGGAACAAATTTCCCCTAAGTCCAATTCATAAAGTGGTGGAAAAAAATGCCTCCAACATGATCACATACCGGTCTTAATTCATCACACCACACTGTGACTTATGATGAATGCAAAGGCCTGGGGTTGGTCTCAACCTAGTAGCTCATGTTTGTAGACCCATCCAGTTATAATAAAAAAAATTGACTTTATCGCAGTAAAAGAAACAATTATGCGTCCTTTGAAACGCGTACGTGAAGCACCTCATATGCGTTCCTCCTAGATGTGTTCATAGGGCTCTTGCACAATAGCTAACTCGTACGGATGGTAATGAAGGTCATCGTGAAGAATTCGCCTCACTAACGCATATTTGCGCGTAGAACGGCGTGGGGATTGCAAAATTGAAGCTCTCAGTGCCTCAATGTTCTCAATTGATCTAATGGTCTGGGGTACTCCAGTTCTTCCTCTTATCACACTCGCACTTCGTTTAAAGGTTGTGCCCCATCATGTAAAAATTGATTTCCAGTCCGTGAGAGGGTCCAAAGCCGCATTTAAGCAATTTAGAAAGGCATTCGTTCAAAAAGTACGCCTCGATGGCAATCGCACTCATAACGAGGACTGACAGAAGAACGAAACAAAACTATAAAGCCATGCTGTCGAGCAAGCATTTAAAAAAGGAAATTATTGAATATTGCCACACCCTGTATCATTAATAGGTCTCGGAGAAAATTAGAAAATACTTGGTTTCCAAAAAATAAGCAAGTTTTTAACCGCCTTCACAATGAACTTAAGAAAGCAATCTTCTAGAAACTTCCTAGAATTCTCAAAAGTTTAACGACGGTTGCGTCAACCGAATACTCCATTTGGAAACCAGCTAAATACCTGAAAGGACCGCAGCTTCAGACCCCACTGTCAAAAATAGTAGATGATAAATAGACCGAAAATCGTAAACAGATTGCTGATCACTTCGCTGTTCAACATTCGACTGTCGAACGGATTAAAACGGTCTCATCAAGGTCGAAATTCGTGTTGTTACGATAAAGGAGTCGGGAGGCAAGAATTCACCAGGCTTTTCTAAGGAAAAGGAAAAGAAAACCCTGCGTAGAAAGAAGATGGCTTACGCAGCTTCCCAGCTCAATGAGTTCAAAGAGTCGGGCGATCGTAACAACATCCGGAGGTTTTATAAAAAGGCCAAGCAACTGGCTGCTGGCTACAGAACCGGAACGCAGGCTCTTCGAAACAGCGAAGGAAACCTAGTCACCGAAGCCCAGGGAATAGTAGATGTGTTTAAGCTGCATTTCCAACAGCTGCTTAATGGGCATCATGTAGAGAGAGTGATAGGGCAAGAAGAGAACCTACGTCCAGTCAATGAAGAACTAGTTCCATGCCCCATCTACAAAAAGGCTATCCTAGGTCTTGCAAGAACTATCGAGGCATATCCCTACTAAATGTCGCATACAAGATCCTTTCCAACGTCCTGTGTGAACGTCTAAAACCGTTCTGCAACACACTAATCGGCACGTTCCGGTGTTGCTTCAGGCCCGGCAGATCGACTACAGAACAAATCTTCACGCTGAGGCAAATTCTGGAAAAGACCAACGAATTTCAAGTCGAAACTCACCACCTATTCATCGACATCAAAGCCGCGTATAGCATACATAGTGATGAGCTCTATATGGCGATGGTCGAATTCGGAATCCCGGCAAAACTGATTCAGTTGTGTCGCGTGACGCTGGAAAACACGCGCTGCAAGTGCAGTTTGGAAGTAGCTCCTCCGAACTATTCCAAACGTGAATTTCATGTGACTTCTTCAATCTCGTACTGGAACAGATAGTGCGCAGGGCAGGTGTTAACACGGAAGGCACTATTTTCAACAGGGCTCGGTCGCTCCCAGCGTGGCGTGATAACGATAACAGCGTTCACGGCGATTCAAGAACAGGCGAAATCCGTTGGCCTTTAAGTAAATGAGGACAAGACCAAGTACATTCTATCAACAAACAAACAAGCATCTGTCCACCGCCTAGGACAAAACGTCACTATTGAGGTAATTAAGGAGTACACCTACATCGAAGTAAACTCCACGAATTAAACCCTAGTGGAGATCCGTCGAAGAATTACCCTAGGAAACCGTTGCTACTTCGGTTTGGCCAACTAGGTTCAAAACTCCTAACTCGAAGGACGATATGTGTGCTCTACAAAAACCTTATTCTGCCAGTTCTGCTTTATGGTGCCGAGTGCTAGACGATAAGCAAGAAGGGAGAGCTGATACTGGGCTCCTTCGAAAGAAAAATACTTCGGCGGATTTTTGGTCCTGTGCACGAGGAGGGCGAATGGAGGAGAAGGTACTCTATGAGCTGTACCAAAATTTAGATGTAGTCCAAAAGGCCAAAACACGTCGACTACATTGGCTGGGGCACATCGAGCGAATGGACACTAATGATCCAGCTAAGGGATCTTCGAATCCCAGCTCCCAGGTTCGAGAAGGCAAGTAAAGGCCGAACCTCCGTTTCAAAGAAAAATACATTGCGGATGCCATAGCGCTCGGGATCGTAGAGGATGGAAGGCTTCAGTGTCTCAGGCAGATACTCTTCACGGGTCGGGAGCCCGATAAGTAAGTAAGTACGATCTAATAACCAGGCAGGTCTTGAAAATTTTGTTTTCACTTTTTAGTGACGTGTTTTCGTTTCATAAAATCGAATTCACACCGTCCCAAAAGCAGTTTCACTTTTAAAAAAAACAAAAGATTTCCACATATGAGGTAGGTCCATATCGGCTTTAGCACTTGCATGTTCAAATGTAGATGAGCAGAATGAAACGAAAATAAAAACGTCCACACGATATAAATGTTTAGTTGTGTCATGATAAGCTAGGTATTTGATTTCGTTTGCAAAAGATATTCGGAACAAGTTTAGGAAAAGTGGACAAGTCTTTAGTTTTCTTGTTGGTAAAATTCACGTGAGCAGCTTTTGTTTCGTTGAGGGCGATCAGCCAGTCCCTCGTCCACCCGTACACTTTATTCAGTGCGTTTACCAGTGTTGCAGTCGTTTCTTCGATAGTTTTACCTACTGCCAGGGTAGCGGTGTCATCATCAAACTTAGCAAGAGAAATGCCATCTTCTTTCGGTATATCACGATGAGTATATAACAGATGGAGAAGCGGCCCTTCCTATGATACTCCAGCTGAACTTTCTTTATGATCCGAGTATTCGTTTCCATGTCTAACACGAAAGAGTCTATTCCAAGGAAATCATTCAAGGTTGTCATATAGACGTTCTGTGAGAACAAGTGAACTTCAAATTCTGGTAAAACTTCCCATCATCATTCCTGAAGTGACTTTTCATGTTATTCATTCTTCTTTCTGAAACGCTGGTGTTCTTTCCTTCTTCTTTGTTTATAAATCTTTCTCGCAGCGTTGTCCTGTATTTCACATCTTTGACTGCGCGCATGCATCTGCATTTTTCGTTACACCAGAATTTTATGCCTTGTGACCGGAGAAATCCAGCACTTCGGTTGCACGTCATTGGTCTTCGACAATAGATGCAGCGGTTTGGTAGTAATAAAGCGATTGCAGGATAAGCATTCTACAAAGTTCTGAGATTGCATTCTCTTGAGGTTGAATTTTCTCGGAGTATTTAGCCGACGCACTGTCTTATTGGCGCGATGGTTAGTGTAGTGAGCCGTGCAGAAGGTCTGGGTTCGATTCCCGGCCGTAGCAACACGTAAATAATTTTTATTGGCCCTCCTCTCGTGGTGATCTGACAAATCAATCACAAATCGTTCGGAGTCGGCGAAAAAACAGGAGGTCCCGCTATAGTGCAAAGAAGTACACATGCACACGTGAATGGTTGCAGGAAAAAGCTAGGGACTGGGTAACGAGCATGTTGCAACATACATTTTTTTTATTTCGCCGTTGTATAGTGTGACTACAAGAATGGATGCCGATGTCTATCGAAATGGGGTAAGTTTGATGGACTGTTTGTTGGTTTTGAGACCTCCAGGTCCCCTTATGGATTTCAAGGTAAGGGTCTAGTGAAGTTAATTAGCCTAAGTCTGTTGACAAACGCGGTGTTGTGTAAGCTGTGTTATCGGACGACAATAATGCTATTCCTTCGCTTAATATCTCCCAGCACGGTTTAAACAGCATACTTCGGTAGTCCTAGGCACGAGTTACTGGACTCCTTACCTCGTTGCAAACACATTTGGCCATTTAAAGATAGCAGTGTTACAATGTGTTCGCCGATGTCTTTGCCGAGATAAGACTTCTTGCACAAATCGTTCACTTCTGCCACTTTTGACTTGCGAATAGTCGTAGATTCTGCTCCCTTTAACACGATTTTCATACTCTATTACCCGCCTTATCCCATCGTATTTCCTGGAGGGCAGTAGTGCTAGCTTTCAAACAGCTTAGGATCTCCGCTAGTTGCTCGGCTTCATATTTTCTGTTGTTCGAGCAGCTCATTTAGATTTTTCACTTAGTCTAGCCCAACTGAAACTACAGAAGAAACGATTGATTCCATCTGGCGAATTCAGGGAATAGGTGCCTTAGTAAAAGGACACATTCGACCTGCTCTTATCTGCTGGCGCTTAGTCTTTATCAAGGGGTTATAAGCATAACCCAATATAGAAGCTGAGAGTATGACTAAGTAGGGATCAGCTAAAAGTGAAAGGTGTACTGACGTCGACTGGCTTCACCACGTCACAGCTAACGTAAATTACCGCTTGAGGAATCCCAAAACTTTAGTTTTTTTTATTGCAAAACCTAGCGTTAAAGCCTTTTAGGAGCTGTTTACAACAAAAAAAACCTTTACGTTCATAGGTCAATAGGTCTTAACCATTCTACTGTACAGATACCATATCTGCTGACACTAACTGCACTCCCTGACTCATCCATATAAACCCACTTCCATCTAAGATATGTGAAATGGATCTTTAAATTCTCGACTGATTAAATAAATAATCCTTTTTCGGCAGGACAACAAGTATGCAACAGCGTCTCTTACAAATCCGGGGAATCCGAACATATACGTCATTTGTTCGACGCGCCGATTATAAAATATTGCCACCGAGTTTTTTTTTCGAATCCGAATTCAACGGCAGCTCGCGCGGAGCAGTTCAAGAAATTCCCGATGCGCGGACATTAACACACAACGACGAACGGCAAACGGAACGGTCAGGCTGCGAAACATCACATTTTGAAATATCATGACTCCCCATTGAGGCAGACATCCGATATGTAATTAATTTCGTTTGCAGTGTTTAAAGGCCAAAACACTCGTAAGTCCGAGACGCTCTGGACGCTCACTGTCCCTCTCACTCGCGCGCGTACCAGCTTGAAACGATGGCGCGGCGACGCGTTGCGCTGTAGCTATTTATGTCGGCAACTACCGAATAATTTTCGACTACAGAGAGAACAAACGCTGAAATCAATACCAAGGGCAATAAATTCTGGAAAAATGTTCATTAAATTATGATTCGTCTCTCGATGTGTATGCGCGCCGGTGCAGCTCCATCTCGCTCTTACTCGAACGCCCGCAGTGTGGTGAGCGGAGAGTCGCACACCGATCTCATCCCAGTAGTCCAGAAAATTTGCTCCGAACGATCGAGGGATGCCCCCAATCCTCTCCATGGATTGAAATTTTTTTTTTTGAAAATTATGACACCGACATGTTGAAAAAATGTTGTAAGAGTCCAGGCGAGGCGCACAGCATCGGCGAGCAGGAGGCGAGGCACGTCCCTAAAGACAGCCGCTGAGCGAGTGAAGCGCATACACAGGGGGTGTACGAATGGACAACATGCGAGTAAATCAGCGATGAGCTCCTGGCGAAGTATGAGCAACAACGAAGAAGCCACCACCACAATATGGCTGGGCCAAGCGCACCCCGGTTGGTGGCTCTAGATGGAAGCTCTATACACACATTAAATTTGTACCGCGGGATCGGATTCATGTTGTTGTTCGTTGGAATGTCGAATGTGTTGTTCACTCTGTCCGGCTTGGAGCGGGGAGAATTCGCTTTGACACTGATGAGCGGCGTTTTAGTGAATGTGTGCACTACGGTCAGCGGATGACCGTGCGTCCTGTTGTTGGAGCGTGCGAGCTGCAAATTAATTGCCCCTTGTGCGGGACCAGTGATCTGGTTATGGAACTCAACGCACAAGTGAGATGAATCAATCAATTAAGGATGATATTTATCTGGTCTAGTTTAGCTAGATTAGTACAAAGTGGGATGGAGTAGATGTACATGGAGTGCCCTGACGTGGTGTGTGTGTACAGTGAAGAAAGTTGTATCAGGTTGGGGTTGGAGCAGCTGCGTTTTGTAATTTGGTTTGTATTGCGTGTAGACTTCCCAAAAAGTCGCTAAAATTCGAAAACGATAGCTGAAGCCTATGCACGGTGCGCCACCTTTTATGTCGGTATGTGAATATTGAATAAATTTAAAAAAAAAAAAAAATGATTTTCATATACGAGGCAGTAATTTGGTCGTATACAATTTATTTGGATTAGTTTTAAAAAAACAGCATCAATCCAGTGGCGGCTTCTATTGACCAAAGCAAAGTGTGCCCGTTTTTCTGCGTTTTCATGTCTACTCAAGTCAATCGGTTGATAACGATGGCGTGGCGACGCCATGTCCAAGTTATTCATAGTTTACAAATCGACATAAAAGATGGTGCACCCTGTAGTATTTCTGGCAGCTTCGCTCTGAATAAAAGAGACTGTGCTTCCAGTTGGGCTCAGAGACGAGCTCAGTGGCGCGATGGTTAGTGCGATGAACTGCCGCGCAAGAGGTCTGGGTTCGATTCCCAGCCGTAGCAACACCTAAATGATTTTTCACTGGCCCTCCTCTCGTGATGATCTGACAAATCAACCGAGTAGTATCAATTGTCAAGAATAGCTTATCTCAACTTATCCGTTCGGAGTCGGCATAAAACAGGAGGTCCCGCCATCGTGCAAGAAGTACACACGCACACATGAATGGTTGTGAGAAAGCTAGGCCCTGGGTACTAACGAGCCTGTTGCGCCAAAAATTTGTATTTTTTTTTTTTATTTTGTGCTTCCAGTTGGTAGTGATCTTCCTTTGGTCACCATCTGGATCCTAAATCTTTCAAATTCTCTCTTCAGTTGAGTTTCTTGTTCTCTAGACACGGGTGTTTTTTCTTTAGAGGTGGGTTTTCGAAAAGAGATAAAACTGACATTTTGTGGTCAAATTGGGCAACTCTAATGTCATTTAAGTTCAGTTTGGTTTGCCATTTCATCATGAACAGGTTGACAAATGAACAGCGCTTGCAAATCGTGCAAATTTATTTCGAAAATAATGGTCAGTTCGCGAAGTTTACCACAAGCTCCGTCCATTTTATGTTTGACATAATCGTCTATCAGAGCAATGAATTTGGTTAACCATGGATCGCTTTCGCACTACGTTTACTCTATTTGATAAAACGCATCCGCAGAGACGTCGAACAGTGCGCACCGAAGAAACAATTGCCGCTGTAGAGCAAAGTGTTGAAGAGGACCCGAATGAATAGATTTGCCATCGTGCACAGCAAAGATCTTGACTTACGACCTTAGAAGATCCAGCTTGTGGAAGAATTAAAGCCGCGAGACCATGCAATGTGTCGTGATTTTGCTGTATGGCCCGAAAATGAGATTGATCTCGATGCTGATTTTCATCGCAAAATTTTGCTCATTTTTGGTTGAATGGCTACGTCAACAAGCAAATTGCCGCATTTGGAGTGAAGAGAATCCACATGAGACCATTGAGACGCCATTACATCCACAAAAACTGACTTTTTAGTGTGCTCTATGGGCTGGTGGAGTCATTGGGCCATACTTCTTCCGAAATGATGCCATGATAACCGACTATTTTGTTCCCGAATTGGATGGCGTGAATGTGGATGAAATGTGGTTTCAACAAGACGGCGCTACATGCCAAACAGCGCACTTCACAATCGATTTATTGAAGATGTTCGATAGCTCGAGAAAAAAAAGATGAAAAAAGGAAAAGTTCGAATAAAATGAGTTGAAATATATAATTGAATAGAACTAAACTACTTCGATGATAACAGCTGCCAGTTACTTGCCTCGGTGACGGTATGATCTCAAGTGGCGAGAGTGGAAAATAAATAAAAAAATCTGTTTGGAGAGTGGAGAAATTGGTTGTTGGGTTTTGGGGATCTTAACAGGTTGCTGAGTGTGGGTGCGATATAATTATTTGGGAGAGGATGATTTCGGAGTAAATAGGGTGTTGCCGTTGTAAGTATATTACAAGAAAATACCTTTGGGGAATATTGAAAGGAATCCTAAATATACCGCCGGGCAAGAACAACTGTTCTTAATTAGAAAAAAAAAAAACATTTAAATTCTATAATAACTATAACAAATAATTAAAATTATAAAGCGTTGACTGAGTACAGATTTCCTCTCATAATCATCAACGATGTTATACGTTAGAGGGACCAGGTTTTGCAGCGCCTGATGCTCGCTGATTGTGATGGTTGATTGTTGATTGCTGGATGTTGTTATCAGGTAGTAGGCGCAGTTTGGTGATCGGTCGTTTGATTATCTTTCCATTAGTGTAGACGGAAACGACTCTACAGATACCGTCGGATCCAGGATGTGTTTCGGTTATTCTGGCCAAGGGCCACTTTGCTGGGGCATATCTCTCATCTGTAATAATGACCAAATCGTTGACCTTGAAGCTGGATTGCCGAGTCATCCACTTTGGTCTTTGTTTGAGACGTGACAAAAACTCTTTTCGCCATCGTTCCCAGAAGTGTTGGTACATTTGTTGGATGTGTTGCCATCTTGATAGCCTGTTTTTATTAAGAGTTAATAATGTTGGCTCTGGAATCACATTGGTTGGTTCTCTTATCAGAAAATGTGCAGGGGTAAGCACACTTAGGTCCGTGGGATCGTCGCTGAGAGGGCACAATGATCTACAATTAAGAGATGATTGGATTTGTACTAAGAGTGTATTCATTTCCTCAAAGGTGAGAAATCTATTTAAGATTATTCGTTTAAGGTGGTACTTAACTGATTTGACTCCTGCCTCCCACAGGCCTCCAAAGTGTGGAGAGGCAGGAGGAATGAAATGCCAAGATGTTCCATCGGTTGCCAGTAGTTCTAGTACATCTTCCGGTACTATTGCTTTCAGTCCAAGTTCCATCTTCCTTAGTTCCTTATTAGCGCCAACGAAATTGGTGCCGCAGTCACTATATATGTCACTGCAACTTCCTCTACGTCCGGTGAATCGGCGAAAAGCTGCTATAAATCCTTCTGACGATATATCCGATACAAGTTCTATGTGGATTGCTTTTGTTACTAAGCACACGAAAACGCAAATATAACCCTTGTACGTTTTGGGAGATCTACCTTTGAATAAACGAAGATCAAGTGGACCTGCGTAATCAACTCCACTATGCCGAAATGGTCTAGTTTCATTGACTCTGACCTTGGGAAGTGATCCCATAAGTTGCGTGGACCGTTTTCTGTTGAAACGAATGCAAACAGTACAGGTGTGAAACAGAGCTTTCGCCAAATTCCTAAGATTCGAAATCCAGTATTTTTGTCGAATATAAGCTATCATTTGCTGAAGACCACCGTGTAGTGTCTTTAAGTGTGAATTAGCAACAATCAGTTTTGACAAATTACAACTGTTCGAAAGGATTATGGGATATTTTGCATATTCGTCAATATCCGCAAATCTTAATCTTCCACCTACCCGTAATATGTTGTCGTCATCTAAAAATTGATGCAATTTTAAAAGCTTGCTTTTTGAAGAGACTTGAGAATGTGCTTTTACGCCCTTAATTTCTGAAGCGAAATGTGACGATTGTGATAGAAGTATCGCTTTCGACATTGAAAACTGTATTTCTTGGGATGTGATTATACCTACTTACTTACTTAAGTGGCGCTACAGTCCGGAATGAACCTGGCCCTCAACCAACATGCCTCTCCAATTAGCCCGGTCCTTAGCTAACTGCCTCCAGTTGCGCACTCCAAGTTGGTTGAGGTCGGTTTCCACTTGTGCGCGCCACTTAAGGCGAGGTCTTCCTCTACTGCGTCCGACGTCTGGCTGGGAATCGAAGACTCTGCGAGCCGGAGTATTGGTGTCCATTCGTTCTACATGTCCTAGCCATCTTAAACGTCCAATGCGGAGTTTTTGACCAGGGGCATGTCGCTGTACAGCTCGTATAGTTCTTGGTTGAATCTTCGTCTCCATAGCCCGTCAACGCAAACAGGACCGAAGATTTTTCGAAGAATTTTCCTCTCGAATCTACCAAGGATTTCTTCATCCGCTTTTGATACGGTCCATGCTTCAGCGCCGTAGAGCAGGACTGGGATGATCAGGGTCTTATATAGGGTCTCCTTAGTAGTTTGAGTGAGGGCTTTACTACTAAATTGCCTTCTTAGCCCGAAGAAACAGCGGTTGGCAAGAGTAATTCTTCGTTTAATTTCTGACGAGATGTTGTTGTCAGAGCTAATAGCGGAGCCGAGGTAGACAAAGTCCCGTACTACCTCAAAGTTATATCTGTCAATGGTGACGTTCTGTCCAATTCGTCGATGTTGTGAGTCCTTTCGTGATGACAGCATATACTTAGTCTTACCCTCATTTACTGCTAAACCCATTTTCGCCGCTTCCTTCTCTATACTAGCAAACGTGGCTATGACATCACGTTGAGTCCTACCAATGATGTCAATATCGTCAGCGTATGCTAGTAGTTGCACCGACTTTTGGAAAATTGTGCCTCTGGTGTTGGCTTTGGAGTTTTGCACAATTCTCTCAAGAATCAGATTAAAGAAGTCACATGACAGCGCATCGCCTTGCCTAAATCCTTTTTTGGTATCGAATGTGTCGGTGAGGTCGTTTCCGTCCCTGATGGAGCAGCGAGAATTCTCTATCGTCATCCTACACAAACGGACGAGTTTGGGCGGTATACCAAAACTAGACATGGCTCTGTGTAGTTCGTCTCTATAAATGCTGTCATATGCGGCTTTGAAATCGATGAATAGGTGGTGGGTATCGATTTGGACTTCTTGAGTTTTTTCCAGGATCTGCCGAAGTGTGAAAATTTGATCGGTTGTGGACTTTCCTGGCCTAAAACCACACTGATAAGGGCCAATCAGGTTGTTGGTAAACGGTTTCAGCGTTCACATATTACGGCAGATAGGATCTTGTAGGCGATGTTGAGGAGACTTATGCCTCTGTAGTTGGCGCAGTTCAGAGAGTCTCCTTTTTTGTGGATCGGGCAAACGATGCTGAGGTTCCATTCTTCAGGCATATTTTCATCCGACCAGATTTGGCTTATGAGTTGGTGGATGTTACTTACCAAGTCATCTCCACCGGCCTTATAGAGCTCTTATACCTGAACTTTAAATATCCGCTGGTCTAACATTGTTTGAACCTTTGATTGCAAACTAGTTGTAGTATATGCGGTACTCGTACGATGAGCGCATAATTTCGCGGAATGGAATTTCAATTGACCACTACGATCGTTTGATTTTACACCATTGGATTACTTTCTTTGGGGATATGTGAAGTCGCTCGTCTACGCAAACAAATCAGAAACATAAGGGGACTTGGAAGCCAACATCCGTGGCGTTATTACCGACATACGGCCCCAAATGGTCGAAAAAGTGATTGAAAATTGTACCTCTAGACTTTGCTTTATTCGTACCAGCCGCGGCTGCCACATGCCCAAGATCATATTTAAAAATTAATGGCATAAAATTATCCTTCCAATAAAGCCAAATTGATGGACATTAAAACGATTTTCTTGAGTTGTATTTCTATTCGAAGTTCTATACCTCTAAAAAAACACACTTTACTTGAATTGACTATGTGGTGCAGTGGCTTAGTGGTCAATGTGATGGTGAGGGTTCGCTTGTTTAGCCCCATCTCTTACAAAAGTCTGACAAACATACAAGATAAACAATTGGCGTTCGGAGTATGCGTTCAACAAGAGGTCCCTTCTTTGTAACAAAAATATAACTTCGCAAATACAAATGAGTGGGGAAGATGACTTTGAGGCTCTGTGTGGGTCGTTAATGTCAGGTATTTGTTTTTTCCCGAGACTTATCACCCCCAAGAGTGGATTTCTGTGGTATCAATGTCCCCTTTTTCAATTTAACTGCACCTTAAAGAAAATTCGATTTTATCTGGGTTGCTAAATTTGGCATCGGCTAGGCTTATATTGGCTAGAATTTTACATTGTGAAACGTCAATCTTTAGTTTGGCTAGTCGGAAGTGAGAATTCATTTATCCTTTAATTAATTCAAACCTTATCTATCTAGCCTGTCTGTTATAACCTTAAGTTCTTATCTCCTATCTTCAATTCTGACTATGTTCAAACTAAAATGCAGTTTCTTTAAATTTGACCAGGTAAGCCTAAAGCTCACCCTGACCATGTGTTCATGTTTGAAAATTGTAGGTTCTAATTTAAGCACAGTGACTTCCAGCATGTAAGTTTATTTAATTAGCCCGGTACTCAGCTTACTGCCTCGAGTTGCGTACTCCAAGTTGGTTGAGGTCGGTTTCTACTTTTTCGCACCACCTAAGGCGAGGTCTTCCTCTACTGCGTCCGACGTCTGGCTCGGAATCGAGAACTCTTCGAGCCCGAGTATTGGTGTCTATTTGTTCTACATGTCCATGCCATCTTCAAATTCCTATGCGAAGTTTTCGACTAGTGGCATGTAGCTGTACAGCTCGTCAACGCAAACAGGACCGAAGATATTTTTCTCTCAAATCGACCAAGGTTTTCCTCATCCACTTTTGATACGGTCCATGCTTTAGCGCCGTAGAGCAGGACTAGGATGATCAGGGTCTCATATAGGAACTCCTTAGTAGTCCGAGTGAGGGCTTTACTACTAAATTGCATTCTTAGCCCGAACAAGCAGTTTTTCATCCTCTTTTTGCCAGGCCCATCCCATCGTATTTCCTGGATGGCAGTAATGTCTGCTTTGTAGCAGCCTAAGGCTTCCGCTAGTTATTCGGCTGCACCTCTCCTGTTTAACTTTCTCGCATTCCAGGTGCAGATACGAACGTCGTTGTCCTTTTTTTTCTTTTAGCAGAGTCGTCAACAGTAAAATCAGTCCTTTTCGAGGCAATTGGTTGATTCGAAAAAATAGTTTTTCCATATTTAGGTTGTTAACCCAAAACACAACCCCAAGGGCCATTGCCAATTTATAAGATAGCCCTAGGACACGGGGCCATCGGTATCCACTACTGGATTGCGCGCTTTCGTCGGCATTTCGGTTCTTCCGCCACCATCTCTGTTCAAGGCTCCTTGAGATTACTAATGAACCTGTTGTCCGAATATGTCGAAGTAGCTCATCTAGGTTCACCTGGGACTGCAAGCCGGGTATTCCCCTGCCATTCTGACCAGACTGCTTAAAGTGTTCCTGTTTTTCGTCTTGTTATCAACACTCGCACATATTAGTTTAGCAAGTCAAATCCGGTTGGATGAGACCAGTAGCCGATGGTTACCACTTGGAGGTAAAAATAACCACCATTGATGTGTAGTCAGAGTTACAACCACTCGGCATTGCCAAGTGAAAGCCAATATCAGAGTCTACCCTCGTTCTACAACATCGAACCACTAAAGTTTCCAAATTAATTACAACCAATGCTACGCCATGTGATCTTTATAACACTGTTATTGATTCAGGTAGTCCTTCAAACTTAGGTAGACACAAGGTTCTATACAATCGATCTTTCGACGTTTTGCTGAAAATCAAGGCTGCCGTAAACATTTCGGGACAAAGTAGTCTCAGCAACCTTCTTTGTTTACGTCAATATATTCACTTGCCTTAAAGTCCAATGAGCTTGAAAAGATGTCCTTGTAAATGCAAATGCAAAAAAAAAAATACAAAACAAATCACCAACACATGACTGCCTCTGGTTTCTTCGGCGCGGCGGTGTAAAAATCCGCGTTGTGTGGGCGCTTATCAATGTACCGTTCATTCTCACAGAAACCACACCCGAAGATATTGCATTTCGAAAACCGCAGCGCAATGAATCCATCCATCCGACCGCAAAACATATCGCGACATGCCTGCGGCTTCTCCACTAATCTTCAGAATCCTTTGCTTCTGACACTACTCCCACACACACATGACACTCAATATCTATAATTGCGTAATGGGCCATGTGATGTGTAAAAGCCCCACAAGCACCAAACGAAACGATACACCTTCGTCGTCAATTGTCACGGGCTATGCGCAACTTGTTGCGGTCACAGTGGAGATGACACAAGGCAGGACAAACAAAAATCAACAAGGCACGATCCACCCTCACTGTAATGGATCCGGGACACTACATTGAGCCACTGACTGACAGCAACACAAAACGGGATTAATTAACCTTTTTGCGTACAGGTTGGTCTGCAATTAGCACAAGAACTGGCTTACGTTGTCATTATTTCATCTCTTGCGGTCATGTAGTCTTGAGACTACTGGAATCCTGTAAGCCTGCGACACAGTGTCTCATATTACTCGTACTCTCGTGCAACGTGTTGCTGTCAAAGTGACGCAAATAAAAGGGGACAGATACGCAGGCAATCTCTGTGGCAGATCAGATAAATTTTCGATTGAAACTCTTTTCTCCGCTCTGTGCTGTTGGTGGTGGCTGTGGTTTGCTCGATGATGATTCCTATCGAGTTTTTGCCAAAATATGGTCTTTAGGGGCAATTTGTACGGTCTGGCATTAAATCTACGAAAGTATATGCAACCGCGGGACATTGTGTGTGACATCCCATTTCCTTTATGATGTTTGGTGCCGCGGGATGTTTTTTTATTTTCTTTTTGCTACCGAAAAACGACGATCAAAAGAGGAATGGGTGGCTACGCCTTGGAATATTGATTATGCCGAGAATGCCGGCAGCAGGTGATTAAATAAATGCAAGTGACGGCTTTAGGGACAGGTTGCGTATCGCTTAGGCATGCGGATGAATTAGTGTGAGAAAATCGTAAAGGATGGGAATAGCTTATGGTAACAAACGAACAATGATACGCATTGTTCGCACTGGTTCGTGGTGGTCAACGCGATCGACCTGTTATGTGGATGGTTGCACTTAAAATCTCATCAACGGTATTTATTTAAAAAAATAACACAGACTCCGCGACATCTGCTGGAAAGGAACAAATGATGGATGACATATGGACGACAGAAATCCTGCGTAACCGTCCAACAGCGGGCTCACAGACACTTCAAAAACTTAAGCTAATTGATCAGGCTTGAAGAATTTGCCACAGCTCAGTGTCCAAATCAGTAGCATATGAGGGCGGAATGTCTGACTACATAAAACCGCAGCCACGGTTTCCATACCAAATATTAGGCCAGAATACCATCCAGGGACGAAAAATGGTCGTGACTAAAAATATTGTAATATTCGTTGCGATAGACAAGATGTCCGCGCACATTCCATGAAGCTAACATCTACTCGAACCAATACCCTGTTGCAGCCAAGGTAAGAATGCCGATATCCACGACGCCATAATGAACCACAAAGACTGTGAACAAATATTTCTTGTCAAAAGACTGCAATCGCAAGCTACCAGCATGACCTTTGCGGAACGTATATCGCTTGACCTTAACACTAGCACCGAATGTCGAAGAACAAGTGTAACGATGCCAACAAGCCACTAGATCAGCCGCAACTAATGTGCTAGGTTTCTCCCAGCCACCAGCAAGACACCGCTGGTTTGATGAGGAATGCTGACACATGCCGCAGCCAAGAATGAGGCTTATAAGGCTTAGCTGCAGGTGAAGACGAGAACTGCCATTGCACTCTAAATGCAAAGAAAAAGGGAAGAAAACCGGCTTTTCAGAAAGAAAAAAAAGAGCTAAATAAGTGATCGATCGAGGATATAAAGAGGTGCCACTCCAGGAACGATGTTCGCAAGTTTTACCAAAGTGTTAAACGTTAAAGCCAAGGATACAAGGCTCGAAAAGAATCCTATCGAGTTGAACAACGAAATGTCGTAGTTAAGACATAGTCGATGTGAAGGATATGGAAGAACCACTCCTGCAGACTGTTAAACGGCGATGACGAACAACATTCCGCTGTCAGGCAGAACGAACCACTTTATACTGACAACGACAGCGAAAACTACCAACCACCCGACCTAAAGTGAAGCGAGGATAGCAATATCTTAACTCAAGCTTAACAAGGCTGCTGGAAATGACGGAGATGACCTCGTAAGTAACATCCACCAACTCATAAGCCAAATCTGGTCGGATGAATGTATGCCTGAAGAATGGAACCTGAGCATCGGTTGCCCGATCCACAAAAGAGAAGACCCCCTCAACTACGCCAACTACAGAGGCATAAGTCTCCTCAACATCGCCTACAAGATCCTATATATGCCGTTATATGTGAACTCCTGAAACCGTTTACTAGCAACCTAATCGGTCCTGATCAGTGTGATTTTAGGACAGGAAAGTCTACAATCGATCAAATTTTCACACCTCGGCAGATCCTGGAAAAAACCCAAGAAGTCCAAATCGATATCCACCACCTATTTATCGATTTCAAAGCCGCATATGACAGCATTTATAGAGACGAACTATACAAAGCCATGTCTAATTTTGGTATACCGCCCAAACTCGTCCGTTTGTGTAGGATGACGATGGAGAATTCTCGCTGCACCATCAGGGTCGGAAACGACCTCACCGACACATTCGATACCAAACAAGGATTTAGGCAAGGCGATACGCTGTCATGTGACTTCTTCAATTTGATTCTTGAGAGGATTGTGCAAAACTCCCGAGCCAACACCAGAGGCACAATTTTCCAAAAATCGGTGCAACTACTAGCATACGCCGACGATATTGACATCATTGGTAGGACTCAACGTGATGTCATAGCCACGTTTGCTAGTATAGAGAAGGAAGCGGTAAAAATAGATTTAGCAGTAAATGAGGGTAAGACTAAGTATCTATATGCTGTCAACACGAAAGGACACACAACATCGACGAATTGGACAGAACGTCACCATTGACAGATATAACTTTGAGGTAGTACGGGACTTTGTCTACCTCAACTCCGCTATTAACTCTGACAACAACATCTCGTCAGAAATCAAACGAAGAATTACTCTTGCCAATCGCTGTTTCTTCGGGCTAAGAAGGCAATTTAGTTGTAAATTCCTCACTCGAACTACTAAGGAGATCCCATATAAGACCCTGATCATCCCAGCCCAGCTCTACGGCGCTGAAGCATGGATTCGAGAGAAAAATTCGTCGGAAAATCTTCGGTCCCATTTACGTTGACGAACTATACGAGCTGTACAGCGACATACCCCTGGTCAAAAAACTCCGCATTGGACGTTTCAGATGGCTTGGACATTTAGAACGAATAGACACCAATACTCCGGCTTGCAGAGTCTTCGATTCTCAGGAAGACCTCGCCTTAAGTGGCGCGCACAAGTAGAAACCGACCTCAACCAACTTGGAGTGCGCAACTGGAGGCAGTTAGCTAAGGACCAGGCTAATTGAAGCATGTTGGTTGAGGCCAGGTTCATCGCGGACTGTAGCGCCACTTAAGTAAGTAAGTAACCGCTGTCCCTTTCAGCAAAGAAGGCAACTCCGTAGTACAGTCCTTATTCGAATTACTGAGGAGATCCTATATACATATAAGACCCTGATCATCGCAGTCCTGCTTTACGGCGCTGAAGCATGTAATTGTAAAAGGTTTCAGGCGTTCACATTTTACAGCAGATAGGATCTTGTAGGCGATGTTGAGGAGACTTACGCCTCTGTAGTTGGCGCAGTTCAGAGGGTCTCCTTTTTTGTGGATCGGGCAAACGATGCTGGGGTTCCATTCTTCAGGCATACTTTCATCCAACCATATTCGCCTTATAAATTTGTGGATGCTACTAACCAAGTCATCTCCATCGGCATAATAAAGCGCAGGCGGAAGGCCGTCATTTCCGGCAGCATTGCTATCCTCACTTCACTTCGAGTGGTTGGCAGTTTTTGCTGTCGTTGCCAATATTAAATGGTTCGTTCTGTCTGACAGCGAAATGTTGTTCGTCATCGCCGTTTAACAGTCTGCAGAAGTGGTTCTTCCATATCCTCAGCGTCAACTGTGTCTCAACTACGATATCTCCTTTTTCATATCGACAGGATTCTGTTCACGCCGTGTGTCCCTGGCTTTCACGTTTTACGCTCTAGGAGAACTTGCGAACATCGTTCCTCTTTATATCCTCGATCGCGCGGTTTTTTTCGACTTCACCTACAGCTTAGCCTCGTAGTCCTCGTTCTTAGCTGCTAGCATTCCTAATCAAACCAAGGATTTCTTGCTGTTGGGCACGAGATACCTAACACATCAGTTGCGGCTGATGAATGCCATTGTCATCGTTCTCATTGTTCTTTAACATTCGATGCTGGTGGTATGGTGTGAATCGAGAGGTTGAGGGACACGCGTTGCGATAAGGCCTTGGCGGTCTCTTGCGATTGCAGTCATTCGACATTAAATGTTTTCACAGTATTTCTGATTAATTGTTGAGTGCTGTATATCCCCATTTTACCTTGGCTACTACGAGGTAGTAGTCCGAATCGATGTTTGCCTCTCGGAATGTTCGGACATCCAAAATACTGGATTCGTACCTCATGTCTATCGCAATGTGATCCATTGGGTGGACCGTTCGTTTATCTGGAGACCGCTATGTCCCCTTACGGATATCGAGGTGAGGAAAACGTGTGCGTCCTGGCTATAGTGGCAGACGTGTAGTCGTATAGGCTGTGTTTTCCAACAATACTGCTAAAGATGTCTTCTCTTCCTACCTTTGCGTTAACACCTCCCAGCACAATTTTAACATCGTACGCCGGTAGTCGCTCATAGTTTTTGTCAAGGAGCTCGTAGAAGCAATCCTTAGTTATATCATCCTTTTCCTCCGTCGAAGCGTGTGCGCACATAAGGCTTATGTTGGCGAATTTGGGCTTGATGCGGGTTGTTACAGTGGGTTCGCTAATGTCTTGGAAACATAAGACTTCTTGCCTAAGTATGGCACTTATAACAAATCCGCTATAACACGGTCCATAGTAGATGACACAGTTTGTCGTACTCTTTTTGCCCTGCCCATCCCATCGTATTTCCTGGATGGCAGTACTGTCTCCTTAGTAGCAGTTAAGGGCTTCCGCTAGTTGTTCGCCTGCACTTCGCCTGTTTATTATTCTCTCATTCAAGGTGCAGCTACGAACGTCGTTGTCTTTTTTCGTTTAGCAGGGTCGTCAACAACAAAATGTGTCCTTTTCGAGGCTATTGGTTGCTTCGTAACATATAGTATTTGCATGGGTGGGTAGTTAACTCAACGCACAACCCCTAACCTGGAGGGCTAGTACCAATTTATCAGATACCCCTAGGACATGGGGCTATCAGTATCCACTAAGGGATTGAGTGCTGCCGTTGGCCTTTCATCATCACCGTCCCTGTTCAAGGGGTCTGACTTACCCTTGAGATTCCTAACCTGTTGGCCGAATGTATCGAAGCAGCTCATATAGGTTCATCTGGGACAACATACCGGGTATTCCGTGCCATTCTGTCCAAGCTGTTTACGTGTTCCTGTTTTTCGACTTGTTATCAACACTCGCACTTATAGTTTAGCAAGTCAAATCCGCTTGTATGAGACCTCGGGTAATGAACTCATCCAACCGGATGAGTGACCACTTGGAGGTAAAAAATAAGCACATTTGATGTGTAGTCAGAGTTCCAAACACTGGACATTGCCAAGTTAAAGCCAATCAGAGTCTACCCTCGTTCTACAACATCCAACCATGTAACGGGTCCGCCATTTAACGTTTTTTTTTCGTGAATGGTAACACTTATCTCATGTCTGATTTGACAAATAATTAGTTTTATCCTTCCGCTGAACGAACATGTATACGCTTGAATAACGCTGGGAAATATTGCGACATTCCTTTGAAAATCATGGTTAGGTTGCAGAATGTGTGCGAAAATTGCGTACGGATTTCGGAAGAAGAGAAGCACCGTCAGCTCCGTATGTTCGTTATCTTGTGAAAAAAGTGAAAGAAACTGGCATCCTCATCGATAAACCAAAGCGTGAAAAGCCAAAAACAGTGCGTACACCCGAGAATATTGCTGCTGTGGCAGAAAGTGTGCGTGAAGCGCCATCAACATCAATTTACCGTCGTTCTCAACAATTGAACATTTCGGAGACATCAAGACCTTGGTATGACGCCACACAAAGTCCAATTGGTTCAGGAGTTCAAGCCAACTGACCATGCAATGCGTTTTCGCTTCGCTAAGTGGGCCTGCGATCGACTTAGAGAAGATGCCGATTTTGCCAAAAAAATCATCTTTTCAGATGAAGCTCATTTTGATCTTGGCGGGTATGTAAACAAGCAAAATTGTCGCATTTGGGGCACAGAAAACTCGCAAGCATACATTGAAAAGCCGATACACCCAAAACGAGTCACTGTTTGGTGCGGATTTTGGTCCAGAGGCATAATTGGGCCATTTTTCTTCGAAAATAAGCAAGGAGTGGCCGTTACAGTCAATGGCGATTGTTATCGGGCCATGTTGAACGAATTTTTGTTCACAAAAATTGAAGAGGAGGATATTGGCAACATTTGGTTTCCTGTGGAAACCTACGCTACGTGCCACACAGCCGAAGCTACACTCGATGTTTTGCGCCCTGTTTTTGAAGATCGCATTATCAGCCGCAGAGCTGATGTCGTTTGGCCACCTCGGAGCTGCGATTTGACACCGTTAATGAGTATTATTTGTGGGGTGTCGTAAAAGATAAGTGTTACGCCGACAAGCCAGAGACAATTGACGCTTTAAAGGACAATATTCGTGAAGCCATTGGTGAAATACAGCTGCACACAATCGATAATGTGCTTAAAAATTGGACCGATCGTGTAGGCCGAGGCAGCCATTTGAATGAAATTATTTTCCATTATAAACCGGAAGGATTGTACTTTCAATTAAAAACAGAAATTTGAGAAAATATTCAGTAGTTTTTTTTATAGCATTTTCAAAAAACAGTTATTTGGCGGACCCTTTATAACCATAGTCCGTCCTTAAAACGGAGACACACTTGCATTTCTCAATCAGCATACTGAAGATGTCATTTACCAGCAGTACAGGTTTCTCTGTTTCTGTAAATGAAGATTATATCTCCGTATGGTTTACCTATAGTTCTAGTACCGCAAGCACCTCTACAACTTTCCTCATCCTTGTTTTGTAAATGGTCTCTCATTAAGTGCTTCCGATCTGTAACTTTAAATAAAAGAAAGTGTGTGTGAGGTATCATCGAAATTTTCCATTCGTTCCAAGGGCCTTACGATGACATTATGCTGGGTATGTAACATCGTTGAAATGTCAAATTTTTCATGATTCTGGCGCAGAAAACAGGCTGAATTTGACCGATGGCATGGGTTATTCTGAATTTGAGGGCCTCTGTGGCTTTTTCGCATATACATGTGACTTCAGAGAACCCTACAAGAAAAAGTCTAACGGGGTCAAATCGCACGATCTCGGTGGCCAGTTCATATCACCTTCTCGTGATATGACCAATCATTATGACGAATCGTTAGTGCAGAACTTCCAATGTGGGGTGAGCTGTGTGGCATGTAACGCCGTCCTGTTGAAACTACATGTCGTTGTTGTTCATATCATCCAAATCAGGCCAAAAGAAGTTGGTAATCATCGACCTTTAGTGCTAACCATTGACGATGATGGCCTGGCCAATGTCGTTTTTAAAGAAATATGGACCGATGACGCCGGCAGCACAAAATCCACACTAAAAAGTGACTTTTGCGGGATGCATTGACGCTCTTGGATCTCATATGGATTGGTATCGTCCCAAATTCGATAATTTAGTTTGTTGACGTACCCATTTATCCAGAAATGGGCCTTATCGCTGAAAATACTTATTCGCTGAAAATTTGGGTCGGTTTCCTATTGCTCCAGTGCCCATTCAGCGAACACACGTCGCGTCGGTCTTTGTCTATGGTAATTTACCTCCAGCTCCTTGGTCAGTTGAATTATGTACGGGTGCAGGCTCAAGTCAGGATGCCAAAATTCGGCAAGTTCCTATCTGTGAAAGGCTGAGTTTTTGTGAGCGACGCGAGATCGAATGCCTCGGATGTTCTTGCAAACTCTCACGGACAGCGGCGATGATGTTTTCGGGTGTTAGTTTATCGTTTTCTGGACTAGTGGACTAGTTTATCGTTTTCTGGACTAGTGGACTAGAATTTATCCACCACACTGCGAATAGAGCTCTCGGTAGGATGATTACGGCGACCTTCAAATGGGCGAAGCACGCGGAACATTTCCCGAACAGAACACTATTTTTGATAAAACAATTTTAAAGTTTGCACGTGTCGTTGAACGCTATGTCCATCCATGGTGATTTCGCAAAACAGACTGAATATATGACAGCTAATTTGACAGATCTAGCTTCAACAATATGCCCATTTTTTTAACTTTTATGTTCATTTTTTATTTACTTAAAATATTAACTTACCACTACACAAAAATGCTTAAATCTAACTTATAAATAACATGTTTTCTTAACCTAACTTATCGGCTCTTACCGGGCGCTCTAAGCTTATATCTAACAGTTTTTATGTGTTTTCGGCTTAAGTTTATCTTGTTTTTTTTTATTATTTTTTTTAGTATCTATATATTAATTTTTATTTTTTCTTTCACTTTCTTTGAGAAGTGACATTATTTTGTTTTTTAAATTAAAAACTTAATCTAGATTAAAACTTACGTAAGACTACTTAAAACTACTTAAGACTACTTAACTACTTAATTATAATCGTGGTGACGAGCACTCGTTGCATATGCCCCGAGGGGTCGCCATCCTGATCGACTCTTTCGGTCCCCAGGCAGCATGCTTTCAGCCATATTGTACGCCTATATGGTGTACATGCCCCGCCCCAGACCTTGTACCTAATTTTTCAGGCTTAATTAAGGAGTGCACTAAAAGTCCGCAAAGTCCTGAGGAAGTGCAGAATCACCCTCCTCATGTAGCCACCAGAATTCCGTTCGCTGCTTTTCAGCATCGGTCCTATCGCGATCCGATACCGAAGTGCTTAAGCGGAGGAGCTCCAGAGCATTGTCGACATACGCGTCGCGGATTAACCGCTTGTCACGCGCGTCACGGTAGCGGTGGTGTAAAACCGGGATACCGTATCTCTCCTGTACTAACCCTAACGAGTCTATATAAATTAATACCTCTGGTGGAATAAAGCCAGACACGAGCGTACTCTCCATGTATGTTTCATTGGGGTTATAAGCCCTGAAGATCAGGCTGTTGTCGCTACTCATCGCCCTTGCAGCGTGCCTTCGATTCACATTAATTAGGAAATTGTCAACTCTATTCAACTGAGCCCCATTGTATATAACCTCGTTGCGATTATATTTTATGTACTCGGAGTCCGGCGTTCGTTACAATCCTAAGCAGAATCGGAGACAACGCCTCTCAAACAGCCGTATCCTTTCCATGTAGAATGGTGATATATTGAACCACTTGGGACAACCGTAAGCGAAAATTACTTTCACCCTTGAATCAAGTTGACTACTATGAAACAATCTACTTGTCAGAGCATAAGCCCCCCCCAGCCCTGGCGAGACAAGCATCCACATTTTTAAAATACGGAAACTTGTCAAGCCAGATGCCAAGGTATTTGACTTCACTTCTCACTGCCAACGGCCGTCCATGCTGTCCAATTTTTCCACTTTTTTCTGGTATCGTAAGAAGCCCTCTGCACTGGGGTCCTGAACAGAATTGTTTCGGTTTTTTGGAAATTGATCTTCAATTTCCAATCCTCGCAATATCCCTTAATGTGATCGAAGTCACGCTGCAAAAGTGTGTTGATGACCTCGATTTTCGGACCTGATCTGTACGCCACTAGATCATCTGCTTACGCTATAGCGTGTCTGAGAGAACCTACAAGATCACTTGTATAAATGTTAAACAATATCGGGGAGTTCAACGCCCCTGGTTGTAAACCGTTTCTAATTTCAAAGACTTTACTCTAAGTTACGTTGCCACATTTGACAACGAACTTCTTTCCCATTAGCATTTCATAAATCATATATAGCATGGGTTTACGCATGTCCAGTCTGGACAGCTTGTAGAAAAGCCCCTCTAACCATACGGTGTCGAAGGCCTTCTCAAAGTCAACCAGACAGGCCCTTGTGCACTGTTTTTTGGACTTATACCATTGAATGTCGGACACTATGAATGAATGAATGTCGGCATGAATGGTGTCATGCCTCGCTCTAAAACCAAACTGATTTTCCGGAATAATCTTGTTTTCCTCGACCCACTTAAACAGAGCTCAATTGACTATCTTTTCGAAAACCTTGCTTACATTCGGCAGAAGGCTTATTGACCGAAGATTAGCTGGGTTTGTTTTGTCCTTGTCCTTTTTAGGGATAGGATGTACCACCGCCGTTTTCCAGTGCACCGGATAATGTGCATTATTCAGTTCATTGTTAAACAGGGTGGTGAAAATATCGACTGCTTCTACTGGCAGGTGTCTCAATACGACGTTTGGGACACCGTCCTCTCCCGCCGACTTTTTGATGCGAAGATGTCTAGGAGTTCATCTTATTACACGAACATCATCAGGCTATTGGACAATATGCCCGCTATCAACTATCAAAGTTCGGAAGTACCTATTGAAAGACCCTTTATGTACTCAAGTTTTCATATCTGTTAACCGCAGGGATATTATCTTAAGTTTCATATCTCCTCCTCAAATTTTACTGAACGCTAACATATTCCATAGTCCAAAAGTGCAATTTATAATCCCAACAATTGTTTTTTACCAGGCTACTAAAGACACATGTCACAAGCTCAATTTAAAGCTAAGTAACAACCCTTGATGGTACCTACCTTATTTGTAATCCAAAGGAGTTTCACCAACTATATCAGTTGATGTTCATAAGTCCCCGGGCATCTATGTATCTATTTCCTTCCGCATACCATTAACAAATCCAACAAAAATAGTACAGTTGGTCGTATAGATACATTTATGCAATAGTAACACGACCTGCAAAATTCCAAATAACTACGCAACTCCATCAGACCAGCAATTAAGGACCACTACCACCTGCTTTGTCATGTCAAAATTCCCGACTCTTTGACATGACACGTAAATTGGCTTGCACACTGAAATTCCAGTAGGCCAGCGGCTTCAATTTCAGCTTCACTTACATAGTCCGGTGTCTCCGGTGTGCATTCGATTCTGGCTCACGGTATACGTTAAGAAATTCAACTGACAAATTAAATGGGCATAGGTAGGTACCTACCTACGCGGCGGCGTCCGCATGTGTTCAGTGCATATAGGCGCAGCAAAACGTCACTGCCACTACTGTATGCTGACGTATTGCGATAATGTGCGATAGCGTATGCAAAAACTGCATTCCCCAACATCTCATGCTGATTGTTGCGCATTTTATCCCGAGGGGTGCACACAGTGCCATGGAAAAGCTCTCTCATGCTCCCCAGAGTATCTATACCTTTATCTGGCACGCAAACACAAATTGACGTCACTTCTAACCAAAAACACGTTAAGAAACAAAAAACAAAAACAACAACTGATGTGCACATGCGTGACGGTGACATGCAGTCGATTACATTTATACGCCGACCAACGTCGGCTTGAGGCATAATTTCCTTTGAACAACGTCTGCTTCACCTTGGCATCAGCGATCAAAACCAATTGCGCAAAAAAAAAAAGTAAATTAGATTGACGTCGGCGGCAACTGTATGTCATTTGGCATATGAAATGGAAATGACGGAAAGTGTCGAAACCAACACACGCATAACGGTCGCTTAATATTGGAAACTTTCACTTTCCACTGTCTTCTGGAGAGACGGAGACCAACCAATTCCAAATGGAATTAGAAACCAAACATTGACATCTGTAGCTGTATCTCATAGATACATTGTTGCTTCCAAAGCTTTTCTAATTGTAGGACGCAAACTCCACCCCTTCTCCCACTCAACAAGCAGTTGTCCCGCTTCACACCATCAAAAAACAAAATGAGCAGTGTTTCAATTCCACTCAGAATACAAATGTATCTAGATACAAGTCAGTCTTCCAATGAATTTCGGATCCACCCACCATTGAGATTGGTCTGCTCACCAGAATGCCTTCCCACTCTAGCACACATCGTCGTCTCACACTTCCCCTCCCGTCGGGTAACTGAGTGCTTCTCTTTTCGTCAGCCAGCAACTCCTTGTACCTGTTCGAAACAAAAACCGGACATGGAGGATGGACCGTCGACTGGAATTGTGTAAAATGAAACTCGCCCATGGCCCGCAGGACTGGTTTTTCCATTTTAGTTCTTGTTGGATTCTCAAAGAGTTCGTACCCTGGATTCATACAAAACAAACGAGATCCGCCGTTTACTCGCGTGTATAGTTGTGTCGGTTGTGTTATTGTTGTTCCTATGCTCGCCTTCCTTCCCCTTCTCCAACATCTATAGCTCGCTTAACATTTCGTTTTAGATACAATTTGCATTATTCGGCGGAAGGATAACCCCAAAGGAACGGGTCACACAAAAAAAAAAATAAAAAAACGGAAACGGTCAAATATCCGACGCGATTTGGCCAAGAGGAAGGAAAAAGGATTTATCCTGTGACCTTTGTTTTAAAGTGCGCGATTCGTGTTTTGTCGGTTTTGAGTTTTTTTTGTCAAATAGTGCATGTCAACTACTTCCAAAAAAAAAATAATACACACACGACAACGAGGATGACGAAATGTCATGTCATCGATGTTGATACGTGCAATATAATCGGTGAGGATCAATGATCCTTAGATTGCGTGTCGTTTGCGTGAGTGCGTGCAGTTAGCATATACAGTGTTGTTTTGTACATATAGATGGTGTTAAACTAGAAATTATACCGGTGTCCAACGTGCCCCCCAACAACGTGTGTGTCATTTCGAATTGAATGTGTCAAATGTGCGTAAATGCAATTGATGGATATGCGAAAACATTGCTGAAGGATTATTTCGAATTTCCGCAAAATTAACCTAGTGCACGGAGAGATAATTAAAAAAAAAAGGTGCGACAACA
Source organism: Rhingia campestris (assembly GCA_932526625.1). NCBI lineage: Eukaryota > Metazoa > Arthropoda > Insecta > Diptera > Syrphidae > Rhingia > Rhingia campestris. The sequence goes on from OW052183.1 coordinate 36,105,186, forward strand.
GTTCAGCGATAAAAGGATATACCACTGAGACTGTTTTTTTTATTTATAAGCTTCCGTTACAGGAAATGGTTTCTTATATTCTTTTGAAATGGTGAAATTGGGGTTCGAAGTCGTTGCGATTTTGATTCACTTTTGGGGTTCTCTAGGTTTTGCGATATACTTTCAATTATTGGTTAGATTGCCAAACCAAAATGGTGTTACTTGATCGTTTCGAATTTTATGTTCGAAAGAACTAATTGTCAGGCAAAATTAAATATTTCGTTTTCATCTTTGACAGAGTTTTTATTTTCGAAATAATTGTAGGTATTCGATTTCACTTACTAAAAGTGATATTGAATCTTGGGTAATGGGTATCGCATGTCTTATTCGAAGATGAGTACCAAGTTGTCAACCGCCTTTGGTTTTCTTAAAATTTTCATCTTTGTTAGAGTTTTTAAGTTCGAAATAATTGTGGGTATTTTATTTCACTTAATAAAAGTGCTCTTGGGAATCGCTTATCTTATTCACAGTTGTCAACTGAATTTGGTTTTCTTAAATTCAGTTATAACAAACACATTTGTAACACATTTCTAGAATTCGAATTGAAGTGTTCTAACTTTTAAACTTGTAAAATAAACTCGAAACGAATTCGAAGTTAATGAAGGTATTTAAATTCGCTTTAAGAAGGTCATCTAGGGAATATAGGTAATAGTTATGCAACCGCTAAACTTATTGGAAGTTGCATTCGAAGTTGTCAATTAAACGAATTTGTTTAATTCTAAAAGCTGTCATTCTAATTCCTGTGCAGCACATTTCAACTGCAATGTTCTTCCTTTCCAACTTGCTTAGTGATTTTGTTGGGTTTCAATTTCACTTGTAGTGAAAAACATGTTCTTGCTTAAGCCCAGGACCCTCATTCCGTAAAGTGATTATCGTTGGAAGATAATATTTTGAACGTAAACCTTGCATAACGTAAGATCAATAGTCCTTTTTTGCTATCGGCGATATCCCTTTATTTGCTTCACTTTAATAAAAAATCGGCAAATTCCAGACGATTATTGAGTGATTGCTCATGAAGTCTCGACTACCGTCTGAGTGATAATCGTTTTCAAAGTAACCGAATGAGCCCACACGATAAATAACCAATTTTTCGAAATATGTATCCTTACAAAAGTGCTTCGTAAAATTGATAAGGTAGTCAAAAGCAAGCTCTTGTTTTTTGCCAATAACTTTTCGAAATGAATTGTAATTCTTAATCCTGTACAGCACTTTTTGTCAGTTTAGATTTGAATGGTATACTTGCCAAAGTGCTTAGTAAATGTTTACAAGTGAAGGTATACCATTTTACCTACGAAAAGCCCGCATTAAAAAGCAAGCTCCTAATTTCTTCCAAAGCCCATTCGAAGTTGTTTCGAATACTTCTGATTGAATGGATTGTAATTCTTAATCCTTCACAGCACTTTCTGTCAATTTAGATTTAAATTGTAGCCTTGCCAAAGTGCTTTGTAAAATGTATACAAGTGAATGCATTCCATTTGACCTACGAAAAGCCCTCATTAAAACGCAAGCTCTTGGTTTTTTACACAAGCCCATTCAAGTTGCTTCGAATACTTTTGTTCGAATGAATTGTAATTCTTAATCCTGTACAACATTTTTTGTCAGTTTAGATTTAAATTGTCCATCTGTACAGAATTTCACTTAGGTTCTTGTAATTTCAAATGCTTGCTGACAGATATGATCGTCGAGTTTGTTTTTCTTAAGAACGGTCATTCTTTCATAAGTCCTATGTTGAAAACTTCAACTTTTCAATTTGAAATAACCTATACCTATTTTTACCGACGCCACATGTGAAAAGAACTCAACATAAATGACAGTTGGAAAAGTGTATCATAGACATCTGTCAAATACTCATTGGTTTTCGCATTTTAATCAGAATTATGAATTTCTGATCCAGGTTCTAACATATTGCCAGCCATCAAAAGTAATAAGGTGGTTAGAGTATCAAATGAGGGTGTCACATTAAACTGTCAGTATAAAAAAATGCTTGTGATTGTACGTTTTACTATAAAAATGTTTAACTTAGGCCGTGTGCCAATTGCGTTAAAATAGGGGTTAAATTTGATCCCCTGGCAAAAAATACCAAAAAGATTTCAGAGCGGTCACCACAAAACCCTTACCGCACAAAACCCTTATCAAACGCAGATTAGCTAATCAATGGCTAATTTGACAGTTTCCCCAATAAGAAATACTCGTGCATATGTCAAAAGCTAGTCCCTGATTAGCTAATCAGCGTTTATTAATAAGGTAGTAAGGGTTTTGTGGTGATCTCTCTGAAATCTTTTTGGTATTTTTATAATACAGGAAAATATAAAGAAAGGAATTTTGTTTTGATCTTATGTGAAATTATTATTTATGTCAGTAACAACAATATTGTTTTACGATATCCATCTACTTTGTTCAAGTTAAAAATATTTTGTATATAAAAAATGCGAAACAAATGTAATCATAACATTTTTGCAACCATCCATTTTCAAAAACAGAGTTTTAGTTTATTTTAATTTCTTTACTTTTGTTAAGTTTAAGACGTTTTGTTTTAGTGTAGCATACTTGTCAAAATACTTATGCCAACACACGAAATTACTAATTAATTTATATCTTTTTAAATTTCTATGAACAAATATTTGTTTGCATATTTTTAAGTTCGTATTGGTTATATATATGAAGGAAAAAATAAACCAGATTATTTTCTAAAACCAATAAAAAAGTTAAACTCAAAAATGAACGATTTTTATTTCGTCAAAATACTTATGCCGCCTAATGTATGTTCGATTCATAATTCGCAAGCTATTTGTCATTGTATGTGAATGTTGGCAACACTAAAAATTCTGAAGCTCACGTCGATTGACATTTAAATTATTATAATGCAAATCATGTGTTTTTTTCCATTATGCATAATATCGCAATGTATTTTGAAAATCTGCATATTCATTTCACCTTGCCTTAAAGAAATTTGCATCTGATATTAAGCAATTTCACTATCTTGAAAGCACTAACTTCTTTTACCGTTATGATGTCAAATAATTGGTATTTAAGATTGTCCATAGTTGAATTTCTATATATTTCCAATTACATATATTGAAAATCACATTATTTATATTTAGCAGAATTAATAAGCAATCATTTTGTGAATATTAATGTTTTCCAAGTTATTTTTTTACCAACTGTCAAATTTTATGGCTATAGAAAATGCCAGAAATATTCTATTGCCAATATAACAAAGTGCAAATCATTGACGCCAAATATTTTATACAATAAGGATTTTTGTAAGTGAATATGTAACTTTTGTAACAAACTTCAACTTGTAAGGCTCTTATTTGACAGTTGTGAAATTAAAACTCTCATTTCCTTTGTTTAATTAAGATATACTCAGAATAGAACAGGACAGAACAGCTTAATTTAATAAATACTCTCAACAACAACAAAACTACATATCCTGTACAAATTCAATTTTTTACATTAAATTATGTCAATTTCTGAAAGACAGTTGACACTTCAAATGCTCATTTTAAGATTTGCATATCGTTTTTTAAAATATTTTCTTTTATATTCCTAACGTTTTATAAATATAATTCTACCCCCGTATTAATAAACGCTGAGTAGGTAATCAGTGACCAACTTTTGACATTTGCCTCGCGCAAATGGGAAAAACTGTCATGTTTGTCCTTGATTAGCTCATCCGCATTTATTAATACAGGAGCTAAGGTGTAAAAAATGGCAAATCCAAAAAATCTGAAATCCTAAACATTTTAAAAATAAAAAAATTCATTCGAAAGATCAAAAATGGCAACTAGACTTTGACATTTAAAACTGATGCGTTCCCACTTAAGTTATAGGCTCAGAAAAAGGTGTTCTAGGCTATGAAACAAAAAGTAGAACGCAGCATATTTTGTCATGAAATTTTGTATCTGTTATTTTTGGTGCAGTTCATAATAATTTCAATGAAAATCTAATTGGATGTAAGAGTGTGTGCCTATTTGGTTAAAATTTTAGTCAGTGAATAATTTTTGACATAAGTGTGGTGAATAGAGACTTCATAATTTTAACCTAGTCAAAAGCTTGCTAAAATTTATCCAAAATGGTTAATTTTTCACTGAGAAGTGAAAGCACACTCGTGGATTATTCGTCATCAACAGTGTTCACATGTGGTGCGAATAAAGCACATCAATCGGATTATTAAATAAAAATCAAAGAACAATTTTTATAAGAAAATGTAATGAACGTTTTAAGAAGAATTTAGTAAAATATATAACCTTCTTTGGCTTCAATAACTTTTTGAAGGCGACTCGGCACTGAATCTACTAAATTTTTAAGAATCTCTGGAGATATCTATTTCCAAAGTGACCTCAGAAATAGTCTCCTCTCTGGTTTTATTTTAAGAAACTGTTCTTTTGCGTTTCAAAAGAGACCAGACGTTTTATATTATATTTAAATATGGACATTGAGGTGGCCAGTCCAAATTGGTAACACCAACATCCTTTCAAAAGTTAGTTATCATTTAGGCTTTGTGGCATGGGGCATTATCCTGTTGCAAGATAAACGTTTCACCAATAAGCCTACGTCCGGAAGGAAAGGCATTATCATTTAGGGTTCTTAAATATTGACCTTGATTCATCGAGCCGGTAATAGGAACCAAGTCACCCAGGCCATTATCAGCAACACATCCCCAGAATATGACAGAACTTCCACCATGGCTCACTTTTTGACAAACGGGCCGTCTTTTTTGCCTTTCTACCTTTGGCAATCTTACAAAAAATGTTTTTAGACTCAAAGGAGCTTTCATCTGTCCATAGACCGCTTCTCCAGAACTCCTTTGGCTTGTGCAAATATCTCTTTGCAACAGCCAGTCCTTTAAGCTTGTTTGCCTTTGATATGTACGGCACGTCCTTAGATTTGATTGCCTTAAAATCTCCTGCCATTAAACGTTGTCGGACAGTGCGCTCACTGATTGGATTCTTTACCGTCAAATTCCATTGATCTGCACCAGTTTGAGGCTTCAGGAATATGTTGTTATGGGGCTCCCTTGCCTTCTCGAACCTGGTGCGATGTAGTCGACGTGTTTTTGGCTTTTTGGACTACATCCACATCTTGGTACAGCTCATAGAGTTCGCGGTTGCATCTTCTCCTCCATTCGATCTATTCGTGCACAGGACCAAAAATCCGCCGAAGTATTTTTCATTCGAAGGAGCCCCGTATCAGCTTTTTACTTATCGTCCAGCAGTCGGCACCATAAAGCAGAACTGGCAGGATAAGGTTTTTGTAGAGCACACATTTCGTCCTTCGAGTTAGGAGCTTTGAACTCAGTTGTTTCGCAAACCTTCCATGTTTACACCTGCCCTGCGCACTATCTGCTCCAGTACGAGATTGAAGAAGTCACATGATAGCGCGTCTCTTTGCCGAAATCCGGTTCACGTATGGAATAGTTCGGAGGAGCTACTTCCGAACTGCGCGTGTTTTCCAGCGTCAAGCGACACAACTAAATCAGTTTTGCCGGGATTCCGAATTCGGCCATCGCCATATAGAGGTCCTGACAATGTATGCTTTCATACGCGGCTTTGATTTCGGCGGTGAGTTTCGACTTGAAATTCGTTGGTCTTTTCCAGGATTTGCCTCAGTGTGAAAATTTGGTCTGCAGTCGATCTGCCGGGCCGGAAGCCACACTGGTACGTTTTTTAAAAATTCCCGTAGAAGGACTCGGTCTTCAGTGGTCGTTGTTTTGCGTTTAGCACCTGATCTCTTTATGTTTCTGATGTCATTATGCTTTTTAAACTTATTAATTTAATTGTGCACAGTTTGACGCGACACATTAAACTCTTTTGCTATATATTTGACTGCCATTCCAACGTTAAACGTTGCTACCACTGAAGATCTGATAACTAAACTCAATTCATCCGTTTTACCCATGGTTTTTAATAAAAATTTAATCAATTTTTATTTTTTATCAACGATTTATATAAATTAAAGTTAAATACCAACTTTTTTTGGTTATCATGTGCTCAAAATTGTAAAAACGTTTACACAAAGATTCCGTCAAAATGCTTATGCTACGCAAGAAATCTTTGTCTGCATGCGTTCGTATCAGCAGCAAACAGCAAGTTTGATGAGTTAGCTCAGGGATTAAAAGATCAGATATTTTTGACAGATCATAAGTAATTTTTGTAAACTAAATAAAGGGTCCGCCAAATAATTTTTTTTTTTGAAAATACTATAAAAAAACTACTGAATATTTTTTCAAATTTTTATTTGAAAGTACAATCCTTCCGGTTAATAATGGAAAATAATTCCATTCAAATGGCTGCCTCGGCTGGGCATGAGTAGCCTACACGATCGGTCCAATTGTTAAGCACATTATCGATTGTGTGCAGCTGTATTTCACCAATGGCTTCACAAATATTGTCCTTTAAAGCGTCAATTGTCTCTGGCTTGTCGGCGTAACAATTATCTTTTACGGCACCACAAAAATAATAGTCCAACGTTGTCATATCGCAGCTCCGATAATGCGATCTTCAAAAACAGGGCGCAAAACATCGAGTGTAGCTTCGGCTGTGTGGCACGTAGCGCCGTCCTGTTGAAACCAAATGGTGCCAATATCCTCCTCTTCAATTTTTGTGAACAAAAATTCGTTCAACATGGCCCGATAACGATCGCCATTGACTGTAACGGCCACTCCTTGCTCATTTTCGAAGAAAAATGGCCTAATTATGCCTCTGGACCAAAATCCGCACCAAACAGTGACTCGTTTTGGGTGTATCTGCTTTTCAATGTATGCGTACGGGTTTTCTGTGCCCCAAATGCAACAATTTATGGTATGGGGAGCAGTTAGCTACTATGGGACTATATACCTTCAGTTTCAAACGTCAAAAATGAAAAATAAATTAGCGGATATTTTTGGACCCATTAACTGGACTTTCCAACAGGACAACGCCCCCATCCACACGGCGCGCATTGTCAAAAGTTGGATACAGGGCCAAAATGTTGAATTGCTTCAATGGCCGCCGTACTCACCCGACCTGAACCTTATAGAAAATGTATGGGGATGGTTGGTTCGAAAAGTTTATGAGTCTGGCCGTCAGTTTGAAGACAGAGAATCGCTTATTGCATCTATTAAATCAGCGTGGAGGGAAATTTCGCTGGGCTACTTAAAGAGCCTCTACGATTCCATGCCAGACCAAATTGATGAAGTGATTACGAATAATGCTGGCAGTACCCACTACTAGAAATAACCAATAAAAAAGTATTTAAAGAAAAACTTGTTTCATTTCATTCCGTTAGATTTTATTTCATATTTTAATAGTTGTGTCTATTCAGTTGACGCAAAAAAAACTGCATTTTTCCATATGGAACGCTTTACAAGAGAGCGAAAAAAAAATAGCGGTACTTTTAAAATTTTTCTTTCTGATTTGTTTTCTCGACTTCATAAGCAAGCAGTAAGCATCATCAAATGATACATTAAAGCTGAAAGTTAGGAAAAATTGGACAACATACTCTAGAAAATCTGTGTGCTTATTCAGTTGACGCGAAGTGTATAATCAAAAATTTAAATAAAAAAGAAAAAGTAAAAGAACATTTGTAATGATTTCTATTTTTATTTTATTATCTATTAATATTAAAACCAATAGTATTCATAAAAAGAATAATCGTACGGTTTTTCCGTCTGTTCCAAAAGTGTTTTGTTGTCTTGTTTTTTATGTAAATTATTACTTAATCGATAAAACTAAGGCCTGAAATAAAAATTATATAAATTTCACAAAAGTTGTGTATATAAAGGGTGTGAAATCCTTTATGTCGGCATGTGAATATTGAACAACTTAAAAAAAACATATGAAACCCTGTGCGGATCGTTTAATACCTATCCCATCCCATCCTTAAAATTAATATTCCCAAAATGAAGGTTTTATGAAGATGAAATATAGAAAACAAGCTGGCCCGTCAAACGTTGTTTTGCCATTATCAAATGGAATGACCGCCTACAGCGCCATCTGTTGAGAATTTTTCAATTTTTCTTTTTTCCTAAACCTTCGCGGAGCAATTACGAACAAATCCGCAGAAGGAAGTATCCAATTTGGTCCAGTCGTTTTCGAGTTTTAAGCATCCGAACAAACCAAGATCCATTTTTATATATATAGATGACAACATATTGTTCAGACAGTTTATCAAAATCTTTTATAGTTCAACAAAGAACAAAGCGTTTCTCCTGCATATGCTATGGGGTAGGGTATACAAATGGTTTTTGTAAGAAAACGCCCCTAAAAAGTGGGCGTGGGTTAAAATGATCTAAGAACGAAATTTTTATTTTAACATAATGGTGATGGTTCTGCATCAAAAGTTTTTTCCAAAAAAAAACTACGTTTTTCTAAAAAAGTGGGCATGGCAGTGGGAGTGGCAGTTGGCGGATTTCAAAAATTTTTACAATTGTTCTGCTGGGAGCAACAAAGAGCACGTGTATCAAATTTCATAATTCTAGCTCAAAATTTAAGGCCCTAAAACTGGACGGACGGAGGGACGGACAGACGTGGCTAAATCGACTCAGCTAGCGATTCTGAGTCAATCCATACACTTTGAGGTATATCTACCTTAATTATTTCCCTATGTTACAAACTATGTATTAAAAATAATATACCCCTATAATGGGATAGGGTACAGTCGACTCCGCTTAACTGAAACACCAATTTGCCACAATTATTTTTTCACTTAAGCGGTATTTTCACTTAAGCAAACTTTGGATAACTGAAAAAAATTTCATATAACCGGAGTTGGAATAAGTGAAAAAAAATTCACTTATCCCGCCTGAAAATCAGAAAAATACAAACAGTATCATTTTTTATATTTCAATATTTTATTTAAAAAAAAACTCGAAACAAAACGAAACTTCGATAACGTGTAAATAAAGAAAAACAAAAAAAAAGGAAAAATAAATATTATTATGATAATTCAGGTCACTTTCAATATATGTATATATGTATATACATACATAAAATAAATAAATAAAATTATAGCATCATATGCTTAGTAAAATGACTTAGAAAAATCTTCGATCTTTGTTTGTCTCCGATTATTCATATTGTAAATAGATATTTTTTCTTCCAGGTCATCGATAGTATCACCCACTTCACTGTTTCCCCGAAAAAAATCCTTTAAGGATGTAAGTGCTTTAAAAGCCTCATTCAGTGTGGGTTTTTTAATGCTGCAAGTAAATCCACTTTTTTCGAAAATTCTTTTAAAGATTCTCCATTATCTAGATGGAGAATTTGTCTTCTCACTATGCACGTTCGGTAGTGAGATTTAACAGAACGAATAATCCCCTGATGTAAGGGTTGAATTAAGGAAGTGGTATTGGGTGGCAGAAATTCTATCTGTATACTATCCAAAATAGTATCATCTTCTAATTTGTGGCATGCTGCATTGTCAACCAAAAGTAATATTTTCTTACCGTTCGCTCTAAATTTTGCATTAAGTTCCTTCATTATGTTACTCCAGATTGATCCAGTCATCCAATCGTTTGTGTTTGAAAAATATTTTACAGGGACTGTAGAATTTCGAAAGCACCTAGGGTTCCGGGATTTTCCTATGCAAAAAATAATTTTGTCGCTACCGGTTGAATTAACTACAAAAAGAATCGTAATTCTATCTTTGTTGCATTTTCCTCCTGAAGGTTTCTCAGATCTATTTGCCAACGTGCCGGTGGGTGAAGCTTTAAACATTAATGCGGACTCATCTGCATTATAAATGTCATCCGCACAATACTCTTCGAGATGTTTTGGTAAAATGTTAGCCAAATATTCTTTAGCACCTTGCGCATCGTCAGAATTTGTTTCTCCGTGAACTTTTTTAAAATGAATATTTTCCCTACTTTTCCATCGTTCTAACCAGCCATTAGTGGGTTCAAAATCAACATTTAATAAAATGCCAAATTTCTTTAATTTTTCCATTAAAAGTGGCCCGGTAATTGTTGCATTTCTCGTTCGCAGGTCTTTGAACCAAATCAATAAGGCTTTTTCAACTTCTTTAAAAGCACCAGTTCTTCTCCGTTTTTTTGATAAATTCTGATTTTGTGCTGCCACATTTAGAATTGATTCCTTATAATGAACAATCCTTGTCAAAGTAGCTGCACTGCAATCGAATTCTGCACATATGCTTTTTCTTCTTTCTCCTGCATCAATCCTCTTCAGAACTTCTATTTTAGTTTTAAGCGATAATCCAGTGCACTTCTTCCCAGATCCCTGAAATGTTAAATTCTTTTCTTTTTTGATTTCAGTTATGCGGAGTGGTTTGAGTATAAATTAATGATTTTTGTTTTACAATTTTTTTCAGTTAAGCAGGTTTTTCAGTTAAGCGGATTTCAGTAAGGCGGAGTAATTTGTATGAAGATTGTGAAAAAATGCTCCGTAAAAAATTTTGTGTTTCAGTTAACCGATTTTTTCAGTAAAACCGTGGTTCAGATAAGCGGAGTTGACTGTATAAAAAAACAATTGATATCCATATTTGAGATATTTTTATTTATTTTGGTCCTTTGCGATTTATTTGGATTAGTTTTTGAATACAACATCGTTTGCTGCGTTCATTTTTTTGCTGTATAGCGATCATTTCGACACGTATGTTTGCCTTTGCTTCTCAAATAATTCCACGAAAAGGGTTCGAGAGGTGTCAAATCCGGAGATTTGGTTGACCAGTCAATGTCACCACTTTTTGACAGCATATGTTCAGCGAATTTCCATTGCAGTAACTATATTGTATGATTTGCAGTGTGGAAACGCACTTCATATCGGCCATCAAAATTAGGTTCAGTGTCAACCATTCGAGCGACTGTTTTGGTAATATTTCTAGCGATGTAGACGGTAGATTCTCCGTTTCCCAAATGTGGCAGTTTTGCGGACACGGCCGGCGCCAGAGAGTGTAAAAAAGGCCTCGTCGGCCATCAAAATTAGGTTCAGTGTCAACCATTCGAGTGGCTGTTTTGGTAATATTTCTAGCGATGTAGACGGTAGATTCTCCGTTTCCCAAATGTGGCAATTTTGCAGCTACGGCCGGCGCCAAAGAGTGCAAAATGGGCCTCGTCGTCCATCAAAATTAGGTTCAGTGTCAACCATTCGAGTGATTGTTTTCCTAGCGATGTAGACTGTCGGTCTTTAAGACAATTGCTCTCTCTCTCTCTAATCGCTTCAATTCATTAGATCGTCTTGGACATTGATGAACGTCACGCCGACGATCTCTCACTATCGCGTGCTCGTCAAATGTCGATACCAAACGACAAAAAGTATTTTCATTAAATATTTAGGATAATTTATAAACCGATGTCATAAAATAAAAAAACATAAACATAAAATTGCATATTGAAATCTAAAATTGGTGCAAATATAATTTCTACAAATATATAATATATGTATATGTATATAATATGTATTTGTAGTTATATGTACATAAAAAAAATCCTAGTGGTTGATGAATTAAAAATGTATCTAAGCACTTATTAATTTAGAAAAACTAGAACCGAATCTTTAAACATTTCTCAACAAATTAAATGCTGTCAGACGGAAAAGTACAGTGTTCTAATCGCGTTAGAAATCAAAACGATCGCATGATGTCGTTTTGACATTACATTGACATCGTTTTGACAGTCGAATAATAGTTTTATATCACTAACAGAACTGTCAACATATTAATTGAATATAGGTAAGGTACAGAGAATAGTATTCTGAAAATTTTAATTCAGACAAAATCTAAAAAAAAGTTTTTTTTTCGAAAATCTTCAAATCCACAGTTTTTATGTTCCTATACGTGTGACATCTGTATGTGTTTTTTTTATTAAATTGTTCCTATTAAAACCTAGAAATATTGTTTTGCATTATTTTTATTTTTGTGAACATATTCTTCTTATTAAAATTTAAAATATAACCTTTAAATTACTCTAATTTTCGTTACATATTATCCATTGTTTTTTAATTAATTTCAAAAAATATATACTTTTTAAATTAACGTCTCAAGCGGGAATTATGTGTTTACATTTGGTATAACACTTCATGAAAGATTAATCCACAAGAGAGATCATTCTTTTGAAGACATTTGAAAGGGGATTTTTGCTCTGAGGATTATTTTGTTTGTCGCTTTCGCTGACTGGGATTTTGGGTTAAGGGATTTTGTCTAAAAGTGGATACGTTTTTTTGGGAAAATGTAACAAATTTTATGTGTTTGGGGATAGTCATTTAGTGGTTAGTGTGCTGAACCATTAAGCTCGGTGTATCTGATGCAAATTTCGACCACCTAAGTATTTTTTCAGAGCATTTCCGCTTGTGAAATTCTGACAAACATCCAGAAGCATAAAAAGAGAAGAGACATTGCGAAGTAACTCAAATTTGCCATTCGCAGTTGGCATTATACTATTAAACTGGGGTGACATTCTTTGAGGCCCTTTATTGGTTGTTTATGGCAGATATATCTATACCCACAGGTTTAATAATACATTTTTTTGTTCATTTACTTTGCGTTTATATACTCTTTCTGTTGTCTTTTTTAGAAAAAAAACCTATGAGAAGGCTATAATCTGCTCTGCGGATCGTTGAATACCCTTTCCCATCCCATCCTTAAAATTAATATCTCCAAAAAGTGGGCTTTATGGTAATAAAGTATTGAAAATGACGTTATCACACATTATTGTTCATAAGGTTTATCAATTTCTTTTATGGTTCGGCAAAAAACAACGTTTTTCTATTGCTTATGCCTTGGGGTAGGGCATACAAATGGTTTTTGTAAGAAAACGCCCCTAAAAAGTGGGCGTAGGTTAAAATGGTCTATTGACGAAAAGGATCCTATATACTAAATTTCATTATCCTAGCTCAAAATTTAAGGCCCAAAAATCGGTGACGAACAGACAGACGGGCGGACGGACGGACGGACAGACAGACATGGCTAATTCGACTCAGCTAGCCCTATGGGATAGCGTATAAAAACAAGAAAGAGCTTGAAAAAAGATAAATGTTGTCTGTTTGCTAGTTGAAAATATCATGATGGACTTACTAACTAACATGCCTCTCAAATTAACCCGGTCCTTAGGTAACTGCTATTAGTTGTGCACTTCACGTTGGTGCCTTAAGTGGCACGCAGAAGTAGAAACTGATCGACACGCACTGCGTCTGACGTCTGGTTGGGAATCGAAAACTCTGCAAGCCGGAGGATTTGTGTTCATTCCCTCTACATGTCCTAGCCACCTTTAAAGTCTAATACGGAGTTTTTTGACTATAGGGTCATGTCGCTGAACAGCTTTTATAGTTCTTGGTTGTTTCATCGTCTCCATAACCCATCAACGCAAACGCAAACGCAAACCTCAAAGTTATATCTGTCAATGATGACGTTCTGTCCAATTCTTCGATGTTGTGTATCCTTTTATGTTGACAGCATATACTTGGTCTTACCCGCATTTACTGCTTCACCCATTTGTGCCGATTCCTTCTCTACACTAGCAAACGTGGCCATTACATCACGTTGAGCCCAACCAATGATCACAATATCATCGGTGAATGCTAGGTGTTGCATCGATTTATGAAAGATGTGCCCCCGGTGTTGGCTCCGGAGTTTTGCATGATACTTTCAAGAATCAAATTAAAAAAAGTCACATGACAGTGTATCGCGTTGCTTAAACCCTTTTTTGGTATCGAATATGTCAGTGAGGTCGTTTGCGACCCTGATGGAGCAGCGAGAATTCTCCATCTCCATCGTCACCTTGAGCAGACGAACAAGTTTCGGCCAAATCTTCAAATGGCTCTGTATAGATCATCTCTATAAATGATGTCGTATGCGGCTTTGAAATCGATGAATAGGTGGTGGGTATCGATTTGGACTTCTTGGTTTTTTTTTCATGGATCTTTCGAAGTGTGAAGATTTTATCAGTTATGGACTTTCCTGGCCTAAAACCACAATGATTAGGTTGTTGGTAAACGGTTTTATCCGTTCACATATTACGGCAGATAGGATCTTGTAGGCGATGTTGATTAGACTTATGCCTCTGTAGTTGGCGCAGTTCAGAGGGTCTCCTTTTTTGTGGATCGGGCAAACAATGCTGAGGTTCCATTCCTCAGGCACACTTTCATCCGACCAGATTTGGCTTATGAGTTAGTGTATGTTACTTAACAAGTCATCACCGCCGGGGCCTTGTTATGCTTGAGTTTAGATATTGCTATCCTCACTTAACTTAGGTCGGGTGGTTGGTAGTTTTTGCTGTCGTCAGTCGTCACCAATATTGAAAGGTTCGTTCTGCCTGCCAGCGGAATGTTGTTCGTCATCGCCGTTTAACAGTCTGCAGAAGTGTGGTTCTCACATATCCATAGCATTGACTATGTCTCAACTACGATATTTTCTTTTTCATCCTGGCAGGATTGTGTTCGCGCCGTGTATACCTGGCCTTGACGTTTTACGCTCTATTAAAATAAACGAACATCTTTCCTGGAGTGACACCTCTCTATTTCTTCGATCGTGCGTTTTCTTGCTCTTTTTTCTTCTTTCTGAAAAGGCTGTGCTGTTCCCTTGTTCTTTACCTATATAAAGCTCAGTGGCAGCTCTCGTCTTCACCTATAGCTTTGATATTTAGGTTTGGTTAGGTTAGGTTACAGTGGCTGCACCCGATGCTGATGCACACTTAACACAGAATAGGTCCGTCATGGTATCACATGGATATGTCGACTTTCTTGATATTCGTTTGCCTAATTCAACCATTCATAGTTGACTATAAAACGGAGAAGGTTTCTGACAGTAATGTTAGGCAGCTCACCTAGATTATTAGCTTTGCTTTGTACCTTTGCGTCGAAACCCCCCCAGCATGATTTTAACACTGTATTTCGGTAGTCCCTCATAAGTTTTAGCAAGGAGCTCGTAGAAGCAGTCTTTCGCAATATCATCTATTTTTCTTCCGTCGAAGCGTGAGCCTATATTAACGGATTTAGCCTTGGTATAAGAGTTCTTGCCTAATTCTGGCACTTATAACAAATCCGCATCCGAATAGTCGCTGTTTCTGCTCACTATAACCCGGACCTTGGCAGATGTCACAGATTTTCATCCCCATTTTGCCCGGCACACCCCAAATTCCTGGATGGTAGTAATGTCTGCTTTGTAGCAGCTTAGGGTTGCATTAATGATTTTTAAACATATATCGCTTCTGACTGCTCTCTAATTCCTATGTAATTAGAGAAATTTATCCAAAACTCACCGTTTCTCCCTCTGCATCATAAAAAGAAAGCAACCCACCTACTACAGAAGCTATATAAAACCAAAGAGGTGTGCTTGATTCTGGCGTGGCAATGTGAATATCAATATCAGTACCCCAAGTACCCCACATAGTAAATTTTTCTTGTATGAGATGCGCACTTTATGTAGTTCTATACTCTTTGATAAAACTCACCTGCTGAAAATAAAAATTAAAATTTAAATCAAAACATCAATTTCATTTTTTTCAGGATAACAAAACAAAAAAAAAATAAATTCGAAAGGAAGACGCAGAAATGATTTCAAAAATATAAAAAAAAACACGTCAATCCAAATACATCAACACCATCACTTTGTAGCGGTTGAGATAAAGAATCTCATCAAAGCAAAAAAGGAAACCTAAAAATCAGGCAAAACGGCGGCGACAATAACCAACAGCAGCGCCCTCGCAATGAGCCAGCTGGGCACCGTTTATGCCACAAAACGGCGGCGACGCAACGGCAAAAGGTAAGTTTATTCGATTTTCATTCAACAGAATTCATCTTGTTTTTGTCCACCACAGGGTGGCTCAAAAGTCACCTCCACCCGCCCTTCCCAAGGCAGATAGATTGAAGCATTTCAATCATTTGCTGATGGGGGGCCCTCAGGAGTGGCAATGTGCCGCCCACCTGCTGGCGCTATCGCCTGCCAACGTTCATCCATCAATCTGTGCACAGTGGTGGCGTATATAGCGACGGCATGTAGAATGCGTTGTTGGGACATCTTACACTGGGGATATCCCTTTTCCACTACATATACACCAGTTGATGACTTATCCTGCGACAATGGAAGTGTTGACGAGGATAATATTTTTATTTTTTGTGTCTATGGGTCTTTCCGTGAAATTAATGATCAAAGTAGCACTTGGACTTCCATACAGGTGGTGGTGGCATGGCGTCGCTGTCGGTCGTATCCTTTTTCGTCGCTCCGAATCCATTGGCGTAAATTCGATTTATTGCCGCACTGTGTCTCGGTCGTTATCATCGCTCAAATTGAGTGGTTCCCCACTCAAATATTTGCATTGCGTGCAAAAATTTTATTAAGAATTTAATTTCGAATGCATTTGCTGAATGCGCTGCTACTGTTGCAACACGCGTGCACATTGTGCCGCCAGCACTGTGGAGTTTGCTGCTGCCGCATGTGGATAGATGTGAGTGTGTGTTTGGGGAAGAGCAGCGCAATTGGTTGCGTTAAAGTGTTCACCATTTGGCCTAGTGAGTGGTTAAAGTGCGCCCAAGTGCCCTGGCCCATTGTACTCGTATGGGAATTGGTGATGGTGCCTCGCGCGCGCGAAACTCTGTAGTTATGGTAGCGCACTTATAATTTTGATATCGATTATCGGGAATGTAGGGGGAGCTGCATACAGTATGATGTGAGTTATGGATAGTCCTTGATGGGAAGAGTTGAAGCGAGAGGTTTGTTTGTAAGGAAGTTTGTTATTTATGTGAGTTTTTAAGTACTTACCTGGGCAAATAAGTTCGTTTGAAGTTTTTAACTCTTTTAACGGGAACGGGCCTAGTTTGCTGAAACTGGTTGCATTAAAGCCTTCAGTTGGCGTTTGAATTGGGGTTATATGGCGGGGATACTTTAACGAATGTAGTTGGATTTAGGACTCAGGTTGAAGTTGGTTTTTTTTTTCTTTAAAAGTTGACAAGTCTACGAACATATTTCGGTACATGACACTTTTTTTAACCCAAAATTGGAAAAATATGTGAGCTGCGGAAGGTGTGTGTCCTTTTACTAAACACGTCCGGCTTTTTCAAGACGCCAGTGGAAAATGTTAAATTTATGGAGCACAGAGAACATCACCTCACAAGATAGCATGGGCCATTTTGTTTGTAAAATATCCTCAGATGAGGCAAACCGACATCGCTAAAGAGCGCCCTGAGATGATGCTTACAGATGTTTATTAAATTTGACCTTGAACTGCTGTAGATTTTATGTAGATGGATATAGGACTGGCATACTGCCAGTTCTGCTACAGAGAACGCGACACCTAACAGTGCCATGACTGGCGTCAATTTTTAGAAGCTACCTTATACTAAACCACGTACCCTACTCGTGGAGACGCACTCGCAATGTTGTTTATACGAAGGTATGCAAACCCGTCCAGGACTTCAGGCCAATAAGTCTATCCTCCTTTGTACTAAAAACCCTAGAGCGTGTTTTGGACATCCACATGTGAAGTTTTTTAGATGAACCTTCACTATCCAAATCACAGCACACCTGCCTCAAGGGCAACGGCTCTCCACGAGGTAGTGCAAACAAGAATACACTCTAACTTCCTTCTTAGATACAGAGGGATCTTTCAACAACGTCCTCACTGGAGCTATTCTTGAATATCTGATCGAGCTGGGTATAGAGGAATCTATTAGCCAATAGATAGTCTCAATGCTTGGAACAAGAAATATCCAGGCAACACTTGGCAACATTCACTTGTCATCTCTCCTCTACTCTCCTTCTAGTTAAATTAGACGAGGAACGGGTCAAAGTTGTCACGTATGCGGATGACTAGGTGATACTAGTTTCAGGAAAATTCCCCTCCATGGAATTATTATTGCTTTGGGAGAACGTTTAGTGGTGATGGCGTGATGAGATGCAGAAGGCTTAAAATATCGCATAGCGGGTCTTAATTTGTAGTGGTTACTGTGGCTATACCTACGCGAAAAGGGTCTGGAGTCTGGACTCGTTTCGCAACCATGGCAACACTCATTATTATGTTAGGTGGCCATCTATTGCTGTGATCTGATAAATTATGCGAGTAGTGCTAGTGTTTCAGAAAGGTTCTGCGAGGTGAGTGAGTGACTGGTGAGGTGACTGCTGATGCCAACAGGTTTTTGCGAGAATCAATAAAAAAATATTTTTTTGTTGGTTTTGTCGGACGGGACAAACTGCGGTATGTATTACATCTCATTAAATCGACCCAAGGCTGGGAGTCTAGGGTTGTGATTTTCGAGAGTGCTTAGCCTCTGACGGTGGTAGAGGTAGTTAATGCTGGTGGTGGTGGAGTTTTGAAAAGTATTTTAGTGGTTGGTGGTGATAACTAACATATTGGCAGATCCCAGAGTGATAGGAATAATTTGATATTAAAATCAGCCCTTAGGAAATTCGCCATTCAGTTGGAAGTAGTTTTGAATAAATTCCATCGTATGCAAATTACTTCCGTACATACCAGAACTCGACCCTTAAAAGCAACTTTTATCGAGATTGTTTTGGCAAAATACTGGTGAGGTTTGTGTTGTTGTTTTCTTAACATGGGGAGGATTTTGTAGGAAGGATGGTAGATTTCTGCAATATCAGCATAATTGTATTCTTTTACACGTCATCATGGTTATCTCACATGCTGCTATGCTATCTCAATACTGATAATCAAAAGCAATACACTTAATCTGACTATAGACAGAAAGCCTCGTCAGCTAGCTGACTACAATTGATAATCAAAGTATCTCATCAAATGATATCACTAAGTGCCTACTTAGGTCTATGTAAGCTTATCGCCTCATCTGAGCATCATACGATCATCAAATCTATCCTAAGTCTCCATGTCGAACCTTGGGCTATAGTCTTTACCGCACAAAGGCTCAATCCACATACAACTGCCGTATGGTGAGGGTCGATACAAATATGTAGAGCCTGCATGCCATCTCATGGTGAAGCACAGACAGACTCATTGCTGCCTCACTCTGACTTTCTGCAGAGAGACATGAGAGAATAATATGGTCTTTCGATCTTTTAATATCTTTTCAGGCTTGGAACAGCATTAATGAAACGAGGGAGTCCAGATACAAAATAACCAAATCAGGGGCAGGTACAGCATATGTGGAAACGAATAGAACTGCAAATGACCATGAATGTGCTGCCCTTGGGTAGTCTTTATATGCTGTAGCAAAATAGCTTGATATAATGCTTTCTATCTTGTCAACTCAACCTTCCTAGCTAACTATATTCATTTCCCCTTAATCAAATTCCCTTTCATCTCAAATGCCTTATTAGGAGAAAGCCTCCATATTTGGTGACTCCACCACCTCCTAAGGTGACTGAATGCGGATGCGACCAAGAAAGCAAACCGCAGATGGATAAGCGACACAACGTGTCAAAAATCCAACTTTGTCAACTTCGTCCTAATTTTAACCAGAAGCGCTCCATCTGCTTGACAATGCTGAACAGATCCAACATCAGCACCATTATCGGTGTCCTTACAGATCACTGTCCCATTGGCATAGACGCAAAGAGATTTGGCCTCTTCAGCAATGACTTCTGCTTGGACGAAGAAGAGAAGGAAAGTATTACTCACCTTCTATGCTCTTGTCCAGCTCTCTCAGCTGGTTAATATTGATATCAGGAACCCTTCTACGCTAAATTGTTAGCTCAGAATGGCTCAATCAGGCGGACGAATATAAGAAAGTGACAGATGCACGTGGTACCACAACGGAACTTTATGGTCTAATATGCACCCGCATCGCGTGCAGCCACTATATACTAACCTAACCTAAGGGTACTTTGTTCAACCATTCTTAACTCCAAGTTGGGATGGTGTATCTTCAATTTAGCAACTTGATTTCATTCTACGTTGAGTACCTTATAAGCCGGCTGATTTGCTGCAATCGCCTGTCTGCATTCGGATCCGATGAAGCAGCGTTTCCTCACCTTCAACTAATCCCAGGTTCGAATGGAAGATATCATAGTTTTCCATCCGTTTTCCACCCATGAAATGAGAATGAAAGGGTCAGGCTTTGTATTTAATTTCATAGGTGGCAGGTTTTTAGAATTTAGGTGGTTGGACTATTTTTTTAGCTATACGCGATATGGAGAGAGTTTGAACATTTACTCTAGTAAAGATGTCAGGCTTACATGGGTCGTCAATATTGATTTCACGGTTAAAAGAGCGCACAATCCTCCAAGCTGGTGCTTTAGAGCCTTTGGCGTTTTCTGTGGGTGGAGGAAATCGGGTATATTGGACATTTTATAGGTCTGAAAATGAAATGTCTCCCAATAACGACCTATACAGCTCCTCCAACTCCATTTATTTGTATGTACAGAAATGAGACCTTTTTCATTTAACGCGCAGACTCCGAACGGTAAATTGGAGAAGCTTCTCTATACTCTTGGACCTTCATTACATATTCATACAAAATGAGAGAGTGAAAGAAACTTAGGTGTTGTCACTTTTGGACCCGCATCTGGTAGTCCAATGCACTAACTCCTAGGTCAGCCATTTGAGGTTTGGTGGACTTCATATATATGTCCAAGCAAATCCATAAAGTGTTCCCTAGAAGTATAGTTTGAATCTGATGCGACAGAGTCAAACTAATGACAACTAGTCAAAATTTTGGATGAAGTCAGACTATGTCAAGACTAAGCTGTACCATTCCAAAAAAAGACTGTGACGCCAATTTAGTAAGGAAGTGTGTAGAGACCTTACGTACTTCTCTATTAAGACGCTTTCACATCTCTTGCCCACAATAATGTTTTGCAGCCCTGTAATACTATGCAATGCTACCCCACTTAAGCTTGACTTCATCAGCCTATACGATATGGTCAAGCTTACCTAACCAAACCTCATATGTAGTTCAACTTGAACTGGGCATGTCACCCTTGCCCTTTTTACGAATATCTGTCACTATACTGCAACAGACTTTCTAAGCCTCCAGTGGTCCAGGAAATATTAGATAAGATTAGCTGCACATGCAATTTTCAAGAAAACTATCGAAATACCTAGACCACAACTCAAAAACGTTTTTGTTTGATTCAAGAAAACGCTGACCCTACCACAGAACATCATGGACCACCTAAAATCTGGTTCCAATTATGCACTACTTGCCAACAAAACACCACCAACCCGACTGCAAATTGACATCCAACTATATTTGACAGAAAAGTTTTTCCAATTTGACAGGTCGAGTGAGAAAACGCTTGCTTTACACCAACGGACACAATTTTTTTTTTCGTACATACATATCCGTACCTATATCAACTACCATTTCGCTTTATCTGTCTATCTATCTATCTGTCTGTCGTCTTATGAATAATTGTGCGCACTCATGTGGTGCGCGCAGTCGTGTAGGTTTTCACCATCACCGGGTGACAACTCTAATTACAGGTGTGGATTTCCACCAAACCCAGCTCAATGGTTACTCTGTGCTATCCTACTTTTTTAGGGAGAGGGAGACTAACATCGTGTATCCTACATCTACATACTATCCTCCATCTAGCCGTTGTCCTCATATCAATTATTCATCGTGCAAAAATTGTTAACTGAAAATTATTTTGCAAAAAAAAAAAATTGTATCTCATGAAACCCCTTTTGGTGCAGATATGTGCAGATCACACTTATTGTTATTGACATAATTGCAGACGGGAGAGAGAGAGAGAGAGAGAGAGAGAGAAAGAGCAAAGGATAACAATGAATATTTATAGTGGGCAGCCAACCAATTATTCTCATTACCGGCCCCGCTGAGTGGCCCTCTCATTATAATTGCTAGGCTTAGGCTACTCAGCGCGGGTAATGGTTGTAAGCGATAGTGAATAAATGCTTGCGGTGTGCATGGGTCCATGAGATGAGCTCTGAGCCTGAGATATTAGATGCCCACAACTTGATATTGTTATTGTTTATGTGCGGCAACGATCTCTGTTGCATTGTATGTCAGCGCGGTAGGAGGCTTCTAATCGAGCGAAGATTTATAATAGCCTAGGTGATCTTATCAGTTGATTAACACTCGAGTAGTGTGTAAGACGTGGTCAGGAATTTGAAAAGCCATCAGTCAAACGAAATGTGCTAGGGGTAGTGGTCGGGCTTTTGTATGACAGGTGGTGTAAAAAGAGGACCTTTTCTACAAGAAGGGCATCCTTTAAGTCTTTGGTTGTGTCAGAAATATTGTTTTGACATGAAACTGCAGTTTAGAAAAGTTCCATGTTTCTAGAAATTGCTACAGATCGACATTTCGACATAAAATTCCAAGCCTATGTATATAATTGAACACGCGTTTACTACTAGAGGGGATGTGGTCACATTTTTTTTCAAATTCTCCCAACCAATTTGCAGACGAAAGTTTCGACAAGAAAAATTTCAGAGAGACGGAGTCAGAAAAACGAAATTATATCATGAGACCTACATCTTACTTTTCTTAACGATCTCCTGACTCGTTAAGGATCCCTGCCTGAGACTAGTCAGTCTTCCATCCTTTTCGATACTGGACACATTGCTTTCAATCATTCAGTCTAAGCGAACTTGCACCCGCGATGGGATGATCCTTCAAAAGTGGATTCGGTCCTCTCTGTCGTTTCAAACTTGAAGGCTGGTATAGGACTAGTTTCTTGACATCTGTTCAATCGTCAGATGTAACTGAGCCAATGTATTCAACGTATTTTTAACTTTTGTACTACATCCACATCTTAATTACTGCTCATGAAGTTCGCGGTCCATTCCATTTGATTAAGGCCATTCTGAAGACATATACTGAGCCTACTGGACTCTATCTAAAGACTTACAATCCGCCTTAGAGTCGATTCTTCCAACAGCTGCAGCCTTTGGCACAGCGACGACTTGTAAGAGATCTTTTTGTTTTAGATATGTTCGGAGTTGGATTTCCACAACCGACATGACACACAGATTCAGCACACAAACACTCTGTCCATCTAACTTTTTATTACAGAACGAGCAAACAATAGTTAACGAACTTCCAGAAGACGTATTTCTACCTGTATACTTACTTACTTAAGTGGCGCTATAGTCCGGAATAAACCTGGGCCACAACCAACATGCCTCTCCAATTATCCCGGTCCTTAGCTAACTGCCTCCAGTTGCATACTCCAAATTGGTTGAGGTTGGTTTCTACATGTGTGCGCCACTTAATTCGAGGTCTTTCTCTACTGCGTCCGACACGTATGGCTGGGAAACGAAAACTCTGCGAGCCGGAGTATTGATGTCCATTCATTCTACATGGCCTAGCCATCTTGAACGTCCAATGCGGAGTTTTTTGACTAAGGGCATGTCGCTGTACAGCTCGTATAGTTCTTGGTTGAATCTTCGTCTCCATAGCCCGTCAACGCAAACGGGACCGACGATTTTTTGAAGAATTCTCCTCTTAAATCGACCAAGGATTTCTTAATAAACTTTTGACGCGGTCCATGCTTCAGCGCAGTATAGCAGAACTGGGATGATCAGGGGCTTATATAGGATCTCCTTAGTAGTTCGAGTGAGGACTTTACTACTAAAGTGCCTAAATAACCCGTAGAAACAGCGCTTTAATTTCTGACGAGATGTTGTTGTCAGAGTTAATAGCGTAGCCAAGGTAGACAAAGTCCCGGATTACCTCAAATTTAAATCTGTCAATGTTGACGTTTTGTCCAATTCGTAAATGTTGTGTGGCCTTTCGTGTTGACGTAGTCTTACCTTCATGCGCTGATTAACCAAAATTTGCCGCTTCCTTCTCTATACTAGCCAACATCCCGTTGAGTGCGACCAATGATGTCAATATCGTTGGCGTATGCCAGTAGTTGCACCGAATTTTGGAAGATTGTGCCTCTGATGTTGGCTCGGGAGTTTTGCACAATCCACTCAAGAATCAGACTAAAGAAGTCACATGACAGTGCATCGCCTTGCCTAAATCCTATTTTGGCATCGAATATGTCAGTGAGGTCGTTTCCGACCCTGATGGAGCAGCGAGCATTCTCATCGTCATCCTTCTCAGACGTACGAGTCTGGACGGTATACCAAAACTAAACATGGCTGTGTATAGTTCGTCTCTAGAAATTCTTTCATTTGCGGCCTTGAAATCGATGAATAGGTGGTGGGTATCGATTTGGACTTCTTGGGTTTTTTCCATGATCTGCCGAAATGTGAAAATTTGATCAGTTGTGGACTTCCCTGGCCTAAACCCACACTAATAAGATATGATGAGGTTGTTGGTAAACGGTTTAAGGCGTTCACATATTTCGGCAGATAGGATCCATCAACTCATAAGCCAGATCTGGTCGGATGAAAATATGCCTGAAGAATGGAACCTCAGCAACGTTTGCCCGATCCATCAAGGAGACCCTCTGAACTGAACCAAAAGCAAAAGTCTCCTTGATGGATCGAGCAAACGTTGCTGATGTTCCATTCGTCAGGCATAATTTCATCCGACCAGATCTGGCATATAAGTTGGTGGATGTTACTAACCAAATCTTCTCAATCATTTCCAGCATACTTGTTAAGCTTGAGTTTAGATATTGCTATCCTCACTTCATTTAGGTTGTATGGTTTTTAGTTTTCGCTGTCATCGCCAATATTGGATAGTTGGATCTTCCTGACAGCGGAAAGTTGTTCGTAATCGCCGTTTAATATTCTGCAGAAGTGGTTCTTCCATATCCTCTGCATCGACTGTGTCGCAACTACGATATTTCCTTATTTATCTCGACAGGTATTCTGGTCGAGCTATGTATCCTTTGCTTTGACGTTTTACACTTTGATAAAAGTTACGAACATCGTTCCTGGAGTGGCACCTCTCTATATCCTCTATCGCACGTTTTTCTTGCTATTTTTTCTTCTTTATGAAAAGCCGGTGTTCTTCCCTTCTTCTCTGCCTATAGAGCTCAATGGCAGCTTTCGTCTCCACCTGCAACTTAACCTTGCAGGCTTCGTTCTTGGCTGCGAGCATCTGTCGACATTCCTCATCAAACCAAGGGTTTCTTGCTGGTGTGCTCGAGAAACCTAGAAACGACTTCTTGCCTAAGTCTGGCACTCATAAAAAATCCACATAGTCGCTGTTTCTGTATACAATAACACGGTTCGTCAGATGTCACAGTTTTTTTTATCCTCTTTTTGCCCTGCCCATCCCATCGTATTTCCTGGCAGTAATGTCTCCTTTGTAATAGTTTAGGGGTTCCGCTAGTTGTTCGCCTGTTTTCTCACATTCCAGATGCAGATCCGAACGTCGTTTCCCTTTTTTCGTTTACCAGGGTCATCAACAGTAGGTGAGTAGTTAGCCCAAAGCAAAACCCCCAACATGGAGGGCCAGTTCCAATTTATTAGATACCTCTAAGACACGGGGCCATCATTATCGACTACGGGGTTGAGCGCTGCCGTTTGTCTTTTGGTTT
This sequence comes from Rhingia campestris, assembly GCA_932526625.1. Classification (NCBI taxonomy): domain Eukaryota; kingdom Metazoa; phylum Arthropoda; class Insecta; order Diptera; family Syrphidae; genus Rhingia; species Rhingia campestris. Next base: position 36,130,530 of record OW052183.1, read on the forward strand.
ATCTGCCACCATTTCTTCTTCAAGGGGCCTGACTTACCCTTGAGATTCCTAAAAAACATATTATCCAAATATGTCAAAACAGTTCATCTAGGTTCGCCTGGGACAGCAGGCCGGGTATTAATTTCTTGCCATTCTGACCAAGCTGTTTATAGCGTTCATGTTTTTCGTCGTGTTATTAACACTCGCACTTATGGTTAAGCAAGTCAAATCCGGTTTGATGAGACCAATACCCGATGGTGATACTAGTCCAAACTTCCAGAACTTGACATGATCTGTGCGGTTACAGACCGCTTACCAAAGACACTATGCTTCGACAAAAGATTCTCAACGGAGATCACAACCAGAGAAGCATGGTGTAGCAACAACCCTCCAAACTGCCTAAAAGGCCTAAAGTGGTATACGGATGGTTCTAAAATGGACTCAGGGGTAGGAGCTGGCATACATGGACCAAATAAAAACATCTCAATACCTATGGGAAAAAAACCCTAGTGTATTCCAAGCTGAGCTCCATGCCATAAAAGTATGCGCAAACCTAATACACAACTCAGGTATTAAAGGCGCAAACATCCATATATTCATGGACAGTCAAGCAGCTATAAAAGCCCTTAGCTCACACATCATTGACTCCAAATCAGTACTACACTGCTTCATCTCCCTCCAAACACTCAGTTCCAGGAACAAAACCAAACTATGGTGGGTCCCCGGACATAAGGGAGTTGAAGGTAACGAAAAAGCTGATGAACTAGCCAGAAAAGGTTCGGAAACCCCCTTCATTGGACCTGAACCCTTCTGTGCAATCCCCAAATCAGCCATAAATCTAGTCATAAAAAACTGGGAACAAAACAGATGTGTTTCATACTGGGGAAACATCCCAGGCCTAAGACAGGCCAAATGAGCTATTCAGCCCTTCAAATCAGATGCCAACAAGATACTAAATCTGCGCAGGCACGATATCAAAAACTTAGTAGGCTACCTAACTGGTCATCACGGTCTGCGATATCACCTAAACAAAATGCGTCTAGTCGACTCACCGGAGTGCAGACTATGTCTAGAAGAAGACGAAACAGCCGAGCATATCATATGTGAATGCCCGGCCCTTTACGGTATGAGAAGAGAATCTTTCTTCAGGGAATTCTTAAGTCCCGAAGAATTGAGGAAATATTCGGCTGAAAGTATTATCAGCTACATTAGGAAAGTAGAAGCGCTACTAACCTAAAAAGCATCTGACGGCAAGCACAATAGATCTTTTAGGTCGATGTGTATATTACTGCTTAGGCAGGTCAGAATTTAAAAAAAAAAAAAAAATTCTAGTCCTAGAGTTACTTCGGGTACAAAGTTACAACAACTGGGCACTGCCTGCTAAGTTAAAGCCAATCAGAGTCTACTCTCATTCTACAACATCTAACCGCAATATAAACTTTTAACAGCAGAAAATAGTAAGGACTTCTAAAGGAAATACATCCATTTTATAAATTACACCCCAACCCTTATAATGTATTAATTATTTTACTTCATATCTATGGGCAAAGTGAAAAACACTTTTTTTCCCAAAAAAAAATTGCGTCCTGAAAATTCACTTGGAAATAGTTTAATATTTTCACAGTTACTTATCTAATATTAATTTAAACTCTGTCCTCCTCACTTCAGAATACAAATCCCATTCATTTAAATATTCCTTACATCTACTCTTATCACAATAGATACAGAAAATCGATTGTAGATACAATGAAATATCCCACTTCATTTGATAAATTTTTCAACATCGCAATGAAATATACATTTGTCAGCCTGCAACACTTTACTTGACCCTCAAAATGACAAACCAACATCCAAACATGTCCGACATGTGTACTCGTTAAATTCCAACAAAACGCATATCCCTATTCCTCGTGCGACCTTTTCACATGCTAATGAATTAATTCCTTTTTTTTCACTTTCCGTTGTATTTTGGGAGTTTTCTCTCCTCTGATAAAATCAATGAAACCTCTACATAAAAAGGTTTTATTTTTACATTTGAAAAGCTTGTACACGTCCATTACCGTTCCTCTCCCTCTTATAGTTACCCGAGCCAGCCATCTGTCCGCCAAGTGGCTTAATTAAATATAAAAACGAAGAAACATCGCCAACAAACAACGCACAAGACAGCTAAAACTGACGAAACAATTTCATTTTTTTTAAATAGTTGATTATTTCAGTTTTAAAAATTAATTAGTATTCCGTCGCAGCAGGAGTGCCCGCCATATGCGGCGGACTGGCTGACCAACCACCACACAAGGATCAGAACTTTATGCCCGCGTAGATAATTATTTCAATGGCCAGTGTTCCCAAGTGGACGTCAGGAGAATGTCCTGCGCCGCAATGCCATATGCCACAGATACATATGTAGGATCCCTCTTGTCTATGCCAGCAGTGGTCGGTCAATGGGCATATTAATGGGATAGGTAGATCCAAATTATACTTTATGCTCTGCAAGATATCGGGCCAACTTTTTAGACGAGGAAACACAATGGAATGCATTTCGTCATATGGTGCGAGTGACTGTCGAGGTGAATCTAATTGAGAACGGGGGGCAAATTGCAATCAGAAAAAGGACGAGGTGTATCTTCAGCGTCTTACAAAAGAACTTGCGAATGCGATTTACACCTGACCCAGTAAACTAAAAATCGACACGGTCGTCGTCTGACGTCTGTGTTTTGTTGTTGTTGTCTCGTATACGGGCACACGATGATGATTCGTATATCGTATGTGCGAACACGCTACTTTGCGTTTTGTGCCCTCATCGTGGCATGGTCGGCTGTATATCGTGCGTCACACTCAGACACATACCGGCATTGATTCAAAATGTTGGCGCCTTTTGCACAAATTGACATGACATCCCAAAAGTGAATGAACCAGCCGACTTCAATGAGCGAGTATGGAGCGTCTCCTCAACTTTGCACTATATACCGAGAGTAGCCCGACCGGGCGTCGCACGCTATAAGGTTACATGAAATGCAAGCTCGATTTTGGCCTGCAAACGCACCGCATACATTCACGCACGCACACATACCAAAAACTGACAACACGAAGAGATACTCAGAGGTTTGATGCGACCGACGACGTTAAATGACTATCGTGTCCAAATAGTAGAAATTCGCAGAGATTTGTTGTTGTTGTTGTAGAGAAAGGATTGCGTGTCATTTGTTTATAAACATTTCAATCTAAGTATAGAAACATGAGTACACTCAACCCCAACCGGCGCGGCGGCGGCGCGCGGCAATGATGATGATGACTTGGGTTTTGCTCGACGATCAAATTGTCACACGATAGGTATTTGTGATTGCAAAGGAGTTAAAACAAAACCGGAACGCGGGAAAAATCCCTTAATTCGATTTTAAATACTACCCAGTACGGACGATGCAATTTATCACGGACCCATTAAGGTCGACCACGAATAGGTATAAACGATACAAAGAATCACTCACACTCACATCACACATATCCTTTCATGTGGAGAGGAGAAAAAAACAGTTTTCGCGCGACGGCTTTATTTGCACTATCCTTGATGAATGTGCAAATTACCCGACATATTCAGTCAACGGGTGGCAATGACAGGTAAAAAAAAAAACAAAAGTGCAAGGATCTGACCAACCCCTTAGATATTGTTGCTGGTCGGGTTTTTGTTTTGCGAGTGTGTGTGTGTGTGTGATGTGGGAGCGCGCAATAATCGTAATGAGGTTCAAAGGAAAAGAAAAACGCCGTTTGTGTGCGATGCGGCTTTTCATCATTTATGTGCGGCTTCTGATGGGCAATTTAACGGGGGTTTTGAAAAACTAATGGCAGACATTTCGCTTTTTTATGTAAATGATTCACGTGTGCATCAATTACGCCGAGAGTGATATGGCCATTTTGGCAGCACCAAACATGGTATTAAAAGATCTTTATGCAAAGTATGGGAGTGTGAAGATGGATGGGATTCGACATCCACTCGGTGACTTGGTATGGGCTTGGTATACGCTGCTAAGTTTCGGAATAAATTTCATTTCGGTTGAATGAGGTCACATTTAAATCGTTTTGTATTTATTTTTGTTAAACTGTGAACTATTCATGAAATGTAGAAAATCAAGAGGTCTTGCTAAGTGCCATCTAATTGCAAAATTTTGTAAACCTTGCCGGCATAATTATGGCATGCCCAAAAGGGTGCAATTAAATGCTCAAAATCAGCACCCATTTTGCATAAATGGCACTTATGTGTATTAGTATCGAGCATCATTGAAATATCAAGGCTTTCCCCTTTCGGTGCGAGATATATTTTACCCCTTCTGATACAACTCATATACGGCAAAAACTTGAGTTCAATGCACAAATCTTGTCGTCGTCAGATATACAATGAAAACGAATGCGATAGATAGGAGACTCTTCCATAGCAAACTTGTTAGTCTCGCATGAACACATTAGAAATGTCTAAAAAGCCTGTGATAAGGGTCTCAAATTGTTAAGTTACCACGAGTAAATGTCAACTGCACAGAGTTGAGTTGAATGCTACGAACTCAATTTCTTCACATCTGAAGTAGGATACAAATCCACCTACAGTCCGCAATCTGGTAGGCTTCAGCCGCTAGTAGTAAGGATGCAAATACTTCGGATAAAACATATGTGAGACTCATTCGTAGCAAGCTTTATAGTCTCGCCTGAACAAGTATGTCTGCCGCCTATAGACCTTATAACAGGGGTCTAAATTGTTTCAACGAGATCAAAAATGTCAACTGCACTGAGTTGAGTTAAATCTGACAAAACCCAAGAGCTCTCTTCATATACATACATATCCCAACTAAAGTTAATATGGAAGAAATAAAGTATTAGAAGCTTGCCTGTTGCAATAGACCCATATGCAGGCTCTTTTTTGAAACTTATGAAATAAGAATTTTTCTTCTCGACTTGTTTGATCCAGAGAAGATTGCTGTTTTCTATGGCTCCATGTTATAATCACCCAAATCGAGGTATCAGTTGGGAACGATTTCCGAAACCAAGTTAAGTTCCAATCGGAACTCAATTTTCTTTCGAGCTACCTCTCCGTTGAGGAATAAAATAAAAAAGCATACAATCGCGTTCGATATTGATTCCGCAGCAAATCTTCGTCGGACAACTTCGCAGGGAATTCAACGCATAGCTGTCAAACATTGTTGACTTAACGCATTTTACATCTTGTCGAAAGATCTGTCTGAAATGCTAATCGGTACGGATACCTCGGCAGAAAATTCTCCGATTTCAAACATATCGGAGAACATTTTTTTCCGAACGTCTCATCCGCACGTCGATCTGTAAGCTTTGGAATCCCACAACTGGATACACATCTTCTATCTTCACGGATGGGTCAGAATTGAGAGTTTTTCTCCATGATGCTTAACTTAAGCATTTCCTTTCGCCTTCCCGATCATTGTTGCGTTTACCTGGAGGAGATCATAATAATTAACGAAGGCTTGTTCTTACTTACTTACGTTAGTGGCGCTACAGTCCGGGATGAACCTGGGCCTCAACCAACATGCCTCTCCAATTAGCCCGGTCCTTAGCTAACTGCCTCCAGTTGCGCACTCCAAGTTGGTTGAGGTCGGTTTCTACTTGTGCGCGCCACTTAAAGCGAGGTATTCCTCTACTGCGTCCGACGTCTGGCTGGGAATCGAAGACTCTGCGAGCCGGAGTATTGGTGTCCATTCTTTCTACATGTCCTAGCCATCTTAAACGTCCAAAGGGGAGTTTTTTGACTAGGGGTATGTCACTGTACAGCTCGTATAGTTCGTGGTTGAACCTTCGTCTCCATAGCCCGTCCACGCCAACGGACCAAAGATTTTTCGAAGAATTTTTCTCTCGAATCGACCAAGGATTCCTTCATCCGCTTTTGATACGGTCCATGCTTCAGCGCCGTAGAGCAGGACTGAGATGATCAGGGTCTTATATAGGATCTCCTTAGTAGTTCGAGTGAGGGATTTACTACTAAATTGCCTTCTTAGCCCGAAGAAACAGCGATTGGCAAGAGTAATTCTTCGTTTGATTTCTGACGAGATGTTGTTGTCAGAGTTAATAGCGGAGTCGAGGTAGACAAAGTCCCGTACTACCTCAAAGTTATATCTGTCAATGGTGACGTTCTGTCCAATTCGTCGATGTTGTGTGTCCTTTCGTGTTGACAGCATATACTTAGTCTTACCCTCATTTACTGCTAAACCCATTTTTGCTGCTTCCTTCTCTATACTAGCAAACGTGGCTATGACATCACGTTGAGTCCTAGCAATGATGTCAATATCGTCGGCGTATGCTAGTAGTTGCACCGATTTTTGGAAAATTGTGCCTCTGGTGTTGGCTCGGGAGTTTTTCACAATCCTCTCAAGAATCAAATTCATGAAATCACATGACAGCGCATCGCCTTGCCTAAATCCTTTTTTGGTATAGAATGTGTCGGTGAGGGCGTTTCCGACCCTGATGGTGCAGCGAGAATTCTCCATCGTCATCCTACACAAACGGACGAGTTTGGGCGGTATACCAAAACTAGACATGGCTCTGTATAGTTCGTCTCTATAAATGCTGTCGTATGCGGCTTTGAAATCGATAAATAGGTGGTGGGTATCGATTTGGACTTCTTGGTTTTTTTCCAGGATCTGCCGAAGTGTGAAAATTTAATCGATTGTGGACTTTCCTGGCTTTAAACCACACTGATAAGGGCTGATCAGGTTGTTGGTAATCGGTTTCAAGCGTTCACATATTACGGCAGATAGGATCTTGTAAGCGATGTTGAGTAGACTTATGCCTCTGTAGTTGGCGCAGTTCAGAGGATCTCCCTTTTTGTGGATCGGGCAAACGATGCTGAGGTTCCATTCTTCAGGCATGCTTTCAATCGACCAGATTTGGCTTATGAGTTGGTGGATGTTGCTTACCAAGTTGTTCGTCATCGCAGTTTAACAGTCTGCAGAAGTGGTTTTTCCGTATCCTCAGCATCGACTGTGTCTCAACTACGATATTTCCTTGTTCATCTCGACAGGATTCTGTTCGAGGCTTGTTCTGGCTGAGTATAATATATCTTCAGTGACAGCCAAGCGTCAATCAAATCCTTGAGATCCATCTCATTCACATCGAAATCAGACCACGAATGCCGACCTTTTCTTAACGAGATAATAGTACACCGGTCATACAGATATTCCAGGGAACTGTGAGGATGAGCTTGCCAGGCGGCGTACTTGAAATTCTAGCGCCATTAAAAATGGCGGTAGAATTTCAGGGCACTGCACTTTACCCCAATATGCAAAAAGACTAGGCCTCCATACCAATGACTTCTGCAGAAGATGCTTAATTACTAAAGTAGCGCTTATGTCCTGAATGAAACTGGGCTTCAACCAACATGCCTCTCCCATTATCCCGGTCCTTAGCTAACTGCATCTAGTTGCGCCATCCATGTTGGTTCAGTTCGGTTTCTACTTGTGCGCGCCACTTCAGGCGAGGTCTTCCTTTACTGCGTCTGACGTCTAGCTGGGAATCGAAGGCTCTGTGTGCTGGATTATTGGTGTCCATTCGTTCTACATGCCCTAGCTGTCTTAAACGTCCAATTCGGAGTACAGCTCGTATAGTTCTTGGTTGAATCTTCGTCTCCATTGCCCGTGAACGCAAACGGGACTGATGATTTTTCGAAAAATCTTGCTCTCAAATCGACCAAGGATTTCTTAATTCACTTCTGCTACGGTCCATGCTTCAGCATGACTGGGATGATCAGGGTTTTATATGGGATGTGAGGGCTTTACTACTGAATACCACAATGAACCTTCCTGGAGTAAATGTTCACGCGCATCGCTTGCAGCCTTGTTCCCTTACCTAAGGGGATGAATTGTTTGCATTTTGTTTGCATATATCTGTGAATTAAGATAGTCCTTAAGGATAAAGTCTTATGGCGTTTAATCCCACGATCTCAGTGGGCGGTTCACATCGGCGCTGCCCAAGATATTTTAAAATGGTTCACTATTGTATAGGCTGTGTAATACCAAAGAGTATACAACTACAAAGAGTGCGCATCTCATACAAAGAAAATTTACTATGTGGGGTACTGATGTTGATATCCCATTGTCAAATTGCCATGCCACCAGCATCAAGCAACAGCATAGCCGATGCATACGAGCGACGGAAATTCTCCTTCGCACTTACCGCCCGCGTCTGAAACGGCTACAACATTTTTAGCTGTGATGCATACTCTTGTAGTTCTATACTTCTTTGGTAATAAGCAGCGCCTTCGATGTCTAACAAATCTTAGTCAGCTGCAATACTGTTGACCGGCACTTAACTTTTTCTGTTCCAAATTTGTGGCTTCAATCACTCACTTCGGTCAGTACTCAAGTTTGCAAGTGGTAATCATTATCAATCCTAAGTCTAGACGAACGTTTTGATATCTATTGCACTAACTCCTGGTCGAACAGTGATTGAAACCTCAGAATCATCGTCTTTGATTGGGAATCTGTAAACTTTACAATCACAGCAACTATTCTTGGAGTAGATGCATAACACTGTCATAGCGAAACTAAGAAGAGTGCTGCGAGCGTCGTAATTCACCAGTTGACATGTAGATTATGGTAGCGGCAGTCATCTTTTGATAACATAACCGTCCAAGCTTTACTGCTGAAACAGTGCCTGATATAATAAGACAAGTTCTGTGTCTATCTGACCCAACATCATACAGCACTAATGCTCATTAAATGGCTCGAAGTCCAGTAATGTGATATTTTTGCATCCTGCTGGTATCCGTTAAGACACACATTTTGACTTTGGAATTCGATTTTACTATTTCTTCTCAGACCTTTGGAAGTGCTCCTTAGGCACTTGTCTTAAGCTCATTGCTCCTCTACTGGCTCCTAGTTAAGTGATGTGATATCCCTCAAGACACTCGAGTTTGGAATTCGATTTTACTCTTTCTACTTAGACCTTTACCGAAGCATTGGTAGGCACTGTCTAAAGCTCATTGCTCATCTAATGGCTCCAAGTCAAGTGATGTGATATCGGTCGTCAAGACACTCGACTTTGGAATTCGATTCTGCTCTTTCTTCTCAGACCATTGCAAGTGCCCACTAAACTTGTCTTTGGCGAATGATTCAGTGTCTTGCAGGTTCCCAAACGGATATCAGAGTTTTACCTTCGAAAAATCAAATTCCTTTCTGACATGAAAACTTTGGTTAACACTATTATTGACGGTCTCCTCCATTGTTCGTCTTGTCCTGAGTTGTTTCCGATTTTGTACATCCTGAAGCATAGCCATTCGTAGATTCTACCTGGCTTAGGATGGCAGAAGCTAAGCATGCTGATGGAATAGTTGTCCCATAAAAAAATTGATAGCAGTCCTCCTGCAAAACTCTGCCTGCAACTGTCACTAAAATTCCTCCTATACGAGCGGTCAGTTGACCCGCTCAAGGTCTTTTAAAATATTTTTCACTCAGCTGTATTCAGGTTTTCCCAAACGGCACATTACATATGCACGCCTAAGTGTCCGTTATCTGTCATCACAGTACACAGCTACTCATACCCAAATGAAATGCACACTTACATTTTGCTAACAAATAGCCTTTTGTCCTATAACTCCATTGCACATGTCACCCTGGCCTGGGCCCACAACCCCCACCCCTAACATGCCGGCTCACTACAAATTATATTATCGTACAACTTAACTACTATCATTGTGCGGTCGTATTTTACGATATTTACCCTTTAATTATTCATAATGGATACGTTATAGGCTATCACTTATCTATTTACGGTGTCACGTTGCTGTTGGCCATCGAAAACTAAAAGGCAACCGAGACCACTTAAGTCATACGTGAAGTGAAGCCCCGGTGGTTGCGGCCTACGTCCTAGAGACCGTCATCATCACGGTTATCACTTAGAGATGCGTTAATAAGTCTGCACCTGCATTCGTTGCTGATGCGCCTTCTCTCTCACAATTAATATGCAAATTTTTCGGATGCTCTTCGCGAAGGACCATAATGGTGGATGGTGTGTGTGTGTGTGGGGGGGGGGACCAAAACAACAACGGAAGGAAACCGGAAAGGTCTCAGCTCTCAGATTAAAGTGTGACATGTCGAACAAAAAATTTACATTAAAGTCACCAGACAGTTGCTACCATTTAACACCGTGCACATACTCGCGAGAAGATGAAGATGTCCTCGCAGGCAAGACAAGAATTGAGGTGATCTGGAAAGTGCTCCTGTTTCTCAGCTTCTTCGTCTTCGTTTTTGGAGTATTGGTTGGCATTTTGAGGAGGGTTATCGACGAGTTATCTCGCCGGTTCTCGCTGCCATTTAACGAAAATGCAAAAATACAGAAAAAAAATACGATATGAGGCGAACATCTTCGGGGAGTATCTACACGTGTATCCCGGCCAGGGCAGAGAGCGGAAAGGTCGAAGGAGTGACCGCCGCACGATCTCTTGTTTTTTTTTTTGTTGTGTGTCGCGGCGCGTTGACATTATTTTTTAGGAGGTGTTCTCCAGCATTGCGAACATGAAATTAATGACATTGTTCGATTTTTATTGGTTTCTCGACGAGGACGAGGACGAGCCGGACGATCCGACTAGGAACGCAAGCGACAGATAAAAATATTTTAATCGTTGTTTATACAGTAGCCGCTCTTTAAGCTCTTTTGGCGCTCAGCGTTTAGTCACTTGATCGGCCAGTGCGCGAGTTGTAATCGCACGGGAATGGATTTTACTGTTTTGCCGGTGTCGGCGATTGCGCGTCTGTGGATGGTGTTGCGGCGGCGGTGATGGTGGCGAGGACATTAATGTGTCCCATTCATTTGATCCTAATTATTTATTCAGAATTTTAATTTGATTTTAAAATATTCCCGCTCTTTTGGAGGGTGAAATGCAACAAGATCGGTTCGCCGGCCGTGTGGATGGCTATGCCACTAGCCACGGGGCTGGTGAGAGTGACAGTTCTTTGTAGGTTCGTACTGGTGGGGGTAATTATTCGTGCAGGTGTTGGGTGTTAATTTATGTCTATTATTAACCATTCTTGACAATTTTTGCTTATTTAATGAGTTACAGGGGATCTCTGATGGCAAGGGTTATAAAGGGTGATGGTGTATGCTTTTGGTCCTGACCGACTGTTTTAGGCTTCCGATGATTTCAAATTAAAAGCATATGGCTCAGTAGCTTAGTGACTCAGTGGTGCCTATAAGCACTAAATGGGCATTTTATTTTCTGCGTACATCTCTGTTTATCTGAGGGGCGCATTAATGTTAAATGAGGTAAGTTTGGCCCACCTTTTGTCGATGCTCGTACTCAACTTGGTAGTTAAAATTCGCCATAAACTATTGTAGATAACTAGGTTAGGTAGGTAGGTAGGTAGAGGTGGCGGGTCAGGATGAACCCAAGTAACACTTATGTGCCTCTTTGTAACCGCATGACTCGTGCGAACTTTATTATGATTGTTGTGGATGTGATACATGCGTTCTATAGATCTAGCCTGTAAGGTTTAGAAAACGGATAAGATCTTGTATCCTTTTACCCGAGATATCGCTAAGGTTGTGGAAAAATGGTTGGTCTAACGCACGCAATCTGGCGCTTGCTAGTGCCGGACATTTGCAGATGAAATGGGAGAGGGTGTCTCTTTCATTTGTGTTCCCGCAACTGCAGCATTGGGGGTTTTATAGGATCCCTAATTTGGCCGCATGGTCTCCAATTGGCCAGTGCCCCTGACTATCGCCGTAATTCTTGCGATATCAGGGCGGGTTCTATTTAGTGGGTCGTTTGTTCTGTTCTTGTCGTGGGACATTTGGAGTCGGCCTTCTTCAGGTCTTCTTCAGGAAGTATGAGTGGATTTGTCCCTTAATCGCACCTAGCGTGATATGGACCCTTGCCGCAAGTGACCCGTGTAGAGCTGAGCCCTGCCTGGCCAGCTCGTCTGCGCGCTTGTTTCCCTTAATGTCACTGTGCTCTGGAACTCAGAGCAGTGTGACCCTGAAGCGTTCGCCCAGATGATCAAGTTCGTTCTGGAATTCCTGCAACAGGATATGGTAGCCGAGTTGATGGACCTAATGGCTGCTTGATTATATTGATAGCAATATTTAGATTTTTCGTAGTGTCACGTTCCAGAGGCTAGCAAGCCTCTCAGATAGCCAGTAGTTCCGCCTGGAATATGCGGGAAAAATCCGGTAGGCGGTATGATACTGATATTTTCGATGATTCCGAGTAGACACCGGAGCCCACACCACAGTTCATCTTAGATCCGTCGATGTAGACGACCGTATCGAAATCTCTTACTACTTCGATCCTCTTCCACTGAGCTCTAGTAGGAAAGCCTACGTGGAAGCCTTTCTTGAAGCTTAGTGTAGGTGTGATGTAGTCTATTGGAAACGTGAACATGCCATTTGGTAACGAGTCCTGTTCTTGCCATTCGAGCAGATGCAACTTCAACTTTAACCCTATAGGGACCTGCTGTCAACATTGTTTTCAGATTATTTTCTGTTATTGACACGAAAAGGCTTTACCGTGATCACCTTTAGCATGGTTTCTATTTGCCAGTTCACTTAAGCATTAAAAAAGGTGCTTAAGTTTGGACTCATATTTGTTAATACATGGGCCAGGAGCCATGGATTGAAAGTAGGTAAAGCTAAAGCTTGTTCTTCTGTTCAAACTTGGTATTTATTTTCAAACTGACAAAATTGAGAACCGTAGAAAAATGCATACACATCCGAAAGTACATTTGCAAACCCAAGTGACATTAGATGGCCAGAATCAATCTTACAAACGGCCCAATTATAAAGTGGAAATCAGTTGAAAATACTTATTATCTTGGCTTGGTAAGGTTTTGTTTGATGGATTTTTAATGGTCTGACGAAGCATCAAGCTTGCGAAAATCTGGGTGGTCATAGATACGTGATATTCTTTCTAACCTGAAAAGATTAAGTAGATTAAGTTCCAGGTCTTAATAGTAACGCCTGCATAGGCTTTTCCTTCGGCTGCTATTAATCGCACTGCAATAACCCAACATGTTTGTGAATCTACTCCAGATTCGCAACATTTCCTGCATAAATGATGTAACTCGGCGGTGGTTTTGCTTGCTATCGGATATAATAGCCCATCGTAGTAATCCTAGTTTCTGTTTTTGTTTGTTTTTCGATTCTGCTCATGTCGTTATGTCATTGCACCTAGATTTGAGTCAAAGAGCCTTAAGCTATTTTAACATTTGATCTCTGTTTGATATACACTTCGCGAGTTTGCAAATCGTAAACATTTACTCTCACTTGCTTACTTAAGTGGCGATACAGTCCGGAAAGAACTTGGGACTCAATTAGCCTCACCAATTAGCCCGGTCCTTAGCTAACTGCCTCCAGTTGCACTCCATGTTGGTTGAGGTCGGTTTCTACGTTTGGCGAGGTCTTCCTCAACTGCGCACCGATTTTTGGAAGATTTTGTCTCTGGTATTGGCTCTGGAGTTTTGCACAATCCTCTTAAGAATCAAATTCAAGAAGACACATGACAGTGCATAGTATTGCCTACATCCTTCGTTGGTATCGAATATGTCGTTTAGGTCGTTTCGGACCCTGATGGAGCTGCGAGAATTCTCCATCGTCATCCTACACAGACGGACGAAAACAAAACTAGACATGTCTCTGTATAGTTCGTCTCTACAAATGCTGTCGTGCAGCTTTGAAATCGATGCATAGGTGGTGGGTATCGATTTGGACTTCTTGGGTTTTTTTCCAGAATCTGTGAAGTTTTGATCGGTTGTGGACTTTCCTGGCCTAAAGCCACACTGATAAGGGCCGATCAGATTGTTGGTAGACGGTTTCAGTCGTTCACATATTACGGAAGATAGGATCTTATAGGGGATGTTGAAGAGACTTATGCCGCTGCAGTTGGCGCAGTTCAGAGGGTCTCCTTTTTTGTGTATCAGGCAAACGATGCTGAGGTTACATTCTTCAGGCATACTTTCATCCGACCAGATTTGGCTTATGAGTTAGTGGATGTTACTTAAAAAGTCATCTCCGCCTGCTCGGCAGGAAGGCCGTCATTTCCAGCAGCCTTGTTATACTTGAGTTTAGATATTGCTAACCTCACTTCACTTAGGTAGGGTGGTTGGTAGTTTTCGCTGTCGTCGCCAATATTGAATGGTTCGTTCTGACAGACATGGCGATAATGTTTGTCATCGCCGTTTAACTGTCTGCAGAAGTACACATCCTCAGCATCGACTGTGTCTCAACTACGATATTTCCTTATTCGTTTTACACTTTGTTAAAACTTGCGAATATCGTCCCTGGAATGGCATATCTCTATATCCCCTCTCTATATCCTTATGGATACCGAGGTGATAAAACCGTGTGCTGGCTATAGTGGCATTTCGCTCCGTAGCGAAATCAATTAGCCTAAGCCCGTTGTCCTGTAGGCTGTGTTTTCCGACAATACTGCTAGAGATGTCTTCTCTTCCTAACTTTGCGTTAAAATCTCCCAAACGATTGTAACATCGTACTTCAGTAGTCGCTGATAGGTTTTATCAAGGAGCTCGTAGAAACAATCTTTTGCTATCATTTTCCTCCGTCGGGGCGTAAGCGAGGCTTATGTTGACGAATTTGGCCTTGATGCGAATTGTTACAATGCGTTGTGATAAAGTCTTATGTCTTGGAAACATAAGACTTCTTGCCTAAGTCTGGCACTTAGCAAATGCGCTTCCGAATAATCCCTTTTTCTGCTCACTATAACACGGTCCGTAGTGGATGTCATAGTTTTTCATCTTCTTTTTACCCGGCACATCAAATTGTATTTCCTGGATGGCAGTAATCTTTGCTTTGTTGCAGCTTGGGGCTTCTGTTGTTCGCTTGAACCTCTCCTGTTTAATTTTCTACTGCCCGATGGTTACTACTTGGAGGTACAAATAAGCACAATTGACGTGTAGTCATAGTTACAAATCACTGGGCTGTGCATTGCCAAATTAAAGCGAGTCTACCCTCGTTCTACAACACCCAACCATCAAGATGTAGGTAATCTAATAAAACTCTTGCTTGACAAAAGTCCGATTCTGCGGAAAATGTTGTTCCACTTAATGAAAAAATCTCTGCTGAGACTACGAAGGGAAATCTCTATGCTATGCATATGTGAAGCTCTGTCACAGTGCCAATTCACCATGCTTATCCACCATATTTAATATCTTACACCTCCACTTTCAATAGGTACGCCAATATGTCAAAAATCAGTTTCCACTATTTTTGACTTCTAAGATCTCTTTCCCCCTCACGTATAAATTCCTGTAGCTCTAGGTAGTTATAGTTTTCAAGGAAAAAAAACAAAACATGACATCTGGGAATCTGTCATAAACAACGGTAACTGAATAAATCGACCCGACTATAGATTTAACATTCGTACTTTGCACTGCCGCGCTGCATATAGGTAAAGTTCTTGTTAAATGGAATCTCATAACTCAATATTTTCTCCCCGGGCAACACCCTCATCCAAGTCCTAGACTCTCACTCACTACTCCTATGTATATATATATAAAGTTCACCTGTATTTCTGACCCGTTAATAATAAGATACAACCTGACAAACTCACAGATATACCGCGCGCTTGCTACCGACAATGCCAAAGTGAATTTTATCGATTAAACATTCGCGATTTTCATTACAGTGTTTTATTTTATGCTTCTGTACCGTTAGTTAGCTATGTCCCTATGTATGTATAGAATTCCCTGTATTCAGGATAATAAATGACGACAACAGTCAAGTTGTCCTCAAAGCTCACCCCTGCATTGGGATCACAGAACAAAAACCACCCCATGCTGTCGGCTACAGGAGACGGTTTTAGCAACCGTCGAAACTAAATAAAAATGGAAAGTATCTGTAACTATTTTTTTTTCGATTTTTTTTATGTTTTATAGTTTCGGAATAGGTATCGCGCGGGGCATACGTTATGTGCCATAAAAAGGTATTTTTCTCTTCTGTTTTTTAATGACAGATAATAGTGTGTGCTATGCATACGACTATACTCATATACATAGATACATTTGTTTTTTCTTTTCCAGAGCCAAAATGAGTAAGTGACTTACCCCCAAGATAAGAACGACCTAAAATAAAAATATCACCTGCTTCGATACGCGCTGTAGGACAGGCAATTGGTTCGTCGTCAGAACGTTCCTTTTTCCATTTATGAATGTTTGGTATATCGGTGTGTGGAGTTGGGTATAAACTGGTAGCCGGCAATACAATGGTAGGACTAAGTTATAGGTTTATACATAAATTAAAAAGGAATTCCTTAAAAAAAAAAACTTTAATTGATATGTCAAAGGAGAAATCAGATGTTTAGATAGTTAAAGTTCGACTGAATGACGGCGTGTTTAAGGTCATAGATAATTTAAATGTTTTAACGTTGGACTGCAATTATAAGCAAAATAGTGTGGGCATGAGATTTTCTATTGATTTGAAAGTTTGAAAATAAATTTGGATAAAAAGATACTTTTGAAAAGTTTTTACTTACTTAAAAATGATGAAATTAATTACAAGTAAAAGTTTATTTCATGTAATTTTTTTTTTGCATTATGTATAGAAAACAACATCGGTTAAGTGGAAATGAAGCCACTTTTGCTGCACTTTTTTTGCTCTTTTGACGACGCTTTTTATGACTTTTTGGAGTGTTACTGGCTTAGTTTGAGCGGTTTCTGTGCGAATTTTGAGTTTCAGCTCCTGTATAGTCTGTGTTTTGTTATAATATAAACCATTTCCTTTCCTTTCCCCATAAAAAAAACGCCCGATGTCGACAGATCAAACACCACGATCGGCTGATCTGGCGGCCATTAAAATTCACAGTTTATTGACGTAATTTGGGAATTGTTTGCGCAAAAAGTTCATTGTCTCCCAAGCGGTGCGACCGGTAGCTCCGTCTTTGGCAGTACTCCAGACGTTTTTCTAGCCCAACAGCTCAATCCTGCTGATCCAGGAAAGCGTCTGGAGTACTGCAGAACTGTCATAAATATTGCCGAGAATGACGAAGAAGTTTTATAAAATTGTATGATGACTGACAAGGTATCTCAGAAGGATCTTGTTAGGGTATAGGTGCAGATCTTTTCACCCTCGAAATCCGGCGAATCGTGCTACTTACTGTATTGAACTTCGTCGTCGTGTCGATGTTTCAGGATCGGTTTCGATCGATCGTCCAAAACGAGGTCTGCCCGAAAGCCTCGCACCTCCAACGTCCCAATATTGCTCAAATTTTACCACCACAGCACAAATAGTGGATCCTGTTGGAACATATATAACGCCATAAAATTGCAGGTTGCCACGTTGAGCACAAATTATTGACTTGATACGTTCAACAAATAATAATGGGTGATCCATTTCGAGGTTCCCTACTTTTTTAAAGAAAAAAACACAGAAATTTCAAATTTAATGGAGAATATTTATTATCATTTGAAAGAACATTCTTTGGCATTTATTTTTTGAAGATTATGTCTACCAAATGTTGGCCGTTGCTACGTCAAAGATGGTCCATCCGTTGAGTCCGATTTTCGATCACTCGTTCGAGCATTTCGACTGGTAACTGGCGAATGACACGCGTGATGTTTTCCTCCAAGGCCTGAATCGAAGCGGGTTTGTCGGCATAAGCTTTTGACTTTACATATCCCCACAGGAAAAAGTCTAACGGTGTGATATCACACGATCTTAGTAGCCAATCGAACGGCCCAAAACGTGAAATTATGTGCTCACCGAAATGTTCTCTAAATAAGTCCATTGATTGATGCGATGTGTGGGGAGTGGAGCCGTCTTGCTGAAACCAAATGTCGCCGAGATCAGGAGCTTCAATTTCAGGCATCAAATAGTCGGTTATCATGGCACGATAACGGTCGCCATTGACGGTTACGTTCGCCGAATCGACTCTCCACGGTCTTCGTGTACACTCTCAGCTACGGCCGCTATATTTTCTTCACAGCGTGCTGGACGTGGTCTATTCGGTCGAATATTATCCAATAATGAATGCTGGGTCTCAAAATGGGTGATGGTGTTGCGAATAGTACGCTCAGTAAGCCGATTATGTTGACCATAAGTTGAGCGAAGTGCACGAAACACATTCCTCACAGAACGTGAATTTTCATTATAAAGTTGAACAATTTGTAAACGTTGTTCACGCGTAAGTCTTTCCATTATGAAATGCCAAACAATACTAAACAAAAATAACATGACAGCATCATGACACGACTCACACGTGATCTGTCAAAAAGGGTATTGAAAAAGTATCTCTACTTGGATCACCCTTTATATATAACTAATGAGTTATTAGTTTTTTTTTACATATGAAAGGGTCTTTAGTTAACCCTATCCAATGGGGTGAACTATGGAATAGCACATTTGGATGGCATGCTGGCATATAAGCAATTTTTGGTTAAAAGGTTGCTTAAATGTGGATGAATTTTGTTGATGCAGCGTTGATTCCCCTCCCTCAATGCACTGATGGTTGAGGACTTGTTGGCATAACTTCAAGTAACTCCATAAAAATATCAGATATATATCAGAAGATCTGTCCTTAATAACAGATATTTGTTTTTGTTTGTTAAGTATCAAAAATTGATCCTTGAATGTTAAAATTACACTAATGAAATCTGTCGAAGTTAAATCAATATTTCCACCACAGTTTGGACAGAAATACTAACACTAAACTTTCATCTCTAAAGCCGTTTTATAAGAGCAAATATTAGTTTCCCGAAAAAAAAACTCTGGTCTCGCAATTTTGTCGATCTGTACACTCGAGTGGAGACTGAAAAACCCATAGGGTTTTTGACGGTTTATAACGGTTTTTGGTGATCAAAATTTCTTAAAAACGACTCCAACAGTTTTGAATAAACTTGCCACAACCATCAACCTTAATTGTTTAAAATAAAACTGCATACCAGTCTTAATATAAAATCCGATAAAATGGATTGGATTATAAGTATTTGGGATCATTTAGAAAACCTTCAATAACAATAAAAAAATTGTAAATTTTGGTACACTATTTCTTTGCTTATCATATAGTACTCTGAACAGTGAATAGAACTTTCAGGATTAGAGTCCACTAAATCACACATATGGACTTCCGAGAAAGTCTTGCAGTTAGTCCAAGTAATACAACAAGCTAAGAATTGTATAGCATAGATCCTTGATTACACCCCACAAAATGAAGTTAATTGACGTTTCAAATCGAAGCCGCCCAACCAACTACCAACTTGTTGGATGGCATGCAGTCTCTAATACTCTTAATTAGATCGTCCAAATGCCCAATTTTTGGCACACAAAATTGGTTATCATGCTTCGAAGGTGCTCTGAATTGACTATTACACCACGTTCATCGTGGTCTTGGAAGAAAATGGCCACCACTTCATAAACCTCAGCAAATATTCAGTTCATTATGATTTCGGGTAATTTTTCAAAAATTTCAGTTTTTCAAAGTTTTTCGAAACGTTTTTATCAATCTTTTTAAAACTTCGCACCAATAATTTTGAACTAACTTTTCAATGATTTCTAACTGTGTTAACGCATAAATCGATTAAGTTTGTACATATCAGATTCAGATTCTTTATTGAGACTTTATTCTAAACGAATTTGACATGAGGTATCTTATAAAGAGAGTGAATAGGATATATTGAGGATATAAACTTTATAACGGGTGATTTTTTAAGAGGTTTAGAACTTTTTTTAAAAAAAACATATGAGAGGCTACAATCCGCTGTGCGGATCGTTGGATACCCTATCCCATCCCATCGTTATTATAAATATCCTCAAAATATAGGCCCTATGGCGATGAAATACAGAAAATTACATTGTCACAATATATTGCTCAGACAGTTTATCAAAATCTTTTGTGGTTCGACCAAAAACAACGTATTTCTAGTGCTAATGCCTTGGGAAGGGGTATACAAATGGTTTTTGTAAGAAAACGCCCCCAAAATGTGGGCGTAGGTGAAAATGATCTATGGACAAAATGTTTATATTACTATTGCGGAAGTATTTGCATCAAAAATTTTTTCGAAAGTTTTAAAATTTGGACAAAAAGCGTATTTTACTAAAAACGCCCCCAAAAAGTGGGCGTGGCAAAAAACTTTGAAAAGATGAAATATAGATATTGGGATTGTCTAAATATGCTGCTCAGACACTTTTTTGAAATTCCTTACGGTTTGGCTTAAAACTACGTTTTTCTAAAAGGGGGCGTGGCAGTGGGCGGATTGCAAAAATTTTTACACTTGTTCTGCTTCGTCGGCCAGAGAGTCTATATACCAAATTTTAACACTCTAGCTCAAAATTTAAGGCCCAAAAATCGGTGACACACAGACGGACGGACGGACGGACGGACGGACGGACAGACAGACATGGCTTAATCGACTCAGCTAGCGATTCTGAATCGATCCATATACTTTGAGGTATATGTATCGAAATTATTTCTCTATGTTACAAACTTAATGTCAAAACTAATATACCCCCCTATGGGATAGGGTATAAAAACACAAAAAATTCGAAAAAATGAATGAAATATTTATTTGAATCGATAGTTTGAACCTTTTAATGTTTAAAGATAATTTCATGCAAATGTTGACCGCGGCTGCGTCTCAGGTAGCCCATCCGCTGAGTCCAATTTTGGCATACTCTTTCACATATATCGGCCGGTATCTCACGAATGAATGCATGGATGTTGGCTTCCAGTGCGTCAATCGAAGCGGGCTTGTCCCTATAGACATTAGCCTTGACATACCCCCACAAAAAATAATCTAATGGTGTCAAATCGCATGATCTAGGCGGCCAATTGACCGGCCCGAAACGTGAAATTAACTGTTCACCAAACTCGCCTCGCAATTGCGCCATTGTTTCGCGTGCTGTGTGGCATGTGGCACCGTCTTGTTGAAACCACATATCATGCAAGTCAAGAACTTCCATTTCGGGCAAAAAAAGTTTGTTATCATCGCTCGGTAGCGTTCACCATTGACAGTAACGCTGCGATTTGCATCATCTTTGAAGAAATATGGCCCAATAATGCCGCCGGCCCATAAACCGCACCAAACAGTGGCTTTTTCGGGATGCATTGGTAGCTGTTGCAATGCTTCTGGCTGATCTTCACTCCAAATGCGGCAATTTTGCTTATTTACGTACCCATTCAACCAAAAATGAGCCTCATCGCTGAACACAATTTTTCGATAAAAAAGCGGATCCTCGGCCAGCTTTCCAAGAGCCCATTCACCAAAAATTCGGCGTTGTGGTAGGTCGGCTGGCTTTAGTTCTTGCACCAGCTGTATCTTAAAAGGCTTTACGCCCAAATCCTTCCGCAAAATTTTCCACGTAGTGCTGTAACAAAGGCCTAACTGCTGGGAACGGCGCCGAATCGACATTTCGCGGTCTTCTGTCACACTAGGTGATACGGCAGCAATATTTTCTTCACTACGCACAGTACGTAAACGTGTTGGTGGTTTAATGTCCAACAAAGTAAATTTGGTGCGAAATTTGGTCACAATCATCCGAATAGACTGCTCAGAAGGTCGAGAATGCCGATCATAAAATGGAAGCAGCGCGCGATGAACATTTCGAACCGAGCACGAATTTTGATAGTAAAATTCAATAATTTGCAAGCGTTGTTCATTTGTAAGACGATCCATGATTAAATTGCAAACCAAACTGAAGCTGTTTGACAGTGACACAAGGTACTAAACACACGTCAGCTGTCAAAACCAGTGTTGCCAAAACCAAACCAGCTAAAAAATCACCCGTTATATGTGAGGCTATAATGTATGGCACTCTGTTTAAGTAATTTTTGTTTCAGAATGCCTACATGGCTATTAAGTTTGTATCGCGGAACTATGATCCTGAGTTTCTGTCAACTTTTTGAGCGGATAAAAGCTGTTAGTGTCAAAATAAAATATGGTTCGTGAAGAAACCAACCTCCCTATAGATGTGTGCAGTTCTCATTTCGTACATTCAATCCGAGAAACTCGTTTGTTTTTAGTTTGATGTCCTGGAACATGACATTGTGATTACTAGCTTCAAGCAGCTAATGTCTTAGAACTGCAACTTTAGAAAAATTGTCATATCTAAACCATCTGCAAACTTCCACACAAATACCCAACTTGTATAAATTATCTCCACTCGAACAATCTCCAAATGTATCTGCGCAATTGAAAATAGTTGACACTCAATGTCTGCATACCAGTGTAGGCAGACTAATCAAGTATCAATTTGTCACATATCCACTTTGCGGATTACTGGCTGGATAATGGAATGGGAGAACAAACCCAATGCAAGTCGCATTTAATCTGCATAACAAGCTAAACCAACAAATTCCTTCGACATACCGATCACATTAACGGCTTCCTGAATTCCATTTGTCCTGCTTCTGCTTACCCGACGAATGGGGAAAATCTCCATTATCTAGATTACTAAACGGATTTTACCCTTCAACAACCTTCTAAACCTCGAAAGTTAATCATTTTACGGAACTCAAGTTTTGATTTCAGTGCCATACGGCATACACACACCTCCATTACCGCATTTGATTCACCATTTTTTTTTTTGTGTGCGCGCACTGTAATCCATTGCAAACAAATTGCAATTGTTGGATAGATACATCCATACATAAGTATGTCCGTAGACAAATTAGATTAATCCTTCAACCGACAGACTACGTTTCGACAAGTTTCTCATATTAACGTGGTAAACCATTTAAAACCGTCACGGATTGTTGGGATTGATTTACATTTGACAATAAACCGGTATGTTTCCTTAGGTTATATCCGATGTTGCTATTAAAGTGCAGAACGTTGTGGTATGGGGCGAGGATAATGGTGCGCTTCCTCCTCGGACCTTTTAGCTTAGTTGGCTGACCGCAGGCGGCTACTATAAAACAATTAAGAGCCATTCGTCCATTCATTATGCTTTTTGCATTTTTATAGTTTTGATTGTGAGTGGAACATGGTGGATGGAGTGGTGCTGATGATGGACTTTATGATTTTATAAGCTTACATTCAGGGATTGTTTTTTTTTTTTTTTGTGTAAGTAGTGGGTTAGACGTCAGAACAGAAACATTTGGCTAATGTGTTGACAGACGGTTTTCAAAGAATTTTGAAGTCATATAGTTTTTTTTTGTTTTATTTATTAAATGGGGCATACCTCAAGTTGTATATGATGGCACCTGCATCCATAGAATGCGCTGATGGAAATAAGGGATCAATCATAGTCTAATGCCTGAAACACATGTGGCGAATAATTATCCTTGCAAATAACAAGAGCACACAGTTTTCAATGGGAGTGAACGCATGTAAAATATGCAAGCCTTGCAGTTCTCAAAGTTGTCTCTATTTCTTAATTCACTGTAAGGCTGTAACCACAACACAAAAAAAATTAATATCAAGCTATTTGGCATTATTGGATTGACGTTAATTCCGCATAGCAAAAAAAAAATAAATAAACGCCAAAACAAACCAAAAGTATTAAAAATGGAAGAGTGCATTTTCGCATCTCAACCAAAACATGTATTTTACTGTGAAATTACTAACGAATGCCCGTACCCTATTACGAACCACGACGTTAACATATCCAACGATAGCCATTATTTTTGTTAAATGCTCAAAAAAATAGTACCCCGGCCCATAGTCACCTCCCAATTACCTTTAGTTAAAAGCACGTGTAGTATTGGTCTCCATTCCTTCTACATGTCCAAGCCATCTTAAACGTCCAATGCTGAGTTTTTTTTGACTAGAGGCATGCCACTGTACAACTCGTAAAGTTCTTGGTTGAATCTTCCCCTCTATAGCCCGTCAACGTAAACGGGACGAAAGATTTTTCGAGGAATTTTCCTCTCAAATTGGCCAAGGATTTCTTCATCCACTTTTGATACAGTCCATGCTTCAGCGCCATATTGAAAGACTGGGATGATCAGGATCTTATATAGGATCTCCTTGGTAGTTCTAGTGAGCGTTTTACTATTGAATTGCCTCTTCGCCCGATGAAACAGCGGTGGGCAAGAGTAATTCTTCGTTTGATTTCTGACGAGATGTTGTTGTCAGAGTTAATAGCGGAGCCGAGGTAGACAAAGTCCCATACTACCTCAAAGTTATATCTGTCAATGGTGACGTTCTGTCCAATTCGTCGATGTTGTGTGTCCTTTCGTGTTGACAGCATATACTTAGTATAGCCCTCATTCACATAGCAAACTTGGCTATGACATCCCGTTGAGTCCGACCAATGATGTCAATATCGTCGGCGTATGCTAGTAGTTGCACCGATTTTTATTAGATTGCGCATCTTGTGTTGGCTCGGGAGTTTTGCACAATCCACCCAAGAATCAAAGTAAAAAGCCGCATGACATTGCATCGCCTTGCCTAAATCCTTTTTTGGATATAGAATGTGTCGGTGAGGTCGTCTGCGACCCTGATTTAACATAATTCCCCATCGTCATGCTACAACGACGAGTTTGGGCGGTATACTACAACTAGGCATAGCTCTCTATAGTTCGTCTATGCTGTCTTTGAAAGGTGGCGATGAAGGTAGTGGGTATCGATTTGGACTTCTTGGGTTTTTTTCCATTATCTGCCGAAATGTGAAGATTTGATCAGTTGTGGTTCTGGTCTAAGACCACACTGATAAGGGCCGATCAGGCTGTTGGGAAACGGTTTCAGGCGTTCACTTATTACGGCAGATAGGATCTTATAGGCGATGTTGAGGAGACTTGTGCCTCTACTTTTCTGTGGATCGGGAAAACGATGCCGAAGTTCCATTCTTAAGGCAAACTTTCATCCGACCAGATTTGGCTTATAGGTTGGTGGATGCTACTGACCAAGTCATCTCCGCTGGATTTATAAAGCTCATTGGGAAGGCCTTCATTTCCGGCATTTTTGTTATTGTTTATTTATTTAGGTCTACCATTATTATTACAACTTACAGACTATATAACTATATAAAAACTCTTCAAGTAAGAGAGAAAAAAATACATTTACAAAATTTATAATAAAATAATAAATTAAAAATCCTGAAAAAAAATCTTAATTTATTGTTAAGAAAAAAAAATCTTCAAGTGAAGAGGAAAAATTTAATAAAATTCTTATTAAAAAAAAAAATTAAAAATGTAATTCGAAAAAAAAAACTTCCACCAAATGTGGAAGAAAAAATTAAAACCAAAACGTTGAGTTTATTCTTCCTGAAGCGATGTCTTTTATAAATGTTATGTCTTGAATATGTCTTCTCATTTCTAAGGACTTTAAGTTTATTATCCGACATCTTTCTTCATAACTGGGCATTTCTACTGACCCATTAAAGTGACAAAGGCAATATCGTGAAAAATACTTTTGTATACGTTCAATACGATTAATATGCACCTGATAAGCTAGTGACCAAATAATAGAACAGTATTCTAAAAGAGATCTTACTAAAGAACAATGCCATGTTTTAAGAGTTTATATGTCTGAAAAATCCTTGCTGTTCCTTTTAATAAACCCAAGAAGGGAATTTGCTTTAGATACTGTACTGTCTATGTGTTTATTGAAATCAAACGTAACGCCCAAGTCTTTAATTTCCTCAACCCTATTTATTACGTGTCCACCTATGGAGTAAGCATGGAATATAGGCCACCTAATGTGAAAAAATGACGAAACCTTACATTTCCCTAAGTTCAGTTGCAAATTATTACAATTACACCAATCGGTAATTGCGTCTATATCAATCTGTATCGGCTACAGAATTGACTCTACAAAAAAAACTTCCAGTCATCTGCAAACCCCAGACACTTACAGAAAGACACCCTTGAATCTATATCGTTCACAAATAATGCAAACAACAAAGGTCCTAAGTGGAACACCAGACTTTGCTTCAAACTGCCTCGAATAAGTATTTCCTTATCTAATTAACTGATTCCTGCTACTTAGGTAGGATGCAATTCACTTGTTAAGTATTGAATGGATGCCAAGTGCTTCCAATTTTCTTGCAAGCAATTTGTGGTCTACCCGATCAAAAGCCTTAACGAAATCCTTATAGATTACATTAACCTGTGAACCCTCTTATTGCCGTTAAGGCAAAATTAGTAAATACAGTTAAACTAGTAACTGTGGATCTTCCTTTCATAAATCCATGATTGTTGGATAAAGATTCCTTTACAAAAAAGTATATCTTATCTTTCACTAAACTTTCGAACAATTTCGGAATCGTGGACATCTTCGAAATTGGACTATAGTTTGTTACCAAATTCCTACTACCGGACTTATAAATAGGCGTTACAAATAATATTTCCAACAATTTAGGAAAATGCCTACCGAAAGCGATAAATTAAAAATGAATGTTAGTGGAATTGAAAGAGATGAACTACATTTTAATATTAATATCGATGGTACACCATCAAAACCCGGATTTAATTTGGCTTCAAGTTTTTGAGATGATGTCAATACTTCATCTTCTGTTGAGGAAAGTATTCCCAAATCGGTGATAGGAGAAAGATCATCGTATTGGTTTACCACAGAAGTAAAAGCGTCACCTAAATAAACTGTTTGAAAATATGAGGCAAACAGTTCGCAAGATGATTGAACATTATCTTGAGTTATGTTTGAGTTTAGATATTGCTATCCTCACTTCACTTAGGTGAAGTGGTTGACAGTTCTCCCTATCGTCGGTAATATTGAATGGTGCGTTGCCTGAAGCTTAGTACGCAGCTCGCGCTAAATTTTATCTTTACTACTCTCCACTTGTTTTCTCCAATCCAAAGATAAATACTCGCTAAACCCTTTTCGTATAACACTTAATATTGTTATACCCTACCTACATTTTGTGTGTCCCATCTTTATGAATTTAAGAATTTATTTCGCGAGCTGCGTACTGCACTGATAAATTTGCTCGCATAATTTTATCTCTGTAGAGATTTTTGTATGGGAGATAAAATTTAGCGCGAGCTGCGTACTGGGCTTGACAGCGGAATGTTGCTCGTCATCGCAGTTTAACAGTCTGCAGAAGTGGTTCTTCCATATCCTCGGCAACTACGATATTTCTTTATTCATCTCCACAGGAGCCTTGTATCCTTGGCTTTGACGTTTTACACTTTGGTAAAACTTGCGAACATCATTCCTGGAGTGGCACCTCTCTATATCCTCGATCGAGCGTTTTTCTTGCTCTTTTTTCTTCTTTCTGAAAGGCTGGTGTTTCTGATGATCGTGTAAATAATCGGAGTAGTATCAACTGTCAAGGACAGGTTATCTCAATTTAGCCGTTCGGAGTTGGTATAAAACAGGAGGTCCCGCCATTGTGCAAGAAGTAATAACGCACACATGAATGGTTGTGAGAAAACAGGTCCCTGTGTACTAACGAGCCTGCTGAGCCAAACATTTGTATTTCCAGTTTTTACGAACCGGTGGACGACCGGTGGCGACCGTAAAATGAGCGAAGAGCGCGCGAAAAGTTACCCGAACAAAACACCCATTTTGGTGAAACATTATATCCCTTGCACGTGTTGTTGAACGTCAATGGTGATTTGGCAAAACAGACTGAATAAATGACAGGCAATTTGACAGATGAAGCTTCAACAGTATGGCCGCTATCAACTGTCAAATTTCGGAAGACAAGTTCTGTCCGAACAATTATATGAAGTCCTCGTGTCGTATATCTTGGAGAAAGACTCTATCGTGCGAAGCTTGAAAATGAATGTTCGACATTCAATGAAATAATAGCAGGTTTACCACAAGGAATCGTCATTGGACCACGTTTGTCCCTGCTATTGACACGTGGTATACATTGTGTCTTTTTTAACACAGTAGTTGCCTTTTTTGCTGACGATACTACTGTGCTAGTAACGGGTGATTTTTTAAGAGGTTTAGAACTTTTTTTTGAAAAAAAAAACACAAAAAATTCGAAAAAATGAATGAAATAACCTTGCAATTTGATGTTTAAAGATAATTTCATGCAAATGTTGACCTCGGCTGCGTCTCAGCCAATAATGCCGCCGGCCCATAAACCGCACCAAACAGTGGCTTTTTCGGGATGCATTGGTAGCTGTTACAATGCTTCTGGCTGATCTTCACTCCAAATGCGGCAATTTTGCTTATTTACGTACCCATTCAACCAAAAATGAGCCTCATCGCTGAACACAATTTTTCGATAAAAAAGCGGATCCTCGGCCAGCTTTCCAAGAGCCCATTCACCAAAAATTCGGCGTTGTGGTAGGTCGGCTGGCTTTAGTTCTTGCACCAGCTGTATCTTAAAAGGCTTTACGCCCAAATCCTTCCGCAAAATTTTCCACGTAGTGCTGTAACAAAGGCCTAACTGCTGGGAACGGCACCGAATCGACATTTCGCGGTCTTCTGTCACACTAGCTGATACGGCCGCAATATTTTCTTCACTACGCACAGTACGTAAACGTGTTGGTGGTTTAATGTCCAACAAAGTAAATTTGGTGCGAAATTTGGTCACAATCTTCCGAATAGACTGCTCAGAAGGTCGAGAATGCCGATCATAAAATGGAAGCAGCGCGCGATGAACATTTCGAACCGAGCACGAATTTTGATAGTAAAATTCAATAATTTGCAAGCGTTGTTCATTTGTAAGACGATCCATGGTTAAATTGCAAACCAAACTGAAGCTGTTTGACAGTGACACAAGGTACTAAACACACGTCAGCTGTCAAAACCAGTGTTGCCAAAACCAAACCAGCTAAAAAATCACCCGTTAGTTGGCGCAAACGTCAAAATGCAAAACGCTCTTAACGAGGTCAAATCCTGGCGTATTGCACTTAACGAGAGTAAATCGATTCATAAAGATTTTTTGTATAAACGAACGAATAACTTGTCTGTATTTACAAAAAAAGACTTAAGTCTCACACGATTCACGCGTTATCTGTCACGAATCCCCACTTTTTGATCTTTTGATAAAAACGTATCATAACTCCCTCACATCACCGAAATGTAGTAGATTACATTTTAAAACGTTATATGTGACTTTTCTTTATTTTATTTAAAAATTTCCGTCCCTTTTCATAAAAAAAATGTCATCTTGATTGCCATCAATTTATTACATAATACCTCGCTAAGTAGCCGTGTTTAACTCTTATTGAGCTGCCCACCCAGCGTTGCATTACACTTATATCGAAAACAATAATTAAAAAATCAATTACTTCCACCTGAACGATAGTCACTTGTGTGTGTTAGTGTATAGAAAAAAAAAATCTAAGTAACATGTGCAAAAATATCCTGATTTTCGAGATACCAAACCATACACAACGACCGACCACAGGTATATTATACACATCAGGGTTGGATGACTATAAACGCGACCGATATAGGTGGAGCATTTAAAGTAAATCACCGGACATTTGATGACCACACACACACTGAAAGGCGACGACTAACGTCGCGTCGTCGCTCGGTCGGGTTTATCGCTGCAATGAAAGAAATTGAACGCCACCATATTCTGCGCCGGCTTCTGCTGCTGGTGCATTCAAATTCGCTGTATACGCGTATGTAGCGTGCCGACAGTAATTTAAAAGCCACTGCAATAAATGACAGTCGCTCAGTTGGCTTTTAGTGAACGGCGGTCATCTCAATAAAAAAAAAACCGTTTATACCTATGTGTATGGTTAACCATGCTAAAAACTGCAGACGAAATGTTCAAGTGTGTGTGAGAATATTTTGTATCTGGAACTTTGTAATGACTATGCTCTACCGTTTGGCAGGCCCGCACATTAACATCGATTATAGAAAGGCCTTAATGGGATCATATTCATAGTACGCCGCTATTGCTTTCGGTCTTTTGATCGAATGGGCGTTTCGTTCTAACAAAAGTAGGATTTAGAGTAGATAGCGGTTAGTGTCCTTATCAACATTTTTGTGTTACAAAAAAAGGTCAATCTAGGTGCTTTAAAAAGATAATCTTCGTTTGAAAAAACCATTCGATATATCAAAACAACAGAATTAAAATTTTTGCTCATACTGACATTTTGGAATGTCAACTACTGTCAATTTGAATGGATGTTAGGGATTTCCTTCTACTGCCCTCTGGTGGGATTTTTTGTAGTACAGCGCTCTGCAGAATTGAACTTTATCTGTCAAATATCTCACCAGAGGCATATTCACAACACATAAAAATAAAGAATTTCTTTAACGTTTAACTTCAAAAATAACCACGTGCACTTTTATTTGAAAGACAAGCCCGCGATTGAAGATATATAGGGGTGCCGCTCCATGACCGAGTTTTATAAGTTTTATCAAAACCGGGCATAAAAGGTCTAAAAGATTTTATCGAAATGAACAAGGATCAGTGGCGCAATGGTGGGTGCGATAAACTGCCGCGCAGAAGGTCTGGCTTCGATTACCAGACGTAGCAAAACCTAAATGATTTTTCACTGGCCCCCTACTGGTGATGATCTGACAAATCATTCGCGTAGTTCGGGGCAGTCGTAAAACAGGAGGTCCCGCCATCTTGCAAGAAGAACACACGTACACATGAATGGTTTTGAGAAAGCTACAAAAATTTGTATTTGCATTTTCGAACAAGGGTCACAGTCAATATTGAGATATACAAGAAGCATTTTTCAAACATTTTAACGGCGACGACGAACAATCTCCCGCTGTCAGGCAGAACGAACCATTCAATATTTGCAACGACGATAAACACCCGTCCTAAATGAAGTGGGTATATCAATACCTAAACTTAAGTTTAACAAGGATGCTAAAAATGATGGTATTCCTGCCAAGCCATATGAAGCCGGTGGAGTTGATTTGGAAAGCAGCATACACCCACCCATTGGAAACATTTAGTCGGATGAAAGTATTCCAGAAGAATGGAAGCTCTGTACAATTTGACCGATCCACAGAATAGGAGACCCTATGAACTGCCCCAACTACAGAGGCATAAGTCTGCTCAACATCGAATACAAGATCCCATCTGCCTTAATATGTGTACCCCTGACACCGTTTAATAACAACCTGATCGACCCTTATTTGTGTGGTTTTAGGCCAGGATAGTCCATAAACGATCAAATTTTCAGACTTCGGCAGATCATGAAAAAACCCAAGAAGCCCAAATCGATACCCACCACCTATTTATCGATTTCAAAGCCGCATACGACAGCATTTATAGAGGCGAACTATACAGGGCCATGTCTTGGTATATACCGCCCGTTGTGCAGGATGGAAACGATCTCACCGACACATTCGAAACCAAAAATTTAGGCAAGGGGATGCACTATAGCGTGACGTTTTAAATTTGATTCTTGAGGGGATTGTGCAAAACTCCAGAGCCAACATCTGGAGCACAATCTTCCAAAAATCGGTGCAACTCCTATCATACGCCGACGATATTGACATCATTGGTCGGACTCTGCGTGATGTCATAGCCAGGTTTGCTAGTATACAGAAGGAAGCGGCAAAAATGGGTTTATCAATGAATGAGGGTTATACTAAGTATATGCTGTCAACACGAATGGACACACAACATCGATAAATTGGACAGAACGTCACCATTGACAGATGTAACTTTAGGTAGTACGGGACTTTGTCTACCTCGGCTCCGATATCAACTCTGATAACAACATCTCGTCAGAAATTAAACGAAGAATTACTCTTGCCAACCGCTGTTTCTTCGGGCCATGAAGGCAATTTAGTAGTAAAGCCCTCACTCGAACTACTAAGGAGATCCTATATAAGATCCTGATCATCACAGTCCTGCTCTACGGAGCTGATACATGGACCGGCAAAACTGTGCGGTATGCCTGTTCAGGCCGCCTGTGTAGTTTTACTGGACTGTCATAGCGCATTCGCGCGTTGCGGTGTTGATGTGAGGCACATCATAAGGGGTGAATTTTTATAAGGGTAGTTTTTTTAAAAATTGATTGAAACACTCAACTGTTCAAAATTTTTATTGTAATCGAAAAATAGGCCTTTGCGATTTACGTTTTAAAGACAACTTCAGGTAAATGTTGTCCGCGGCTCCGTTTCAAATGGTCCATTCGGAAGATTCAATTTTGCGTCACTTTTTTGAGTATTTCGACCTGTGTTCCATTACGCGTGTCATGTTATCGTGTAAGTCTTCAATCGTGTTCTGCTTGTCCACATAGACTAACGACTTTACATAACCTCACAAGAAATAATCAAGAGGCGTTAAATTGCATGATCTTGGGGGCCAACTTACATTGTCATTTCAAGAGATAAGCTGCTCACCAAATGCATCCTTCAACATTTCCATTGTTTCACGAGCTGTGCCCAACTAACAATTATTCTTCTATAAGGCACAAAAATGTATTTTCCACAAGCAATTATTTCTATAAGCCTTATATAGTTCTTGTGTACTTGTGTTAGCGAAACTTCTGTAAGGTTGTTTTTAAGCTTCTGGAGATATGTCCACATGTACCATAAGTTAAGATGTTTCGGTAGAACTTCGCACAAGTTAATCCGAAGCATAGCACGTATAGAACTTACGAAAGAAGGCTTAAAAAAGCTAAGGTTAAAAGATCGGAAAAAAAGTGAAAAGATCGGGCCAAGGTGTAAAGATTGGAAAAAAAGGTGAAAAGACTGGGAACCTACCGGAGAATGAGTCAACTCGATTCAACTACTTCGTTGTACTTACTCGTCTTTCATGTTCGAGAGTACAGCCTAGTGGATAGCGTGTTGGACTACCGTGCGAGAGAACTCGAGTTCGTATCATAGTATGATGGGAGTTTTTATATAATTAATTGCATTAAATTTCATACATTCATAATAACGAATTGGGCTTATAAGAGATTGAAATTGGAATTAATAAAAGTAAAGAATAACAATAAGAAAATATGAAAACAAAAAGGAAATAATAAAAAATAATGACGGAATGACTTTTTGCGAAGCCTATAATTTGCTTCTGTATGGCCTTTTATAAGCAAACAAAGTTATTTCTTTAAGGCTTGTTAGAAGTATTTAAAGAAGTCTTATAGAAGTAAATAGCTCCCTAAAAATGCACCAAATATTTTTCCATAAGACTTCCTACAAGTAATATTGCTGGAAGGGAAATAGCTTCGATAGTGCTTTATCGAAGCGAAATTGTTAGTTGGGTGTGGCATGTGGCACCGTCTTGATGAAACCAAAAAAAGACTCGTATTATAGCTCGATATCGTTCGCCGTTGACGGTAACGTTTCTTCCACGGTCGTCTTTGAAGAAAAGTGGACCGATGATGCCACTAGCCCATAAGCCACATCAAACTGTCGTTTTTTCAGGATGCATTGGTAATTCTTGTATGGCATGTGGCTGTTGATCCCTCCAGATGTGACAGTTTTGCTTATTTACGTATCCGTTGAGCCAGAAATGAGCCTCATCGCTGAACACAATTTTTCGATAAATCAGCGGATTTTCACATTTTTTATGGAGCACGAATGTTGATAGTAAATTGCAATAATTTGCAACCGTTGCTCGTTTGTTAGTCTTTCCATGATTAAATGGCAGAGTATACTGAAAACTTTTCACTTTGACGGATGACGTTTGGACACCATTACTAACCAGTGCTGCCAACCTGAACAACTTAGCTCTAAATAAATCGCCCGATAGGTTGTGTGTTTTCGTCGTTAGACATTTTAAACGAAACTCGTCTGCGCTCATATAAATTTCACTACGAACTGAAGGCCTGATGTTACACTCCGGTTCTCTTAAACACAGGCGGCCTGAACAGGCAAAACTATTGAATTGTCGATTTTTCTTCGAGCGCTTATGTTCAGGCCAAAATAACTGACAACTTTATCATACACAGTTTCAGGTATAACTGCTGTTCAGGCCAGGCATACCGCACAATTCTGCTGCGTGTGTGTAGCCTTTAGACAAATTTTGTAATAAAGGTTCGTAGGTAGGTGGTCAGAGTAGAAATGCACCACGATAGGTGGAACTCGTGCATCTACTCGGAATGCTTAGATATTGCCAATGGGACTCCTATAATGGAGTTAATATTTGAATCTATCATCTGTGGTTCGTATCATTTCAATTCTTTTACTTTTTAGTCTCTGCTTGAGGTTCGTGTCCCGGTCCCAATGAAAGACAGACTTTGTATTTGATTGTGATTATTGTAGACTGGTCATACGAGAATACTTGCCTCCTATGTGAGGAGTTGATATTTTGTTCATAGAGGGCTAATGATCCAAACTTAACAAATCAATTATGATTTAAAATATTTAAGGTTCGCTTGTTTAAAAATTAGAAAATCGTTTTGGAATTTAAGAGCCTTTAAATCGAAATGCAATCAGATACAACAAGGCAGAATATCAGTAGGCAAGTCGACAGGAATCGACAGGAATAATAACCACTAGACTGGTAGAATCTTCACCCTTAAGTATAGCAAAACCGAAGACCAGAATGGTCATTACTCATTACAACGTTATCCAAATTAAAGGCGATTTTAGTTCTCGCGTTAGCACAGTGAAGCAAATTATCCATTTCTTTCGTTATATTGAAGTCATCAGTGTTAAACTAGGTGTGCTATCGTGTGAAGACATTATCTTCATACATGGCTAACTGATTGCTGTTATCCTTAGGATACAACATCTACATTTATTTAGATACATTTACTGATATGCTGAATGTAGTTAAAGTAAACTTATAATTGACGATAAATGGATTTTTAATTAATTCCATGAAATCTAAAAGCTGACGAACACACTTTATAGTCAAGTCTAACGTGTTGAATTACCTATAATGGCTTTCGTCAGTTTTTAGTTTACAACTTTTTAATATTTCAACATGGGAAAACAAGCTGACATGTAGCATTTGCAGACTCAAGTGTGAGCATGACAATTATTCAATTAACGCGTGGATTTGAATGGTCGCAAATTTATATCTTTACAGCATTTAAACGTAAATTCAAGTATGTTGACTTCATTTCTTGAAGAATTGGATTATGTTAACCTTTAAACCTAAATTCTCTTTTTCAATTCGCCAAGTTGTTGAATACGATAAGCCCATATGCTGAGATCGGCGTCGAATGGATTGCTCACAGTATTCAGCCATAATAGTCGCTACAGGCACAATGTTCTCCTCACTACGGTTTGGATGTTTTAGGTTTTAGGACGCGTGTTATCCAATACGAATTTGAGGTTGGTACAGGGAATAATGGACTCTGAAAGTCGATGATGTACACCATAAGTTGCTTGAAGCGCATAGAAGCACAGAACTCCTTATTTCCATAATACTTGTTTACTTACTTAAGTGGCGCTACAGTACTGGGCCTCAACCAACATGCCTGTCCAATTAGCCTGGTTATTAGCTTACTTCCTTCAGTTACGCACTCCAAGTTGGTTGAGGTCGGTTTCAACTTGTGCGCACCACTTAAGGCGAGGTCATCCTCTACTGCATCCGACGTCTGGCTGGAAATCGAAGACTCTACGAACTGGTGTGGGGTTCATAGTAGATATAGTCTTTTTATTCTTAGGCGTTTAATTGCTTGACAACAATTATTTTTTCATATGATTTGGAAGCTAGCCCAAACTATACTACATTTGAATTGGAAGCGAAGTTCAAATTAGATGAACGTAATATAAGCTGATCTTTGCAATCATCTGTGTTCAGATTAAAATTCCTTTAAAATACCTTGATGACCTGTTGTTCGAATATGTCAGTGCATCTCATAAAGGTTTTATAACTTTGTTAAGCCTAACTTAGACTTCTGCCAAATGATAGGGGTGCCTCATTGAAATGACACGTTCTTTTCCATTCTCACCTTCTGCGGGGAAGACTTTACAAATAGCTTATCAAGGTATAGGCAACTAGTGGAGTTTGAAAGTAGGAGATCCAATTTTCGATGCATTTTTCCAACATTTGTGACCACATATCCCCACAGAAAATAGTCAAGTGGCGTTTAATCACACGATCTTGGAGGTTAATTCACAGGACCAAAACGCGAAACTATGCGCTCACCGAATGTTTGCTTCAACAAATCAATTATGGTACGAGCTGTGTGACATGTTGCGCCGTCTTCTTGAAACCACAACTCCTGCATATCATGGTTGTGCAATTGATGGCTCTGTAGCGGTCACCATTGACTGTAACGTTCTGGCCAGCATCGTTTTTAATGAAGTACGGATCAATCATTCCACGAACCCATAAAGCACACCAAACAGTTAGTTTTTGTGGATGTACCGGTGTCTCAACTTACACTTGAGAATTATCTTCACTCCAAATACGGCAGTTTTTTTTTTTTACTGATTTACTGATTTAGCCAAAAGTGAGCTTCATTGCTAAACAAAATTCGCTTATGAAAATTGGGATCAAAGGCAATCTTGTTTTGGGCCCACTCACCGAATCTACTCCATAAAGTGGATGGACACGTATCCGATTCCTGTGCACGATGGCGGATAGACTTATTCTGGTCTTCTTCAACGCTACGTTCTACAGCAGAAATGACTTCTTCTGTACTCACTGTACGACGTCTCGGTGGATGCGTATTATCATTTAAAGTAAACGTGGTGCAAAAACGTTCCATACTTAATCGAATTAATTGCCCTGATAGACGATTATGTTGACCGTAAAATAGACTTAGTGCGGATACGTATTTCAAACAGAACCATAATCTTTAAAATATATTTGCACAATTTGGAAGCGTTGTTCAGACGTCATGTCAGTCTCATGTTAAAATGCCAAGCCAAACTAAAAATAAATCACTTGAGAGCTGACAAAATGGGCGCCAGTTAAAATAGTGTTGCCAACTTAAGGTTCTATACCTCTAAAAAAAACAAAACACCCGTTATTATGGCTTTGTTAACATCGGTCTTTCTCGGTTCCTCACAAAAAAATAGTCCAAAAGGGTCAAATCGCAGCTTCGAGGCAACGATCCAGGATGATTTGGGGATTTGGTGCGCAAAAGATCGATTGTAGCACGGGGCGCCATCCTACATGAACCAGAGGAAGTCCAAATTCATGTGTTCAATTTCAGTAAAATTAAAGTCGTTTAACATGACTCTGTAACGACCACCGTTGACCGAAACAATGTTCCCAGCCTTATTTTCGCAGAAAAATGGTCCAATGATGCCACCACTCCATAAACTACACCAAACTGTCAATCTTTGTTGATGCATCGGCTTCTCGATAATAACGTGCGGGTTTCCCAGCCCCAATGCGTCAATTTTGTTTGTTAACGTAGCCGCCGAAATGCAAATTCGCCTTGTCAAAAAAATATGATTTTTAGCCATAAATCGTTGTCCAATTTGCTGCTTTAAGGCCCAAATTGCAAAGCGATAACGAAGTGGATGGCCTTCAATTGCTGAGTTAATTGTTTCTTGTGCGCGAATAATTCGAGATATTTGTGCGGAATTCTCCTCAGAATTGTTGAGCTGTTGAGATCGATGGCGAGTTGATGTTCATGAATTGAATCTCACACTCTCGGCTATAGCAGCCACATTCTCGCCTGTGCGCACCGTACGACGACGGGGACCATGAGTGTTGTCCACTAGCATATCAGTCTCACGAACTTTTTCCACAAACTTGAGTATAGAAGGAGCGGTGGGTGCTGCATTTCGGCTAAAACTTCTTTTTGAAATAAGGCACTGTTTGGGCTACACAGCACTCACTTTGGAAATAAGTTTTCAATATTTCCCAACGTTAATCGTAAAGCGACTCATTGCGTTCCGCGGAGGTATGCGTATGATACTGACTTTCTGTCAAAATTTCGAGCGGGAAACATAGCTGTCGCTGACTTTGATTTAACCTATGATTTAAAAAGAAACCCACCCAGTATAACGTATTTGCTAAAAGTTGTTCGACACTCTTTGTGCGATACAAAAGTTACTGCGACTGAGCCCCGTATTAATAACAAAGTCATATTCGATGGAGGATATGTGGACTAACTAGTCTGGAAAGAAGCATTTAGAACTTCAATAAAATGTTCCTTTTGAAAAGATGTTCTGGGAATAATAGTTTAGTTTAATTTAGTTTTATTCAACCAGTTTTTAAATTTGATACAATTTAATACAGACCTGCGAAGCCATGGCTTATTTGCAGGTGATTGTGTTATTAATTTTTGTGTCTAGTCATCAAAATGAGCTACGAGTTATTTAACTATATAATTATGTTACTTTACTTTAGATTTCAATTGGTATTTATATTCGTTTTTGTAGAACTTATATTTACATAATAGAATTAAGATTTATAGAGTATCTTCTAAAAAATATTGTTTTATTTTTCTTTTTCTCTTTTTGACATCAATGACATTTCTAATGCTCTAGGGAAGACTATTTAATATAAAAGGAATAGTGTACATTAGTTGTCTTCTGCCGTAGGCGTTGTAGAGCTGTGGTAGCTGGTACATTCCTTCCGCTCTTCTTCTGGTGTTAAAGGCATGATTTATTGGTATCCGGAATCGTTGATCATCATAAAACTTAATCGCCGCCGTCATTTTGAAGATCTGATTGACACACTGCCACACTGCTTGCTGTTGTTTGTGCGTCTCCTCTTGTTGATATCAGATTTATAGCCCGATCTTGAATGTTTTGCAGTTTTTGAATATGTGTCTGCGCCGCCCCTCCCCAAGCTAGTATGTTGTATCTAAGTCTGGATTCAATTAAAGCGTGGTATACCAGCTTTTGCACGCATGCTGTTAATTTGTGTTGCAGACAAGACAACGCAAATAGAGACCGTCTTAGCTTGTTCCTCAAATCGTTGATGTGCGGCTCCCAGAGAAAATTGTTGTCAACAGTGATACCTAAGTACTTATACGTAGACACTATAGTCCGTACCAAATCAGTTGGCCAATCTACTGCGCAGGTTTCTTAACATTTATTTTACAATATCTTAAATTTCTCTTATATCCTCTCTCTGCGCAATCGACCGTTGGCCAACTGTTTTGGCAGTTGAATGTATTAAGCCTGATTTCTGCTGCCGGGTATTGAGGACTGCGAATGTGCATTACTTTTGTTTTTGATGCATTCAACACAAGTCCATTGTCATGGCACCACTTACTTATTTCGTTGAACTCGTTCTGCATCATCCTCGTTGCCTCGTTTATATCTTTGTGACATACGACTATTGCGGTGTCGTCTGCGTATGCGAATGGAACACTTTTCTTTAGACATTTCAGCATTCCATTTGTCTATAATATGAAAGTAGAGGACCGAGCTTGGAACCTTGCGGAACCTCATACTGGACCCCATATTCGGTGCTGCAGCAGTTCTTAATTTTAACACGATAGGTCCTCCCTGTCAAATACTCCCTTAACCAATCTATCAGCTTTCCTCGTAATCCCATTCATTCTAGGGTATTTATTAACTTGTTGTGATCGAGGGTGTCAAATGCTTTGCTAAAGTCTAAAAATAAGACAAGGACATGGTGTCTTTTAGCAAGGTTGCTGTTACTATATTCGAAAAATCACCAAGAAGTTTATTGGTTGATTTTCCCTTCTGGAACCCGTAAATAGAGCTCCTCCATAGAAAAACTGGTATGCAAGTGGGAACCCTGCTTTTAATTCCCCAACAAGTTGACAGTTCCTCTTATGTATTTGTTTTCCATCGGTACTTTCTACCGATAAAAAACTTTTGTTTTGATCGTATTGTGAGATAGAATGACAAGCAAACGGTTTTTGACAAACGATGAGTTATACCTCACATAAACTACCTTGACTCCAGGTTTTGTAAGTCTACTGGTACTCCAAGTAAAAAAGTGATTATTAATAGGATGAGTGATAACGTTATTACTTGTGATGACCAATCTAACCTATTGACATTCATATTTGTTTCTGGGGGTATTATTAAAATGGTATTACTTGCAATTTGCTGCAACTACACGGAAAACGTCATGCAATTCGTGTATCTATTACCAGCCCTATAGAGTGCAATTGCATCTCGAATTCAACTCTTCAATATTCCATATTCTATCTATCCCAATACTATACTTAGATACGTGAATTTCAAAATAAATTAAAAAAAAAAAACAACAATTCCACTCAATTTAGTTGCCTTAAAATGCACGGACCAAAATTGAAAAAGCAACCCATAGCAATTAGAAAAATACCAATCCGATTCGAACCGTTCAACCTACATAACATTTTAATTCGATCGATTTGGCCAACATGACAATTGTCTCTCGAAAACGCATCACGTACATGTCCCGAAAGTGGCAATCACTTAATTTCCTCCAATCACTCTCGTTCGCCTTATGCCTTGACCCTACAATTTCACCCAGAGACAGCTAATCAGCTCCTATAATTCGGTTAGGACCGTTTCTTTCTCCGCAGAAGAAAAAAACACAACACAACACAACAACAACACACGAATAATGACAAAATTATAACAATTCATTTTGATTTGGCACATTCTGCAGACGTTCTCCTTTGAATTGCCGTCCATTTTACTATTTTACCTTAAATGGCAGTAATAAGTGAAATTAGTGGGACCACTATCTCTCTGCGCCATGTAAATGGTATACCATGGCAAGGTTTCTAAGAAGAGGAATAACAACAGCAAAAGGGAGAGAATAGCAAACGACTTTTTGTACAGCGTTCGCCATATGAGTCTGACGTGTGTAGGAATGGGTTCCTTGAATCTGTTTTTGGTCGTTTTGCCGCCACCGTCTGGGGGTAAGACCCCCCTCCACGGCCAACTGTACACTCAAGGTCTGTAGATAATAAGAAAATTATACATATTACACATACCCCCCGAAAAGCGGTTGTTCTCTGCAATCCCTTATTATTTATGGTTAACTGTAAAAGCATTCGAGAGGGTATGCTTCTGGCTTGTGGGGATAGCGGGGGGAGACCCTGAATGACGTGGAAATATCCTTGTGAGAAATAAGACGAAATTGCGATCTCTCCACAAACCGAGTATACAAAACTGTTAGGAAGATATAGAGCCATAGCTCTACTTGCCTCTATACTTGGTGAAAAGAAATGGAAGAATGCGAAAAGAATGCCAGCAATTTGGGGCTTTCAAATGTGTTTTTCCTGGCCCTTCCTTTATCGCCGTTCCTGAAAGTTCAACTATTGGTTTTTTTTTTCTTTCGTTGTTCGCCGTCTTTGTCTTTTATATTTTTTTTCGTCCTTTCTTTCTTTTGGACGAACCGAACGGTTTATAGTCGAGCTCTTATAATCTGCTAGGAGTTCGCTATCTTCAACCCGTGTATTTAGACTTTTGTCGGAGTTCTTAAGCGAATTGGGGGAGGGTGAGTGTTGGGTGCAAAACGGATAACCGGGCTTTGCTGGGAGAAACAAAAAAAAAATTGGAAAGAAAGGAAGGACTTGTTGGGGAGTTTCTCTTTATGGAGATACTTTTAGTGAATTACCAAACGATGGCAGAGGGAGGATACCAAAAAAAAAAGGATACAAGCAAATGGAATGAAAAAAAAAGTTATAGAGAAATATTGATTTTTTTCACTCGCGTATTGCTTTCTTCGGGATAGTTTGAGGGGTGGAGGGGTGACTATGTAACAGCAATACATTAATCCAACGAATTGTAATAGGAAATGCTCATTCTATCAATCGACTTTGATGGGCATATCTAATTGTGTACCCACCTATATATGGTCATATATGTATAAGAAATCGAAAAGTAATGTTTGATTATTCAGATACATATTCAAGGAGCAATGTAAAGTTCGTTTTATTTTGTATCTCAGATAATTGGTTGTAAATTTGATTCTATGCAGGTTTAGGAGTAGAGGTCCACAATTTATAGACTGTTCCAATTTCTGCAATGGCTGCGAAATATTAATTAAAACATAATCACCCCAATCGAGGTATCCCTTTGGAGCAATTTCCTAAACGAAAGCCAGTTCCAATCGGAACTAAATTTTCATTTGAGGTATCCGTTGCGGAATATTAAAAAAGGATACACAATCGCGTTCGATTGATTCCGCAGCAATTCTACATCCTATAACTTCGGATTAAATTCAACGCATAACTTTCAAAAATTGTTGACTTAACGCATATCACCGATGCTAATCAAAACGGATGCATTGGCAGATAATTCTTTGATTTCGCACATATCGTAGAACAATTTATTCTGAACAGATACCTCGATAGGGATAAATATGTTCTATTGATCAGGTTTTGTAGGTTTTAATCCGCACCAAAAACTTGAGTTTTCACACAAATGATGGGCTTAGTGGCGCGATGTCGATGGTCTCAACGGAGATCACAACCAGAGAAGCATGGTGTAGCAAAACCCCACCAAACTGCCAAAACGGCCTAAAGTTGTATACAGATGGTTCTAAAATGGACTCAGGGGTAGGAGCTGGCATACATGGACCAAATAGAAACATCTCATTACCTTTGGGAAAAAAACCCTAGTGTATTCCAAGCTGAGCTCCATGCCATAATAGAATGCGCAAACCTAATACATAACTCAGGTATTAAAGGCGCAAACATCCACATATTCACGGACAGTCAGGCAGCTATAAAAGCCCTTAGCTCACACATTATTGACCCCAAATCAGTACTACACTGCTCCAATTCCCTCCAAACACTCAGTTCCAGGAACAAAAATAGACTATGGTGGGTCCCCGGACATAATGGGATTGAAGGTAACGAAAAGGCTGATGAACTAGCCAGAAAAAGTTCGGAAACCCCCTTGATTGGACCTGAACCCTTCTGTACAATCCCCAAATCAGCCATAAATCTGGTTATACAAAACTGGGAACAAAACAAATGTTTTTCATACTGGGAAAACTTCCCAGGCCTAAGACAGGCCAAAAGAGCTTTTCAGACCTTCAAAGCAGATGCCAATAAGATACTAAATCTTCGCAGGCACGATATCAAAAACTTAGTAGGCTACCTAACTGGTCATCATGGTCTGCGATATCACCTAAATAAAATGCATCTAGTTGACTCACCGGAGTGCAGACTATGTCTAGAAGAAGACGAAACAGCCGAACATATCATATGTGAATGCCCGGCCCTTTACGTTATGAGAAGGGAATCTTTCTTCAGGGAATTTTTAAGTCCCGAAGAACTAAGAAAATCTTTGGCTAAAGTATTATCAGCTACATTAGGAAAGTAGAAGCGCCACTAACCTAAAAAAAACATCTGCATCTGCAGGCAAGTCAGAATTAAAAAAAATATATAGTGGGGCGATGGTAAGTGCGATGAACTGCCGCGCAGAGGATCTGGGTTCGAATCGCAGCCGGAGCAACATCTTAAATGCCCTTTCAATGGTTCTTCTCTTGTGATGATCTGTAAGATCATTCGCGTAGTAACAATAGTCAACGAAATCTGATCGAAACTCAGTCATTCGGATTCGGTATAAAGCAACAGGTCCAGCGATCATGCAAGAAGTACACACGCACACATTATTGGTTGTGAAAATAAGCTTGCCCTGGCTACTAATAAGCCTGTTGGACTAATAAATTAATTTCTAACTTTCATCCAAACCATAATTTTTTTTTAAATATGTGTTCAGATCGAGGTTTTAAACAGGACAGCCTTGATCTTTTCCTCTGAGCTGTCAGTTTCAAAACGTGAGTCATGACTTACATTTTCATCATAATGAAGTTCTTTTGTGTTTCGACAAAAAACCACGTTTTTCTATGGATAATAGCTACTATGGGTTAGGCTTTACAAATCGTTTTTTTTTTTCTAGGAAAACGGCCCCAAAAAGTGGGCGTGGATTGAAATAATCTGTAGAAAAAATGTTCATCGAATTATTCTCGAAATATTTGCATCGAAAGGTACCAAAAAACGAAAGGTTCAGGAAAACTTTATGCTGACGAAATATAGGTATTGAGAATTTCTAATTATCTTGCTTTTTAAAATTCCATTCGGATTGAACAAAAAGAACACCTATATTGGGAAGTGGGTTTTAAGTTATATAGAGGCTTTTTTTTTAAACGCGAAACATCTAACACAAAAAAAATCCAATATATCGCGAAATCTTTATTATTAAGCTAAAGAACCATTCATGGCATTTACTTTTTAAAGAAAATCCCTTTCAAATGTTGGCTGCAACTGCGCCGTAGCCCTTCCATTCGGACGTTCCAATTTTCTATAACGCGCTCGATCATATTCGTCGGTATCACGCGAATAACACGGGTAATAGTGCCTTCACACCGAACCGAAAACTGAGTTTTCTGAAACCTTCATCGAAAACCGAGTTTAACCATACATTGTCCGTTCTCAAAACCTAGTAGGTTACGACGTAACCTTTTCATAATCACATCGCAGACGTCATCTCGTTGCAGGTTGTTGGAAAGAACACACCTTTTCATACATTCTACACGTGTTCCACACGTCCCACAAGACAGCTGATGAGCTCGCTGTCAAAACAATTTTTTTTTGCAGAAATTTACACACCAGATGAAATAAAAACAAAACAAGCGGCGGGCTTGAGAGTCAAAAACTGTTGTCAAAATCTTTAGATTTGTTTCATTTTGAACTTCAAATGCTAATATTAGTTTGATTATATTAGAATTCATTTTATTATTCAATTACAATATTTTCACACACAAATGTTGCAGCTAGTATCACAATTCACACTTTACAGCTGATTGAAATGTCAAACGAAACCTGGTCAGAGTCGGTGTGAAAGCATCCAGTGGTTTACGTAAACTTTTTTCCAAAAACTCAGTTTATGATTCGGTGTGTAAGCACTATTATCCACAAACACCTTATAGTGCTTTCACACCGAACCGAAAACTGAGTTTTCGCATAAAAATACCTGAAACCTTCATTTGCAGTTTTCAAAAACTAGTAGGTTACGCCGAAACCATCTCGAAATCGCTTCGCAGACGTCATCTCGTTGAAGGTTGTTGAAAAGAACACACCTTTTCATACATTCTACACGTCCCACAAAACAGCTGATGAACTCCCTGTCAAAACAAATGTATTTTTCTCATTTCATTTCAACTGTGGCTCTGGCTTGTGAAAAATATAATATAATGGAAATTAAAAAAAAAAAAAAAACAAAAAGAAGAAGCTTTGGTGTGCAGAAGCCCGAAGATA
The DNA here is from genome assembly GCA_932526625.1 of Rhingia campestris. Lineage (NCBI taxonomy): Eukaryota > Metazoa > Arthropoda > Insecta > Diptera > Syrphidae > Rhingia > Rhingia campestris. The sequence goes on from OW052183.1 coordinate 36,175,363, forward strand.
ACTGAAACCGTCCTGTACTCAGCAGACGACAGCAGACGAACGAAGCGTATACATTGCGATTGCGATTCTCTTTTCCAATGAAATATATTTTCTATAATTTGTGTCTTTCTTTTCCAAACATTGTAATTCACTACAAAGTATCTCAAAAGTACGACGAGACATTCTGAAGTGTTGTTTAAAATATTCTTCGTTGTTCTTAACCACTTCTTTTTCCCAGAATGTAGTATTGCAGCTATGAAATGTCAAACGAAACCTGGTCAGAGTTCGGTGTGAATCATCAATTATAGTTTTGGAAAACTATTTGCTGAAAACTCAGTTTTCAATTCCGTGTGGAAGCACTATTATACTTTACAATATCAAAAAGTCTTACGGTGTGATATTGTATGATCTTGCTGGCCAATGTACTATGGTCCGAACGTGAAAAAGATTGTTCATCGTAGCTTGGATTTCAACTAAAATGGAAAGAACAACTGTTCATTGTGAGTTTTATTGAGCTGCTAATACGCGGCCATATTTAAGTGGCCGAATTTGCAAAACAACGCCTATTCGTTAGCAATATTGAGATCGGTTTTACCTATAAAAGTGAGGAAATAGTTAATAATGGCGTTCCAATCAGCAGTCTTTGAAATTTCGAGTACACATAAAAAGCTTTGAAAACGTCAAGAAGGCATGTGGATCCTGTGCAGTGACTTCAAGCACATGAATTCAATAAAACTCAAGTAGGCCCATTATTCGTCAGCACTGGGGTACTCATCCAAAGCTGTGGCTAGTATTGTGGATGCGAGTAAACAGCTGGGTTAATCTTGACGACATTCGCTGTCAACGCGTTAGGTCTTTACCTAAGAAATCTCTTGCATCCGCTGAGCCCTCATATTTAGACCCAGAGTTCATTGACAGTGGGACACTTCTGCAATTCACTGGCCAGCATTCTAAATTCGATTTTCCAGAGTGCAGCGCGGGTGATCTTGACGACATTTCTTTTCAACTAGTTAGGCCTAAGCTCAGAAATTCTCTTGTATCTGAATTCAGATTTCATCTGGATATATTCAAAGCTTGATCCATATATTGTGGGTGTGATTTCTCGCCATTCAGCGGTTCGTATTCGCGGTTAAGGCATTAGGCCATAAACCCAAGCTAAACCCGCTGTATCTTTATTGCGGTGACGTTTTGAAGTAGATAGAACATGTCTGCTTATAAAAGCAAATTATGGGGAATACCGGAGCTAAAGTAGGTGTATATTATATGTCCCTTGAATCCGTTAAAAATGCAACGCATTTAGGTCCACTCCTTTATTGAGGAAACCTTGCGAAAATATTTTGAAAAAAATAAAATTTTTGAAAATAAAATCGAAAATAGGACTAAATCAACCTTTTAAACATGTCAATCTCGATGTATTTTGGATTCTCTAGGTTGATACAGGAGACCTTTAGCATATATGGACGAGTATGTCGAATAATTGACTTTTAATTTCTGAGATAATTTGTGAAGAGGTGGAAAAGGTGTAAGATAAAGGAACGAACTACACAATGTAAAATCTCTGGACTCTATAGTCATTCAGTTCCAGTACTAAACACTGGCGGATAGGATGAAAAGAAAACAAATGTATTATTATGGCTCCTTCTTAGTAGCCATACGCATCCTGTATCGTAGCGAGTTGGAACTTATGTGGTTTGACTATCACTCAATTCGACATCATTTCGTAGTCCTTAATCTGATCAGACATTTTCTTTGGGAAAATACGTTTTGGCCGAAATGAAACACATACCGCGCCTGCTTTATGCTAGTTTGTGCAAAAAGTTCCTGAGACTGGTATGCTATTGGATAACACTCATGGTCCCCAATTCATGAACATCAACTCACCATCTATCTCAACAGTTCACGCACTAGTCTGAGATGAATTCAGCACAAATATCTCGGATTATTCGCTTACAACGTCCAATTGACTCAGCAATTGAAGGCGCACGACCATCCGCTTTGTTAGTTTGGGCCTTAGAGCATATTGAATTGGACAACGATTTTGTGCGAAAAATCATCTTTTCCGACGAAGTTCAGTTTCATCTCGGCGGCTACGTTAACAAACAAAATTACAGTATCTGGGGATCGAAAAACCGGCATATAATTGTCGAAAAGCCGATGTACAGTGACAGTTTGGTGCGGATGGTGGTTTGGTGGCATCATTGGACCATTTTCCTTCGAAAATGAGGTCAACGGTGGGCGTTGCAGAGCAATGTTAACGGACTTTTTTTATACTGAAATTGAAGACCTGCATTTCTACCACTTCTTATTCATGCAGGATGGCGCACCAAACCACACAGCCCATGCCACAATTGATCTTTTGCGCACCAAATTCCTAAATCGTGTTTTCAGCCATAATAGCGATGTCAATTGACTGTCTCGGAGCTGCGATTTGACGCATTTGGACTGTTTTTTGTAGGGAACCGTAAAAAAACCTATGTTATGCCAACAGTCCGGAAACGTTTCAAGCACTTTAGGCCAATATCATCCAAGCAATCCGTAAAACCATCAACAAGGTCTTGGAAAATTAGAGTGACAGAATGCGCAACTGCGAGGCAGCCACTTGAACCACGTTGTGCTGCATAATCAATGGGAATGTTTGCTCTTATTAATAAATACATGGAAAAATGTAATTTTGTTCATTTAATTGCATTTTTAAAAAGAAATTTGTATTTGGTCCAACAGTTGTAAAATATGAACTTACGGTCGACAAACAAACTTAAGCTTGGCAGCTAAATCATCCTTGGCGTTCTAGTTATTTGCAAAAGTCAGTACATATAATCATATCCTTAAAGGATGCATTAACATTGCAAAGTACTTCCCCATACTTGCTTTTTGAGTAACCCCTTGAGATCGCTACAACCCACTCTACGACTACAAAAGTCACCTGAAGTGTCGAAGCCTAATTTTCAGCTTAGCACAGCTTTCATATCCACTCAAGTGCAGCCTACATCGTAATCCCCTTTTAACCTCTGCATACACCTATATCCGTTTTCCATTGCTCACCTTCATTTTGTTTCAAATTAACAAACCAAGGATATACGGACAACAAAAAAAAACCACAACACAATTGCACAAGTCAGTCAACATGACACCCAAAACAAAGGGGATTATCAGACTTTGACAGAGGATAAATTATAATCCTTCGCCTATACCAAAAACTACGCACGCTGAACAACACTGTGCCACACCTTCATAATTAAATTATGAACAACCAACAGCAACAAAACTATGACGAAGGAAAATCTCAAGCTGTTCGACCATTTTTTTGGGATTGGCTCACATCCCAGGTCATCGTCGGTATAGATACTCTGACGCTCTTCCTGTAATCCCTCAAAATACCAATGCCAAGGCGCAGCAACAACAACACCCCTTAAGAACCCCCGAAAACCAAAAAAGATTGCAAAACCCTAGGATATTGATTACATTACACATCAACCCCTGCTCCTGAGTGTATGTTGAACAACCTTATGTTGTAATTATGAGATCAAGTGGGCATGGCTAATCGATTTCACCCCATGGTGAGGTCCTTTACCCCTGACTGCATACATACACCTTTTGTCTGCCACATTGTTTACCTCACACCCCGAGAGAATGACAATAAAAACACCATTATGCATAACGTTCTGCGAGTACATTCATTCGACAACAAAAGGACAATGAAATCGAAATTTAACGAGTCCTTTTTTTTCCAACAACTCGACAATTAACCCCAAATATCGCTTACAATATTAATTTCCTAATCGTTTGACACTTTTTCATTTTGATTGACACTCTTGTCTGTTTCTTGTCATTTGCAGTTTAAAGCCCCCACCAAAAGATGGCGTCACCAAGAGCAATCCATCAAAGCGACATCGGGAGCGACTGAATGCCGAATTGGATCTGCTGGCGTCACTGCTGCCCTTCGAACAGAATATTCTTAGCAAATTGGATCGACTGAGTATACTAAGGCTGTCTGTTAGTTACTTAAGAACGAAAAGTTACTTTCAAGGTAAGTCATTGGAGATATGTATCTCGAAATACAAAAAAAGAACAGACCATCACACCACATCCGGTTGCCTAAAAAAACGCGTTACCATAAATTGCTTTTAATTAGTTTGACAAACAGTCTCGACAATTTGTCAAATTTTCACCGCGTGCCCTCGGACGAACGTCAATAATTATTTTTGACATATTTTTCGACTGAAACTGTTTGCTTGGAGATTGCTTTCTAATTTTTTGTTTACTGTTTGTTGTGCGGTTAAGTTGTAGGACACAGTTTTCGAATAATTTTCGAGAAATGTCAAACGATTGTCAACACATGGGGTGAGAACATATAATGACGAGAATGGCTGTGCAAATCTTGGTCACGTGTCGAACATAAAACAGCGGTGCCGGACGGGGTTAGCGATTGAATTGAGGATTCTTTGGTTAATAGATTTCCTGAATTGTCCGACATCTGACCGGTTGTCGAAGGATGGAATAGAGTGCACGGTTGGGATGGGCCTAATTGCTGTGCGATGTGCAATGCCATTCACAGTGGCGTCGAGAGTTAGAGTGAGGGGTAGACGATTTTTACACAATATTGCTTCTTTTTTAATATTTTGAAAAAAATAGGACCCCTAAAGTTGCTATTACACTCCAAAACCTAAATCAGAAACTTAAGATAACGATATAAAGGAGTCAAAAACTACTTTCCAATCGTTCGAGGTTAACACTAGCTACAATTTCTCTGTCGATATTTTGTATGCCTGTACATTGGGCTCAATGGCATTATTGTTCCTAAACGTATCCTTTTTAGACTGTAGGCATATTGTCTGTTTGTGAGGCTGCATACCTATAAATCTTTGGAGTTGATTTCGAATGCCAAAACATTGAAATCTTTCTCGTCAGAATTGCAGTATGGCGTAAATCCAATAGGGTGAAATTGAATGCACCAAAAACATAGGGCCGTCATCTATTCTTAAAGCAAAACCAAAATCGACAGCCATTATCCATGAATTCCTATTGCCATTTGCATTATAACTAAAAACCAAATAGCTCTCTACGATCGGTATCTGTGTGTTTAAGTTGAAACGAATAATATTCGAAGTCAATAAAAACGCAGCTAAATAAAAGTGAGAAATATTTCATCCCTGCTGATCTAGCCATAACGTATCTAGGCTGTAAGCTTAATTTCAACGCTCATGACTAGTCGTGAGAAAATTGGATCGACTCAGTATACTAACGCTTCTAGTTTTCTTGTTTTTTTTTTAGTCGGAACACAAACTTATTGGAGACATACCCATAGCGAACTCCCTAGTATCGCTCAAACATTGTTGAAATGTTTTCTGCCATCCTATGCGTTATCGTTACCCCCACGGGGTTTATTATAAGCCCCTCAAAAGAAAATCATTAACACCCGTGGCTGTTATTGCCTTTGGAAATTGCCATTCTGTCTAAAACTCTCAAAGAAAGCTAATTATAAACCAAACATTTAAGGGGCAAAAACGTGAAAACAAATAAATTTAGCATACACCCAATCCCGCACGCAACCCTAATCCAACCATGAGCCCAAGCAGGGGACACTTCGTATTCAAAATCTGAATACCTCCAAAAACCCACCCATCCCAAATCCAACAGTTGGCCCTAGCAGGGGGGTTCTTACTTGAATACATTCTAATGCGAGTTTGGATGTATTCAAAGTTTGAATACGGAGTGTGGGGCCATGATGTCCCCAGGAACCCCCGTGCATGGGCTAACTGTTGGATTTGGGTTGCGAGCAAGTTCGGATGCATGCAAAGAAAATAAGCCCCACAACCAGAAGGCATTAACAATGCCTTATTTCGAAAAGGAAATAATCCCTGCGGGGAATGTTTCCTTTTTTGGGAATTCACTGCACCGAGATTCCTACCTATGAATCTGACTTGTATCTACGTTTTTGGTTTATAAAAATTTATCGATTGGAATTTTGTTAGACAGCTGATTCACAATTTAAGAACGTAGTTAACGAGTCAACGAGCTTTTGCAGATATCTCAAGGCGCTGATTTATAAAAAGGTAATGGACAAAATATCTTCTGAGTGCTTAATAGAAAAATGTCATGATCTCAGGCTTTATGGTGACTAAAATATAACAAGTTTGAGGCCTATAAATGGCGTATTACATACTTAAGTGGCGCTACAGTCTGGGGTGAACCTAGGCCTCAACCAACATGCCTCTCCAATTAGCCCGATTCTTAGCCCCCAGTTGCGCACTCCAAGCTGGTTGAGGTCGGTTTCTACTTGTGCGCTCCAGTTTAGGCGTGCTCTTCCTCTACTGCGTCCTACGTCTAAAGCTGTAAATTGAAGACTCTGCGAGCCCTAGTATTCGTGTCCATTAGTTCTACATGTCCTAACCATCTTAAACGTCCAATGTAGATTTTCTTTTACTAGTGGCAGGTCGCTGTACAGCTCGTATAGTTCTTGGTTGAATCTTCGTCTCCATAACCCGTCAACGTAAACGGGACCGAAGATTTATAGAAAAATGTTCCTCTCAAATCGACCAAGGATTTCTTCATCCACTTTTGATGTAGTCCATGCTTCAGCGTTGAAGAGCAAGACTGGAATGATCAGTGTCTTATTTAGGATCTCCTAAGTAGTTCGAGTGAGGGCTTTACTACTTATTTACCTTCTTAGCCCGAAGAAACAGCAGTTGGCAAATGGTCGTTTAAATTCTGACGAGATGTTGTTGTCTGAGTTAATAGCGGCGCGCGCCGAGGTTGAAGAGTCCCGAACTACCTCACAGTTATATCTCTCAGTGGTGACGTTTAGTCCGATTCGTCGATGTTGTGTGTCCTTTCATGTCGACAATAATACTTAGTCTTACCCTCATTTACTGCTCAATATATTTTTGCAGCTTCCTTCGCTAGCAAACGTGGCTATGACATCCCGTTGAGTCCTGTTAATGATGACAATATCGTCGGCGTATTCTAGTAGTTGCACCGAAAGATTGAAAGATTGTGCCATTTGATCTCGGCTCGGGAGTTTTGCACAACCCTCTGAAGAATGGAATCGGCTGGCCTAAATCCTTTTTTGGTATCGAATGGGTCGTTTTCGACCCTGATGGAGCATCGAGAATTCTCTATCGCCATTATGCACAGTTTGCGCGATATACCGAAACTAGACATGGCTCTGTATAGTTCGTCTCTATAAATGCTGTTGGATGCGACTTTGAAATCGATGAATAGGTGGAGGGTATCGATTTGGACATCTTGGGTTTTTGTTTCTAGGATCTGTGGAATTGTGAAGATTTGATCAGTTGTGGACTTTGCTGACATAAAACCACACTGATAAGGGCGTTCACATATTACGGCAGATAGATTCTTGTAGGCGATGTTGAGGAGACTTATGCCTCTGTAGTTGGCGTAGTTCAGAGGGACTCCTTTTGCCTCCTCTAGCTGCTGCCCTTCAAACCTTGATTAGTGTTTTCATGTGTATTGCTTTTTTCAAAGCTGACTAAGTAAGGATTAAGCTGACTAGCACCTGACCTGGGGATATGAACTGCATTTTGTTTTCAATTTTTTCTTGATATTACGATTGTAAAACAATTTACTGTCAAGTATTACCGCCATTAGAACCTGATGGTCATGTTTTAATCTTGGTTGTAGGTAAAGATGAATGAGGTAGTACACCGAATGGGTCATCTGTTCAAAGCCTGTGCAATGACATTGACTCTTCATCAACTCTTTACATCCACTTTCCCAAGGTATACCATCCTTGAGAAAGTGGATTTAAAAAATGAGCCTCAATCTGCTTCACCTTTTTTCCGTCGTAAATGTGTAAGGCAATCTTATAACTCAACATCGATGATGTTTTCAGTTACACTTACAACTCCCTTACCAATCTCTAGACATTTTCGAACATCCAAATCGCCTTTCCACTTTCATATCCCACCGCCCCACTGTTCCATAGACCAGGCATCAATATGTGCGCCCTCAACCACATCGTCCATCGTGTATGCTATTTGTTTTTGTACCACTTTTCCCATACAGGACACCACAAATGACCAAAACCCAGAGAAAAGGGACACCAAAGTGCATACACACATTTCCAGGGTTTATTTAGTTTGACGACACGCGTCTCGAGTCAAAACAAACCCAAAAGAGTTAATGGACCAGAACGGTCCGGCTATCTTGATACCCAGCACCACCACAGTCGCGCACTATCCACCATCAACCAGTTATCCACGCGCGGCTACCTGACACATTTTCCAGATAGTTGTCATTAATTCCTCTCCAAGGATTAAAAAGGACTTTTAGTTGATTGTCGAGTTTGTTGGTTGGGAACTGCTATCCTCGGCTATTAAAATCGAGCCGCATAGCTAGTCGTAGAAAAGAAGTTGAAAAAGCAACGGGACAAACATTAATGAACGGTGCGCGATATGTACGTCATGTTGTTGTATTTGGTCCCTGTCGTCGAAGGGAAGTTAGTCGACCATACGGTACGTATTAGAGAGGCCAATCCTAGGAAGGAACCCTTCATCCGTTTGTTTGATGGTGCGCGGGCGGTTGTCGGTCGACCGTCAGGTAACATAACAAACAAAAGGTATTACCGCTGTTGTTGGTATAGATAGGTACGGTACGTATAGCAGAAGAGTCATTGCCCTCTCTTTGGGAAAAAAGGAGGCCTATTAACTTAATTCGGTTCAGTGCAGCGCGGACTGTTGGCTGATCCTCTTGAGGAAACATATGCCGTTGTAAATCAACGAAATTGTTTTTTTTTGTTGTGTTGATGACTGTAGTACTAGTTTTGAGTGGAATATATGGCATGATGCCGTTTTTGGGTTGATCCTCTTTAAATGTGGACAAGCAGAATACTGCTAATCCACAGGATGCGTCTCGAATGATATATAAATGACTTTTTAATTTCGTAAATTGGTTTCGCTGGGGCTGTGTTGTTGCTGAGCGGAGGAGTTGTGTTGGTAGTTGGGTGAATGCTTGTGTATGACGACGGCTGGGCTATCATTTATCAATGAGGAGAATAAGCGTCATCTTGAGGACATGAAGTAGTTAATTTTATTTAACACGTGTACGGAGCTCATGTTTATAAGCGAATACGGAAGTAATCTTAACCGCTGGCAAGGGATTAGATAGGAGTTGGAGATTTTTGAAAAAAAACTTTTTACAGCTATTAATGAAGGTTTATAGAGGAGGAACTTATGCTTGGGGGTATTATTTTAATGTTTTAATACAGATATTAGGTGATTAGCCAGGATACTGCTTAATTGTGTTTAAGTTAAGAAAGGGACTTCTATCTGTTTATCTGTGCAAGCAAACATTGCCTGCTGTGTTTAGTAATTTCGAAACTATTTCTAAACTATTTGACAAAAGTAAATTGCTAGGCCACTAGTTACGATGCTCAATAACAGCACCTTCAAAAAACTTACCAGCAGGAATGGTATACACAATTACAAATTTTCGGTACAATAGGATCGTTAGGACTGAAAACCTAGCTTTTGCACTTCTAATATGATGTTAGGACGGACATATAATTTTATGACAAATTCGGGCGGTTGAGTTGGGATAAGATATATAAGATCCATGGGAAATACATGTATATGCCATGAAGTTAAAGTTTAGCTACCCGTTCTATATAGGCTATTGTGTTGTATATTCATTCACCCCTTACGTTTTTATCACGACAATCCCTTTTTTTAGGGATTGCAAGCTTACTTACTTACTTAAGTGGCGCTACAGTCCGGAATGAACCTGGGCCTCAACCAACATGCTTCTCCAATTAGCCCGGTCCTTAGCTAACTTCCTCCAGTTGCGCACACCAAGTTGGCTGAGGGCGGTTTCTACTTGTGCGCGCCACTTAAGGCGAGTTCTTCATCTACTGCGTCTTACGTTAGGTGGGAATCGAAGATTCTGGGAGCTGGAGTATTGGTGTCCATTTGTTCTACATGCCCTAGCTACCTTAAACGTCCAATGCGAAGTTTTTTGACTAGGGGCATGTCATTATACAGTTCGTATAGTTGTATGTTGAATCTTCGTCTCCAAAGCCCTTCATCGCAACCGCGGAGATTTTTCGAAGAATTTTCCTCTCATATTTCTTCTTCCACTTTTGACATGTTTCATGCTTCAGCGCCGTAGAGCAGGACTGGGATGGTCTTATACAGCGGTTGGCAAGAGTAATTCTTCGTTTAATTTCTGAAAAAATGTTGTTGTCGGAAGTTGATAGCGGAGCCGAGATTGTGGAAGATATATCTACCAACGATGACGTTCTGTCAATTCGTCGATGTTGTGTGTCTTTTCGTGCTGACAGCATTAAGTCGTATACCTCCATTTACTGCTAAACCCATTTTTGCCGAATCCTTCTTTATGCTAGCAACGTGGCTAAGGAATCATATTTAATCCTGCCAATGATGTCAATATCGTCGGCGTATGCTAGTAGTTGCACCGATTTTTCGAAGATTGTGGGTCTGGTGTTGGCTCGGGAGTTTTGCACAATCCTCTCAAGAATCAAATTTAAGAAATCACATGACGCATCAACATGGCGCATCGCCTTGCCTAAATACTTTTTTGGTATCGAATGTGTCAGTGAGGTCGTTTTCGACCCTGATAGAGCAGCGATAATTCTCCATCGTCACCCTACACAAACGGACGAGTTTGGGCGGTATACCAAAACTAGACATGGCTCTGTATATTGGAATCGATGAATAGGTGGTGTGTATCGATTTGGACTTCTTGGGGTTTTTCCAGGATCTGCTGAAGTGATGATCCGACAAATCATCTGAGTATTATCTCAATTGTCAAGAAATGCTTATCTCAACTTAGCCGCACTCATGAATAGTTGTGAGAAAGCTCGGCCCTGGGTACTAACGAGGCTGTTGCGCCAAAAATTGTATTTTCTGGCAGTAGTGGGAAGATTTGATCAGTTGTGGACTTTCTTGGTCTAAAACCACACTGGTTATTGGTAAAAGGTAGGTGATGTTTAGGAGACTTATGCCTCTGTAGTTGGCGCAGTTCAGAGGGTCTCCTTTTTTGTGGATCGGGCAAACGATTCTGAGGTTCCATTCTCCAGGCATACTTTCATCCGACCAGATTTGGCTTATGAGTTGCCAGCTTAATAAAGGTCGGCGGAAAGGCCATCATTTCCGGCGGCCTTATTAAGCTGGAGTTTGGATATTCCTATCCTCACTTTACTTAGGTTCATTCTGCCTGACAGCGGAATGTTGTTCGTCGCCGCCGTTTAACAGTCTGCGGAAGTGGTTCTTCCTGTGTCTCAACTACGAGATTTCCTTGTCCATCTCGACAGGATTCCGTTCGAGCCTTGTATCCTAGGCTTTTACGTTTTAGACTTTGGCAACATTTGCGAACATCGTTCCTGGAATGGCATCTCTCTATATCATCGATCGCGCTCTTTTTTCTTCTTTCTGAAAATCCGGTGTCCTCCCTCCTTTTTTCAGAGAGCTCAATTGCAGCTCTTGTCGTCACCACGCTCAGCTTAGCCTTAAAGGCCTCGTTCTTGGCTGTAAGCATCTGCCGAGAGTCCTCATCAAACCAGGGGCTTCTTGCTGGTGGCCACGAGAAACCTAGCACATCATTTGCGGCTGATCTGATGTCTTGTTGGCATCGTTGCCATTGTTCTTCGAGATTCGATGCTGGTGGCATGGTGTTAATCGAGAGGGTAAGGCATACGCGTGGCACGAAGTCCTTGAAGGTTTCTTGCGATTGCAGTCTTGCGAAATTAAATTTTTTCACTGTATTTCTGGTTTGCTTGGGCGTAGTGAATATCCGCGACTTACATAGACTGCAACGAGGTAGTGGTCCGAGTCGATGTTAGCCCCTCGGAATGTTCGGACATCCAAAATACTGGATAAGTGCCTCTTGTCTATTGCAATGTGATCAATTAGGTTGACTGTTCGTTGATTTGGAGACCGGCATGTCCCCTTATGGATATCGATGTGAGGAAACCGTGTGCTGTCTATAGTGGCATTTCATTTCGTGGCGAAGTCAATTTGCCTAAGCCGGTTGCTAGACGTGTTGTCGTGTAGGACTTTTTTTCTAACAACACTGCTAAAGATGTATTTTCTTCTGCGGTAACAACTCCCACTACGTTCTTAACGTCGTACTTCTGTAGTCGCTGAAAGGTTTTGTCAAAGAGCTCGTAGAAGCAATCTTAAGCTCAATCATCTTTTTCCTCCGTTTGGGCATGAGTCCATATAGGGATTATGCTGGGAAATTTGTGCTTTTGATGCGGATTGTTACAATCCGTTCGCTGATTTCATTGAAGCATAAGACTTCTTGGCTAAGTCTGTCGCTTATAACAAATCCATTGTTTCTGATCAATATAACATGGGCCGTAGTAGATGTCACAGTTTGTCTTCCTTCCTTCCATCCCATCGTACTTCCTGGATGGCAGTAATGTCTACTTTGTAGCAGTTTAGGGCTTCCGCTAGTTTTTCGCCTGCACCTCTCCTGTTTAATATTATCACCTTACAGGTGGAGATACGAACGTCGTTGTCCTTTTTCGTTTAGCAGGGCCGTCAACAATAAAATCAGTCCTTTCAAAGGCTATTGGTTTCTTCGTAACTAATTTTGTTTCCATGGGAGGATAGTAAGCACAACGTACAACCCCTACTTGGAGGAGCAGTGCCAATTTATTAGATATCCGTAAGACCCTAATCTACTACGGGATAGAGCGCCGCCTTTTGGTTCATCCGATACCATTTTTGTTCAAGTGGCCTGTTTTGCTCTTGAGGTTCCTAAATAACCTGTTGTCCGAATATGTCGAAGCAGTTTATCTTGCTTTGCCTGGGACAGCAGGTCGGGTATTCCATACCAGTCTGACCAGTCTGTTTATTGTGCTTCTGTTTTTGTCTTGTTATCAACACCCGCACTTATCGTTTAGCAAGTCAAATCTGGTTGGATGAGACCAGTACCCGATGGTTACCACTTGGAGGTAAAAATAAGCACGCAGTTGACGTGTAATCAAAGTTACAACCACTGGGCATTGCCAAGTTAAAGCCAATCAGAGTCTACCTTCGTTCTACGCCATCCAAATATCATTTGGTAGGCACAGGCTATATGTGAAACTCAAGGTTTCATATAATCGCATTGCCTACCTTTCGAATCGTTTACGTATTGGGAGAACTAAAGTTTTTGACTAAGTTTTAAGGTGGTTTTGCGAAAATTCAAATTTCGGTTCGGTGTGAAAACCGTATTACCCACATATAACCTACCACGTATTTCGAAAAGTGTTTTCAGCGTTTGATATATGAAGCCTCATTGGGTTGAAATTTTGCCCTATTGTGTGACTATGTTCTTCTGCTTTAAATAAATTAATAACCGTTAAGTAAAATTATTGTTTTTTCAACAGATTTAAGTGAATTCAACCAAAGTAAAGTTTTTTTTTAAATGATTCTCCACCTTCATTTTGTTAAAGCAAAATCATTTTTGTTGGAGCACCGGAATCAGAACTCAGGTTATTAACATATTTCAAGTTTATTTTTGAAAACGTATTTAGAAAATTAAAATCATCAAAATGAACAAAAACTGATTGAAAAACAAGTTTCTTTGCAGCTTTACCTTGTTTCGTTTTAAATGGCCTTCCAAACTTCTTCGCGTCACAATTATAATCATCATCCCAAGTTGGTTTAAACTGCATCATTAGCTAATTTTGTTTGATAATTTTAGTTTAGACTTGAAAACAAAATATAATTCACCGTCATAATAATGTATTTCGCCAATCATGTCATCAAAAGTGATTGCAACTGCATAAGTGTTGTTTTTCTCTTGCAAAAAAAAAAAAATATTTTTGTAATGACACAATACCAACAGCCAATTTCAATAATTATCTCGTTTTTTTTTTATTTTCTTCTTTTCTATAAAAATCCAATTGCAATTAACTTGTTAAATTGTATAAATTGTACAATTTACATGGCTTAGCTTTGATAACATGTATCCGAACGATAATTGAGACATTATACCCACCAGTATTGGTACCATAACTTGAGAACAAAATAATACCAAACTAGGCCAACGATTTCCCATTCCCAGTAAGAATAATTATTTCCCTTCACCCCCGTGGTTAGGTGGGCTGAGGTTGGCATAGCCCGACAAAATCTCAGTATCGCAGCGAATTTGATTTTTTTTTTAAACTCCCAACACAAGGTCATTTGGTCAGGAAGGTCTAACACCAACACAGACATACACTTTATCTACATATTGTGTGTTCTTCACAAAAAACCGCCGAAGACGAAGACGACGTTCTATGTCTATGAACACTGTGGCGGTGGCGGGTTTAAATCGGCTCTGCGTGCATCAAACTTAGCATAGTTTGCCCAGTTTCTGTTGGCAAACGGTCACGCCATTGCGTGACATGAAGATCGAGATACAAATAAGCCTACTACCATAGTATAGCAAGCATGCCAGTAGTACTACGAACCTCTAGACACGTATAGAAATCCCTTGCTAAGGGTATACTCAGAGTGCATTGTGTATCGAAGTTGACTTTTCTTCGTGGAAAAGCGTAAACATGCATGTTTTCGGTTTCCTAAAAGGCGAACAAAAACCGTATTAAAGCGATATGACACGTCAATCAGTGACAGCTGATGTATAGAGGGAGTGAGGCCATTGTCTAGGCGCGAACCCGATTTGTCAACCATTGAGTGGATACAAATTGCTTTTGCTTCCCATCGAAATGTCAATATTTATGAATGTCGGCCATTTTGATTGCATTTTTTTTGTTGGCATCTTGCTGACCACCCTGGCAAAATGTAATGGCGTCGAAAAACCAACCCTATTCCAAGACAAAAATCCCCGGGAAAACGTTTTTTTTTTTTGCAGCTCTTCTTAGGGCCTTTTTTGAGGTTATAAATCGAAACTTTGCTCTGCGCAGATACTCTTTGGAGGGTATTTCTTGTGTTGGTTTCTTTTTTTCTTTGTTTATCTTCTTGCTCACCACCCCTTGGGAGATTCATTTTATTGAAGAATGGGATTACATAAGACGAGGGGATGAACTTACAAGTTTAACCATTTAAATGTCGATATTTACCAGGGGCTGTGTCTCGCATTCGGGGATCAAAAGAGAACAAAGATAGAAAGCTACCCAATTTATTTGCAGTCGAGTATTAATAAAATGTTCCGTTGTTTTTATTTTTCTATTATTTATTACCCCCTGCTGAGGAAAGGGGTTGTACATTGTCAATTCGAGTGAGAACACCATCTTCATAGGTATAGGTATACTGGTTTGTTGTTATCCTTGGAAAATAGAATAGGTCTGCCCTATATAATTGGGGCAGTAGAGGGTTGATGGATTTAGAGAAATAAAAAAAAACACCCTTTCCATGGAGAAGGACATGCGCACTATAAAGGTATCCACGAAGAGAGAAAACAAATTCGCAAGCAATATTAAAAGGGGGTGCAGACAATATTGTATCGGATGAGGGAAGTTGGTAGGTTTTGGGGTCGATATTGGAGTTGGTATTCATTCACGTGCTTCGCCATTAGTCACCTTAATAATGGCCTTTATCAATGGAACACTGCTTTATTAATGAGTTTATTATGAACCGTAAATAATTTCCTAATAGGTTCGGTCCGCAAAAGTGGGGCTTTTGGAAGGGTTTTCGGGTAGCTTTGGTGGGACTTTATTAATCAAAAATACTGATAGTGGTTTTATATAAGGTTCGGCGATTGGAAGACATGACACTTTAACACGCAAACTTGTTGTCGAGACGGAATTTCCATACCGAAAAGAGTCAATAGTTGAAGGTTATTGGTGTGGTAGGGTCCATTTAACTTTGCTAAAAACTAGATGAAAGGTTATGGATGAGGGCGAGGATTAGAGCTTTAATTTCAAACCTTTTGGTAATTTTTGACATAAGTGTTCCGTGTTTCACTTTTTTTGCCGAATCATAATTTTAGGTTAGTGGATTGCAGTTACAAAACAATAAAACAAACCAAAAGGGTTATTAGGAACCATGGCAAAGCTTTTGGCAAGTAGGGATGAAGTAAATATAGGGGTTACGTTCCAAATCCTAGATAACTTCGTCGATGAAGAAGATATACAGATGAATTGGATTCCTTGATGAACTTTTAAAACAGTGTAGCCAACCAATCAGTAGCCAACTTTTAGTCCTGTATAATCTTTTTAGTCGGAACGCAGGCTCTTCGAGACAGCGAAGGAAACCTGGTCATCAAAGCGCAGGGAATAGTAGATGTGTTTAATCAGCATTTCCAGCAGCTGCTTAATGGACATCATGTAGAGAGAGTGATACGGCAAGAAGAGAACTCACGTCCAGTCAATGAAGAACTAGTTTCAATACTTAGTGTAGAAGAAG
Organism: Rhingia campestris; assembly: GCA_932526625.1. Classification (NCBI taxonomy): domain Eukaryota; kingdom Metazoa; phylum Arthropoda; class Insecta; order Diptera; family Syrphidae; genus Rhingia; species Rhingia campestris. The sequence goes on from OW052183.1 coordinate 36,191,658, forward strand.
TTTGCCTAGCTATAAAAAAGCTTAAGAACAACAAGACCGCAGGCTCTGATGGCTTACCAGCGGATCTTTTTAAATACGGTGGTGATGGTTTGGTAAGGAGCATGCACCGAATGATCTACCAAGTATGGATGGAAGAAATCATGCTCGATGACTGAACTATCAACTCCATATACCCCATCTACAAAAAGGCGATCCTATGTATTGCAAGAAATATCGAGGCATATCCCTGCTTAATGTCGCATACAAGATCCTATCCAAAATACTGTGTGAACGTCTAAAACCGTTCTGCAATACACTAATCGACACGTACCGGTGTGGCTTTCGGCCCGGCAGTTCGACTATACACCAAATATTCACACTGAGGCAATTCCTAGAAAAGACCAACGAATTTCAAGTCAAAACTCACCACCAATTCATCGACTTTAAAGCTGCGTATGATAGCATACGTCGTCAGAAGTTCTATGTGGCGATGGCCGTATTCGAAATCCCGGCAAAACTGATTCAGCTGTGTCGCGTGACGCTGTAAAACACGCTCTGCGACGTGCAGTTTGAAAGTTGCTCCTTCGAACTCCAAGCTTGCACCGAATTTCGGCAAGGAGACGCGTTATCATGTGACTTCTTCAATCTCGTACTGGAGCAAATAGTGTGAAGGGCAGGTGTCATCACGGAAGGAACTGTTTTCAACAGGTCCGTCCAGCTCCGGTCCGTCCGCTCCCAGTGTGCCGTGGTAAAAGCGTTCACGGCGATTGAAGAACTGGCAAAATCCGTTGGCCTTGACGAGTGTCACCCTAGTTGAGATCCGGCGATGAATTACTTTAGTAAACCGTTCTACTTACTACTAGGTATCAGTCCGATGGTATTTATACCACCGCAGTGTGTCAAAGGTATAAGATACCCGTTGCCACAAAAGTCGCACTTTTTCTAATATCGCTGGTGTTTTTAGTTTTGAGCTCATATGCGAATATGTCGAAAGTGATCCTTTCATCCTTTCAGAAACTTTAAGTCCGCTAATAATAGCAAACGATGACTAAATTCGACTTCCATGTTAAACTGGTCCAATAATGTAGTCTAAAATTGGTGAACAAGCGATATAGCGTTCAGTTTAGAAGCAGGTCGACAGAACTTTTCCAAACTTATCACGGATTTTGAAAAGAAGGTCCGCTATCATGCAATTTTCTCAATCCCATGCTAGTAGGTACTGACAGTTCGTATATGATGAAAAGTTGAGACAACAAATTCTACATTGTCCCAAATTAAGTCCCAATTTTTGAATATTAATCAAAAAATTAAAAAAATAACCGGCCTTCATCAGTTTCGACATCATTTCGCTGGGGCAACAGGCTCGTTAGTACCCAGGACCTAGCTGGTTCTTACAACCATTCATGTATGCGTGTGTACTTCTTGCACCTCGTTTTTATGGCGAATCCAAATGCCTGAATTGAGATAAGCTGAGTTTTTTGACTACCTGAATGATTTGTCAAATCATCGTGAGTGAAAAATCATTCCAGTTTGACTGCTGCAAGGGATCAAACCCATATCTTCTGTGCGGCATTTCATTGCACTAACAATCGCTCCACTCAGCCCATCATCAGTTCCGACGCTCATTTGTAATGGCATTCCAGTTAAAGGTCTTTGGAGAAAGGTTTTCGCCGCCAGTATGTGCCAAGTCTCCTCCTACATTCGACAACTCACTTTCGTACTCATGCAAGAGTTCTATTCGATCTTGACATTCACAAATCCGCTGGTCCATGGAGTATCCATTGAAATGGGTGTTCTTGTATCTTCATATCTGTCCTACTCATTAGAACTCTTTTCGAGAAAATGAAAAACTGCACGAAAAAGGCGAACCTTCATCCCCCTCCACTAACCTTCTTTCCAAGATCATGGAAACTCTGATAAAGCTTCAGCTTGTGAGATATCTCAAAACACGAAAACTTCTGAAAGACCTGCAGTATGGTGATTTGATGACCTTTCTCACCAAAAAGTTTTTCAAATCACTATAAGTGAAAGCAAGATTGTTACTCTTGACATCTCAAAGGCATTTGACAGGGTCTGACATCAAGGTCTTTTACCAAAAATGCATGCATTTCGAATTCTTCTAATTATTAGAACTTATCTCTCGAAAGGTTCAGTATACGTTTTTTTTGACGGTTTCAGACTGTAACTTACCAAATAAAGCAGGTGTCCTATAAGGGTCTATTTCGTCTCAAACTCTCTTCCACGTTTTATAAATTTTAGCATATCTGCAACCTATTATTTACATAAGTGGCGCTACAGTCTACTATGTACCTGTGCCTCGACCAAGATGCCTCTTCAGTTATTGTAGTCCCAGATAACTGCCTTCAGTTGGGTAATTCAAGTTGGTTGAGGTCGGTTTCTGCTTGTTCGAGCTACTTAAGGCTAGGTCTTTTTCTACTTCTTTCAACGCACTTTTTGGGCTACACAGCAATCACTTTGGAAATAAGTTTTCAATATTTCCCAACGTTGTTCAAGCGTAAAGCGACTTATTTCGTTCTGCTAAGGTATGATATTGACTTTCTCTAGAGATTCCGAGCGGGGAACAGCTGTCAGTATCAAAATAACCTATGATTTTAAAAGAAACCACTAGATGGCACACTCTGTACAATTTTAATCATAATCGCTTCATATCGGAACAACAATCAGAAATAGTAACACTGAACATTGAAAATAGTCGTTCAGTTTTGTTTAACTAAAACTGCATATCGTCGAAAATATCGTGGCAAACAAACAACGTCTTACAACACTATTCGTCCTTTGGTGTCAAATTTAGTTGAGCACGAGACTGTGGGAGATTATTAACATGCAGTTCTTCAAGGCTCAAGACGTTCCAATGAACTGTTTGAAACGGTAAGAAAGAGTAGTTCCGAGAACCACCATGCGTTGTATCGCTCAGCATTTTGGCATCCGTACTTTGCGGCGCATTTTCAAGGATCATTTGCATTTGTTTTCGCATACAATTAGTGCCGACAGACAGTCGAATTAGCTTGAAATACGGCCCAAACAGTCGCTCGAATGGTTGACAATGAACCTGATTGTCGGAAAAAATGTTGATGAATGACGAGGCCTGTTTCATACCCTCTTAACAAGCTAAATTGCCGCATTTGTGGAATGGAAAATCCACGGTGCAGTGGCCTGGTGGTTAGTGCGTTGGATTACACTTAGAACGGGGTCCCTTTTTCAAATCCAGAAAATGGCAATAACTATGAGTTTTCCACTGCTCCACATCTTGCGAAAGTCTGACAAACATTTGCCGTTCGGATTTGGTGTTAAAAAGGAGTTTCTCTTCTTGTTGGCAAAAAAAAACTTTGCATACAAACAAATGAGGATAAATTTGGGGCCGTGTATGAGCCGTTAAAGGCAGATATTTATTTTTGCAATCCATACAACATCCATGAAACACCATTGCATGACCAAAAAGTGACCATCATTGGTCAATTACTCCAGTTTTCTCCAGAGAAGTCGATGGAAATTAGTATCGGTGGTTGTGCATTATGTCTGCCCACAAATGTGTTAAAAGGTCTGAATGGTTATTGGTTTCAACAAGACTGTGAGCCATGCCACAATGCAACTCAAACATTGCAGCTTCTGCAAAGAAAATTCAATGGACGTATCTTGTCAAAAGCTACATTGAGTGCCCATCATGATCTCCATATTTGATCCCTCTGAACTTCTTTTGGGTGGAGTTTTTTGAAAAGCTAACTACACTAGCAAACCTCATAGATTTAAGGAGCTCAAGGCAAAAATTGTTGGCGAAATCATCGCTTTACCGCACGGGATCCTCGAAAAATTGATGGAAAATGCAGCAGAAAAGGCACATTTTTCTTTGGTCAATAAAGCCGGCCACTTAATGATGTTGTGTTCAAAAACGAGTCCAAAGAAATTGTTCAAGACCAACGTAAATATATAATACCTCATATATGGACACCGGTTTTTTGTTTTAAGTTATTCAAAATTCACGTACCGACATAATAGATGGCGCATCCTATACTTTAACCGGAAAATCGGCAAAGTAACAATTGACAGGACCTGGGAGTAAGTTAATAATTATTAAACAAAGATGTCATGTTCCAAACAATATATTTCATGCCTTTTTGGTTTGTTAAAAAGACACTCTCTCTCTTTACCCCGATTATTGTGTAACAATCCCAATGTTATTCCACTTTTAACACACTCAAATGTCATTCCATTTTATTTAGCCATTTTTTTTAATTAAATTACTTGTGTCAAAAATACAATAAATTGCCGCTCTGACTTTGCAATTCAGGGAAACTTACCACGGGCGACAGCACAAAAGAATCCCAGATTGCAAACACCGCGCATTCATAAAAAAAATTGGCAGAGAACAAAAAAAAAACATTACAAGCGCGAAAATGGAGCCCTACCCACCCGCACCAGCCCCGCTCCTGGCTAGGTAATATTTTCATGTGAAAAGATTATGCAACCCGATAAGCGACAACCTCTCTTGAGTTACTTACTTAATTAAATCAAAGGTGCTGTTCTCCTGCCTCGGATGGCACACACAAAGTAATTAGACAAATTAAAATCATCGCCGGCTGCATTGAGTGCAAAAACTAAAGGAAAAGATACAAAAGTATCTATACACGATGACGACGACGACGCGACGGGCGTAGGTTCCCACAAGAAAAACTTAAGTCTCACATCGATGGCGATGTTTGGAGGGGGATTATTGGACATCTCTAAGCAGGTTATATGGAAATGTGATACCCAGCGTATGCGTAGTGTGTGGTCCTTAAAGTACTCCCATAGACGGTATCAGTTAGAACTGTAGTTACTCATAGAAGGAGTTGGGGAATGCCAATAAAAGTAACTAATTGCCGAAATGACTCTGTTTTTGGAATTTATTTATGAAGGTTAATAAAATTCCCTTGTTTTATCTGCGCGAAATCGAAATTTATTTCCAAACACAAAACCGACCGAAGATATAAAGCGAAAACGTAGTAACAAAACCACGAATAAGAATGGAAAAGAAAAATCGAGAAAATAAAAATTGTTTATTATTATTTCGTAGTTTTTTTTTTTGCAGTCACTTGGGCTAATTTGAACGGCTGCCGCTACCACCGAACCACCATCCACCGCTGCCAGGTTTTCCCTGGCATGATGAATTAATGCGCTACCCTAGATAAAAACACATAAAGCCACCAATAACCAAGGGGGTGAGGTTATTTGTTGCCATCTAAAGGTGAACTACTTGGAATTTTAATAACATAGTCGAAGAAAAGGATATGGTGGTGGGTTTTCAAGGAAGACAGAGACGGACGAGGGTGCAGTTTGGGTAGGACTAAGTTTTGCTTTTAATCGAAATACAGGGTGATCGTAGATACTTTGATGGGTTGGTACTTTGTCTTAGAGATTCCGCTTTGAAAGGTAAATTAATGGTGAGATATACCTAGCGTAACCACTGATAGCTGCCATTGTTAGAGATTCGATCACTTTGGTAAAGCTAAAGCGGGGAAGCTCAAGTGGGAGAGCTAAAGCTTTTTCCCGAGGTCCTTATCTATTAATTTAAATTAATTAAATAGCTCGCAACTAATTGATATATAAATGTTGCCAAATAAGTGCTCCTAAAAGAAGAAAATGATCATGGATGTCTAGTGATAAAAGTTGTTTTAAATATCTTCTTCGGCTTGATGATTCGAACTTGGCTATCGAGATATAGATAAAATTACCTGAGCAGGAAATTCTCAGCTGCTCCACATGTAACGACAGTATTTCTAGGGACATTTAAAGGTTAATACCCTTCAGGAGACCTAACTACGAAGAACTATGCTACTGTGGTGTGTCACAGTCAAAGAAGTTGCAAAGACCGGTTAATACTCTAAAAAGTGGAAATCAATTAGGTCAGACGGGATACCTTCCTAGTACTAAAAATGAAGAAGTAACGTCTGGTCATATTCTCATCTCTGCTGTCATTAGAGGCTTTCCAATTATTCCTTCAGTGGTTTTCCTAAACACAATATGCCCTTTGCGTGTGTCAAAATGTCCAGGATATCTTGCTGATACTCCACACCATGAATATTATCCAGAAAGTAAAATCCTCGACTGAGAAAATAGTACGACTAACTGACATCTAATGCGTTCATGGACCGTGTCACAGATGCATTCAACAGAACTTATAAAAATCATTGGATTCCCATTTGGATCCCCTCAAAAATTCGAATGTAGAGAGGGTCGGTTTAAAAAAAACCTTGGATAGCTCTTCCAATTAGGCAACGATGAGTTCTAAAAATTTAAGTATCTACCTAGGTGCAAGGACAATATTAAGATGTCCTAACAGAATCAGTGCAGTGCAATAACCCCTGCGGAATTAATCCCATTGAGCTAAATTCGCCAAAAAAATAAACAGACCTCTTCGAAATGAGAATAAGGCTAGCAGCTGTTAACGCCTTTTTGGTTGTGGGGCTTGGGGCAGCATGCCCCCGACTGATATATCGGGTTTTTCTATAAGAGCGCTACAAAAGTTTTTTTTCAAAAAAAACAAAAACGGTTTTGGATATCAATGAAATTCTTTATTCCTGTGAAAGTACGTTCGATGCCATTATGTATGGAACTCGATTTCTTTTGCATGGCCACCACGGGCACGTTTGCAGAAGTCCAGACGCTGAACCCAACTGTCGTCGGTTTTCAAGCATAAATCGGCCGATACTGCTGCAATTTCACGTTCGATATTCGTACGAAGTTCATCAGTTGTCGCTGGCTTGTTGGCATAGACCATAGACTTGACGTAACCCCAAAGGAAATAGTCTAACGGCGTCAAATCGCACGACCGAGGCGGCCAAGCGACTGGACCATTTCGTGAGAGAACACGTTCTCCAAACTGGTTTCCAATAAATTGATTGTGACATTCGCTGTGTGGCACATGTCCTCCAAGTCCATATCATCCAATTGGGGCCAAAAATATTCGGTTATCATTGAACGGTAGGGATTCTAATTCACAGTAACGTGCCGGTTTTGATCATCACGGAAGAATTACGGCCCAATGACGCCGCCGGCCCATAAACCACACCAAACCGTAATTATTTCGGGATGCAATGATGACTCATGGAGTACGTGTGGATTGCTGCCTGACCAATACCGCATATTTTGTTTATTGACGAAGCCATTCAGCCAGAAATGAGCCTCATCACTGAAGATGATTTTTCGATGAAAATCCGAATCATTTTCATGTTGTTGCACAGCCCAATTCACGAACATACGACGCTTCTGGTGGTCAAGCGGCTTCAGTTCTTGCGTCAATTTAATCTTATAAGGATGTAAGCCAAGATCTTTTCGCAAAATTCGTCATAATGACGTCACAGATATGCCCAACGCTTGAGAACGACGTGTGAGAGACACATTTGGGCCATTTTCAACTGAAGCCTCAGCGGCAGCAATATTCTCGACACTACGGGCTCTTCTTTGTCTCACTGGCACGGGAACATCAATTGTTAATCTACTAGGATGATTATGACGACCATAAATTGGACGTAGCGCTCTTAACGTTGAGGTCACTGACTCCGAATTTCGGTAGTAAATTTTAATAATTTCGACTCGTTGTTGTCTCGTTTATCTTTCCATCATGAAATGGCAAACCTTACTGAAGAGAAATGTCAAAAGAGCGGCAAGAAATATGGCGTCGTTTGCTGTCCCTGTCGCTCTACTTTTGTAGCGTCTCTGTTGAAAAACCCTTTATATTTAAGCTTTTCATACACCCAAACTCGCATTCTGTTGTAAGCAAAGTATGAACTCCCTGATTGGGCCAACTGTTGTATTTAGGATGGGTGCGAAATTGGATGCATGCAAAGTTTGAATATGTACCCGCAAGCCCCTGTTTGGTCACACTGTTGTATTTGGATTGCGTGCGAGGTTGGGTCTTACCCTTCTTTGAGAAGTTTAAATAGGATGCCCATTCCAAATGGCAATAACAGCCGCGGGTGTTAATCCTTATATCCTTGCCTTTATATTTTGTGACGGGGCTTCTTTCCATTTCGAAAAGGTTATAAGCCCCGCTGGGGCACTGCATCAACATATTCACTTAGGAGTTCCTAATAAAAGTCGGTACACACCTATGAAAGTCCTTTGCTTTTCATTGAAGTTTTTCATTTTATAAAATATCTCGCATTATCGGTCCATACAAGGGCGCAAACGTTTTTTTTTTTCATTAATTTGTGTTTTATTTTTTGCCACAAAGAATGGGGTTTCGAATTTAACCCTGAGACCGAATGGCAAGTCTGAGAAGCTTCACATGGCAGTCTGGGATGTTTGTCACACTTTCGCAAGAGGTGGAGCAGGTATAAAAATTAGGTGTTGCTACATTCGAAATTTGTAGTCCAACGCAATAACTACACTACACCCTCTGGTTTGATGAAACGCGGACAAGTTCTTCTTTCCTAACGGCCAAGCTATTATAACCCTCCGCAACAAGTATTTGATGAACTGGTGGCCACATTGGAGTAGATGGGTTCTCTAAACAAATAAAAATAAAAATACAAATATTTGGCGCACCAGACTCGTTAGTACCCAGGGATTAGCTTTCTTACAACCATTCATGTGTGCGTGTGCATATTTCTTGCACGATGGTAGGACGTTCTGTTTTCTGTCGACTCCGAACGGCTAAGTTGGCATAAGCTATTCTTGACAATTAATACTGCTCGAATGATTTGTCAGATCACCACGAGAGGAGGGCCAGTTAAAAATTATTTAGGTGTTGCTACGGCTGGGAATCGAGCCTAGACCTTCTGCACTGCAGTTCATCACACTAACAATAGCGCCACTGAGCCCGCGCAAACCCAGGTGAATGTAATTCAAATATCTGAGATCTATGATCAATCGACTAGGGCTACGGATAGATACGCAATAGATCCTCTGGCTCTTACAAGCGCATAACAATGGAAAGGGTTGGAAGTTATATACAAGCTCAGGTAAAGATGAATGACACTAGGGCTATCAATGCTTGATTCAATAACAAGTTCCCAGATCCGACGATGCTCACATGAAAGAACCTATCCCAGCAAAAAAAAGTGCAGTTGATATTGTCGTGTTTACAGCAGAAGTTTTACAAGCTCCATTAAAATAATATTATTAATCAAGGATGCAATACAACAGCGGACATTCGTCCTCAGTGACCCAGTTGTGCAAAAACGGGAGTCTTGGCAATACTTTTTAAATCAAACTCGGTAGGGTCATAAAGAAAATAACGACGATAAAGAAGAATGTAAAGGACTGTCTTTATGTCAAATTGTGTCTTAATTAACAAGACTCTTCGATTCAGTTTTTTCCCACTTTACCAATGGATCATACGACTTTATTCAAGCATCTCACTGAAATTTCAAAAACCCTGGAGAAGTAGTGGGATTTTAGTAACATTCTGGATCAATTCTCTGTTCTTCAAGCAACAGAGACTCAGACAATGACAGAGAAAGTGTGGGATGTACTCGCAGAGATATTCCTTTCGTCACCGAAGTCTGAAAAGATGTCGTCATCCTTGAGATTTTGTTTCATTGAGAGGATTCTTTGGAGGTATGGCCAGTGTGCCTAGTGACTAACCCCTAGCAATTTTGACAACGATGTTCGTTTTTTTTAAGTTTTTTTTGAAAGGTTCTTGTCTGGCAAAATCTTCAGTAAATTGTCACAGGAATAGCAAGAGATTTCATCTGATATTGGCTTCAATTAAGATGGTGTATTACGCTCATAAAGTCTCTGCCTTCCTCTGCTGCGTACAGCGTCTGAGACTGCGAGCCACAGAATTGAGTAGACATTCGCCATATTAAATATTTTTCACCAAATCTTTGTCGCTGGACCTCAATAGCCCGTCAACGGATACGGGGCTGAAGATTTTTTAAAGAATTATTTGCCAAAAACGACCAAGGATTGATTCATTCGATTTCAATGCGGTCAATGTTTCGGCGCCAGCCGTAGAGCAGGGGCCCAATTACCACATCAGTTATCGAGTGAGTACAATTCATACGTTATCGAATGATCGAGTAACTAAATTGGGATGATCACCTACGAATGGTGACGAATCGAATGCACATTTAAAATTGTGTAAATTGTATTAGCAAAATTCTGCAGCACTGATGTTTGATGGCTGACAAATGTCAAATTTATTGTTTTTCTGTGAATGTTATGAAAATAAATGAATGCATTTAAAAATTCCTAACTTCCATCTTTCGAGTTAGAAGATGGACATTTTTTCTCACAAAAATGCATCCACTCGACACCACAAATCCTATCCCGTATGAAAATATACTCGATTACTGATAACAGAATACCAAAATTCGATACTCGATACTCGAATCTCGTGTGCGATCATACCGAATCAATATTTTTGAGTCACGTATGACTCGATTACTGATGTGGTAATTCGACCCCAGGACTGGGATGATTAGCTCTAGGAAACGAGATGCCAATGTCAGATTTATTAGCCACTTTTTCCACTTCCTCCTATATACCTACCAGCAAATGTGGCTTTGAAATCTCGTTAGGTCTCGAGAGTTCTGCACAATCCTTCAAAAATTGCCTGCATCCTTTTTTGGTGTCTAATGAGGTCGTTGTCGAGAACTCCTGCACAAATTCATGGAAGATTCTACCTCTGGTTTTGTCTTAAGAGTTTTGCACAATCCTTCAAAAATTGCCTAAATTTCTTTTCGTTATCGAATTATGTCGTTGACGAGAACTTTTCATCTTCATCCGGCACAAACTGCCGGTTCCAAAGTTACCGTCTGTATATTTCGGCTATATAAATGCTGGCATAAGAGGTTTTGAAATAGGTGGTGGGCATTTGATTGGAAGTCTTGGTTATTTCCCGTATCTGCCGAAGTGTGAATTTTTGATCAGGTGTGGACTTCCCTGTCCCAAAACCACACCAATAAAAGCCGATCAGGTTGTTGGTAAACGATTTCAGGACTTCACATTTTACGGTAGATAGGATCTTCTGGCAATGTTAAGGAGCTTTATGCCTCCTTAATTTGTGAATCGGGCAAACGGTTCCATTCCACTTTCATTCGAACATATTTTGCTAGTGAGTTGTTGTATGAAACTTACCAAATCATCTTCTCTAGCTTTATATATCTTGACAAGAAGTCCGTATTTTAAAGCAGCCTTCAGTTGAGCTTGTGTTTAGATATTGCGATCCTCATTCATTAAGGTCAGTTGGCTGGTAGTTTTCGCTGCCGTTGCCAAAATTAAATGGTTCATTCTGCATGGTAGCGGGAGATTATAAGTCGTTTAGTATTCTGCAGAAGTGGTTCTTCCAAAATTTTAGCATCGACTGCGACTCAACTACGATTTTTCCATGCTCATCTTGACAGGAAGCTTTCTTTGACGTTTTACACTTTGGTGAAACTGATAAAAATTATTCCTGAAGTGGAATCTTTCTATATCTACGGTCACAAGCTTTGCTTGTTCTTTTTTTACTTCCTTCTGAAAAACCGGTGTTCATCCCTCTCATAGCTCGATGGCACCTCTCGCCTTTAGCTTCAGCTTTGGGTTGTAGGCATCATTCTTGACTGCAGACAAGTGTTAGCATTCTTCATCAAAACAGAGGTTTTTAGCTGGTGGATACGATCGTATGGCTTATAGATATCGTCGCCATTGTTTTTCGATATTAGATGCTGGTGGTATGGTCTAAATCGAGAGGTTACGGAATACGTGGTTTGCAAAGGACTTGCAGTTTTTCTAAACAACATCTGTCACAGTATTTTGGCTTTTTTTGTTGCTTTATGTTTGGACATCCAAAATATAGGAAGCATGCCCTTGTCTACCAAAATTTGATCAATTTGATTGACTGCATTTTGATCTGGAGAACACCCCAATGGATATCAAGGTGAGGAAACCGAGTTCTGACTACAGTCGAATTTTGTTACGCAGCGAATGCAATTAGCTTAGGTGCGTTGCCAGGCTGTATTTTCTGACATTACTGCTAGGGATGTTCTTTTTTTATAACTTGCGCCCCTTACCCTTGCGCCAAATACCCTTTAAATTATTTACCACAGTACGAGCGTTAGAGGCTTTGACATCTCGTTGAGTCTCGAGAGTTTTGCACAATCCTTCAAAAATTGCCTGCATTCTTTTTTGGTATCGATTGAGGTCGTTGTCGACAACTGTTCATCTTCATTCAATGATGTCAATCGTAGGCTCATGCAAATAGTTGCACAGCTTCATGGAAGAAGGAATGATAGGAAAGACTTTTCATGTAGTGGAGACGAGTTAACTTGAGTCACTGTTTTTTGTGTTTGTTAAATTCGCAGAACTTTCAAGATGATAGTGTATACATTAAGGAGTAACTACCGACCTTTTTTACTTCTTTGTGCGCTTTTAAAATCCTTCTTTGGTAGTCGCTCATAAATTTTTTCCAAGTGCTCGTAGAAATAATCCTTCGCAATGTCAATTTTTTTCAATTGCGGTGCGTGAATTGATTGCTACAATACGTCCGTTAGTGTCTTCTTGTCTAAGTTTGTTGCTTATATCAAATCCACGCAAATTAGCTGTTTCTCACTATAACACGGTCCGTAAATGATGAAAAAGTTGTTCATCCTCCTTTTGCCCGGGCTAACCCATCGTGTTTAATGGATGGCAGTAATGTATGCTTTGTAGCAGCTAAAGGCTCCGGTAGTTGTTCGACTCTACGGAGTGGGACTCTAGTGGGAAGGGAGTTATTTCCAAATTGTGGTTAAGCCATGTATCCCTGCTCATTCCAGAGTTCTTTCTATTTCGTATTTCCTGGATGGCAGTAATGTATGCTTTGTATCAGCTAAAGGTCCCGCTAGTTGTTCGACTCTACCTCTAATGTCCTTCTTTTAAATGCTCTTGTAAAACGGAGTTATTTCCAGATTGTGGTGAAGACATGTTTCTCAGCTTATTCCAGAGTTCCTTCTTGAAACATCCATTTATTTTAAAATATTTGTTATAGTAATTCACTTACTTTTATGATGGTCTTTCGTACCCTTTTGGCTGCTTCACCTACCACAATTATGTCAATTGCTTTATTACTCTCGTTGTTGTTTCATTTCCAAGTACCATGTCGTTAGAATTATTTCAATCTTTATAGCTTCTGCGCCCCACTCATTTATCGTCGCCTTCTCCCTTTTTATACCTCCAATGCATACCTGTCCAGATGGGCGGCAACAACCTGAAGGGATGAAAAATTGTCTCAAAATACTGCCCTTCTCCTGCAAGGAGGTCCTCTGCAATAAATTATGATTTCTATCAAATGCTGAAGTTAGAAAAAAACACGTAAAAGTATGAATAAGCAAAATAGGATTGCGGCAACCAATTTACGCATTCATCCCACACTTTGCCAATGGTCCGATGAAATGCGAGAGCCATTCCAAATAAGGACCTCGTTCATTTACAAACTATGCGCACCATAGTGTTCACCACCCCTTCCGAACGAAGAGCTATCAGTACGTTATCTGGAATCAATTTGACCATTTGACAGTTTTGGGCCGCTGCTGCTTGAACGCGCGCCGGCCGGTCCAAGGGGACATAAAACGGATTTTATTGCCACTTTTACTGCGTGAATTTATTTTTCTTTTGTTTAATGTTTTGTAGAATTCAATTAGCGACAAAGACGCAGGTGAGAGAGAGGACAAAACAAAAAGGAATTATCAAATTAATGCGATAGCGGGACACTAAAACAATGGAAAAAGGACCTCTTGACCCTTTTGCATGAATATGTATGTTTCTCTGACCATGGTTGGTGTTTTTTGTTTTTTTGTGTAACTTTTGACGACCTACTCGAGTTGCGTGTCCTTTCGAAGTGAAAAAAAGGACACACATAATTCATAATTTTAATTAGAGTAAGTTTCACGTACTCAGTGCTTAGCTCATTAAAGCGGGTGCTGTTGATTTACCTGGACACTCTCAAACTCTGAAAGCCGTCTTAGGTTGTAGCGGTGCGCGGCGCTACTGCAGAGACTTGGAAATTTATTGCCGGGGCCTTGCGAAACAATATGAAATGTGATATGTTCGCGCGTTATGGGGTGAACTAAGCCTGGTGTGTGAGTGCGTATTTAGGCAAATGGAAAACGCAAGTGCTGCTATGATATCACGAGTTATATCCTTGCTTGGTTGTTGTTCTTGGGTATGAAATGCTGGGAGTTGCCGCCTAGTTAGCCAAATGGAAAGATTAATCAAAAGCATTTGTAGATTAAGTGAAACACATAACAATCCGAGAAAGGCCAAAGCAATTCAAATGCAAAGAAGTGAATTAAAAAAAAAATTCAAGGGAATCCTGTTTTTGGGTAGGTTCAGAGCTATCGCGTCCGCACAATCTTTGGGAGGTACACAGATTATGTAGATTGTCCAACCCAACTTTACATTTTGTACTTAGTCATTTGCCAGTGTAATTAGAACCTGTCGTCACTTTTATGGGACTTTTTTTTTAAGCCATTCGAGATTTTTAGAACATGATAGTGTCTCCGTTGTGCATCAAATATTTTAACTATGGCGGCGCCTAGTATGTTATTAAGTCGCTTTTAGGGGGATTTAGAAGCTAATTACTTAACTAGGTGGTGCTGAAGTTTGAGGTTGACTAAGGCTCTAACCAAAATACTTCTTCCACCCCAATTGTACGAGTCCAAATGTATGACATTTCACCTGCGAAATTGTCAATTGGGGGTATTCCGATAAGACGATGCTGGTTTGTCTGAAATTCCTCTAAAATTGATGTTTGGACTCAGTGCACAGCATGGATTTCGGCTGAAGTAATACACTTGATGTAGGTACATTAACACAGGTACCCGATGAATAAATTTAAAATGAATCATGCCGGATATAACCTGTTTGTTGATATACTCTACAGCCATTCATGATACTTTTTATCATGGCGCCCGTTTTATGGCCTGTTGGGGCTAGACTGGCTTAGAGTAGCCAATACTTGATACGAATTATAGCTTTGTTTCTGGATACCTATATATACAAGTCTGCTTCACAATGGTAAGCAGAGCTTTATTGACAGTAAACCCCATAACTGTTAGATCACTTCTTCATGAATTACGTTTTGTGGAATCGGGCGAAATACTGTACTTACTTCCTTAAGTGGCGCTGCAGTCCGGAATGAACCTGGGCCTCAACCACCATGGCTCTCCAATTAGCCCGGTCCTTAGCTAACTGCCTTCAGTTGCGCACTCCACGTTGGTTGAGGTCGGTTTCTACTTGATTCTACTACTGCGTCAGACGCGATGTCTGCCTTTGAATCGAAGACTCTGCCAGGCATGGTATTGGTGTCCATTCGTTCTAGCCATCTTAAACGTCCAATGCGGAGTTTTTTGACCAGCAATATGTCGCTGTATAGCTCGTATAGTTTTGGTTGAATCTTCGTCTCAATAGCCCGTCAACGCAAACGGGACCGAAGATTTTTCGAAGAATTTTCCTCTCAAATCGACCAACGATTTCTTCATCCACTTTTGACACAGCCATTGCTTCATCGCCGTAGACCAGGACTGGAATGATCAGGGAGTTTTTTGCGGAGTTTTTTGACCAGCAATATGTCGCTGTATAGATCGTATAGTTTTGGTTGAATCTTCGTCTCAATAGCCCGTCAACGCAAACGGGACCGAAGATTTTTCGAAGAATTTTCCTCTCGAATCGACCAACGATTTCTTCATCCACTTTTGACACAGCCATTGCTTCATCGCCGTAGACCAGGACTGGAATGATCAGGGTATAGGATATAGGATATCCTTAGTAGTTCAAGTGAGGGCTTAACTACTAAATTGCCAACAACAACAGCTGTTGGCAAGAGTAATTCTCATTTAATTTTTGACGAGATGTTGTTGTCAGAGGAGCCGAGGTAGACGAAGTCCCGTTTTTGCCGCTTCCTTCTCTATACTAGCAAACGTGGCTATGACATCACGTTGAGTCCTACCAATGATGTCAATATCGTCGGCGTATGCTAGTAGTTGTACCGATTTTTGGAAAATTGTGCCTCTGGTGTTCGCTCGGGAGTTTTGTACAATCCTCTCAAGAATCAAATTGAAGAAGTCACATGACAGTACATCGCTTGCATAAATCCTTTTTTGGTATCGAATGTGTCGGTGAGGTTGTTTCCAAAACTGATGAAGTAGCGAGAATTCTCAATCGTCATCCTGCAAAGACGGACGGGTTTTGGGCGGTATACCAAAACTAGACATGGCTTTGTATAGTTTGTCTCTACAAATGCGGTCGTATGCGACTTTGAAATCGATGAATAGTTGGTGGGTATCGATTTGGACTTCTTGGGTTTTTTCCAGGATTTGCCAAAGTGTGAAGATTTGATCAGTTGTGGACTTTACACTTTTTAGTGGATGCCATGAATCTCGGTATTTGTTTGTAGGTGTAACCCTTGGAGCCACCACGTGAGGTAGAAGGCACCTCTTTAAAGAACGGCAGTTCGCACAACCTTTTCTGCAAGTTCCCGTCTTTACCTTTACTTTACTATCCGCCGCCTTGTATCCCCACAGTTGCCTGTAACAATACCAGTTGTAACGCTACCTGATAGTCTACACACTTCATGTCAAATAGGTAAACCCGCTATTATATGCATCAAATGCAAACTCAATATAAAAGAGTTGTCTTGCGAACTGACTCAATTGTCGCATACATACTACATCCCACGACTTGTTCCACCCATTGTCATGCCTTAACTCTGTCACATGAGCAGATTATAATAAAAAAAACAATCCTATTGGGAAATGCTTATAATTACATGCCAACCAGCATTGAAACTAAATAGCAGTTACAAATCAATTGTATTCCATACAGTATATCTAACCGTACCTACCTCTCATAACTATTAATTTACTTCACATCTCAATTTTATATTCAATGGGAAGCATATGGATAGTCCCGTGCGCCCATGCACTTAATTGCCACGTCTTAATGTATTTCCATCTCTCTCATTTCAGTAGTCATGCATAAGGACAAAGAAGAGAATGGTCTAATGCCGCACATCCACTCACATGATGCGTACCGGACACGAGAGCTGGGAGCCTTCGAGCATGGGCTTCTCGACGGTGATATGTTCCTTCAGGTAAGCCATCAACATAAAAAATCCTTTTCCCATATCAATTACAACATGATTATGTTGTAATCATCAACACATACAAACAACAAACCCTGGCGCACATCATCGCACCGATCAATCATTAATCATCAATCGCCAGACGGTCCGGCCGTGGCCGATTGGGTGGTGCTTGTTGGCGGATATATTGATTGATTCAGTCGCAGGATGGGGATTGGGGGTCACAAGTTATTTTATCATGCAACAAAACGATGAATTAATTTACAACAAATTTAGGTGTAGTGGACAATAAACACACCTGCTGTCACACATACGCGCGGCCGGCGCATGCAACAGTGGCATGGGCATTAGAAAAGCCTAGGCATTCATGTTTCCGTGGCGTTCAATAACGACGACAACAACACGACGACGGTGGAGGAGGAGAAGAAATGGTCGGTCTTCACCTCGTTTCAGCAGCGCGATTTCAATGTCAAGTATCGGGCCTTTTTTTAGTGCAGCGCTGCACGCTTCTTTTGCACGCGGGGGGCTTTACATATCTTTTCTTCTACTATTTTGTACTGCCACTACTCGCTCAATCCAAAGACTTCATGGCACAATATCCTTGTGTGTGTACAAGTGAATTACGTGATTCCCTTCCAAGATAATAACTGCACTTTGGCACACCACAATCCGTGAGGAGAGTTATTAGCGTTCACAATGCGCCTCCCCAAAGTGCATTCGGCGATGGCAGCTGTAGGCTAGGTCGAGCGGCCGGCGGCGAGTGCGCGGTGAGGATTTTTCGCGTTTCAATCGAAAATAAGTCTTCCGCGTATATAGTCCTGCCGGTGCACTTGAAACAGGACTCGGCTACATCGTTGTCGTCGTCGTGTGAAATGCACACGCGGAACGGTGCAAGGTTATGCGCGCTTATTTTCCGGATTGCAACTGCACAAATGCATATCCTGGCGCGGGCTGTGCTTTGTCCTGTCCACAGGACCTGTTGCGAACGCAGTATTGGAAATTTTACCTAGTCACGATATGGTTTCTTCGTTCTTCATCGTCGACATCGTTGGGGTTTTTTTTGCGGTTCCTTGCGGCGGATTTATTCGAAAACCAAAGCTGGCGATAATATTGAATGCCGTCCTGAAATTTCCATTTAGAAGCTTGTAGGTATATAGAGCGGCCAAGCCATATCGCGCACTCTACCCGACTACCTGTTGATGGCTTGATATGTGAAATTGCAAATTTGATTGCTTTTTTCGTATTCAAATTGATAGACATCGACTGCTGGTGTGTGTTTGTGTGTGTGGTACTTTCAATAGCTGCATGCATGCAATTGCAGTTGAATGCAAGAGTTGAATTGCGAAAGGAAATGTAGTTACTTGAGAATCGGCCATTAAAGTTGACATTCCGCCATCGTTGGTTTCAGGTGTTGAGCAATTAATTTTGCTTAATTTGTTTTAGGGGACTTGCGGTATTTATTGGGTGATAAGTTTTGATGGGCCAAAGTTGTGGAACTTTTGAAGTGAGCATGAACATTTATTAAGTTAATTTGTTCAACTCTTGTTGCTCATTACTAATTAGAATTGCGATTTGTTGAGGAATGTTACGAGATAGAGATTTAACAAGCTGCAATCAGAATCCTGATAGCCAATAACCTTCAATCTGGGGTACAGGACTGAAGGTATCTCTGAATAGGATCACCAAGCAACACATACATATCGCTTGGACATTGTGGCGAGTTTTATGGAAGAAACGGTTTTTCTATTCTCGATAGTATAGATCTTGAAAAATATAGCGGATTCTAAAGCTAGAAGTTCCTGGTTCCTTTTTGGCAGCACTTGAGATCCAACAGATTAATTCAAATGAATGACGGTACGGAAAGTTTTATGACGCAAAGTTTTATGCCGACTTTCAAACTTATGGACATCGTAGCGGGAGACTGCATTCCATCAGGACTGACTTTATCGGCAACGAAATCTAGATTTAAGCAGTTTCTGGTTTAAGGAGAAGGAAGGTTTGCTGCTTTATGTTAATCAAAGTTTGATTCTCAATGTAAGGGAAAAGGCACACAACCTACACAACCCTATTTTGGTAAGACCAATACTGACATTTGCGTAACCAAGATATAAGAGACGAAGATTCAACCTAGAAATTTATGAAATGCTCAAAAATCCCCATTGGACATTTAAACGGCTGGGACAGAACTCCGGAATAAATGGAGATGCATATTGGTTAAGTAAGTAAGTACTGGTATGAAGTAGAACAATGGAGAGCAATACTAGAGACCTCCCACCTACAGATGGTGACGAAGGATAAAAGGAATAATAGACCAATCCCAAAGCATGAATGAAAATATTACTCAATCATCTCATTCAGAATCTTTTTGTCAAGTCAATCTACTTACTTACTTAGATGGTGCAATATTTGAACTTGAGCCTTACTTAACAAGCCTCCTCAGTTGGGCTGACCCATAGCTCACTGTTTCCAGTTGCACATTTCCATTTCGGTAGAGCTCCCTTCTGCATGTGTGCATCTAATGCTAGCCCTCCCCTTACCGGGTTTGCTCTTATGGATTCAAAATTTCTGCAGGTGCGATCTTAATTTCTGCAAGTACCACCTAATAAGAGGTCCATTCAGGTTAGATTCGAAGACTAAGTCAATCCATTACCTGTAAATACAGCACGCCTGGTCATTATCTGTAAAATATATGGAAGGTGAGCACAGACTACATCGCGCCATAATTAAATTTCAAGAGACCGTCTGACTGTTGAAAACTTTAGGTTGCTTACTCAGCGGAAAAGGTAAGATCCTTGCCATAAGCCAAGAGTATACATATCGTTTGAAGATTGATATTTAAATGAAAGCTGGATTGTGCTCTCAAGCGTTCTTAATGTCAAAATCAATAAACCTTCCGGACGTACAAAACGCAATACACAATCTTTCCAAATGGGCAGTCATCTGAGATCTGGGTATCAACCTCCACAAGACTGAATTGCTACTGTTCACTAGGAAATATCTCGGTTATTAGACCGATACTTCTTTATGGAGTAAAAGAATGGTGGACAGCGTTAGAGATAGCTGTAGCAAAAAAACTATCCAGGTGCAAAGAACTGCATGTCTATGTATCGGTGCACTTCGTACAATATCCTCAGCAGCACTAGACATTCTTTTTCACCTGCTATCCCTAGATATTTTCGGCAAGCAAATGACAGCTAACTTAGCCATACGTATTAAAGCCATCCAACAGTGGTCAATTATTCAATATGGCCACTAAAAAATTCTAAACGAACATACAAATAGCCCTGAAAACACCGATTACACACTTACCAGGTTAAATTTTGATACAAGATTAAAGGTCACAATCTCAGACAGATCGTCATGGAAGAGTTACAAACCTGCACAAAATGACTCGATCGATTTCTGTACCGATGGCTCCAAAACAAATGACGGCGTGGGTGCTGGTGGCTCCTCAGGCTTTCCATCTTCCTGATCATTTCAGCGTGTTCCAGGCGGAACTCATGGCGATTAAAGAAGACTTATCCTGGTTGAAAGAGAATATAATGTCTGTCATGGATATCAGCGTCATCTCCGACAGTTAAGCGGCCATTAAACCCCTGGAATCAGTCTCAACAAATTCAAAAATAACCCTAGATTGCCGCTCATCTCTGCAAGAGATCACCTATGCTGGGTGACTGGGCATAGTGACAATCCAGGGAACTGTAAGGCTGATGAATTCGCCAAACATGGGACTAAATTTCCAGTTGTTCCCGACACGGGTGCACTAGGTATTTCTATCGCTACATGCAAAAGCTTACTAGCTCAACATACTAACAGCAAATAAGATCTCAGATATGGAGTCTTGGCACAACGTGTCAAATGACCAAACAAATTTGGCCAAAGCTGGATCTGAGCAGATCCAAGTGACTGTTTTCGCTCGATAGACCGTACATTAGCGCCATTATGGGTGTCATGACTAGGCACTCTTAATAGGCAGACAGGCAGAAAGGCTAGGCCTCCACTTAAACGACTTCTGTAGAAACTGCATGGACGAAGAGTAAGCAGAAACAGTACTTCGTCTCCTTTGTAAATGCCCGGCCCTATCAAACAAAAGCAAACTCTATCTTGAAGCTCACTACTGTCAAAATCTCAGCGATTTGACAAAAATGGAAGTCTCCTCCATTTCAATAATAGCTCAGAATGGAGATAACAAGGATAATGGATAACAAGGATAATGGACAGGAAAAAAAATGGTTCAAGTGTGCTGGCGAATTCACTGGCAGCCACTCCATCCTAACCTGACCTAACCTATAATTATCCGCCCACGCAGGCCTGTGCCGAACGTCAACTTTCCACCAAAACCTTACCTTACTTAAAGTCTTCATTACCAAATTATTTTCTTAGGCAAATAAAAAATAAACACACACACAACTATTAGCAGGAGTAAGTCTTCACTATATTTCTGACGAAATGTCGTTGTCAGAATTAATACCGGCGTAAAGGCAGGCAAGTCCCTAACTTCCTTAAAGATGAAGCTATCGATTGTGACTTTCTATCTAATTCGTGTGTGCAGTGACCTATTGGTTAGTGCGGGATCCCTGGTGGAAAGTGGCAACACCTATAATTTTTTACTGCTCTACCTCTTGCGAAAGTCTGACAAACATCCAAGAGTACTGTCATGAGAAGCTTCTAAAATTTGCAATTCAGATTCGGTATTAAATACGAGGTCATCTTCTGTTGAGGTCTCAACATAAAACTCAACACTCAACATTGAACTTACAACGAAAGAACAAAATAAAACGATAAAAATGTAACCGCGCGAGATACATTTGACAGCACTTGGGGGAATTATGCGTGATGCAGAATGTCCATGCGTTTGGGCTGGTTGCTGGAATGCACGAAGTTTAAGCTCTCAATTGAGACTTCGCATTGCCGGTAACTAGCTCCAAGGCATACAACAATAGCCATCCACAAATGCAAATCAACCTAATTTCCACAAAATAATGCAAAACAAAACGACACGCACCACCGACAATGACAAGAAACCACGATGAACTGTCAAATGTATCAAGGCGGTAGGAATATAAAATGCAGTCTCGCTCCTCCAACCTGCAGCGGTCCCATTAGGAAGATAGTTGGTGTCACAGACCAACTAATAACAACATAAATTTAATGATGGCCGAATGCAATGTAGGAGGGAGAGCGCATCGGATCTTTCACACCCACATATTGGGGCATTAATAAGTTGAAGAGATCATAAAATGTAAATGTATTTGTATAAGTGTTATACATCAAATGTACAATTAAATAAGGTCAATGGCCAAAGAAGCTATAAGCTGTAAATCTGTTATCGAAAATAAGAGAAAAAAACGGCAATCAGCTGTGTTAAACGCAACTGTGAGTGAAACGAGATTTCGTGGAGCCTTAAGTTGCAATTTCAAGACACTTTTGTATCACCATTCCAAGAGTGAAGATCAGCAATAAAATTATAACGTTCTTTAAGTCGGTTGTTTTATTTAAAGTCGAATTCGTTTTAGAATTAGAGTATCAGTTCGCTGAAATAAAATAATCTCCGTCTAAGTCGCCTTCTTAGACCAACTCAAAAAAGTATTTTATACTCGCCAAGTATAAAACATCTTCTTTGTAGCAAAAAATAACTCTGTACAAACAAAAGAGGGGAGAAGCTAGGTTTTGAAGCCCTTTATGGGCTCTTAATGCTCTATATTTCATCTCATTTTTAATACGTCTATGTGTGTCCTTTCTTGTTGACAGCGCATAATTGGTCTTGACCTGCTGCTTTCTTCTGCATCATCAGAAATGCGGCGATATGATCTCTTTTAGGTCGACCAATGATGTCAATACCGTCGGCGTATGATACACATTTATGGAACATTGTGTCGCTGTTCGATAGTTTTGCACAATATTCTCAAAAACAAAGTCAAGAAAGGACATGGCAATTAGGGTTTTTTTTCAATATATTTTTTTTCCTGCGTTATAAATTGTTGACCCATGGTCTTTAATGTATAAATTCCAAATTTCAGTCTTCTACGTCAATATCTTCAGGTGGAGCATATCTCAAAACGGTCGAACAAAAATGCATTAAAATATTTTTTTTGTTTTTATAAAATACGTATAATTATTATATAATTAGATACAAGAACAATAAATAGAATCTCCAATAAGTTTAAACTCAAGCTTAATAAGGCTGCCGGAAATGACGGCCTTCCCGCTGAGCTCTATAAGGCCGGCGGAGATGACTTGGTAAGTAACATCCACCAACTCATAAGCCAAATCTGGTCGGATGAAAAAATGCCTGAAGAATGGAACCTCAGCATCGTTTGCCCGATCCACAAAAAAGGAGACCCTCTGAACTGCGCCAACTACAGAGGCATAAGTCTCCTCAACATCGCCTACAAGATCCTATCTGCCGTAATATGTGAACGCCTGAAACCGTTTACCAACAACCTGATTGGCCCTTATCAGTGTGGTTTTAGGCCAGGAAAGTCCACAACCGATCAAATTTTCACACTTCGGCAGATCCTGGAAAAAACTCAAGAAGTCCAAATCGATACCCACCACCTATTCATCGATTTCAAAGCCGCATATGACAGCATTTATAGAGACGAACTGTACAGAGCCATGTCTAGTTTTGGTATACCGCCCAAACTCGTCCGTTTGTGTAGGATGACGATGGAGAATTCTCGCTGCTCCATCAGGGTCGGAAACGACCTCACCGACACATTCGATACCAAAAAAGGATTTATGCAAGGCGATGCGCCTTTAATCTGATTCTTGAGAGAATTGTGCAAAACTCCAAAGCCAACACCAGAGGCACAATTTTCCAAAAGTCGGTGCAACTACTAGCATACGCTGACGATATTGACATCATTGGTAGGACTCAACGTGATCTCATAGCCACGTTTGCTATGACAAGTTCTTTGAGGTTTTCCGAAGGATTTTCTGTGCCAACATATAACCGAAGAATTCTGTTTGCGCAAGTTAACCATCGCGAATGTGCCAGCTTTCCTGGATCTTTGCTAGCCAGCTTTCCTGGATCTTTGCTAGCTAAAGCGGGCAAAATTGAACCTCTAGAAATAGCTGAGCACATTTGATACAAATATTTTTGATCTGTGCTTAAAGAGTCAGCATCCACATCCGGAAGTTCAGCATATACTGCTTCAAAATTCAAAACTTTGAAGTTCAAGCACTTTTCAAGCATTTTCCCAATGCTTCCAGAAAAACTATTGGGGCCGGTTGTGGTTCCATCGAGATTTGCAAACAGATGACGAAGCGGTAGCTCATTCGCATGTAATAAGCACACAAACCATTGTAAAGGACGGCCGAAATGTTTTTCTAACAATACAATGACTCCGTTTTTATGTCCTGTATTTACAGCAGTGCCATCACACTCAATTGCTACCAAAGACATACGAAAATCAAAAGTTTTTTCCAGAAAGTCAACTATACTTGTTTGTATAGTAACTGCTTTTCCCGAATCAATTGAAAGATGTCCGATATACTCTGAATCTGGCTCCAATATAAGTGAAATGTGTACTTCAGTAACAGTCTTTCTATGTGATATGTTGTCAGTCGTAGCGATGAATAGTGTCTTATCTTTACGGCCATCAAAATAAAGTGAGGATATAGGTTTTCTAAAACCTGCAGCTTCACATTGTAAACCTATTCGGACTTGTTGACGCTCTCTTCGTAGTTTACTGCGATCTATTACTTTCGATGAATTTTCACTACTTATTACTTTTGAATCCAGCATAGCAGCGTTTACTATCATAGCTGCCGATCTATCAGAAACCCCGGTTCTATCACAAGCTGTAGCCAAATTCTGTAGTTTGGTTCTCATTTGAAGAGTTTATTTCTTTTTTTACAGGGTTTTAAGGGGAAAAATTCATTGACTTCAGTATCAGTAGAAGTACTGTCAGACAAACATTCCACAGCTGCAGCAGCAGCAGTAGAAGTGCTTGGAGTATCAGCCGTAGTTTTCAAAAATTGTTGGTATTTTCGTTTCCTAAGATCCTTACGATGCAAAGACTTGGTTGCCACTTTATCAACGGATCCAATATACATTTTACGAGAATTTCGTTGATCTTTTAAAAAGGGTTCTTCTGCAATGGGTACTTTGGTCTTACATTTAAAGAATTGTCTTGAAATACATTTACAAGTTGCAATATCAAACAGCTTTTGCAGAGAATCTTGATAAAACTCCTGCTTTTTTGTTTCATTGCGTAGTTTCTTCGTTCTCTTATACTTATTATAATACGATATCAACCTTGCAACAACTTGTTGATGACTGATGGTAGGAAGTGAAGCCTTATTCCACATATTTTCGACATCATTAGATACTATTTCACCGATCTCCTTGATTGAGGGGTCTTTCCCATTATTCAATGCAATTAAATCGTTTCTTATCCACAAATAATGTTTAATTATATCAAAATAAGTTGGCAACATATTATTATTCAGCTGTTGTGGGTCACCAAAAATAGGGCAACGCGATTTTTTACGAGTTTTAGGCATTTTAATAAGTCAATGGCAAAGGAATTTATTACTGTAGGAATGGATTTCCAAGAAATGTTTATGAAAGTAGTGGAACGAGTAATTTAGTTAAAGGTATAAATATTAAAATAGTTTAATACGCACAATTAGACTTTATAGACAGCGATTCTAACACATTACTTGAAAAAAATATTGAAAATTACTCTGAATTGAAGGAAGAATTAAATTGTAGGCCTTGAATTTCTTTTTAAATCAAGTTATTTGGGGCAACTGAAAATAAAATCATGGCTTCCTGATTTAAAATAACTCTAATTTGAGGAAACAATTTTTGAATATTAGGTATTATTTTTTTTTTTAAATTCAAGTCGTCTGCGCCACCTGAAGATAAAGTCACAGGTTCTTAATTTTTTGCATAAATGATGTCCTAATATATGGTCACCAATTAATAACACAGGAACAAACTACTCATGGACATCCCCATAAACGCTTTCGAATTGACAAACTTATGTCAAGGAAATCATCACGAGGAATATGAAGATCGACAGTTCAATTGGTATTGTCATGCTCAAAGAAGAGATTTTAAGAATTCCGTCAAAATGGCGTTACAGTTCAATGCGAAAAAAAACGCTCTTAGACCAGGTTGAAGCAACAATTCCACCACCTGTTTGGCTCCAATGAAAAAGTGACCCGAAAGCGGGAGTGCAGTCGATACATTATGAGATCGACACCACAGTTAAACCATATAGAATTTATTAAAATGGAAGGCTAATAGTCCTTCTATTAAAATCATAAACCCTCCCATTGATGAAGAAAAAGACCAACATCCTGGGTACTCATTCCGTAACTTTGAAAATAATTCTCTTTGGCGATAGTCTATGAGACTTGCTAGGTACATAGAGTGTAATTTTTATATTGTGGGTGTGCATATGAAGGTATATAAATCACACGGTATGTACGCAGAAAGTCTCCTTCACTATCTTCAATGATTATCATTTTGAAAGTAACGGAATGAGTACCCTAACTTTGTGAACAAAAATTGCTAAATCGATAAAGATACATCCGAGTGGCGGGAAAATATCTTGCTCCATACATGTATGTGTTATATTTAAACCTAAGCCCACTTTTAAGCCTTCTCAATGTCATCAGTTAACTAATATATTAACCACTTAAAAAAGTTCTACGCTCCACCGTTCCCCTGTATAAACTTAAGCCAAGAGCGCATGCGCGCTCCCGCATCCAATTTATTGGAGCACTGCAAATTGCGATTTCTTGTTTTGACTCCCAGCTGTTCCAATTGTATACCTCACAGAGGGTATGCACATTAAAAGCTCCAACAGACTGTGCAATCAAATTGCCGCCTCTTCCATATCTTGCACCTATCGCTTGCTAATGCGGACATTGCCACTGTATCCACTGAAGTAATCACAATAAAAATAGGAACACATACAACACCATGCTCGCTGATCATAAGTTCCGAGCTAATTAATGCGCTTAATCATTTGATAGAGTGAACCTGTTAACCGGAATATCCGTATCCAATGTGCAACAGTGCAGTGGTGATCACATTCAACGATGTTGTATCTATCTATCTATTCAATTCATATATAGATGCAAGGTGGCGATATCTACCACTGAGTTTGCCGTACCACCCAATAATGTTAAAAAAAAAACATTTCCAAGTGCGAAAGTTATAAATGAACAACCTGCAGGCGCGGAGAGATGGACTCCTGCCGTGTTCGCTCCGCCATCGCTGTGATCGATGGAAAGCCATTTAAATTCGGTGATTGTATGCTGATTGCAGTTAATAATATTTATGAATTTTACTGTTGTTGTTACTGACAATATAATGTACGCCCCGTGCATAAATTACCACTTAATGCACTCCAAGATTTGAGGTTAAGTGGCTGTTAATTGTTAAAGTGCATGCAATTCAAATGCGAATCGCCTGTGCTCTGCGCGCAATCCGTGCACGATGCAGAGACGCACACGCAATTCCGAAACGAACGATTGAATAGAATAGTTGCAATGAAATAACGAATAACAACGAATTTGCAAAAGCGAATATGATGAGATGAAGCGAATGATGTCCAGGTGTACTTAATATGCGCCCAGGAACCAATAAATCTCGTTTGGATATTCAAAGCTTGTGAATATTTCAATTCAAATTGGACAACTAATTAGCAACGATCCACTGCGAGTTCAAATATTTCCGCAACATGTCGATTTTTATTTTCTAACGTTGAGGGTTCATTCGAAGATGAGGGAGCTTTTAAGCCTCTTCGATCCAGAGCATGCTGGTTTCAAGTGATAAGGCAAGTTGATCTTTAAAACGCGGGTTGGGTCCTTTTTATCTGTTCCGACATCCGCAAATCCTCAATTTTAAGCCGCAAGTTCGATCTTAATTTTTCATTTCAAACTTGAGGAACGGAATTCGGAGATCTTTTCTTTCTCTGCCAATGTAATCCATCCATGGCTTGATGCATTCTGGGCCATATTCTGTATTTCGTTCTATTCAGGGGCTGAATTCCGCAGCGGTGAGTTTTTCTTTGTATACGCAAAAATGTGTACACTGTCTTGTTCCGATTCCGCAAGCGTGCAAGTGTGTTAAGTTAGCACTCTTTAATACTTTGGGAATGTAGACAACTATTAGAACATGTTGCCAGACAACAAAATTTCCGTTTTCGGGTATTCATATTCGAAAGCAGTAAATTTTATCGGAAATTTTCACTTCGGAACAAAATACCCAGATTCGATCGTCATTGTTGTCTCGAACTTGGGAGATGGGATTCGAAAATCCTGTAGCTCTAGCATTACTTTCGCTCAATATACCCAACTCATGAAGTCTACAAGTTTTAACATTTAGGACTGCATCCATATCATGGAACAGCTTATAGGCTGGCTCGCGGTTGTCTAATGTCTATTCTGCCCTCGCATACAGTACCAATGTTCATCATCATTTCGCTCGAAATTGCCTCATATTTGCCCCACTTTCTTGGTTATGTCCAGGACTCGGTGCAGCATGTTAGTAGGTAAGGATTAGGGTAAAAAGTATTTGGATTTTCGTGATAGGAGTTTTTATCTGACCAATCTTTGATGAATATTTACTTTGGCTTAAATTTTCGGGCTTATGCTGACTTCCGCAAAGGTTGTCGAAATCAATAGTTTCGTTTTGTATACAGAGAACGACAATGTTTTGTTTGTATTTTGTCTTGTCCTTGTTAACGCCTTTCGTTTGTTCATCAATTGTAGAAGAGGTTATGGCATGTTGCAACCAACTTTGTTTACCTTCACTGCGGTAGGCCTAGGCCTCAACCACCAACAAACACAGCAAGCTCGTTAGGACGAAGGTGTCTCACAAATATTCATGTATGCCTGCGTCTTTTGCACAATGGCGAACCTCCATTTTTATGCCGAATCTGAACGACTAAGCTTTTCATGACAGTTGATACTACTCGAATGGATTGTCAGATCATCGCGAGACAACATGCCTCTTTAGTAATCCTGATCCTAGAACAAATGGCTCCAGTTGCGCACTTCACGTTGGTTGAAGTCGGTTTTTACTTGTGCTGGCCACTTAGCTCGAGGCTTATTCCTGGAAACACCTACTACCCCCTTAACATGTAAGCTTTGATAAAAAAATCTTCATGGGAAAGTAACGAACCTGTGCAAACTCGTTCGATCCATTTTTATACCGATGGTCACAAAGCAAATAACGGAGCGGTTGCTGGCATCTTCTCCGACAGGCTTAACCTCAGTCTATATTTCCGTCGTCCTGATTATTGCAGCGTGTTCCAGGCGGAACTCATGCCGATCATAGAAGCCTTATCGTGGCTGAAAGAGAATGTTATATCTGCCAAGGATATTAGCATCTTCTCGGACAGAAAAGCGGCCATCAAATCGCTCAAAAAATTCAAAGACAATTCTAGATTGCAGTTCATCTCTTCAAAAGATGTCAGAGCAGGTTATGCTGGGTGCCTCTGCATAGTGACTATCCAGGAAACTGTGGGGCTGATGAACTCACCAGACATGGAAATAAATTAGCAGTCGTACCCGACAATGGTGTACTAGGTATCCTAATTCCTATCGCTATATGAAAAAGCTTACTAACTAAGCATGCTAACAGAAAATCAAATCTCAGTTAGAGTCTTGGTACGACGTGTCAAATAAGCAAACAAGTTTGACTAAAGCTGGATTTAATTGACTGATCTCGCTCGCTAGACCATATATTAGCGCCACCATAGGTGTCATCACTCGACAGTTGGACACTGTCTATAATTGGTAGGCACGCAGAAAGGCTAGGCCTTTAATCGAACGACTTCTGCAGGAGCTGTATGGACGAAGAGGAAGAAGAAACAATACTTCATCTTCTTTATAACTACCCGGCCCTATGAAATAATGGGAAGCTTCCCCATGGAGCTTACTTCTTTCAAAATCTCAGCGACTTGACAAACACGGAAGTGAGAAGTCTCTTCTTCTTCTTCTTAAGTGGCGCTACAGTCCTGGATGAACCTGGGCCTCAACCAACCTGCCTCTCCAATTAGCCCGGTCCTTAGCAGTAGCGCACTCCACTGTGGTTGAGGTCGGTTTCGACTTGTTCGCGCCACTAACGGTTGGGAATCGAAAACTCTGCGAGCCGGAGTATTGGTGTCCATTCTTTCTATATTTCCTAGCCATCTTAAACGTCAAATACTGACTTTTCTGACTAGGGGCATGTCGCTGTACAGCTCGTATAGTCCTTGGTTAAATCTTCATCTCCATAGACCGTCAACGCAAACGGGACCGAAGATTTTTCGAAACACTTTCCTCTCAAACCGATCAAGGATTAGCACGTAGAGCAGGACTGGGATGATCAGTGTCTTATATAGGATCTCCTTAGTAGTTCTAGTGAGGGCTTTACTACTGAATTGTCTGCTTAGCCTGAAGAAACAGTGGTTGGCAAGAGTAATTCTTCGTTTAATTTCTGACGAGATGTTTATTTCCGAGTTATGAGAAGTCTCCTCAGTTTCATTAATAGTTCGTGTTGGTTTTCTTACAGGTATAATGGAGAATGTACAAAATCCACGAGGCATCACAATAGATCAAAAATTTGTCTAAGTGTGTTAGCGAATCGCTGGCAGCCACTCTAACCTAACCCAATCTAACCTAGCATACAGCAATCAACGTCATCGGTTTTGCCATGAGATGATGAGCCATGATGGACCATACTCCGTCTAACATCCAATTGGGAATTGAAAATCTTTGGGCTGAAATATTGGTGTATGTTCACACTTTAGTTTCCAATACGATGTGCAATCTCAAATGGCAACTCTAATACATTTTGAAAGGAAAATATTTTCTGTAAAACTGACGCCCACTTAGAGCTTTTGAATATCGAAGCAGTATATAGGTATCTGCTATCTATAGGTCTTATCTGTGGCCATTTCTTGAAGTGTACATTTTCAACAGGTCCGTTGGAAGGGTCTTCAGAACAATCTTACATGAAAGATGTTATAAAACCTAAGTATAGCTGATACAGCGAATAGTCGAATGGTCGCTTTTTGATTTTCAATGACGTATTTCCATCCTAGCAAATATTGCCTCTGGACACCATTTCAGTCCAAAGATGTACGACCAACTATCCGAAAAGCCAATTTCCATACGCTAGGTGCGTATTAATCGAAAAATTTGTCAGAAAATGGCTAGAGGAGCACTTCTATGAAAAGATTCCATAAATTCCTAAACAGCTCATCGAGTGTTGCGCCTGGTCGCCGTTTAAGTCCAAATACGAACGGCTGAGCTCAGACAAATTATCTAAAAATCCTATTGCCATGCGAATTTGGCAGATAACGGCTAGGGGAGCGTCTATGAAAAGGTTACATAAAGTCCTGAGCTCCGAAAAGCCTATTGCCATGCTAATTGATACTACCTACTCGAAAATTTCTCAAATAATGGCTAGAGGAGCGCCTATAAAAGGTTAAACAAAATCCTAACGTGCTCCCCAACAGTTGCCTAGGGCACGATATCATGTGCTGCCACTCTGGTCGTCGTTTGAGCCCAAAAGATAAACTTCTGATCTGGGACAAATGATCCGAAAAGCATATTGCAATACCAATTGATATTACCTACTCGAAAAATTTGTCAGATAATGGCTAGAGGAGCGCCTATGAAAAGGTTACCAAATTCCTAACGTGCCTAAGGCAGGATATTATGTGCTGCCACTCTGGTCGTCGTTTGAGCCCAAAATATCAACAGCTAAGCTCAGACAAATTATCCGAAAAACCTGTTGCCATGTCAATTGATACTACCTACACGAAAACATTTTCAGATAACGAGTAGAGGATCGTCTATGAAAAGGTAACATAAAGTTCTAACGCGCTTCTCTGCATTCTCTTCAACTTAAACATAATGCTTCTACATACTCAGTCCAGGCATCAGCGATCATTTGGTCCTTGAATCTAAGTTCCAATCTTCATTCAAAAGACTCTTACCTACGGAATCAAATGCGTAGGTACTTCATCCATGACATTTCGATGCAGTGTATCCCTGAGCTACAACATTTGGCTTTCATCAAAAATCATTGTCCAACATACCTGTCAATTTGGGGGAAAATTTCACCTCGTCGGCGCCCGCTTACTCCACTTCTATAAGATTAATTTAATTTGCCTTTAATTGCGACATCTGCATATTTATCTCCCGGCCAAGTGATTAGTATGCGCCCACTTCAATCCCGTCCCGGGCTCACGGTTGCTGATCATCTTAATCATCATAACAACAATTATTATTTATTAATTCGCCGACAGAGTGATACTCACCGCAGATCCGAATCCGCGCCCTCAATCACTGGAGTAGTTGCGGGATATACTATGTGGTAGTCTTCGGCGGCAGATCATCGCCACAGCACAGCAAAACCTCAATTAACGATATACGCGCATCAGTATTCATATCCTGGGGCTATATCCCCATCACCATCCCCAATCGTCGCGCCGGCCACCGCATCGAGAGACAATTCAACGCACACAGGGATCAACAACAACTATCCGGTGTATAGGTTGGTACTCCTCCTTCTCGCATCTCATTAATTGTTTCTTCATCTCGCGGGAGAGATGGTGCGTCGATGACGCGATGTCTTGGTCTTCTTCTTCATCTTCGTCGGTTGTCATTCCCTGGCGCGTCCTTTATTCGGTTGTCATTATTAAGAGGCGCAGCGAATGCGAAGAGATAGCGAAACAATCTTTCATTCTAATGCGATTTTAATAACTAGCGCCCCGGCTTGGTTGTAATGGAAAAATCACTTAAGCGTCATGCACAAACACACATACAGCTCAGTGGGATTGCGCGACGGCTACTCAATCAAGTGCTGCTGCCCCTAGAGCGGATACCCGGGCCGTGTAAACGGAGTAGCCGAAGTACGAATAGACTTGTTTTTCCTATGTGATGGGTGGTTTCGGGGTTTTTTTTTGTGGGTTGGACCACAAACATCCGTCGCCAGATTTCGGGCTCTCTTGTTCCAAATCGCATTTTAAATGACTCCAGTGCGTATGATACGAAATGACGATGAACTTATTTCATGGTTTTAATTAGCTGTCATTTCCTGGTTCAGGGAAGAGTTACAAAACCGCAGGTAATACCAGATCCAAGTACAGCATCCGAAAAGGAGAAGCCAAGTGTTTGGTTGGAGGGTCATTCGAGCTCGTAATTGTCGGTCGATTTGTTGTTGATACCTATAGTACGTGTAATTTTTCGGTTGTCGGTCAACATTAAAACAATCTGGAGCAAGTGAATGAAATGTATCTTTCTTTTGTATTTTCAGGCACTAAATGGATTTCTAATGATCCTAACATGCGAGGGTGAGGTGTTCTTTGCGACGCACAGCATAGAAAGTTACTTGGGTTTCCATCAGGTGAGTTCAATGATTTGAGTATCTGTAGTAAGTTTTTTTTGTTATGAACGAAGGAATGGAGTTGTGAATCAATTTTATATCTATGGGTTTGTAAATTTGAGTTTAATGGTTAAAGTTGGTGGAGTGTCATTGATGGCGGTATTCGTGGAAGAGAGGTTTCCGTTTGACTCGTTCAAATGGCACGATCAAGTTGTAAATGGATGGCGGTATTAAACGCCAACAATTAAGGATGCCTTCAAACGCTTTCGCTAACCATCGCGTTTTGAAAGGAAGCAAACATTTATATGGTCCCATTTGAAATTATGGACTCTGCATGTAAAAAAGTTCTTTTATGCTACAAAGGTTCAGATTCGGGTGGAAATCTCCTGTTTTCCGTGTTCTTACACTCTGCCTAAAGTCTGAAATATAATAGTCAGAGGCAATCAATCGGAAAGTTATTTCAAATTTATACGTTAAGTTTTTTCAAGTTCTGTTATTTGAAGTAGTGGCCTATAATAGTACTTTCTGAAGGGAAGCGACTGTCAAATGTCAATGATTGTGGATTGTTTATTGTTTTTATGAAATTTCAATTCAATTTGAAAAACCAAAACACTCGTCAAGGAAACGCGATGTCCTTGTTGTTTATTTTTCGGAATCGAGGGGGGTGAAAAATGTGTTTATCCCAAAAAATTGGATTTAGCCACAAAAGTTGTCTGTCAAACTTTTATATGAAAAAGCGAATTATTTCGCTCATTCGGAAGTGTGCAAAAGTTAACGAAACTGGACAAAACTAAGAAAAATTTATTTTACTCGAACAATACAAGGTCATTTTGCATACTTTTGTGTGTAGAAAAATGAAAAAAATGTCAAATCTCCAATATCAAGAGAGAATTCTCTCATTTCAACTTATAGTACTCGTACGCTTTCAAATTCTGAAGCATGAAGAAAGAGACGACAAACAAAAACATTTTTTTGCCCATAAAACCTTCGAAGACTATTTTTAAAAACTCTAACCCCCATGTTAATAAACGCTGAATAGCTAATCAATGGCTAACTTGACAGTTTCCCCCATAAGAAATACTCGCGCAAATGTCAAAAGTTTATTAATAAGTGGGTTATATTACAATTAATCTACAAAACATAATAATTTCCTCGTATATATAGAATGAAATAAAACCTTTTTTTGTTAGCTTCTGTCAAACTCCTAGGTTGTCATACTTTGACAGTTTACATTTTGTCACCAGCCAGAATTCTGCCTGAACAAAATTAAGAAAAAAATAACAAAACCAATTTTTTTTCGCTCATCCTTTTGAAGTTTGTGAAGTTGCACATCATACCTTATTCAAACTTACTCTTACGCATGAGTACAGGAATGGACCTACAATTTCCCTGTATTCCCACATTTACGGACGTTCAGCTTTAAACCTCCACGCAAACTCTTCCACTTGTCGTTTTCTGTAGTCACTTTGAGTATCGCGCATATTCAGTTAATTCCGATAAATTTGACAGGACTTTCTAAAGCAGTGGTTCTTAAGGATGAACTATAATGGAAGATGGTTGCGGACGAACACTTCCGTAACTGAGCGAACACATGCAATTTGTATTGTACGACCATAATAGATTTTTGCTTCGTTTCGTTTAGTTTTCTTTCACTTGCGAAAAAGCGAATTCATTCGCTCTTTCTCCTTTCTTTTGTTCTTTTATACAAAAATTTGACATTTCACTTCAACAGTTGTGTACACTTAAATTTATAAGTCCATAAGCAACGATTTTTTTTATTGTTTACTTACTTATTCAAGTGGCGCTACAGTCCGGGATGAACCTGGGCCTCAACCAACATGCCTCTCCAATTAGCCCGGCCCTTAGCTAACTGCCTCCAGTTGCGCACTCCAAGTTGGTTGAAGTCGGTTTCTACTTGTGCGCGCCACTTAAGGCGAGGCCTTCCTCTACTGCGTCCGAAGTCTGGCTGGGAATCGAAGACTCTGCGAGCCGGAGTATTGGTATCCATTCGTTCTACATGTCCTAGCAATCTTAAACGTCCAATGCGGAGTTTTTTGAACAGGTTTATGTCGATGTACAGCTCGTATAGTTCTTGGTTGAATCTTCGTCTCCATTGACCGTCAACGCAAACGGGACCGAAGATTTTTCGAAGAATTTTTCTCTCGAATCGACCAAGGATTTCTTCCTCCGCTTTTGATACGGTCCATGCTTCAGCGCCGTAGAGCAGGACTGGGATAATCAGGGTCTTATATAGGATCTCCTTAGAAGTTCGAGTGAGGGCTTTACTACGAAATTGCCTTCTTATCCCGAAGAAACAGCGGTTGGCAAGAGTAATTCTTCGTTTGATTTCTGACGAGATGTTGTTGTCAAAGTTAATAGCGGAGCCGAGGTAAACAAAGTCCCGTAATATCTCCAAGTTATATCTGTCAATGGTCACGTTCTTTCCAGTTCGTCGATGTTGTGTGTCTTACCCTCATTTACTGCTAAACCCATAGAATCAGTCCTTAGTTGTATCATCTTTATCCTCCGTCGTAGCGTGAGCGCATATAAGGCTTATATTGGCGAATTTGGCCTTGATGCAGATTGTTACAATGCCTTGGAAACATAAGACTTCTTGCCTTAGTCTGGCACTTATAACAAATCCGCATCCGAATTGTCCCTGTTTCTGCTCACTTTAACACGGTCCATAGTAGATATCACATTGTTTCATCCTCTTTTTGCACGGCCCATCCCATCGTATTTCCTGGATGGCAGTAATATCTGCTTCGTAGCAGTTTAAGGCTTCCGCTAGATGTTCGCTTGCACCTCTCTTGTTTAATGTTCTCACATTCCAGGTGCAGTTACGAACGTCGTTGTCCTTTTTTCCTTTAGCAGGGTCGTCAACAGTAATATCAGTCCTTTCCGAGGCTATTAGTTGCTATTATTACTATACACACTCTCAAACTATTTCGATTTGCTTGTTTGCTAAATAATTTTATTATAGAGCTGTGGAACTTATTTCTCGAAACTTATTTCTCGAAATATTAATATTTCTTGCGGATATCCACCACGCCACAACAATCCAGAAATACTGTGCAAAAATTTAATGTCGGAAGACTGCAATCGCAAGAGACCGGTAAGACCTTCGCACAACGCGTATCCCTTAACCTCTCGATTAACACCATACCACCAGCATCGAATGTCGAAGAGCAATGGCAACGATGCAAACAAGCCATTAGATCAGCCGCAACTGATGTGCTAGGTTTCTCGCGGCCACCAGCAAAAAACCCGAGGCCTACAAGGCTAAGCTGCAGGTGAAGACGAGAGCTGCCATTGAGCTCTATGGGCAAAGAAGAAGCGAAGAACATCGGCTTTTCAGAAAGAAGAAAAAAGAGCAAGAAAAGCGCGCGATAGAGGATATAGAGAGGTGCGACTCCAGGAACGATGTTCGCAAGTTTTACCAAAGTGTAAAACGTCAAAGCCAAGGATACAAGGCTCGACCAGAATCATGTCGAGATGAACAAGGAAATATTGTAGTTGATGCTGAGGATATGGAAGAACCACTTCTGCAGACTGTTAAACGTCGATGACGAACAACATTCCGCTGTCAGGCAGAACGAACCATTCAATATTGGCAACGACAGCGAAAACTGCCAACCACCCGACCTGAGTGAAGTGAGGATAGCAATATCTAAACTCAAGCTTAATAAGGCCGCCGGAAATGATGGCCTTCCCACTGAGCTTTATAAAGCTGGCGGAGATGACTTGGTAAGTAACATCCACCAACTCATAAGCCAAATCTGGTCGGATGAAGCATGCCTGAAGAATGGAACCTCAGCATCGTTTGCCCGATCCACAAAAAAGGAGACCCTCTGAACTGCGCCAACTACAGAGGCATAAGTCTCCTCAACATCGCCTACAAGATCCTATCTGCCGCCATATGTGAACGCCTGAAACCGTTTACCAACAACCTGATTGGCCCTTATCAATGTGCTTTTAGGCCAGGTAAGTCCACAACCGATCAAATTTTCACACTTCGGCAGATCCTGGAAAAAACTCAAGAAGTCCAAATCGATACCCACCACCTATTCATCGATTTCAAAGCCGCATATGACAGCATTTATAGAGACGAACTGTACAGAGCCATGTCTAGTTTTGGTATACCGCCCAAACTCGTCCGTTTGTATAGGATGACGACAGAGAATTGTCGCTGCTCCATCAGGGTCGGAAACGACCTCACCGACACATTCGATACCAAAAAAGGATTTAGGCAAGGCGATGCGCTGTCATGTGACTTCTTTAATCTGATTCTTGAGAGGATTGTGCAAAAAAGTCGGTGCAACTACTAGCATACGCTGACGATATTGACATCATTGGTAGGACTCAACGTGATGTCATAGCCACGTTTGCTAGTATAGAGAAGGAAGCGGCGAAAATGGGTTCAGCAGTAAATGAGGGTAAGACTAAGTATATGCTGTCATCACGAAAGGACTCACAACATCGACGAATTGGACAGATCGTCACCATTGACAGATATAACTTTGAGGTAGTACGGGACTTTGTCTACCTCGGCTCCGCTATTAACTCTGACAACAACATCTCGTCAGAAATTAAACGAAGAATTACTCTTGCCAACCGCTGTTTCTTCGGGCTAAGAAGGCAATTTAGTAGTAAAGCCCTCACTCGAACTACTAAGGAGATCCTATATAAGACCTTGATCATCCCAGTCCTGCTCTACGGCGATGAAGCATGGACCGTATCAAAAGCGGATGAAGAAATCCTTGGTAGATTTGAGAGGAAAATTCTTCGAAAAATCTTCGGTCCCGTTTGCGTTGACGGGCTATGGAGACGAAGATTCAACCAAGAACTATACGAGCTGTACAGCGACATGCCCCTGGTCAAAAAACTCCGCATTGGACGTTGAAGATGGCTAGGACATGTAGAACGAATGGACACCAATACTCCGGCTCGCAGAGTCTTCGATTCCCAGCCAGACGTCGAACGTAGTAGAGGAAGACCTCGCCTTAAGTGGCGCGCACAAGTGGAAACCGACCTCAACCAACTTGGAGTGCGCAACTGGAGGCAGTTAGCTAAGGACCGGGCTAATTGGAGAGGCATGTTGGTTGAGGCCCAGGTTCATTCCGGACTGTAGCGCCACTTAAGTATTAATATTTCTTATTTTGCCAAACGTAGGAGAAGGATCAAGAAGAGAAAACGAGAATATTGGGTACATCCCATCAACAGTGATAGATTATTGCGTGGAAAATTTTACACGATGCGTTCCAAATTACTGGATTATCCAAAAAAATGTTTCGCATTTTATCGAATGAGTATTACTAGTTTTAATGAACTTGTTTGTTCTATCCTCGGGATTAAACTGATTCCACGGTTTTTTCCTTACATTCACAACAGATTATTCTTTTAAATATTTTTTTGTAAAGCGCGGGTCTTTTTTCCACATCTTCTATCAAATTTACCATTTACGATAAACGATGGTGGAGAACTTAGCAGTGCCATCACGAAAAATCCAGCTCCAAATTTCGAACCAAAATTAACAATCTGCCGATTAAATACTCGATAGTCCAAGAGTTTGCCGATACTTTAGTTTGAACTTTTGAAGGCAGTTGCGTAGCCTATTTTTTATGCAACTGCTCTAAAGTCACGTAGAGTGGAGTTATCACCTCAAACGCTATCTCAACAAAAAAATCATTTTCTAGTGACCCTCAGCATTGACGATTGGACAAATTTGTGTGTACAACTTGGTGTTAATCTTTGTAGTGAATTACGAAAACAAATATCTGTCTAAGATAATTTGCCTTTAAAAAAACATAAAATACAATGGTTCACTCTAAAGTTGGTGCAGAGTGGTATAAATAGATGCACTTAGGTATACTAAGCCACTCGATTGTGTACACGAGGACTGATATTATATTGTCAAGTTTATATACCGACTTGAATTAATTTCCTATCCAGCTGGGTTGGTATAAATAGATCAATTTGATTGACGATGCAGAGTTAAGCTTATTTGTGAGAGTGCCTTCTAAATTTCTAGTGGACGAACTGTCAAACACAGATCCCTACCTCGAAGATTTGCAGCTTCCGCTTGATTTAAACATTGGAGCGCTTATACTCCCATGTAATCGAACACTTTTGGACGCCACGTAATTTTTATTTGGAGAAAATAGAAAACCGGGACAACTCTAAAAACCGACGAAAATTGGAAAACGAAAATGCAGAAAACTGAAATCGGATGATATGAAATAAAAAGCCATTTCCCATTGAACAACATACATTCTCACTTGGTACTCTCCTCTTATAAGCCTTCTTATAAGCCGTCTTATAAGCGACTTCTCACTACTTTTTGCCTTTTGGCTGGAAAGTGCGTTTGCCCTTACTCGTTTTGATGTACCCGCGATCACACGTAGTAGGTCTTACTATTCATTTTAACGCAACGACGTTAGGTATTTTCACTGTCTGATACCTCACACTAACTCATTCTAATTGGGTATACCAATCGGATATCCACAACGACACCGGTTTTCCCATAGCCGATAGTCATAACAATCTAGGAAAACCCCGGGGTCAAGCTTGGAAAGCTATTTTCCGTCAATCAAGCATTTTCCTCGGATGCTTATGTTTGTTTGACCTCGACCTATCCAAATAAGAACAGAACGTCCCAAACTAAAAAAAAACTATAGTAAGGAAGGACAGCACCGCACTTTTTTAGAAGCAGTGAGCTTTGAGGAAGAAGGAGAAGATGACTTGTCACAAACAATTTTCCGAGAATTATGTTGGTGGTTCCGCATGCAGATTTTGAGGTAAAGAATTTTCCTTCGGATGCATTCCTATAAATAAATTTTAGGTTGGGCTCGTAGCTTTTTCTGTTGCTACCTCTGATGCTAAGAACATGTGACATTGTCCTGATGGCCCGTTTGAAAGCTGTGGACAGTATGAAGAGGATTTTCCTTCGGATGCCATCCTATAAATAAATTTTAGATTGGGTTCATGGGTTTTGCTCTTGGTGGCTCTGATGCCGCTTTGAAAGCTATCGGAAAGTATTTCAGGGATATCCTTTCATATGCCAACCTTTAAATAATTTTTAGGTTGGGTTCGGGGCTCTTGTTGTTGGTGCCTCTGATGCTAGGGACATTTGTCATTCTCCTCTTTGAACGCTGATGACTGGTTTGACAGCTGCCGGGCAGTATGACAGGTGCCTTTTGAAATATTGACAGTTGTCTATTGGTCTGTCGCAATTGCCTTGTGTCTTTTATGTTACAGAAATACTTTGGTGAAGTCCCTTGTGTTTAGCGTCCATGTCTGATATCCATGTTTGTTTGATTTCTTGTGGCGAGAAAGTTTATACATGGCCGTCTGCTTAAAAACCTCGGTTGCTTCTCCCGTGTTCCAGCGTTGGGGGAAAGAGATTTTCTTTTCTTGGCCAACGAACCTTGCCTTTTAAAGTTGCAGCTTTGTTGGATGGGTGGCTTTTGGGGACGTCTACCCCAAGCGACTTTCTTGCAATCGAACGATTTGCGTTTGAGCCCACATTATGATGCCGCTAATGCTTCGCTGGGGTGTAGATTCCAGGGATCGTCCTCCCCCACCCGTCATCATAGTGTTGGGCTTGACGAGGGATCGTCCTTCCATACCCATCGAACCATTCAGACCGAGTCTCCCACTATCCAAGGGCTTCGACGACTTTGTATTCCTGTGGACCGCAGGCGCTGTACCTAGTTTTGATTAAATTCTCCCGATCTGAATGTCGTGTACCAATGGCTAATGGAACCATGGCTGCACAGGACTTCCTCACAAAGAAAATAGGGAACGAAGAATGAATTCAAGTGTATAAGAGAGTGAGTCTTGTTGCGGTAAATTCAATCGTTTACTGAGTCAATCAGGTTGTTATTGTGTCTCGCAAATAGAGTCGAATGCAATCCACTCGAATGTTTTAAAACCGAACTCGAGTACAAATTGTAGCAACAATTTGCGTCGGATAATTAAGAGACCACTCGAATCCCATTACTTCTACAGAGGAAATGATTCTGTTTCTTCAAATCCTTTTACCGCAAAAGTCCATTACAAGGGAAAGTAGCGTTTTTTTTTTGTTCCTAAAATGCTTTTAGGCAAAGCGAACAATTAACGCTCAATAAATTGCGATGTACCTAGCTGTTTTTTATTGACTTTGCTCATGAATTGTTTTAGATCGTATGTAGCTAGAAACACCATGGATTGCGAGATTATAACTGCTTTACCAATCGGGACATTTCTTGAACATCGATTTGAGTGGATGCAGTAATGATTTCGATCCGTAGATGTCCTTTCTATCGAATTTCCAATGCACAGGAAAGCTTATTAATGAAAATCAATCGAGTTTCTCACACCCTTCTCCTAGATATTTTATTTTCCCCCCGTTAATCATAACATCTCAACCAATTCCCGAGACTGAAATATTAATTCCAAGATCTCAATAAACTCATAGGAAAATTAATTTCAATCTCAATTGGCAATTTCTTAGTTTTAATCGAACTTATGTAACCCCAGCGTACCTCTTGTGTAATCCTCCACCAGTAGGACGAGCAATGGGCGGCGTTTCATGAATTTATGCCAACAACTTCGGATTGAATACTCAATTCACCTTAATCCAAAGAAACAAAACAACACAACAACAAAACATGGGCAAAACAAGACCCCAAAGAAATCTCCATTAACCCACAGAGTAGCTATACCTCTGGAAGCAACAACAACGGGAGGCAGCAGCAGTGCAACACTTTTGAAACAACGCAAGAATATACTATTGCGCATGCGCAACATCGAGATATTAGAAAAGGTGGTATACAACGCAGGAGATCCCACAGGCACCCACTAGGAATAAATATTCGCGCCAATGACCAGGGGTACCCACTACCCGTACCCAGAGACCCGCACCGAGGAGACAGAAGCATCTCGAGCAGCGATGTGATGCTGCGTTTTATTTATCGTTCGCTCCGCACCGTATGTTCTTTATTTGTTCAACAAGCACTGATTACCACCGGCTTTTTGCTGTTCTGCCAATATTACATATGAAATATCGGAAAACATTAAAAATTAATCTAAATCCGATCATAAGAGGAAATGTATCGCTGTGCGAGATGCATCCATGCGCGATGCGTATTGCGAATGAAGAGTGGGGGAAGGCTATGATTCGGAATCGATCGACTGCGAGAGGACGTCTGGCAGGTTGCAGGCGGTCGCACATATACGTACACATGTGTGCCCGTTGTATTTATGGGTGCCACAAGAATTTATGTCTCAATTTGGCCCAGTATGAACTTGGTGATTAATTTTCGTCCGCGCCGATAATCATCTGATTTTTTTTTTAATTTAAACGAAAAAAATTCACAACTCTGACCAAAAGCAAGGTGCAACAACAATATTGACTTTTGGTGGTGTGCTTTCAATTGTTGTGTTTAGCGCTCAGCATGTTTGTACCTGGGAACCTTGAACGTAGTGGGAGACTTTTTTTGCTGCAAGTTGACTGACGATATTTTAATTTGTTAGCGGAATGCATACGCATTTGGTGCTGTGAGTAATGGGGAAAGTGGTATTGGACCTTTTTGTTAGAATGTGCTGAATAGCTTCAAGTCTTTAATAAGAAACAGACCAATTGAAGGTTTATAGTGGTTGCTTCAATAATATCTAAACTTTTGGCACTAGCTATAAGCATTTATAAACAGCCCTTTTGCATTTTCTTTCCTTATCGGTAAAGGTATAATCCCATATTTAACTTCATCCCTATACAGCTTTGGCCCAATTTTATATTTGGATTTAAACCTATACTCACCTTATATTTGGCGTGTTCCACTTAAAGAACCCTCCGAGGTTTCCGTAGACGATTCGACATTTCGCTTCGTCGAGGTTTTCTGCAATATGCTGAGACTATTTTTTTTGGATGCTGCTGTGGCAGAGGCAGAAAATATCTTATGGGAGGTGGAGCGCGCCGTCCCGTACCATTCGCTATTTTTTTAACGACATCTGGATCCCGTGATCCGTCGTGTTAACCCATACATTCGAATGCAGGTTATCTGTGATTGCAGGACTCTTTTCAAATAAACCATGTTGCTTACTCAAAACCTATCACCGCCTCCGATTCCAGTCTCACTGGTTTCGATTATTCAGTTCAAACGCTCTTGCATTCCCAAGCCCTTGATCTCAATTTTAAGGAAATCAGAGAGGAAAGTTTGAAGATCACTGACTGGTTTGTGTCAATGATAGAAATATTTTCGTATATAAACACACTGACATAATTTCGTCGATATTATGCTGACCAAAGCGGTCATCCGGATGACTTGGTGATATGACCAAAATCGAGTCATTCAACTGTCATTCGTGCTACAAGAAAGCGACGGGTCATTTGCGTATCAATTCATCCGATAGAGGGTGACTTGATCATTAAGAAATTAAATATCTGACATTAACGGCCCATTCAGGGGCCTCAAACCTAGTTTTTCCATTCCTTTTTTGTGTGTAAATTATATAATTTTACCACAAAAAATGGGACTCCACTTCTGAACGACAAATTTGAGAATCTTCTCATGTCAGGTTTATACTCGGATATTTGTCAGACTTTCGGAAACTTTTGATGTAACAGCGCTAAATTTTCTGCGTTTGACAAGCGATTAAACGATTCGATTACATTGTCAATATCGTCGGCGTATGCTAGTACTTCCACCGATTTTGGAAGATTGTGCCTCTGGTGTTGGCTTGCGAGTTTTGCACAATCCTCTCAAGAAACAAAATTAAGAAGTCACATGACAGCGCATCGCCTTGTCTAAATCCATTTTGGTATCGAATGTATCAGTCGTTTCCGACCCTGATGGCGAGAATTCACCATTCTACACAGACGGACGAGTTTGGGCCGTATACCAAAACTAGAAATGG
This sequence comes from Rhingia campestris, assembly GCA_932526625.1. Lineage (NCBI taxonomy): Eukaryota > Metazoa > Arthropoda > Insecta > Diptera > Syrphidae > Rhingia > Rhingia campestris. The sequence goes on from OW052183.1 coordinate 36,235,922, forward strand.
CTCTGTATAGTTCGTCACTATAAGTGCTATCGTATGTGGCTTTGAAATCGATGAATAGGGAGTGAGTATCGTTTAGACTTGTTGGGTTTTTCCCAGGATCTGCCAAAGTGTTAAGAGTTGATCAGTTGTAGACTTTCTTGGCCCAAAACCACACTGATGGAGGCCGATCAGGTTGTTGGTAAACGGTTTCACATATTACGGCAGATACGACCTTGTAGGCGATGTTGAGGAGACTTATGCCTCTGTAGTTGGCGCAGTTCAGAGGGTCCCCTTTTTTATGGATAGGGCCGACGATGTTGAGGTTCCATTCTACAGACATACTTTCATCCGATCAAATTTTGCTTATGAGTTAGTGGATGTTACTTACCGAGTCATCTCCGCCGGCTTTATAAAGCTCGGCAGGAAGGCCGTCTTTTCTGGCAGCTTTGTTAAGCTTTAGATAATCGTTGCCATTTTTCTTCAACATTCGATGCTGGTGGTATGGTGTTAATCGAGAGGTTAAGGGATACGCGTTGCTTTGGTGGTCTCTTGCGATTGCAGTCTTTCGACATAAAATTCTTTCACAATATTTCTGGTTTGTTGTTCCGTGATGGATATCCGCATTCTTACCTTGGCTGCAACAAGGTAGTGGTCCCAGTCGATGTTAGCCCCTGGGAATGATCAATGTGGTTGACCGTTCGTTGATCTGGAGACCGCGATGTAACCTTATGGATACCGAGGCGAGGAAACCGTGGCATTTCGTTCCGTAGCGAAGTCAATTAGCCTAAGTACGTTACCAGGGGTGTTTTCGTGTTATCGTGTACAATACAACAATACTGCTAAAGATGTCTTCTCTTCCTACCTTTGCGTTAAAATCTCCCAGTACGGTTTTAACATCGTACTTTGGTAGTTGCTCATAGGTTTTGTCAAGGAGCTCTTAGAAGCAATCCTTAGTTGTATCATCTTTTTCCTCCGTCAGAGCGTGAGCGCATATAAGGTTTATGTTGGCGAATTCGGTCTTGATGCGAAGTGTTACAATGCGTTCGCTAATGTCTTGGAAACATAAGACTTCTTGTTTAAGTCTGGCACTCATTACAAATCAGCATCCGAATAGTCGCTGTTTTTGCTCACTATAACACGGTCCGTAGTAATGTCACAGTTTTCATCCTCCTTTGGCCGACTTCCAAAGTATTTCCTGGATGGAAGTAATCTCTGCTTTTTAGCAGCTTAGTGCTTCCGCTAGTTTGTCGTCTCCACATCTCCTGTTTAATGTTCTCACATTCCAGGTGCAGATACGAACGTCGTTGTCCTTCTTTCGTTTAGCAGGGTCGTCAACCATAAAATCAGTCCTTTCCGAGGCTATTGGTTGCTTCGTTACAATGGTTTTTCCATCTGTGGGTAGTTAACCCAAAGCACAACCTCCAACCTGGAGGGCCATTTCCAATTTATAAGATAAACCTATGACAAGGGGCCTTTCGCTTCATCGACCACCATCTCTGTTAAAGAGGCCTGACTTACCATTGAGATTCCTAAATAACCTGTTGTCGGAATATGTTGAAGCAGCTCATATAGGTTTACCGGGGACAGCAGCACGATTGATGAGTAGTCAGAGTTACAACCACTGGGCCTTGCCAAGTTAAAGCCAAGTTAAAGCCTCACATAGAAAACTCTGTTGCAAGTATTGAAAACCTTATCGTTATCTATTTATCGGGATTATGGAATCGGTAATTCAAACATTTTAAGAGTATAGATGCACTGTCATAAGTGGGCCTGAATACGATAAAAGATTATGCCTCTGTCTACAATTCCCTTCTATGATTAGCTTGTCTCCATCTGTTCGAAAAAACCTGTTTTCCAATATCGCTGCCAGCTGCGTGGGCTTTTTAAAGATCTACCGGATGCTCTCCCATTCTTATACTCCCATATGTACGTTTTCACATCCAGGTTGCTGGGTACTTACTGACTTCTTATCTACAAGCATGCGTTCGACTTGACTAAAGGTTTGCCCATCTAGATATACTCAGGCTGCTTTGTGGTTTTTAAGTCTAGCCAACTGAATGCAATTGAACACCATTTACCATAACTACAGCTATTAGTTAAGCCTGGTTTTCTGTTGTCATTTCCTTTCTGTTTTCGTCGTTTTGTTTATACGAAATCCGAACTAGAGTCGACTTTACTTAGAAGGCTATGCAAGCCACCTTACCCACCCACCTGAGTCGTCAGGTGGGTGGGTAAGGTGACTCTTATGCAAATGTTAAGCCAAGCGATCACTTATTGGCTTAAAAATTTCCTTAATCGAATGGACACCAACATCCCTGCTTGCAGTAAGTAAGAGTAAACAATCGTAAACAAACTTGGGACGTTGAAAGGCCCGTTTAAACACCAAGATGAGCGATTGCAATACTTAAATGAAAGTCATTTGTTAGTGTTGATGTGATGTTAATCCTAGTATTAAAAGATACAAATAAACTTTAATGATTTCATGCCATGAATACCCTCTCAAAACGCCTTATTTTACTTTTTATTTACAGTCTGACATCGTCCATCAGTCCGTTTACGAGTTGGTTCACTCTGAAGATCGCGAAGAACTGCAGCGACAGTTGTTGTGGAACTCCTTCCTACCCGCCGACATGTCCAGCATGCAGTTGGCTGAGGCGCTTGCCCCCGATAAGGCTGCATTTCTTGAACGAAGTTTTACTGTGCGCTTCCGATGTCTGCTGGACAACACTTCCGGATTCCTACGTCTTGACATTCGCGGACGAGTGAAAATTCTCCACGGACAAAATCGTAAGACCGAAGATCCTCCTCTAGCTCTGTTCGCATACTGCACTCCGTTCGGTCCGCCAAGTCTGCTCGAGATACCGCACAAGGAGAACATGTTCAAGTCTAAACATAAATTGGATCTTTCGCTAGTTTCAATGGATCAAAGGTTGGTCTCGGTCTCACACATGATCTTAGCAATTTGCTCTATATATTGTCTTCTTGCAGAGGGAAGATGATCTTAGGATACTCCGATGCAGAGCTGGTTAACATGGGTGGCTATGACCTGGTGCACTATGATGATTTGGCGTATGTTGCAAGCGCGCACCAGGAATGTAAGTAGAAATTGGATTTATAAATGAAATGGTTGCCAAATAAGAGGCTTTCCTTCCCAGTATTGAAAACAGGAGCATCGGGAATGATAGCATATCGGTATCAAAAAAAGGACGGTGAATGGCAATGGCTTCAGACGAGGTTGTACATGCCAATGGATTATGAAACCCATTTTTCTATAATCTGAGCGTTTTTTTCAGCTCCCGTTTGGTGTATAAGAATTCCAAGCCCGACTTTGTGATTTGCACTCATCGCCAACTGATGGATGAGGAGGGTCGTGATCTCCTGGGTAAGAGGACAATGGATTTCAAAGTCAGCTACTTGGACACAGGACTAGCGTCGACATACTTCTCGGAAGCTGATCAACTTGTAGTACCGCCCAGTGGATCACCAAACTCCCTTCCACCGCCTGTGACGCCGACCAGACCTAATCGGCGCTATAAAACCCAACTTCGAGATTTTCTCTCAACATGCCGATCGAAGCGTAAAATGCAGCAAACTTCTCCATTAGGACAGGTAGACCTCATCAAAAAATACTTTCAAATCTTAAATATTAAAAAAAAAACTCCATCTTGTAGGTCACCCCACCAGCTCCAGTGGTGGAATACATTCCAGATCCGGCTGCGGCTGTTGCCGCGGCATATTCCAATCTCAATCCGATGTATACTGCTTCGCCATATGCGTCCGCAGCTGACAATCTTTACATGAGTCCCTCTGTGCATTCGACCAACTTCTATCCGGTGACCGAGAATATCTTCCATCAGTACCGACTGCAGGGTGTCAGCGGATACTATCCCGACTATCATCATCACACCGCCGCACCTGCTTCATATGTCACCAATGGTTTCCTATCCTACGATGGCTACACAATCGCTCCCAAGGAGGACAAGTGGCAGGACTCAACCAAATACTACAGCGGCTATAGCAGTGGCTATGGTAGTCCAACATCCACGCCCCAGGTAAGTGCCATCAGCAAGAGTTGCCTTTCGCCAAACTTAAATAGGAATACTATTACAGATATCACTAAAAACGCCAAAATCTTCACCCCAAGTCATGGAGGTGGTGTCCTGTTCATCAGATGGTCCGTCGCCTGTTAATCCCGCCGCACCGAATGCCACCAGCTCTAGCACCACAAACGGTGTGACACCAAAAGTCGAAATGGCCTCACACGACCCGTACGAACGTCAAACCGTCCTTATGTGGGGCACAACATCCGCCGGCAACAGTAGCAGTCGAGATGCAACACCTCGCTCGCCTCAGGAAACCTCTCCTGTAGCAGCTGCGAATGGACTCTACACCGACGGCGGCCAACTCGTGAACGGCAGCAGCGGTGGCGTTAAGGATGGCAAAATTCCATCTCCCGAATCATATCACCTCCATCAACATCCAGCCGCAGACGATGCAGCAACGATGTATGGCCATCATCGGATCACAGCCGATGGCACACATCTGCAATCGCCGCACAGTCACTCGGCGGAGGCGTTACTCCATGCTGCGCCAAATCAGCCAGTCAATCATTTGTCTCATGCTCATGGTACCTCCCATCAACATCATCATCATCATAGCGCTACAGCGGGTCATCAACATCAACACCATCACCATATGCAGCAGCAATCTGTTGTTGGAGCCGGTTCCAATGGCAGCGAGGTATGGAGTCCAGCGTCCTACTCGCAATATTCGCAGTATTTCACTTATCACCATCACCACCACCACTCAGCCACTCAGCACGCTAGCACTCAGTGAGTGTCAAATTAGAAAAAAAAATGTTTGACAATCCCTTAAAGAGAATCCTTTTGATCCTTTTTCCCCGCTTTCGCTGATTTTAATTTTGTTTTTGTTATTAATTTGTACAAGTAGTTCTGTAGAGTTGTTGCCGCCATTGTGAGTGGAGTAGTTGTAATGTGTAGGATTTATTCTTTAAGCTTGTAGCTTAGCGTATCCAAGTTGTATGGGTAGATGTGGCTAGCTGTCGAGGAAGGGACATAAGAGCAACCAATGTGATGTGAAAGTTGTAAGTTGCAACGGAAGTGTCCCAACCCGGGACAGGTTGACCTGCGACTTGACATATGTGGGTTTAAGGGCGCAGTGCAATAACCCCCGCGGAATTAAGCCCCATTAGGATAATTTCCCCAAAAAAAGGGAAACAGTCCCCGCAGGTCTTATTTCCTTTTCAAAATGGAAATAAGCCCCACGGTTGTTAATGCCTTTTGGTTGTGGGGTTTATATCCTTTTTATAGATCCGAACTCGCACGCAATCTAAATCCAACAGTCGGCCCAAGCAGGAGGGGTTGCATATTTAAGCTTTGGAGCTCGCACTCGGATGTATGCAAAGTACGAAGTACGGTTGTTAATGCCTTTTGTTTGTGGGGTTCATATCCTTTTTATAGATCCGAACTCGCACGCAATCTAAATCCAACAGTCGGCCCAAGCAGGGGGGTTGCATATTTAAGCCTTGGAGATCGCACTCGGATGTATGCAAAGTACAAACCCCCCTGCTTGGGCAAACTGTTGGATTTCGGATGGGTGCGAAATTGAATGTATGCAAAGTTAGAATACGGAGTGGGGGGCATGCGGCCCCCTGCAAGCACAAAAAAACGCCAATTTCAAATGCCAATAGCAATCGCGGGTATTAATGCTCTTTTGTGCCGGGGCTTATTTCCAATTCGAAAAAGAAGCCCGTGGGGGATATATCCATTTTTTCGGGAATTTGCTCCCGCGGGGCTTAATTTCGCGAGGGTTATTGGACTGCACCAGATTAAAGCTTTGAAAGATTTGTTATGATCTCAGCTTCGTTGTGGGAAAGAAACTGCTTTAACTAGCTCCAAGGTTCCTTCTTTTTTCTGTGGGAACGTGTGAAACTTCGCATGTTTATTTCAATCAGGGTTAGGATTTTTTTGACCTAAAAAAAAGGCAAAACAAAACACTTTAGAAGGCAAAAAAGGCACTTGTTAAGAAGCATGATGAGAATATTGTCAGCTTAAATTAAAAGTGCATACTCTCAAAAATACCTATTTTTTGTAAGTCTTGAAAAATATGTTTTTTCGGGTCGACTAAATCCCCAAAATTGACTTTGATGTACGCAAGCTGTGCTTCCGATTTTCATCTTCAATCAGTTTCTTCGCAAATGCAACACAGCTGGCATCATCTTCAAAAACGCTGACGATATTTTTTATCTGAGCAAAATAATCCGCATAATATGTTGCTGGCTCTAACCAGAGAGTTAAAACCTAGTCAAAATGTAAATTCCAAAATAGGAATTCAAATTCAGTTTTAAATAAACTTATAGGTTGAGATGGTATCGACAGTTCAGGTCCTATCTCATTACAAACAGCAATCCGAGATGGACTTTTTAGAAACATTTTTTTCAAGTTCGACACGAAGGCGTCAACTATGGAATAGTGACTGCGTATGCTTTTACAGGCTCTATGTACACCGTGAGGGACGCATATTATGTGAACCATTTTCGAATACAACACTTGCAGAGATTTACCCCTCTTTTTCATATACGGTGCAGCGTCTGTTAAGAACAACAAAACCTTTTCTCTCTAAAGTTCATCTGGCCACAACAAATCACATCGAATCGTCAAAAAGCTGGGAAATGGTTTTTTAATGGAAATAACGTAATTGTTGGGCCTTTGAGATTATATGGATGAGGGTACCTGTTGACATCCGAATTTCTGGAGAGAGTAATCCAGAACTTCGGACGTTAACAGGTACCCAACAATTACGTTAGTTACATAGCGTCCTGCTTTATCCGTCGATTATTCGATAGATACAAAAATATTGTCGTCACCAATTTCATTACGGATCTTTTGGAGCACTTCGAGATAGCAATCTCCGACGTAATTTTTTCTTAGTGTCGACTCGTCAGACTCTTTTTTCTGTGTGTATATTTTTATAAAAGTTTAGGCGATTGACTTTATACAAACGTATGTCACATGCTAACAACATTTTCGTCATATCGGTATTAAGCTAATTTTTTCCTGTTCCAGTAACGAAAGACGAAACCGTTTGAGTTTTTGTTGTTTTCTTTAAAGCCATACAGTGCGAAAAAGAAATATCAAGCATATTTGCGTAGATACACATACATACATAGGAACATTTTTCTTCAGGCTGTACAAGGTTTTTAACGAAAGATTCTCAACTGCAAATGAAAATGTTTGCAATTTTCCTAATGCTAAACCAATTATTAGATATTTTTTAATAAACTTTAAGAAAAAAGCAAATAAAGGGAGAAAAAGGCAACAAAGACGAAAAAAGCAAAATAAGGCAATTATGGTATAAAAATGCAAAAAAGGCAAAATAAAATAAAAATATATAATAAATCACAAGAGCTTGAAACATGTTTGTGTAAAGTCGATTCTATCTTCCGTTTATGATAAAAAATGAGACAAAGTTAGCAAAATCCTATCCCTGTATAATAACCTACCAATAATCGATTTGTGATCGAAGGTCATGTCATTCAGTCCATCGCTGAAGAATGACATACTTCAGATATTTAGTATACTGAAAAAAAAAAAAACATTCCCAATTCAGCAGCAGTATCTTCAAATATCTATGTTCTCCCAATCTACTTTGCAGTCTTTTCATTTGCTTCTGCAGATGAGCCAACCTTTCATAGGGTTTCTACAACCTTCTTGGGCCTTCTTGGGTAAAATCGGTCTAGTCTAGTTCTGACGTCACCAACAAAATATTGATTCATTTTTATAGAGATAAAAAAAAAGTTTGCTATAAAGATTGAATGGGGGTTTTAATTTTTCCAACAGCCGTCTATTATGCACTAGTATGCTAGTGGAAGGGATGTGGTTAAACCGATAACATCAGAGTAGATCCCAGGGCCCACTCCTTTTTCCATTTTAGACCCAACTAAGCAATGATCCAACTTTAAAATTCTCCGTAATGTTGTTCTGGACAAGCCCAATTTGCCCGAACTTGGTCGAGTTGATACAGATGGATCATTTGTAACACTCTGCGGCACAACTTCCACGTTGTCTTCAGTGCGAATATTTCGACATGTATTCGTGTTTGACATTGGTTTGTCTTGGGGGGATGATACAATATTGGGTAGGTTTCCTTAGTTTTTGGGCGCATATTAGTCGTGCCAATTATGCTCCATTGTAATTGTTGTCAGATTATCCCTACCTTGCCGTAGTGTTTTGAAAGGTGACCATCAACCTAAATATAGATAGGGTGATTCTTAAACCAATGATTGGTGTCAGATTGTCCCTTCATCGCGGTGACCATCTACCCAAAATTTGTTGGGTGATTTAAAACCAATTCTGCTAAATATTATTCCCATGTTTATATTATCCTACTTCTACTTAAGTTGCGCTACAGTCCGGGATGAACCTGGCCCTCAACCAACCTGCCTCTCCAATTAGCCCGGTCCTTAGCTAACTTCCTCCAGTTGCGCACTCCAAGTTGGTTGAGGTCGGTTTCTACTTGTGCGCGCCACTTAAGGCGAGGTCTTCCTCTACTGCGTCCGACGTCTGGCTGGGAATCGAAGACTCTGCGAGCTGAATAAGTCTCACCTATTTGACCATTATAAGTAGGAGGAGGAGGTCAGCAAAACTCCACTAACACTTTTAACGCCATTTAATTGTTTTCAGGAACGGGTATAGCTAAGGACCCACGCATGACTATTCCAGTTTGATGCCTCTTCTGAACATCAACAGACCATAAAAACTAACCTAACCTAAGATAGAGCTATCATGTCCATGTAAATTTATTTGACCGATGTGGAGGTTACTTACTTACAAAATCCTGGTTTTCTGGTGGCTGATCTACATTTCAAATTTATGTCTTAAAGTTCCTTAGAATAATAGAAGCCAAATTGTTTGGTTTTCTTATCAAGCCACACCTTCCTCTTAGAAATATAAACAGTTTTTAGTTTTGGAAAAGGGCGTTTTGTAGCTCAGGAATAAAAAAAACAATAACTCAGGAATAGATCTAACAGAATAAGTTTAGTAACATAGTATTAAAGCTCATAAATAAACTCAGCTATATTATAGTCAATCCGTCTGTTACGTTAAGACTGGTCCTTGAAATGCCATGTACTCAAAGCCCAAAAGAAGTTCTATTATGATATCATTATAATGTATAGGATTTGTTACCCCAGCTACTTCTAAAATCAGACTAATTTTAGAGCAAAAATATTAAGGTCGAGTTATCAAAAGCTAGCACAGTACATTTCCTAGATATCTGGGCACCTGTCAGCTCTGAAGTGATTTTGAAAACGGCACTTCTTTTTTCTATTTGATTAATATAAACTTGGACGATTCTTTTTCTTTTTAGTTAAACTTACCTACCCTCTATTCCTTACCTTTTCCTTGCTTATACCTCAACTAACTGTAGCTCGCACTTACACAAAAAAAAAGAACTTTGAAAAAATGTCACTTGATCACTTTTAAACTTCCAATTTCTAAATATTACAGATCCTCATTGGACCACAGCAACAGCAGCAGCAATCCCTCACAACATTATCCTTTGCGCAGCAACAGCCACTCCAGCGAATACATGGATGTCCATCATCAGCATCATCCAGCTCATCACCATCTTCCACCACCTCTCCATCCGGACAGCAACAGCAGCACCACCACCACCACAACCATCACCACCAACAGCAACATCAACAACAACAACAACAGCAGCAACAACAACAACACCATCACCTCGCAATCATCGCATCACCAATCCTCATCTCAGCACCACCACCCCCACCACCCACATCCTCTACATCCTCATCCTCATCATCCTCATCATGCGGCGGCGGCAGCAGCGGTGGTGGCAGCAGCAGTGGCCACAGCATCGGGCGGCACCATATCTCAAATATCACCGCTCACACAGCTCTCGCATACGCATCCAGTGCGTACTCCGATCAGCCGGACGGGAGTCCTCTGTTGTCCTTCTCTGAGGTGACCAACACCCTACTAAATCAATAGACGTCAGGACGCAATCAAACCATTCAAACTGTTTATGAAGTTAAAAGGATTTTTCGTTTTTGTTTTTTTGTAATTTACGTTCGCTTTTAGTCAGTTACGGGCTTCTAAACAGAAAACAGGATCACTTTCGAATTGCATCCAATCCAAACCGATTGCCAAACCATGGACTATCGAATCTTCCACATAAACCAAGAAAAATGCGAACAATCTATCAGAAACAGAAACAGAAACTATCTCCAGGTATCATAAAGTTGCAATATTTATCCCATTCTGTATCTATCTCTCTATCTCTCTCTGTGAATTTGTATCTTTAAAAGAAAAAAAAAAACACAAAAATCAAACCACCAATGAATGAACCGAACTTTAAGAGTTTCAACTACAGTATCAGCATCAGTATCTACATGTGTATCTCTTAAATATCAATAAGTGTAAGTGTGTAAATTTTATTAAATTCAAATACAGTGATGAGGATTATCTATACAGGGTGTTCAACAAATGATATAGGGTGGGTGTATTTATTTTCTCAAAAATTAAAAATACATTTCAGTGCATGTTATCACATAAGGATTAGTTACTAAAGTATCCTTTGCGCTGATCCAACATATTATTTTCTGCGCTTGTCCCGTATGTCAACTAATTTTTGACATTTCATGTTGTAAAGGGTCTTTTTTTCGGTTTCGGTAGTAAATCTAAATAAAACACACAGCGATACATTTTTGATAAACATTTTCATTATAAAGTTTGGACTTTGCCAATATCATTCAAATGGCCACCTCGGGAAGATTAGCAGCAGGCGATTCTATTGTTGTAATTTTTAACCACTTTTTCGTTAATTTCGGGCGATATATCGGCCATAACTTGAGTCATTTTTGTTTTTATTGCGTCTTGAGTTGTTCACGTAATCACGGTCTTTTGCGTCGCCCCACAGGGAAAAATCGAACAGTGTCAAATCGCATGATCTTGATGGCCAATTTACTGTAAAATTACTCGACCAGGAAACTTCTCACGCAATAAAGCCATAGTTGGTCATGTTGTTTGGCTTGTTGTCCCATCTTGTTGAAACCACATATCGTCCAAGTTATGATCTTCAATCGCCGCACACAGGGGCCAAATGTATGAATTCTTGGCAGAAATTATTTTAAGGCATTTAACAGTTGGAAAATTAATTAAAAGCACATATCTAGTATTTAAATATTAATATTTTATGTTTTATTGCTAAACAAGCTGGCCCGTCAAACGTTGTTTTGCCATTATCAAATCGAATGACCGCCTACAGCGCCACCTTTTTTTTTTTTTTTCCTAAACCTTCGCGGAGCAATTACGAACAACTCCGCAGAAGGAAGTATCCAATTTGGTCCAGTCGTTTTCGAGTTTTAAGCATCCGAACAAACCAAGATCCATTTTTATATATATAGATATAGTGAATTCAAGAAAAAAGTATCTACACATATTAAATATAAATATTCTTTATCGGGAGAATTTTCTGAACTAATAGATATTGTCTTATGTGCCTGAATTATTGGTAGTCAGGTGGCTTTAATAAATCAGAAACATCCTTATCAATATTATTTGCCCGTTTTTGGGGACAGTTTTCTCAAAACTGTTTTTAATTGGTCTGATGAAATCAAGAGAGAGCTCAAAATATCTTCATTGGTTTTGGCGCGCAATATCTTAAGAGAATTTTTTTCAGTATCTTTGAATTCGTTGCTTTGCTCCTCATGTGCTTCTTCACCGCCTGGACCAAGAATAAAAATTTTGTGGATTAAGAGTGGCATTGGGTACCAATAATATTTTTCCACAAACAGTCTTGCAATCTCAATAGCCTATTGTTGGAACTTGTCCACTTTAATTACATAGGTAGTATCTATTGTTTGTAAAACAGTTGCAATACACCGACAGAGCTTCTATCCCAGAAAGTTTTTGCCTTGGAATTTCTTGTAAACTTACTTATCGGCCTCCCGATCCGTGAAGAGTATCTGCCTGAGACACTGCAGCCTTCCATCCTCTACGATCTAGGGCACGCTCTGGCATCCGCGATGTTTTGATCTTTGAAACGGAGGTTCGGTCTTTCTTGTCTTCCGAACCTGAGTGCTGGTATTCGAGGATCCTCTTACCTGGAGCATTATTGTCCATTCGCTCGATATGGCCGAGCCTGTTGGACTCCATCCACATCTTGATACAGCTCATAAAGTTCCCAGTTGTAACGGGTGATTTCTTAAGCTTAGTTTTTTTTTTAAAATCGAATAAAACACTCAAATTTGCATCAAATATTCAAAATTTTTATTGTAATCGATAAATAGGTCTTTGCCATTTACGTTTTAAAGACAACTTCATGTAAATGTTGTCCGCGGCTCCGATTCAAATAGTCCATTCGGAAGGTCCAATTTTGCTTCACTTGTTCGAGCATTTCGGCCTGTATTCCTCGAATTACGCGTGTTATGTTATCGTGTTCGTCTTGTCCACATAGACTAACGACTTTACCTAACCCCACAAGAAATAATCAAGAGGCGTTAAATAGCATGATCTTGTCGGCAAACTCACAGGGCCAGATAAACTACTCATCCTTCAACATTTTCATTGTTTCACGAGCTGTGTGGCATGAGCCACCGTCTTGATGAAACCACATGTCAACCAAGTTCATCTCAGCCAACTGGGGCAAAAAAAAGTCGCGTATCATGGCTCGATATCGTTCGCCGTTGACGGTAACGTTTCTTCCACGGTCGTCTTTGAAGAAAAATGGACCGATGATGCCACTAGCCATAAACCACACCAAACTGCCGTTTTTTTCGGGATGCATCGGTAATTATTGTATCGCATGTGGCTGTTCATCACTACAGATGCGACAGTTTTGCTTATTTACGTATCCGTTGAGCCAGAAATGAGCCTCATCGCTGAACACAATTTTTCGATAAAACAGCGGATTCGCACATTTTTCACAGAGCACGAATTTTGATAATAAATTTCAATAATTTGCAATCGTTGCTTGTTTGTAAGTCTTTCCACGATTAAATGGTAGAGTATAGTGAAAACTTTTGGACGCCATTACTAATCAGTTCTGCCAACCTGAAAAACTTAACTCTTAAAAAATCACCCGTTATCTTCTCCTTCATTCGCCCTCCTCCGAAGTGTTTTTCTTTCGAAGGAGCCAAGTATTAGCTCTCCATTCTTGCTTATCGTCCAGCACTCGGCGCCATAAAACAAAACTAGTAGGATAATGGTTTTGTAGAGCACACATTTCGTCCTTCGAGTTAGGAGTTTTGAACCCAGTTGTTTCGCCAAACCGAAGTAGCAGCGGTTTCCTAGGGTAACTCGTGGAGTCTATGTTTACTCCGAGGTAGGTTAACTCCTTAACTACCTCTAAATTGTTATCATCAATAGCGACGTTTTGTCCTAGATGATTGTTTGTTTGTTGATGGCATGTACATAGTCTTGTCCTCATTTACTTTAAGGCCAACTGATTTCGCCTGTTCTTCAACCGTCGTGAACGCTTTTATCACGGCACGCTGGGAGCGACCGATGATGTCAATATCGTCCGCATAGCCCAGCAGCTGGAAGGACCTGTTGAAGATAGTGCCTTCCCCTGCCTGAGATTGAAGAAGTTGCATGATATCGGGTCTCCTTGCCGAAATCCAGTGCCTGTTTGTAACAGTCCGATGGAGCTACTTCCAAACTGCACATTGCAGCGCGTGTTTTTCAGCGTCACACGACAGCGCTAAATCAGTTTTGCCAGGATTCCGAATTCGGCCATCGCTATATAGAGCCCATGACGATGTATGCTATCATACACGGCTTTGAAGTCGATGAATAGGTGGTGACTTTCGACTTGAAATTCGTTGATCTTTTCCAGGATTTGCAGCAGGGTGAAAATTTGGTCTACAGTCGATCTGCCGGGCCGTAAGCCACACTGGTACGTGTTGATTAATGTGTTTCAGAACGGTTTTAGACATTCAAACAGTATGTTGGATAGGATCTTGTATGCGACATTAAGCAAGTATATGCCTCGATAGTTCTTGCAAGACATAGGATCGCCTTTTTTGTAGATGGGGCATATGGAGCTGATAGTCCAGACATCGGGCATGTTTTTTTCGACCCATACTTGGTTGATGATTTGGTGCACGCTCCCTACCAAAACATCACCACCGTATGCTGGTAAGCCATCAGAACCTGCCGCCTTGTGTTCGTAAGCTTTTTTATAGCTAGACCAACATATACTCGGTGGTGGAACTAGTTCTTCATTAACTGGACGTGGATACTCTTCTTGCCCTATCACTCTCTCTACATGATGCCCATTAAGCAGCTACTGAAAATGCTGCTTAAACACATCTACAATCTACTATTCCCTGCCCTTCGGTGACTAGGTTTCCTTCGCTGTCTCGAAGAGCCTGCGTTCCGGTTTTGTAGCCATCAGCCAGTTGCTTGGTCTTTTTATAAAATCTCCGGATGTTGTTACGATCGCGCTGGTGGGTGGCTGGTACAGTACAGTGGTTTCGGCTGCCTCCTTGATGATATCGCGATATTGGCATCACTGATTGTTGGCGTCTGTGGTAGGTGAGTGCACAGAGGAGAGTTTCATATTCAGGCGCTCGCTGTAGACTCTGGCTACACCAGGTGTGCTAAGGCGTCCAACGTCGTATTTCTTCTTCTGGGCAGTTCGCACTTTCTTCTCGTTGGACATTCAAGCTCTGAATTTAGCCTCGACAAGAAAATGGTCAGAGTCGACGTTTGGCCCTCATAATGTGTGTAGGTCGGGGATGTTGGATGCGTGCCTCGCATCGACTAGCACATGGTCGATTTGGTTGGCGGTTCGACCGTCTGGAGAGCGCCAAGTTGCTGTGTGGATCCTTAGCCTTGGAAACCTAGTGCTATTTATCACCGTATTACGAGCTGCTGCAAAATAGATTAGTCGGTAGCCGTTTTCTGTTGTCGTTTCGTGGGTTCTGTACTTACCAACTTAACTACAAAAGATGTTTTACTTTCCGACTTTAGCATTGAAATCCCCGAGGACCTACAACATTTACATCATACTCTGGACAGGCTCCGTAAGTTCCATCGAGAACGATCTTCAGCCTCGTGGGTAGGGGCGTGTGCACATATTTGACTTACGTTTTCGAAAGTAGCTTTGACGCTGATCACAGAAAGGCGATCCCTTATTGGTTTGAAGTCAATGACTTTTGTCTTAAGCCGATTCCCCAATACGAATTCGCATCCTATGTTGCAGCTTTATAAATGTTGAAATTTCTTCTCTTCATCACACCTGATCCTATCCATCGTATCTGCTGGATTGCGATTATATCTGCCTTGTACCGCGTGAGGACAGACTCAAGTTTTTGATTAGCATTTGGGGTGTAGAGTGTTAGTACATTCCAGGTACATACTCCCAGATCATATAGTCCATTGACGTTCCGGGTCTTGTTGCCATTTGAAGAATTCCATTATCCGAGGCTGGTTGTGTCTCTCTCATAACTAGTGGTTTTTTTCCATGGTCAAGAAGTTACCACGACGGCACAACCCTAAACCTTGTTCTGAACCCAGGACAGCGGACCGGAATTTCTTCTATGCCAACCTGTATTTGGAAGCTTTTTTGAGTGAATTTGTGGTCACTTCCCTCACAACTGTAGATGCTTCCACTTGACCTTAAGACCGTTTTGGCAGCAACATTTTTTTCTTGAGTGTTTGAGTGTTTCTGTCCCAATTCCTCAGTCTTATGACGTTTGGTCCTTTCTGAAGCTTCATCGAAACTTTTTCTTGGACTGGAAACTGATTGCAGAATCCAATCAAACTAATTAGAAATCAGAAACCCATTATTGAAACCCTATCGTTCAAGGTACTAGGCACTCAGCGGTCGCCAGGAGAAGTCTGAAAGTCGGAGTTGGTAGGCATCAGCTATGTAAAAACTCAAGGTTTCCTATAATCACAATGCCCACCATTTGATCGTTAGTCCGATTGGAGGCACTTTCCGCACAGTTTTTGGTGCTGCATAAGGTCAGAAAATGTTATCTTTGTCTTTGGAGTTTTATCTGTACTTCGGTAACTTTAAAGGATCACAGACTACGAATATTGCAAAGTATAGCGTCAGTGTTGGATTCGCTTCTTTCGCATGTCGGTTCCATTCGGATATTCTCCCTGAGATCCGAATAGGGAATTAATTTAATTATGTACACCCGTATATTCTATATGTCAAACTCCTAAACGCAGTTACAGAATTCATTGATCATTTGTATCGGTATTTTCTAACGGCAGACAAGTGCTACACTAACCGCCAAAGCTCAGCCAGGGCCACCGTGAGGTTATAGCGCCTACTTCTTTGGCTATAGTGGTAGTTTTCTCTTTTTTTAATTTTATAATGGACGAAGTGTCAATATTTTAATTTTATAATTTTATTTCTTTCATGGTTCTAAAAATGTGTATGCACTTTAACAATCCTTTTTGGTAAATGATTAAATAGGAATGTCACGTTATTAAGGAATTTCGAACACTCTGTTTTGATAAAGAGATAAAAAAAAATCCTCATCACTGCAATCCGATCTAAATAGCTCTAAGCAATTTCTCATAACTCCATCGGTTATACTTTTTTTCTGTGATACAAACTAAAACCAATTGTTGGAAAAATTAGATACAAAACTTATAAATTTCTCCAGTTCAATTAAAAACATACAAAAAAATGGTAAAACAAAACCCAATTAAAACAATCTTACCCACACACACACGACACATTCTGTTTGTTCAATTTACAAGTATTAAAACAATTTAATCCTTTAATAATTTTAAGCACAAATCTATTTCTAGACAACTATTAATATATAACTATAGTCTGTAGGTAATCAAAATTATTATTTAATAAAAAAAAACAAGCAATTCTAACGATAAATTAGATTTTAGGTAAAAAAATAAAATAAAATCATTGTTCCACCAAAGATAAAAAGAAAACTATTTGTATCGAGTGAATAACTTCAACAGAATACTAAGGATGCTATTAAATTGGTTGGTGTACTATTAATTTAAGTACAATTAGGTTGTAAAATAAAAAAAAATAAATAAATAAAAAACAAACACTGTATCTATATATTTTATTAAATCAAATTTATTACATCATTATGAAAATATCTTAAAGAGTACTTGTCCAGTCCACACTGTTTTAAATGGAATTATTTTTAATTGAATTCATCGGTATACTAATATTATATAAAATAAATTTATATACATTATACATATACATATATATGAAAGCATACTTGATTTTCTAGTCGCCCTTATAATAATTATAATTACATTTTAAAATTAAGAATATTTCATAAATTATATAAATAAAATGAAAATAAAAATGGAAGTGAGCAGAAATAATAATAAATAATTTTTGATTATAAATAACTAGATTTTGTTTTTGTTTCAAGTAATTCAACTTTGAGATTTTCAAAATATATTATAAGGATCAATTTTAAATTATCGGCTAACTATATATAATGCATGTGAATTAATCGAAAATGTATAATCAAAATTATAGTCCAATAATGAATTTCAAAATTTGATTTTTTAATAAACAATAATGATAAAAATAAAATTAATTTGGAGTTTTATTTTATAGGATACTTGGCGTCATTATAGGGAAAACTAAAACGTATGTGGTGTAGGGCAAACAGAAGCTGGATTTGAAGGATGGCAATGTTACAAATGTTTCACAAGTCAATTTCATATTTAATCCTTTCTTATATAAGAGATACAATGTTTCCTTCGAATACTTACTGAACCTAGGACCAAACCTACAGGCCTATCCAATTAGCCCGGTCCTTAGCTAACAGCCTGCAGTTGCGCACTTCAAGTGGGTTAATGTCGGTTTCTATACTTGTACGTGCCATTTACGGCGAGGTCTACTTCTACTGCGTCCGACGTCTGGCTGAGAATCGAGGACTCTGCGAACCGGAGTAATGGTGTCCATTCGTTCTACATGTCCTAGCCATCTTAAACGCCCAATGTGCAGTTTTTTGAACAGGGATGTGTCGCTGTACAGCTCTTATAGTTTTTGTTTGAATCCAAAGATTTTTCGAAGAATTTTCCTCTCGAATCGACTAAGAATTTCTTCATCCGCTTTAGATACGATCCATGCCTCAGCGCTGTAGAGCAGGACTGGGATGATTTGCGTCTTATATAGGATCTCCTTAGTAGTTCGAGTAAGGGCTTTACTACTAAATTGCCTTCTTAGCTCGAAGAAACAGCGATTGGCAAGAGTAATTCTTCGCTTGATTTCTGACGAGATGTTGTTGTCAGAGTTAATAGCGGAGCCGCGGTAGACAAAGTCCCCTACTACCTTAAAGTAATATCTGTCAATGGTGACGTTCTGTCAAAGTCCTACCAATGATGTAAATATCGTCTACGTATGCTAGCACCGATTTTTGGAAAATTGTGCCTCTGGTGCTGGCTCGGGAGTTTTTCAAAATCCTCTCAAGAATCAGATTAAGAAGTCACATGGCAGCGCATCGCCTTGCTTAAGCGAGAAATCTCCATCGTCATCCTACACAAACGGACGAGTTTGGGCGGTATACCAAAACTAGACATGGCTCTGTATAGTTCGTCTCTATAAATGCTGTCGTATGCTGCTTTGAAATCGATAAATAGGTGGTGGGTATCGATTTAGACTTCTTGGGATTTTTCCAGGATCTGCCGAAGTGTGAAAATTTGATCGGTTGTGGACTTCCCTGGCCCAAAACCACATTTATAAGGCGTTCACATATGATGGCAGATAGGATCTCGTAGGCGATGGTGAGGAGACTTATGCCTCTGTAGTTGGAGCAGTTCAGAGGTTCTTCCCTTTTGTGAACCGGGCTGAGGTACCATTCCTCAGGCATTCTTTCATCCGACCAGATTTGGCTTATGAATTGGTGGATGTTACTTGCCAAATCATCTTCGCCGGCGCGAAGGCCGTCTTTTCCGGTAGTTTTTCTTCCATATCATCAGTATCGACTGTGTCTCAACTAGGATATTTCCTTGTTCATCTCGACAGGATTCTGTTCGAGCCTTGTATCCTTGGCTTTGAAGTTTTACACTTTGGTAAAACTTGCGAACATCATTCCTGGAGTGGCACCCCTTTATGTCCTCTATCGCGCGCTTTT
This sequence comes from Rhingia campestris, assembly GCA_932526625.1. NCBI lineage: Eukaryota > Metazoa > Arthropoda > Insecta > Diptera > Syrphidae > Rhingia > Rhingia campestris. Next base: position 36,255,039 of record OW052183.1, read on the forward strand.
CTTGCTTCTTTGCCGATAGAGCTCAATAGCAGCTCCCGTCTTCACCTGTAGCTTAACCTTGTAGTCTTCGTGCTTGACTGTGAGCATCTGTCGGCATTCCTCATCAAACCAAATGTTTCTTGCTGGTGGGCGCGAGAATCCAAGCACATCAGTTGCGGGTGTAGGCTATATTTTCCGACAGTACTGCTCAAGATGTCTTCTCTTCATAACTTTGCGTTTATAGGTTTTGTCAAGGAGCTCGTAGAATCAGTCTTTCGCTATCTTTTTCCTCCGTCGGGTAGCTGGCGTTAGCGCATGTAAGGCTTATGTTTGCGAATTTGGTTTTGATGCGAATTGTTATAATTCGTTTGCTTAATTCTCCGAAACATAAGACTTCTTGCCTAAATCTGGCACTTATAACAAATCCACATCCAAATAGTCGCTATTTCTGCTCACTATAACACGGTCCATAGTAGATCCCTTAGTTAGTCTTCCTCTTGTTGCCTGGTCCATCACATTGTATTTCCTGTATTGCAGTAATGTCTGCTTTGTTGCAGTTTAGGGCTTCCGCTAGTCGTTCGCCTGCACTTCTCCTGTTTAATGTTTCACGTTACAGGTACAGATACGAACGTCGTTGTTCTTTTTTCTTTTAGAAGGGTCGTCAACAATAAGATCAGTCCTCTCCGAGGCTATTGGTTGCTTCGCAACATATAGTTTTTTTCATGGGTGGATAGTTAACCCAAAGCACTACCCCCAACCTTGAGGGCCAGTTCGTATTTATTAGTTACCCCTAGGACACGGGGCCATCAGTATCCGGTACGGGATTGAGCGCTACCGTTGGCCATTCGGTTCATCCGCCACCATCTCTGTTCAACGGTCCTGACTCCTGACTTACCCTTCAGATTCCTAGATAACCTGTTGTCCGAATATGTCGAAGCAGCTCATCTAGGTTCGCCGGTGACAGCAGGGCGGGTATTCCGTACCAGTCTGACCAGGCTGTTTATTGTGTTGCTGTTGTTCGTCTTGTTATCGACACTCATTTATCAAGTCAAATCTGGTTGGATTAGGCCAGTATCCGATGGTTACCACTTGGAGGTAAAAATATTTGGTATCGTCCTGTTCATTGTTCTTTGAATCGTTTCGTCCATTTGTTGTAAGTTTTCGTCGATTTCGTTGTTTGTCAGGTGTCTGTTGTTTGGTGGTGATATTGCACTCGAACTTAGTTCTCTTGATAAGGAGTTGGTGAAGCATGGGCAAATCATCTTACACTTACTGCAGTTATAAGAATCCACAGGCACGTACTCCTCCAGCGCCACAAGATCGTTCCGAAACTGCAATATGGCTGCAGTTCACAGTGGTCACTGTCGTACTCTATATTCCATAAACAGTTTTGCTGGTTTTGACGTACCCTATCAATAACTGTCAGTCATGTGTGCAGAAATACACCACTTCCTGGAAACGATGACCTATCTTTGGCAAAATTTCGATCCTTAATTCAACATTCTAGTGCCTGCACACTCATCATTTTTTATATTTAGAGTACTAAACACTTAAAATAAAATTTGCGATTTAAAAAAGCAAATCGGTGGTAATCCTCAACCCTACTAAGTACAAAGATACAATATAATTAAAACTACCTATCCATCGTTTTACAGGACAGGTCATTCGATCGACAGATGTATACGGAAGTAATAATATTTTCTTACAACCAAATTGTTTTATTACGAAAAACTAATTATCGTTATTAGTTTAATAAATTAGGCGAATAAATATGTTAATTTAATGGCCCAACAGAAGATACTTTTTAGTCCGCATCTACTAACACCTGCCCAAATTGATATCTATTTTGAAGTATCATGACCTAACTTCGGTTTTATCTCAACAAGGTTTGCCGATCTTATTCACAAATAAATATTTTGCTATGTTTGCAACCTAATTACATTATGTTTGTCAACACAGCCAACAACAAGAGAGAGCGCAAACATGTGTAGATACAATCAGGCTTCATGAGAGCGAAGTTGTGTGATCATTGGCCTCAACATCGGTTGTTTATTTTTATCTTATGCACGTCTTATACGATAATGCTATTTTCGGGATAGAACATCTTGGATCCACAGCCGCACCACAGCAAAGGCGGCAAACCGGAACCATCTTATCGAATCATCTTGTTTGCCCACCGAATATCATTTATCTAACGACAAAGGCAAACATTATCAATTATTTTACATCTTGATATTTATATGTATGACCACCAGCGGTAACTTCCAGTTTAGTTGTGAATTCGTGCTTCAAAGCTGTATACACCTGATAGCAATGGCTCTGCCCAGTATAAACGTGAAAGGACCGCAGACTAATAAAAAGGACATCATCGAAGAAGTTAATGGCGACTTTGGACGCTGGCAATTGCGAACAATCCTGCTTATATTTCTGCTGAAAATCCCATCGGCATGGCTAATGGCGGCGGTTATTTACACAGCTCCATCTCCACACAAGGGCGAGTACTATTGCAAACCACCGGCGACAGTGAAGATCAATTCAACCGATGATTGGATCAAGATATCACATCCTATCATCAAGGGAAGGAACACAGATCGCGAGTTCAAGATCGATGCGTGTAATGTGTATGAGGAAGCGTTGCACTTGGATTACGCCTCAAGGATCACCAACTACTCGAATCCTTTTGAGAAACCCCAGCACAAGGAGAACATAATACCCTGCGAGCATTTTGAACACAACTCGGCCTATCAGAGTCTGGTCACGCAGTTTGATTTGGTTTGCTCGCGTCAGTTGTTGGTCAGTGTGTCACAAATATTTCATGTCGTTGGCGGGCTAGTTGGCGGACTAATTGCAAGGAGTGCCTTAAATCAGTTGAGTTGAATAGTTTGATTTGTTTTGAGATTTAGAATTTAATTTGAAAATTTCAAATTTCTAGTATCAGTCCACGGCAATTGATGTTGGTCGGAATGATTGGACAAATTATTTGCGGGAATTTGACAGGAGCAATGCCAACGTTTAATCTGCACGTATTCTTCAGGCTTATCACATCGATTTTCTGTTGTTTTATGTACACTACTGGACAAATTATACGTAAGTTGGAGTATTTTTTTTTTATCTTTTCTGACTTAAACCTACTTTGATGCTTAGTTGAGAACACAGTTACTTGTTTTTCAATTTTTTGGGGTAAAATCAATAAGCCCATGTCAAGAATTTTAAGTGTTACTGCCATTTGTTTTTGTGACGAAGGTGATAATCCCAAAATACAATATGGTGGTATTCGATTACTTTATTAGTGTGGGACTCGAACTCCACTAAAAACATCTTCCTTATCAATCTACGTAAGATCGACAAGTAATTTAGTTTAGTACTACAACTAGGCTAGGCATATCTAGTGGTTTTCTTTTCAATAGAGATATGCATGTGGGAGGTAGCCTCCCAATAAAGGACCCAGCTAGTATAGTGCAATAAAACAGCGGTTGTTGTTTAGTGCACCAGTTCGACTGGTTAAATTTATAGTCTTCGAACCGAGTCTCTTTCATCCAAAATATTCAGAATTGCGGGGTTTCAATGACTATAAATACGAATATAATTTTTGCGAGCGATATGTTTTATTTCGTCATCAGGAGGGGCTTTACCAAAATCTCTGTGGATATAATCGCTTCTTTAATTTGACGGTCTACGGTGCATTAACAATTGTTCTTAGAATTTTCTTTTGAAAAGCTTGTAATATGATTTAATTGCTGTTTTTTGAACAACCCCATAGTTGTAGATATACCATATGTCCATACAGGCTTAATAAATTGCTTATATCGGGTGTCCCATAAATCACGCAAAATTTTAATTTTGCGCCATATAATAGTACTGTGTTGCCAACGGAAAAAATCAATTTTAGTTAGTTAAGTTAGTAAAAATGGAGCGCCATACGAATAAACAACGCATTTTCATTGTTTATAAATATTTTAAAAATAATGAAGGTCCGCAATTTTCGTTCAGAATATGGTCGTCATAGTGATTTAAACCTATCATCTGTTAAGAGAATAATTGAAAAACTCAGTGAGACTGGATCAATTAGTGATTTTAGACACTCTAGGTGTCCTGCCACAAGTCGTTCAACAAAAAACATCGAAGCAGCTCGGAAGAGTATTTCTGACAGTCCATGAACATCAATTCGGCACAGTAGTCTAGAGTTGGGTATTTCGAGAAGGTCTCTACAGCGAATTCTCACAAAAACTTAAAATTTCATGCTTACAAAGTTCAATTGACTCAAGAGCTGAAGACTACGGACCATGCAATACAAAGAAAGTTCGTTGAATGGATTTTGGAACAACAACAAGTTGTAGCTGATTTTTCGAACAAAATCATCTTCAGCGATAAAGCTAATTTTCATCTGATGGCTTTGTTAATCCTCAAAATGGTCGCATTTGGGGTTCAGAAAACCCACGAGTAATTGTTGAGAAACAAATGAATCCACAACGCATGGCTGTTTGGTGCGGATTTTGGACTGGATGCATTATGGGACCATTCTTCTTCAAAAATACGCTGATCAGGCAGTTACAATTAATGGTGTTCACTATCGTGACATGATATCCCAGTTTTTAGTGCCAAAATTACAAGATATGGGTGTGACCAACATGTGGTTTCACCAAACAATTCAATTACTGGATCAGTCATTTTCCAATCGTGTAATCTGTCGTTTTTGCCATCAGTATTGGACATCCAGATCTTAAGATTTAACGCCATTAAACTTTTTTCTTTGCGTTTTTTTTTTAAGTCGAAGGTCCACGAAGTCAAGTCCACCAATACCAATGCCTTGAAAGAGGATATTGAGCGGTGTATTAATGAAATTCAGACACATTTATACGAAACGGTCATAAAAAATTTCAACAAATGAGTACTCACTTGTCAGCAAAGCCGTGGCGGCCATTTGTCCGATGTGCTATTCCGTACTTAACCCCAATCTGTATACTTTATGAATTAATAAACAATTTAAGCTTTCCAACTAAAGTTCTGTATTTGCTAGAAAAAAATTACATTTTGCGTGAATTATCGGACACCCTTAGGAGCAGCTTGTTATGTATCCTCAACATGTTTGTCTGAATGTGTTTTAGAGCTCGCTATGTTTGATTTCTACGTGCGATTTCCATTTGAGTTTCGGAAGTAGCTTTATTCCAAAATACTTCGCTTCATATATATATAAGAAGTATAGTATCGGACTTAGGACGCTTCCGTGAGGAACCCCAGCTTTTATTTCCTTAAAAGTGAAATATTCGTTTCCGTGTTTTACACGAAAGATTCTGTCCTAAAGATTTGTTTCGGAAGAACTGTTCTTAATTTATATACAAGGTGGCGCAAAAGTAATCCTCCTATCAGAAAATGCTATAAATTTTGCGATTGGCCCCTAATGTCAGTTCTGTTTTGACATTTGTGTAGTAAACACATGCGAAATACACGTTAATAAACAATGTTACGCTACACTGTTCCAGAACGCGGAATATTGGTGACTAAAAAAGTTTTTCATTTTTTTTTAAATTACAGCCAAAAAACATCGGAAGGTTATTTTTGCGCCACCTTGTATTACTAGGCCTTTGTGCCAAACTTTTTCAAAGGCTTGAGATTGTTGTTGTTAGATGGCGCTATAGTTCGAAGTAAACCTGTGCCTCAACCAACAACGTCTCCAATTATACCGTAGCTAACTGCAGTTGCGCACTTCAAGCTGCGTCCCACGTCTAGCTGGGTATCGAAGACTCTGCTAGCCGAAGTATTGGTCCATTCGTTCTACCTATCCTAGCCATCTTAAACGTCCAACGCCGAGTTTTTTTACTAAGGGAATGTCGCTGTACAGCTCGTATAGTTCTTGGTTGAATTCTCGTATTCATAGCTCGTCGATCCAAACCGAATCGATGAATTTTTGAAGTATTTTCCACTCGAATCCACCAATGATTTCTTAATGCGATTTTGATACGGTCCATGCTTCAGCGCAGTAGAGCAGGACTGGGATGATCTCCTAAGTGGTTCGAGTAAGAGCTTTACTCGACATTAACTTTACATTAATGTGAGTCTTAGTTGGCCACGGAGGCATCTTCGATGCTGGAGAGAAGAGCTCGGCACGCTCGCGATTGCTCGGCTTAACTCGTCGAACGGGGGTAGTTCCTGCCCTCTCACCAGACATCCCAGCTCAACAAACATTTTGTTTTTTTGCCAGAAAATACAAAAAGATAGACAAAAAAAGAGAAAAAATGAAAAGGACAGAAAATAGAAAAAGCGGAAAGGAAAATATCAATTTTTGATATCTCACACCAATAAAGGTTCGTCTCGATCCTGAATCGAAATTGCCTTCTTAGCCCGAAGAAACAGGGGTTGGCGAGAGTACTTCTTAGTTCAATTTCTGACGAGATGTTGTCAGAGTCATTAGCGGAGCTGAGGTAGACAAAGCCCGTACTACTTCAAAGTTATATCTGTCAATGGGGACATTCTGTCCAAATCGTTGATGATGTGTGTCCTCGTGTTGACAGCATATATTTAGTCTTACCCTCATTTACTGCTAAACCCATTTTTCCCTCTTCCTTCTCTACTAGCAAATGTGGCTATGACATCACGTTGAGTCCTACCAATGATGTCAATATCGTCGGCGTATGCTAGTAGTTGCACCGATTTTTGGAAGATTGTGCCTCTGGTGTTGCCTTGGGAGTTTTGCACAATCCTCTCAAGAACGAGAATAAAAAAACCACATGACAGTGGGTCGATTTTCCTAAATTCTTATTTTGAATTGAAGGTGTCGGATAGTTCGTTTCTGACCCTGATGGTGCAGCGAGTATTTTCCCTAATCATCCTGCACAGAAGGACATGTTTGGGATGTAAACCAAAACTTGACATTTCTCGGTATAGTTCGTCTCCAGAAATGCTGTCGTATGCGGCTTTCAAATCATGAAATAGGTGGTTGGTATCGATTTGGATTCTTGGATTTTTCCGGGATCTGCAAACGTATGGAGATTTGAACAGTTGTGAATTTTCCTGGTCTAAAACCGCACTGATAAGGGCCGATCAGGTTGTTGGGAAACGGTTTCAGGCGTTCACATATTACGGCAGCTTTGATCTTGCAGGCTATGTTGAATAAATATATGCCCTGAAGTTGGCGCAGTTCTCCTTTTTTGTGAATCGGGAAAATGATGCTGAGGTTCCATTCTTCATTCATACTTTCATCCGACCAGATTGGGCTTTTGAGTTGGTGGACTTTACTTACCAATTCATCTCCGCCGGCTTTATAAAGGCGGGAAAGATATTGCTAACCTGACTTCACTTAGGTCAAGTGATGGTGGTTTTCGCTGTCTTCGCCAATGTTGAAAGGTTCATTCTACCTGGCAGCATGAGATTGTTCTTCATCGCCATTTAACAGTCTGCAGAAATGGTTTTTCTATATCCACAGCATCGACTGTCTCAACTAGGATATTTTCTGTTCATCTCGACAATTATCTCGATTCTCTTCGAGCCTTGTATCATTCGCTTTGACGTTTTACACTTTGGTTAAACTTGAGAAAATCGTTCCTGGAGCGGTACCTCCCTATTTACTCGATATCGCGCTTTTCTTGCTCTTTATTCTTCTTTCTGAAAATCCGGTGTTCTTTCCTCCATCTTTGCCTCGTCAAGAAAAACCGTGGAACATATTTTTTTCTAAGGCTTTTTGAATTTCAAATTTAAAAATCTTAAAACGCAAATGGTAAAGTAAATCCGATCTAACTCCTTATCAAACACAATAGGTACTCCTCTTCATTTATGGGGAAGTTTGTCCGCGTCGTGTCGGAGCTCTTATCCCACCTTGTATAGAGATAGAAAGTTTCAAATCGATTATGGAACACGGTGCGCAGATATAGTGAAGGTCCAATTATTACTTCGACTTAGAATTAATCGTAAAATTTGACATTAAGCTCGAAACAATTAGTACCTCCAGCATACACACTCACGACTGGATGAAGTAATATTTCGGGTAACAAGAAACATGCTAAACAATTTGGATTGCAGTAAGGTCACAACTCTTTGAAGTCGTGTGTATGCTAATTTATTTTACTAAAAAACATATTAGACAAATAATATAACAAACATTTATAAATACTACGTATGTGTTTATTTCTGTTTAAATTTATTTTTCAGTTACGGATATCACTGGCGGCAAGCCGAAGGTCATAATTAGATGTCTGTTCGAGTTGTTCTGGTCAATTGGGCTAATTTTGCTGCCGGGAATCTCAATCTTCGTTGACAGCTGGAGTCAGCTGTACTATGTGATTTCATCATCCACAATTATACTGGTTTTTCTACATAGGTAAATAATTTTATTTTATTTAAAATTTTATTTAGTTCATTTAAATTGAAATCAATGAATATATGGATCGGTATTGATTTGTACTTCCTAAATTTTTGTCCAGGATCTGACAAAGTGTTTTGATTTGATCAGTTGTGGCCTAAAACCACACTAATAAGTTCCGATCAAGCTGTTTGGTGCACGGTTTCGGCACTTCAGATAATAGCCGCAAGCAATGTTGGGGGGTCCTATGCGCCTGTTGAGGGGTCCTCGTTTTTGTGGACATCCCATCAAACAAGTTGGTGTATTTAGGTAAAATATTTTCCCCCTAGGGTAGATGAGATGAGAGTAGTATCAAAGTAGTGTCAGATTCTTACTAAATAAAAATACCAACCCACGATATAAATTCTTAATTACTGCAACAAAGATAAATCTTATCAAGCAATTTTTCTATGACGAATTTAAAACATTTGGCAGGTTACTTTCCATTGAAAGAACGCGCATGCCACGCAATTTAGGAGTGGTTAAGTCTTTTGTCATCAAGTCCAAAGGTTTCCTTCTTTTTAGTCCACGAAATAAATTGCTACAGGTGGGCCAAAAGAAGTCATCCGATGTTGTTTGGCACTTCAGAATATCGGTTGTGCTCGCGCAGTGTCTCCCGTTGCTCAATTCTGTTGGAACCACATGTCCTCCAGTCCTAATTCGTCCAATTGCGGTAGAAAAAACTAGGTTAACATGGCCCTATAGCGCACACCGTCCACTGTTGTCGTTTGACCAGCGGCGTTATCGAAAATAATTGCCCGATGACTTCTCCAGCGTGAATAGCGCACCATGCAGTGTAATGGCTCCTTGTACATTACTCGTGGATTTTCGGTGCCTCAGAAGCGATAGTTTTGATTGTTCACGTACCCGCTGAGGGGGGAATGAGCCTCATCGCTAATATGATTTTGGTCGAAAAATCGTCCACAATTCGCCTTAGGGACGACCGGCTGATGGCTAATTGCAAGGCATGACGGCTGGTCGATATTTCCGGCGACAGCTCGACATCCTCGGCAACAGCGGCGATGGGGCCGGCCACTCTTGGCAACGTCTCGTCTGGTCCCACACTATTCAAGGTTGGTGACCAAACGGCGCAGTGTTTGCGCAGTCGATGTCGGGCGGCCGGGGAATCGGCCACGGAATTCACGCTGCGCCAACACTTCAGACGAATTGCTATGCAAAAAAATAGACACGATTATTCCGCGTTCTTGGGGAGTGTATCGCTACATGGCTTGTTCACTTGTACTCTACATCTGTCTAGTCCACAAATGTCAAAACACATTTGACATTGGCGGCCATTTGCAAAAATAAGAGCATCTTCCAATAGGTGTATCATCCAATTTGTTGATATGTCCAATTAGTCAGTTTCTTTGCATTCGCGCGAAACTTCTAGTTTCAGCTTCGGTTGTAGGTATTTTAAAGTCCCTATGAATGTCCTTTCTATGAATATACTTTCTAGTTGGTGCTAAGACAATTTCTTTAAGCACTTTATTTTGAAAAGTTTTGTAAATCACTGGTATTTATTTTCTTGGTAAAACCTCAAAGTTGTATATCGAAGGTTCACGTCGGGTTTAGCACATTCTTGTATTAAAGCAGCTTGTTATCAGTCAGTCCTGAGCTGGAAATGCTTTCCCTATATTTGATTTATTATGCCAAATGTGTGCCGTTTTCTTTTATAAGTTTTTGATATTTTGAAGGTTATTCCATTATGCCTCTCTCATAGAAGCCATCGTCCTCCCTATTGACAAAAACAATTGGAACGGTCGTTTTTTGCAAGCCTTTCTTGAGGCGACTTTTTCACACGCAATGTTGATCGTCATGGGCAGGAAGAGGTGAAAATCACTTGGTGACAGATCCGGAATATAAGAGCCTCCCAACCAATCTCCCGGAGCTTATCGATGTGGAAGACCTGAGGTTGTTCTGGCCGCTTCTGCTTCATTAAGACACGGTCCAATAGTTGGCAATTCAGATCCGAATTAAGAGCTTTTTCGTAAGTGAGAAATGCAAATGCAATTTGCAGTGTGGTGGAATTGCAAAACTCGGCCCAACTTAGCTTCTGTAATAAGAAAGAAAGCCAAGTTTTCTAATTTGACCTTATTTCGCTTTTATATGAGAAATTAAGCCGACTCGGGTTTATTTCCCTTTTAAATTATTCATACAAGTATGTCACCAAAGTCAAATCTTGCATCTCTTCAGTGTCAAATAAATCTTTCGCCTAAGAAGCCGCCCAGGCACTATCGATCAAGGAAATTGTTGATATAGCCACCTGCCAATCGACTGGGGATAACTTCAGTCCCGGATTTTCAGGGCGAGATTATCCTAGTTTCGGGATTAAGGTCGAGTTAGCTCGACAAAGTAGTTTTTCAGTCGACTTAAATCCAAGTTAACCCTGGCTTTAAATAATCAGATATTTTATAGCGTTTTCGATTGGGATTTTTAGATTTACTCTCAGATTTCAGATTTTACCCGTCCCAATCGAACATTTCTGTGTGTGTCAGTGTGCCATTTGACAGCTTATTGTTTATCTTTAGGCCGCAATTATAGCTATTAGCCTTCATTGTAAACCATCATTTCTTTTACTCATTGCGGCTTTTTTATAAACTCAACCATTGGCGAGTTGGTGTCAAAACAAAGCTAATGAATTTTAGAACATGATTATCCAAAAATATTTTAATTTCTAATTATACTTTTCCCCAAAAATCACTTTTTAATCATCAAACTGCGAAATGCAAACTTCAAATTGACATATTAAGTCAGATGTTAAATGTTTTTGTGTTGGTGCATGTTGGTGTAAATCTGACTTGGAATCCAGATTCTTTAAAAGTGCTCTAGAGTATAAAAAGAGTGTTTTTTGTACCCCAATCGAAAACGCTATTAGAGAGATGATCAAATTATAAGATAATATTTGCAATTCTATTTCGGTGAAGAAAAAAAAGACTTGAGGTCTCTACAAAACCATTTTCATTTATTTGGGTTTAAGGAAACTAAGCACCTGACAACTGAGCTGTTGTAGAATCGACATATTTTAATATTTATTGCGCATTTGAAAGCGAAATAAAGCGGAAATAGAAAATTAGGCGTGTTATTTCAGTTTCAAATACAAAAACAACATTTTGGCGCAACAGGCTCGTTAGTACCCAGGGCCTAGCTTTCTCATAACCATTCATGTATGCGTGTGTACTTCTTGCATGATGGTGGTACCTCCTGATTTTTTGCCGACTCCGAAGGGCTAAGTTGAGAGAAGCTTTTCTTGACAATTGATGCTCCTCCGATGATTTGTTAGACCATCACGCTTTCATAAAAGAAAATAAAGGAGAAATTCCGCTCCTTATTCAGCTCGGCGTTATTTCGCAACACCGATGATTCCTTGCCAATCCCACCAAACACCCAAAAAAAATTTTTCTGTCCGTCTATCCTAGGTAGGTCATCGTTTGCGGCTTCCGCCGGTATACTGCGATTCGACCATGACCCTTTTCGATTGAACTTGTCGTAAGTGATCCACTTTTGATCACCAGTCAGATATTAAGTCCATGAGAGTTTTTTACGTTAACTCGTGTGATGCCCATATATAAAGCTTCATTTCATTTCTGTATCCGTAAGTACGCTTGTTGAACTCTTGCCCGTTGAGCAATGGTTAGTGAAATTGGCTTATTTGGCAGATATATTTGATAAACTCAATGTAATTTGCCAGTCCTTACAAGGAACAACCAAAACCACATTTACAGTTAAAAACAAGAAAAAACACTTTAAACCAAAATTGGTTTCGGGATAGAATGTGTAAACCAAAAAACAAATTGATTGATATCGGATCCCTTCATTCTATGACAAAATTTTGAATCAGGAGATTCTAATTTTAATAATTTTGGGTTGGACTGAAAGATGAATACCCTTCAGTCACAAAAAAGCTCTTATGGTTCTGCTTCTATATGTAAGAACTCTCCGATGGGAGGCTAGGTTCCGGAATACATTTACAAAAAAACAAATACAGAAACTTCAGACCTTAGCATTCAGTTGTAGGACATTCAGCCTAATTATAAGGATTACTTTCTTTCTTAAGTGACGCTACAGTCTTAAATGAATCTGGGCCACAACCAACATGATTCTCCAATTAGCCCGGTTTTTAGCTAACTGCCTCCAGTTGCGCACTCCAATTTGTTTGTTTGGTTCAGGTCGGCTTCTACTTTTGCGCGCCACTCAAGCCGAGGGTTTCCTCTACTGCGTCCGGCGTCTGGCTGGGAATCAATGACTCTGTTAGCGGCAGTATTGGTGTCCATATAGTTCTAGAAGTATGAACTCAACAAACGATAACTGACAGTCAGAATTTAGAGTTGGCATCTTAGCATTTCTGATTAAACGAACTTGATTTTCTCTACTTCGAAACCACAAAGCAACTTGGCGAACTTTGCTATCCAAATCACATCACGCCTACCTCAAGGACAGATCCACCAAAATAGCTCTCCACGAGGTATTGCGGAGAATCGAAAAATCCTTACACTATAAAGAATACACTTTAGCTTCCTTCTTAGATATACAGGGAACCTTCAACAACGTCCTCACTGAAGCTATTCTTGAATCTCGGATCGAGCTGGGTATGGAGGAATCTATTAGCCAATGGATACTCTCTATGCTCGGAACAAGAATTATTCAGGCAACTGATACTTAACCAAATTTGCCCATAGAGGAACGCCACAGGGCGGCGTCATCTCTGCTCTACTACGGCTAATGGTTATGAATAAATTTTTGGTTAAATTAGACGAGGAACGGATCAAAGTTGTCACGTATGGGGATGACGTGGTGGTACTAGAGTCAGGAAAATTCCCCTCCGTGATAAGTGAATCATGGGGCTGCTCTAGACAAGGTTAGCACCTGTGCTGCAAGCTATGGCCTCGGTGTAAACCCGAGAAAAACAGTTTTGGTGCTATTCACCACCAAAACTAAAATATCCCAATTCACCCTCCCACGTCTAAATGGCCAACCACTCACATTATTCTCCAGCGCTAGGTATTTGGTTATCATGCTTGACCCAAATCTTATCTGGAAACACAAAATCGAACATAGAGTAAGGAAAGCGTGTGTTGCCTTCTATATGCCTGCAGCAAAACCTTTGGAATGAAGTGGGGACATTTCTCCTTGCTACTTACGGCAAGGGCGCATATCCCGCTGGGAGCGGTTAAGGGAAAAATCCACTCATAGTTCCTAAAGAAGGCCGAATCCAAATGGAGAAGGTTAAAAAATTCCGTCATATCGAGGAAGATATGGCCTTCATACGACAAAAACAGAATAAACGACCTACTGAATAGAACCCCCGCCCAGATATCGCAAGAAATACGGCGATAGTCACGGGACATGCGGCCAAACTAGGGATCCCATACAATCCCCAATGCCGCAGTTGCGGTAACACAAATGAGAGGGAAACCGTCTCCAATTTCATCGGCAATTGTCCGGCACTAACAAGAGCCAGATTGAACCGACATCTCGGGTAAAAGGATTCAAGATCTTATCCGTTTTCTAAACCTCACAGGCTGGATCTAGAGACCGCCTGTATCACACCCACAAAATCATCATGATAAGGTCACACAAGTCGTGCTAAAAATGGCACATAAGTACTACTCGGGTTCATGCTGAACCGCCTGAACTACCTACCTACCTTATAGAAATTATTAATATAAACAAACCGTTAACTAATATTATAATGACTCAGCTCAGGTCATCCAGTCCAGGCCTATGTCGCTGTAGAGCTAATGATGCTCACCTCCAGGACCCGTCAAAGCAAATGAGAGGAGCAAATATTTTAGCAGAATGATGTGCTCGATTCTTCTGCGACATAAAGTAATTGTATTATGAACCTGACAACTTGCTGAGCTATCTTGACCACGTGTTAGCATATGGAAGGAAGCTTTATTTGTCAACATCTGATCAAAAAAATTTGATGATATCATTTGTCGATGCCTCGCATAGCTGTAAAACCCCCCACGACAATCCCAATCTTTGGCGACCACGCGTCTACGACAAAAATAAGATAAAATTTGTATCTACATTTGAAAAAAAAATTCCAGTCCATTGAAAGCGTTAATTAAAAACTACCCTCTAAGTATTCATGTCAATATTTGCTTTTGTATCTATGGCGCCTATCTGCGCCTCTGTATGCTGTACAAGCAAACATATTTACCTTGTATTAACCTCTAATTTTCGGTCAAAGCAAACAAACAATCCATATTCATACTTTTATGTACATAGACAGATAAACAAACAAAAAATGTATCTAAGCACATAGAGATATTAAATAGAATTACAATTTTTTTTTCATCTGTAGATGGATTGCAGACTCTCCGCGTTGGTTGGCAAAGCATGGCAAATATGATATAGCTCTGCAGGAGCTTCTAGAATCAGCAGCAACTAACAACAAGGAGATCCCTATCGATCTTGAGGATCAACTTAAGGAGTACGGAGTGAAGGTGAACAACGAGAAGCCACCCTCTTACTGGTGCATTTGGGATGGAAAAGTCGATTGGAAGTACGTCTTTGCCGCACACTGGGCCTGGGTGTGGGCAAATGTTCTCTATTTCGCCATGTTGTTGGTCATTCGGCAGTTTGGAGTGGATCATATCCATGTAAATACAGCTTCTATGGGTATGTTACGAACATAATAAGAGGTCTTGGAATTATTTGATTGACGAGAATTACCTACAGGCTTTGCGGAGATGTTAGGCGTCTTTATTGGGCTGTACCTAATTTTGTACACAAAAAGACACTGGCAGTGGGCCGGTTTTATGATGATTGCTACTGGATGCATGGCTTACTTCATCTGGTTGATTCCGGAAAATCGTAAGTAAATTAGAATATCTAGGGTTTATAGAGTCTACTATACAAAACCTTTACTTCGTATGGGTTATTATCTGGCAAAGATATTTCGAGATATTTCAAGAGAAGACTTAACTAGAGGGTTCAGGATAAATCGATCCAGAAAACGATTAACAGAAATTTTCAAGGCAGTAACTATAAATTTGGCACCTCATACTCATATATATATTATACAATTCAGCGGGCTCATAAGGCAACAAGAACATACCCTACTCAAAGTGGTGTAATTAAGTTGTGATATCAAGTACCTTCCTATGTTTTTAGAATATTTGTAGGGTTGCGGATAGGGGATTTCTTTTTATATATATGCAGGGTTTTTTTTAAGTGGCACTACAGTCTGGGATGAACCTGGGCCTCAACTAACATGCTTCTCCAATTAGCCCGTTCCTTAGCTAACTGCCTCCAATTGCTCACTCCAAGTTGGTTGAGGTCGGTTTCTACTTGTGCGCGCCACTTAAGGCGAGGTCTTCCTCTACTGCGTCCGACGTCTGGCTGGGAATCGAAGACTCTGCGAGCCGGAGTATTGGTGTCTATTCGTTCTATATGTCCTAGCCATCTTGAACGTCCAATGTGGAGTTTTTTGACTAGGGGTATGTCGCTGTACAGCTCGTATAGTTCGTGGATGAATCTTCGTCTCCAAAGCCCGTCAACGCAAACGGGACCGAAGATTTTCCGAAGAATTTTTCTCTCGAATCGACCAAGGATTTCTTCATATACTTTTGATACGGTCCATGCCTCAGCGCCGTAGAACATGACTTAGGTGATCAGACTCTTATATAGGATATCCTTAGTAGTTCGAGTGATGGTTTTACTACTAAATTGCATTCTTAGCCCGAAGAAACAGCGATTGGCAAGAGTAATTCTTCGTTTGATCTCTGACGAGATGTCGTTAACAGATTTAATAGCGGAGCCGAGGTAGACAAAGTCTCGTACTACCTCAAAGTTATATCTGTCAATGGTGACGTTCTGTCCAATTCGTCGATGTTGTGTGTCATTTCGTGTTGACAGCATATACTTAGTCTTACCCTCATTTACTGCTAAACCCATTTTTGCCGCTTCCTTTTCTATACTAGCAAAGGTGGCTATGACATCACGCTGAGTCCTACCAATGATGTCAACTGTCGATTTTTGGAAAATTGTGCCT
The DNA here is from genome assembly GCA_932526625.1 of Rhingia campestris. Classification (NCBI taxonomy): domain Eukaryota; kingdom Metazoa; phylum Arthropoda; class Insecta; order Diptera; family Syrphidae; genus Rhingia; species Rhingia campestris. The sequence continues at coordinate 36,271,352 of OW052183.1, forward strand.
CTGGTGTTGGCTTTGGAGTTTTGCACAATCCTCTCAAGAATCAGATAAAAGAAGTCACATGACAGCGCATCGCCTTGCCTAAATCCTTTTTTGGTATCGAATGTGTCGGTGAGGTCGTTTCCGACCCTGATAGAGCAGCGAGAATTCTCTATCGTCATCCTACACAAACGGACGAGTTTGGGCGGTATACCAAAACTAGACATGGCTCTGTACAGTTCGTTTCTATAAATGCTGTCATATGCGGCTTTGAAATCGATGAATAGGTGGTGGGTATCGATTTGGACTTCTTGAGTTTTTTCCAGGATCTGCCGAAGTGTGAAAATTTGATCGGTTGTGGACTTTCCTGGCATAAAACTACACTGATCAGGTTGTTGGTAGACGGTTTCAGGCGTTCACATATTACGGCAGAAAGGATCTTGTAGGCGATGTTGAGCAGACTTATGCCTCTGTAGTTGGCGCAGTTCAGAGGGTCTCCTTTTTTGTGGATCGGGCAAACGATGCTGAGGTTCCATTTTTCAGGCATGCTTCATCCGACCAGATTTGGCTTATGAGTTGGTGGATGTTACTTACCAAGTCATCTCCGCCAGCTATATAAAGCTCAGCGGGAAGGCCATCATTTCCGGCGGCCTTATGAAGCTTGAGTTTAGATATTGCTATCCTCACTTCACTTAGGTCGAGTGATTGGCAGTTTTCGTTGTCGTTGCCAATATTAAATGGTTCGTTCTGTCTGACAGCGGAATGTTGTTCGTCATCGCCGTTTAACAGGCTGCAGAAGTGGTTCTTCCATATCCTCAGCATCGACTGTGTCTCAACTACAATATTTCCTTGTTCATCTCGACAGGCTTCTGTTCGAGCCTTGTATCCTTGGATTTGACGTTTTAATCTTTGGTAAAACTTGCGAACATCGTTCCTGGAGTGGCACCTCTCTATATCCTCGACCGCGCGCTTTTCTTGCTCTTTTTTCTTCTTGCTGAAAAGCCGATGTTCTTCCCTTCTTCTTTGCCTATAGAGCTCAATGGCAGCTCTCGTCTTCACCTGCAGCTAAGCCTTGTAGGCCTCGTTCTTGGCTGCGAGGATCTGTCGGCATTCCTCATCAAACCAGGGGTTTCTTGCTGGTGGGCGCGAGAAACCTAGCACATCAGTTGCGGCTGATCTAATGGCCTGTTGGCATCGTTGCCATTGCTCTTCGACATTCGATGCTGGTGGTATGGTGTTAATCGAGAGCTTAGGGGATACGCGTTGTGCGAAGGTCTTGGCGGTCTCTTGCGGTTGCAGTCTTCCGACATTCAATTTTTTCACAGTCTTTCTGGATTGTTGTGGCGTGGTGGATATCCGCATTCTTACCTTGGCTGCTACAAGGTCGTGTTCCGAGTCGATGTTAGCTCCTCGGAATGTTCGGACACCCAAAATAATGAATACGTGCCTCTTATCTATCGCAATGTGATCATTTTGGTTTACCGTTCGTTGATCTGGAGACCGCCATGTCCCCTTATGGATATCGAGGTGAGGAAACCGTGTGCTGGCTATAGTGGCATTTCGTTCCGTAGCGAAATCAATTAGCCTAAGTCCGTTACCAGACCTGTTGTGGAAAGCTACTGTGGCCTTATTTTATGCGTTCGCATACATTTCGGTTCCAGTTGAGTTTCCTATCAAGGATGACACCCAGATATTTTACGCTATCGGACAGTTTGAGGGAAGTTCCATCGAAAACCGGTAGGTCATCTCACCACCTAAGGTAAGAGAGAGCGGCTCATTCCCTGCTGTAGTCAGATTCTTCAGAGTAGGGACGTTTTTATTCGAGTTCCCTTTTCGAGAGTCGGAAAGGATCATCTCATATCCTGGTGGGCATGAGCGCACAACATCGGTGACCGATCCATCCAGCTCTCCTTTAGCTTCGATTCCTGTATCTCCTCAAAGCGAGCAACGAGCTAGCGGCTCGTCTACTACGGGGGAGATCATCAGCAATGATTTTTCATACAACTTTCGGAGGATCTGAGGATACCATTCTTTATAATAGTGGGCTAGCGGCCTTCAATAGAGGTAGTTCCATCAGTTCGTTCATGCTAGAGGTACTCGGTCCGTGCATTGCGCAGGTATGAGCGAACTCATTCTCTGCCAAACTTTTTAAAAACCTTCTGAAGTCTTAGGCGATCTTCTCTCCTAAAGTTCCTGTTTTTCCTAGTCTTCGGATCGTCAACTTGCAGGATTTGACTCTACTACGGATGGATGCAGTTGACGATATGGATAATTTAGATGAGCTGGCGTTAGAGCAGGTGTCATCACCATCGAGAAGTTGTTTCTCCACTTGGATGTCGATTGCTCCTTCGCTACCCTCATCTGAAACTATCTTTGAGTTTATCGGGAGTACGAGGCTTTGCTCCTCCCGTTTGGATTCGGTTTGGAGTGCCAGATTCCTTTGCACTCGTCCCTTTTTTGTTTGGTTTTGTAATGTCGATTTTGGACCCACGAGTAAGGGGGAAGTAAGTCATCCTGTACTCACCCTCTGTATACAGGAAAGGGGAAATTTGCCTAAAACTAGAATTCCTCTGTTACCTAGAGTTTGTGGTAGCAACTGGGCACTCCCTCAGCCATGCTGGTATCGGCGCGCACCTTACCTTGGAGATCACCTTTTGGTTTTCGTTCCCTCGCCTCTGACTTTACCGGCATGGGTAGCCCTGGCAGTTTATGCTAAGTAGTGACCCTCAACATAAGCCTCCGGTATCGCTCTTTGGATCAATTGAAATTGCTTATGCCCTTCCATCGCGTCAAGGTGGGTGACCGTCGAAAATTCAGAGGCATGTTTGTTAAGGTCCAGGTCCATTCGGGACTGTATAACTGAGTATTTTTGTTTGTAACAGTAGACTTTTATATTTCTGAATAATGGATAAGGGACTCGCACCAATGAGTACGTATAGTCGATTGTGGAAGTTCGCGGTTCAACCTTCTGGAAATAGCAAGATTTCTTTGCAGTGTCTAAGTGAAGGAAATCTAGTGCTACCAACCTCATATTACATACTACAGACAGAGCTTTTAAAATGTTTATATAATAGATTCGGTTCATCTTATAAATCACATGCAATAAGTTTATTCACACGATGTGGAACCGTAGCATTTTTTTTTTGTGTAGACTCCGCAATCATGTATTTTTTTCAAAAGGTTCTTTGGATACACCAAGTCTCATTAATATTTTTCCTTTCAGTTACAGAAACCCGTCGAGTTGGTGTCAGTATGATACTATGCCTCCTACTCAAAGTGGCCAATGCAGTATCCATGTCCGTTCTGACGACCTGTTCCGGAGAGTTAGTTCGACCCGAGTATAGGCCAACGCTTATGTTCTCCCTTGTGACTCATAGTCGATTTTGGCTGACATTTGCACCTCTATCATCAGCTGTGAGTGTATTCCATCCACTCACACCACTGACCATGTTTGCAACATTTGCTGTGCTTAACGGACTCATCATGTGCTATCTCAACATTGAATTCTGGACTAAAGATCAGAACACAATCCCAGTGCCATCAGTGGAAACTTTTAGAAAAAATTCAGCCATTCTAATGCGACGGCGTAGCTCAATTACATCGGATTTGCAAGTTCCAACAGAGTTAGCGCGAAAAATAAGTATAACAGAGCTTTGGACTATAACCCCTGATCTAAAATCCGATGAGGAGAAAGTATGAAATTATTAAAAAAAAAAAAGGATAACATCCGATAGGGTTTTTACTGGGAGAGGAATTACCTACCTTGGGTTTCCTTCATTTGTATCTATTTATTGTTCTTGTATTTTGAAAAATAAAATTTGTTATGCTTCTCATTTTAACAACTTTCCTTTCCACTATAATATGAGTCAAAATATTGTCATAATGTGTATATGTTAACATTATTTTCGCAAATGGCGGTAAAAGTCAAAATGGCAGCCGATTCAGATTATGACATGGCATTACTTTTGCCATAACATGTTTTACCATTTTAATATCTGGTTGGTCAACGCTGTGGTGAAGGGCTGGAGGTTTTTGGCATTCAACAATGTTAAGCTCCAAGAATACAGGGGAAACAAGGTAATAAGCCTGCTGCTGAGCTGGGACGGAGACGGTCTGCCAGGATTAAATAGCCAAACCAATTTGTCGAGTTGCCACTATGTGACTGTAAATCGCACTGAAAATAACAGATATCACCAAGGATAAGTCTAATTCCCTTCTCACCTGTAAAACATCGAAGAAGATGTAGCCAATGTATGGAAAGCTAGAACCCACAAACTCATTCAGTGAAACAATAAATATATTTCGGCACTAGTGGGTATACTTGCCGGACACTACAAACAAGGATACCCTCAGCTTTATGTGCAACTGCCCAGGCCTAAGTCTGTTAACAAAAATAACTCTAAAAAACTTCTTTTCCATGCCCAGGCAGATCTATCCGAAATCTCCATTGTCTATTATTTCAGTATTGCAACAGAATCCCGATGGGTAGAAAGGGACTAAATGGGAATCAGTGCCACCTAAGGATAGATACACACCCACTGAACCCATCACGTCCTAGCTCAAAATTAAAGTGCCAAAGTATCATACAACGGTGGACGGACGGATGAGAAGACAGCGGCTCAGAAATTAAGAAACGAATATGAGAGAACAAAGGAATTTATAATTAACGGAAATAAATGTAGTGGCACATTCGCATTAAAAAACATATGAGAAGGCTACAATCCACTGTGCGGATCGTTGAATACCCTATCCCATCCCATCTGTAAAACTAATATCCCCAAAAAGTGGACATAGAACATATGAGAAGGCTACAACCCGCTGTGCGGATCGTTGAATACCCTATCCCATCCTATCCATAAAACTAAAATTTCCAAAAAAAAGTGGGCATGACTAAAAGTACGATGTGGATAAAATAGAAAACATGATAAAGTGACAACAAATTCTTCATACTGCTTACAAAACACCTTTACGGTTCTACAAAAGACAAGGTTTTCTCCTGCATGTTATGGGGTAGTGTATACAAATGGTTTTTATATAAAAACGCCCCCAAAAAGTGGGCGTGGGTTAAAATGGTATATAGACGAAATGTTCATTTTAATAATGTTAATGATTCTGCATCAAAAATTTAAAATTTGACCATAAACAGTTTTTTATTGAAAACGCCCCCAAAAAGTGGGCGTGGCAAAAAACTTTATATAGACGAAAGATAGATAGATAGATAGAAGATTGTCTACATATGTCGTTCAGAAACTCTTGTAAAATTCCTTACGGTTTGGCCAAAAACTGAGTTTTTCTTAAAAGGGGGCGTGGCAGTGGGCGGATTTCAAAAATGTTTACACTTGTTCTGTAGGCACGGACGAGGATCCTATGTACCAAATTTCATTATCCTAGCTCAAAATTTAAGGCCTAAAAATCGGTGACGTACTGACGGACGGACGGACGGACAGACAGACATGGCTTAATCGACTAAGCTAGCGATTCTGAGTCGATCCATATACTTTGAGGTATATGTAGCTGAATTATTTCTCTATGTTACAAACTAAGTATCAAAACTAATATACCCCTATTGACGACTGAAGGCTAGCATTTTGTTATACATTGTAATATTCCTTTTTTCTCTACTAGTCGCAAAAGTGGCGCTATTCGTATGGAAAAATAGCGCCAAATTAAAATTACATTTTTGTATTAAAATGAAAATGTAACCGCTCAGCATTTCATATGTTTAAAAGTCCATTATTTATTCCATTAAATGCCATATCAACTTGTATATTGCCTAATAGTAAAATGTTTGGAAATACGCGTTTGGATTTTCGTCTTAAACACAGTTTTCTTATGGTAATCCTGTATAAATTAAAATTTCCCTTAATTCTATAGCACTTAGGATATTCTTTTTTTAACATGTAGAGGCGCTTTTCAAACTTTTCCACACGTCACATTGACGTTATATACGGATAGGGTACAAAAAACTTTTCCATTCGTCAATGATTGGTGAAACGATTTCAAAACTAGAGCACACATTCACTGGATAGCAACGACATCTGCCTGTCACTGTTAGACCAGTGAATACATAAACCAACATTAAACAGCTTTTTCGTTGACATCAACCGCTTCGTTAAATTTCTGTGGCATTTCAATGCCTGCTTTTAGGATCCGTTGGTGAATTAAAAATGAACGGAATACGAGGTGAAGAGGTGTAGTGACGATATTGAGTGGAAAATATAATTTTAATTTGTTTTTTTTTTCATACGAATAGCGCCACTTTTGCGAATAGAAGAAAAAACATATGAGAGGCTACAATCCGCTATGCGGATCGTTGAAAACCCTATCCCATCCCATCCTTAAAATTAATATCCACAAAATATAGGCCTTATGGCGATGAAATACAGAAAATGACATTGTCACAATATATTGCTCAGACAGATTATCAAAATCTTTTGTGGTTCGACAAAAAACAACGGTTTTCTATTGCTAATGCCTTGGGAGGGGGTATATAAATGGTTTTTGTAAGAAAACGCCCCCAAATGTGGGCGTAGGTGAAAATGATCTATTGACGAAATGTTTATATTACCATTGCGGAAGTATTTGCATCAAAATTTTTTTCGAAAGTTTTAAAATTTGGACAAAAAACGTTTTTTACCTAAAACGCCCCCAAAAAGTGGGCGTGGCAAAAAACTTTGTATGGACGAAATATAGATATTAGGATTGTCTAAATATGTTGCAAACACACTTTTTTGAAATTACTTACGGTTTGGCTTAAAACTACATTTTTTCTAAAAGGGGGCGTGGCAGTGGGCGGATTTTAAAAACTTTTACACTTGTTATGGTGACTCGGCCAAGGATCCTATATACCAAATTTCATTATCCTAGCTCAAAATTTAAGGCTAATTCGACTCAGCTAGCGATTCTGAGTCGATCCATATACTTTGAGGTATATGTAGCAAAATTATTTTTCTATGTTACAAACTAAGTATCAAAACTAATATACCCCCCTATGGGATAGGGTATAAAAAGGAATATTTCGATGTATACCAAAATGCTAGCCTTCAGTCATCAATAGAAATGGCTGAATCACAATTACGCTTTGGCGCGTTGCGTTGGCTGACCCACCCAGTTGAACCTTATGAAATCAATGTTATGCCTGAAACACATGTGCAGATTTCTTCTTGCAGAAAAGATAGAACAAAAAGTTTTCAATGGGAGCGAACACATGTAAAATCTGCAAGCGTTGCAGTACAATGCAGTACCTTGCAAAAATGCAAGGGCACCACAACACAAAAGAAAAAAAAACGTATTATTTAGATATTTGGCATCATTGAATTATGACGTTTAATCCGCATAAAAAATAAACAAATAAATGCCAAAACAAAAAAAATGCATATACCTACATGAAAATGTTTTCCAATTTGAATGGCTTGATGAAGGAAGCAATTACTGAACGAATACCTATTCAATCTTATTATGACCTAAGAGCATAAAGTAAATCCAGCAAAGTATCAAAGATGAGTGTTGATGCTTCACATCATTTTAAATATTAATCTGGATTTTATTGTATTTGATACTAATATTGAATATTACTTTTGTAACAATATGGAATTGAAATGTTAAATGTTAATTGTAAACACTTGAGAATTCGCTCTTTTTCGTTGAAACCTTTACTGAGGAACAATATACCTACCTAGTTTGATTTTAAATTCGTTGCTAGAATCGTTTTCCTAAGTAATTTCTTGAAGTCCAAAAAACGCTTTGGACAATGAGATTGCTTTTTGCAATGTGTATTTGGAATGAATGCTTCAACCAACTGAAACCCAAGTTCCTACCATATGCATATATTTTTATTTATTTCATATAATAAAGCTCTATGAGGCAATTATATATCACCAAACACCACAACAGTAAGCTGAATGTGGATGAATGTGAATGACAGGAGCCACTGCACTGCATGTATGTCTAAGGTGACCATACGTCCCGCTTTCGTCGGGACAGTCCCGCTTTCGAGCTTTGCGTCCCGATGTCCCCAAAGAACTCAAAATGTCCCGCTTTGAAAAAGGCTACCCTATATGGATGCATGTTTCGAGGCTATTGTTTTTCTGGCTCCTAAATTATAAGAATACCTTCGTAAGGCTAACTATAACTTTATTAACGGTTGCTTCAAACCTTCTTCAAATACTTCAACCAAAATGATTTCCTGTCTTTTTTCGCTATGTTTACCATACGAAGGAGTACAACACAAGTAAAAAACTTCGAGTTCCAAGAGCTACCAAGTGAAACAGGTTGATTATTCGAAACAAGTGTTGATAAAAACTGAGCTAAAACATTTTGTGGAGGCAATTGAAAAGGAGCTAATCATGTTTGCTGGAAATTGAACATGTATCTTGGGAGGACAGTCTTATGAATATGAAGTAGAGCTCATATAATCCACAATGCAATCAAAACTGCTGCAGATTGTCTACCTTTCGATTTTGAATGCCTAATTGTGAAAATTTATTCAATTTTTTACATTTATAGCATTCGTGTTAAAACACTTAAAGAATGCTGTCATGCCTCTGACATAGAATATAAGAAACTTTGGGGATACAATAAAAGTCACCTAGCTTGCGCTGATACCTGCGCTGGAAAGAGTATTGCAAATGTGTCATAGTTGAAAAAAAAAAACTATTTTCTAAGCATTATTTTGAAAGATTTTTTTAACAAACCTAGCTCAGATTTATGGTTCTTCTTCTACATTTCAACAAGCTGTGTTAAAGATCGAGAAAAAGAACGTATCTGCAACAGAGGCCGCGAATTAAAAAAAAAATCAGCTCGTAAGCAATTTAATGTTTTTGGCTTCCATTCCCACGCCACCCGTAATATAATGGCGAAGTTACAGGAAACTGGTGCTATCAATTAGGGGAACGTAAAAACTGCACCAGCTGAATTTTACAAGACTAGTAATTAATATTTGAAGCGACGCCACTGCTCCAGCTTTAACGCTGAAGTTGAAATTATTGATTGTGCGACCCTAACGAGAGTCCTCTCTTGGGGGGAGGTTCAAAAAGCCTTGGACTTATTAATTAATAATAATGTGTGTTTCAGGCATAATGCCTGAAACACATGTGCACTTGCAGAAAAGATAGAACAAACAGTTTTCAATGGGAGCGAACACATGTAAAATCTGCAAGCGTTGTAGTACTGCAAGTTGTCTCTATTTCTAAATCCAATGCAAAAATGCAAGGGCACCACAACACAAAAGAAAAAAACGTAATTTTAAACTATTTGGCATCATTGATTTATGACGTTTATGCCGCATAAAAAAAATCAACAATAAAGCAAAAACAATGGAAGAGAAATTAATTGAATTTGTTAAAGAAAATGCTATTTTCTACGACAAAAGGAACAAAAATTACGAAAATATAGGTATACTTAAAAGACAAGAAAATGGAAGAGCTTTCAATGCAACTAAATGTTCCAGGTAAATATAAATTGAGTTCAATGAAATTTATTCCTATGTTTAAAAACTGTATTTTTAAATTTAGCAAAAAAATTAAAGGATCAATGGAGGAGCTTGAAAGATAAATTCTTTCGAGATCTTAAATAAATGGATCTCCCTTCTGGTAGTGGGGCACGAACCCCAAAGAAAAAGTGGAAGTGGATGGACAGTCTGATGTTTCTTAAGGACATCCAACATACAAATGAAAGGTAAGTTCATCTCTGCTGTGCTCGTGGTTTTTGTTTACGCAGACCAATAATTATATATTTTTTCCAACAATCTTGCCCTACACTACTACGCAATAGTTTCCTGCAACAATACATTGTTACACAGAATGTGTTCCTATGTATCCGACGACTTGGAACATAGCGAATTTAAAGGAATTCTGTAAGCTGAAATCTGGCTTCAAAGTTCAAAGGTTTGAGTCACCAATAACTTTTCCACATTTCTGAATGTATTTTATATATTATTGTATATTTGTCATATTATATTACTGTGCGGAACAACATACATCCAAGAATAATTTGTTGATCAGCATACATGATTAGATGCCAGCGCAGTCTTGCGATTATTATTAAAATTATTCCTAAATAGTATTGACAAATATACGATATCAGGCGCTCACATATGTTATTAGCTTTAAAGTAAAAAAATGCTATAAATATTTTTTTTCAGCACCTCTGGAAACTATGAAAAAACAGCGGCCTTAACCGAAGAAGCTACCATCAGCTCAATGGTAAATGTAAGCGAACGATTTCCTTCGATGTCGAGCTTCAATTCCGGAACTAATCCTGCATATGATGAAATATTTTTCCCTACTCCTGATGTGTTTCAGGACACTGGCGACGAAGGATGTATATTAACGTCGACAACTACACTGTGGGCTCAGTGGCGCGATGGTTAGTGCGATGAACTGCCGCGCAGGAGGTCTGGGTTCGATTCCCAGCCGTAGCAACACCTAAATGATTTTTCACTGGCCCTCCTCTCGTGATGAACTGACAAATCATCCGAGTAGTATCAATTGTCAAGAATAGCTTATCTCAAGTAAGCCGTTCGGAGTCGGCATAAAACAGGAGGTCCCGCCATCGTGCAAGAAGTACACACGCACACATGAATGGTTGTGAGAAAGCTAGGCCCTGGGTACTAACGAACCTGTTGCGCCAAAAATTTGTATTTGTAACTACACCCAAGAAGAGAAAGAACCAACAATCTTTGGAGAAGATGCTCTTCGATGCGCAAAAAGAAATGTCCGAAATAGTGAGTTTGGCCAAAGGGTCCTTGGTTGAGCCAGCAGTCGAACCTCCCACGTTGGCTGATCATTTTTTTTGCCGGGCTTGCAAGGCAGACCAACGAAGCCGATTTGTATCGCATTTTCGATGCAACAATTGGAAATGCTTCAATGCTTCCAGACATTTATGTTTAAAAAATAGACTGCGATTTAGAAAAAAATTAGAATATATATTTTATTGTTTACTTTTTAATATTAATGTTTTGTTTACTTTTTAATATTAATGTTTTGTTTACTTTTTAATATTAATGTTTTGTTTTTTAATATTAATGTTTTGTTTATTTTTTTAATAAAAAAAGGTTTATGAATTGGTATACAAATAATCTTTTAAATAATCTCTCATTGCAAATGCGTTTCGTGAGGCATTAAATCTGGTAAACATTCTGCTTTGATCTAAGGGACTCACTACCAACCGCCAGCTTCCTCTTATAATTTCACCATCTTCCGTTATTTGATCGACGAAATTTTTAGGGCAATATGTAGAACTGTTATGCAATTTCATAAAATTGTGTAGAACCAGTGCACTCTTTACAATTTTCTCAGCGTTTACAGGAAACATGTTTAAAGAATTTGTTGAAATTCTCCATCTAGCCTCGAGAATTCCAAAATGGTTCTCTATCCTCACACGGGCTTTTGATAAAGTTTTGTTGAAATTCTCCTTGTCCGGTGAAAGATTTCTTCCAGGATATGGCCTCATTATGTTTCTTTTTAGTGGAAACACTGCATCTCCGACAAAGTAAAAGGGGAACTCTGCACTTGAATTCGGCAACAGCTTTGCTTTGGGTGTGTTGATGGTTTCTGCTAAAATTCTGCTTCCAAATCCACTTGCTTGTAGTATACCTCCGTCGCTTTGGCTACCATAGGCACCAATGTCGACAGCGGTAAAGACATAGTTGCTGTCACACGATGCTAGCAGAAAAATACTAAAATATTGTTTATAATTGTAGTAGAGTGATCCAGATTTGGAGGGACACTTAATTCGCATATGTTTTCCATCTATTGCTCCTACAACATGCGGCATTCCAGACTTTCGATAAAAGTCTTCTCCAATTTGTTCCCATTCAACTTCATTAGGGGGGGGGCATTGAATTGTATTCAATTCATCCCAAATCACCTCACACGTTTCCAGGACTATTTTGCGGATTGCCGAAACTATAACTCGAAAGGACCACGCCAACACTTGGTAACAAACACCGTGTGCTAAGTACCTAAGAGACATAGTTGTTATTTACAATGAATTGGTAAGCAGATAGCAATGAAATAGTTTTACACACTTTGCTTTTATTATTGAATTCATTGTTAAAATTCGTCAAACACCACAGTTAAAACAACTTGGCGCACTGCATGCAGAACCACTGCACGTGTGTTTCAGGCATTACCTACCAAAATGAAGCTTTGCCTTGCGTTGAGCTTCAACGTTCTAGCTTAGTACGCTGCTCGAGCTTAATTTTAGCTCCCATACAAAATTCTCTCCAAAAATTAGCTGAGCTAAATTTAAGCGAATCCATTTAGCCGAGCGGTACGCTGCTTCAGCTAAAAAATCAAACATTCATTTCAGACTGTACTGGATGTATCTGTCACAATTTAGCGCGCCCATTAATTGTTCGGGACATTTTCTCAAGCTAAATTTTGACATATCGTATTGTTTTCTTCTGTTGTGCTTTTGAGTTGTTGAAATAAACTTATTTTTCAAAGAACAGCTGTTTGTTATGACACTTATCCACAAAGCACTCTATGTCAAAATTTAGCGAGGATTTTAGCTAGTGTTTGGAGAGAAATAATGGAGAGCAGCTAAAATTTAGTTTCGCTCGAGCAGCGTATTAAGCTTCTACCTCAAAATGAAGACCGTAAAATCTTAATGTAACGTTGCTGTAATGCGCCGTGGGCAAAGCGTAAGTTTGAAAAAGTGTTAATTGCCAAATATTTGTTGTTGTTTTCTGGGTTATTTTCTGAGAGGGTTGTGGTCACAGTGATGCCACCCTACTCCTTTAGCAGATCTACTGCGCTTAGTCCAAACTCTCTTTTTACGTTCCGGGTATACCGTTACGTGCGCATGGCTTATTTTATGAACCTAATCATTCAACAAGCTATGGAAGGAATGAGCCTTTAACAAGGTGCATTAGGAGTTTTAATTCAATATACAATACCGTTGATTCCAGTATTGTTATAACGATCAACAGAATTGCATTTAAAAAAAGACTAAATGAATTGTTATAATTGCTCATAGGTTTTTTTAACTTTTGCTTAGAATAACTTACGAAAGTAATTATTAAAAGCACAAGTTTTTCCCTTTGGGTAATATTTTTTTAATTTTTTCTTCCACATTTGATGGAAGTATTTTTTCGAATTACATTTTATTATTTTAAATTTTGTTTAAATAAGAATTTTATTAATTTTTTTCTCTTCACTTGAAGAGTTTTTTTTTTAACAATAAATTAAGATTTTTCAGGATTTTTAATTTATTATTTTATTATAAATTTTGTAAAAATATATTTTTTCTCTTACTGCAAGAGTTTTTTATATAGTTATATAGTCTGTAAGTTGTAATAATAATGGTAGACTTAAATAAAAAAACAAAAAACAAAAATCGACTGCGCAGAAAACGTATTTTTAAGAATTTTGATCCTTACCCAAAGTTAATCGCTATGGGCCCAGGTAGGCCTATACGAGTTTGATGACTCAATTGGGCGTCAACAAGCCATCAAACCTACCCAAAGTTAGATCTAATCGCATCCATCCAAATTTAAAAATACATTGACTTGCGTTTGTTTTATTTAAATTGAATTGTTTTCGTTTTAATATTTTGTTTCCTTAATTCTATATATATATATAGATATATTTTTTTGGAAAATGGACACATTTATTATAAGATATGAGAATCAAAGGTATTGTTGCAGTGTTAATGTTTCTAATGATTACTTAATAATTATATATTAATATTTAAATATAGTGGCACTATTAAATCAATATTACTAAGTTTTGGTGAATTTCCATGTTTATCTGAAAAAATTATACAATTAAGGTTTTTGTTAGGCAATACTTATATTGTTAACAAATACAATGACTTTTAAGACAAAACAAAGATTTAGTCAAAAGCAAGTACAATTAAAATCGAGTTAGAATAACTTGTGTTGGCAGAGCTATCAAAATTTATGCTTTTGTTTTGCTACCCATCCCATTTCAATTTTGTCAAATAGGAGGGTATTCCTTTCCAATTTTGCCAAAAATAATGTTTTTTTATCCTAAATGAGGATGAAAGGGGGATCGATTAATATATTTAGCTGATCTGATGGGTAGTAGCCATCGTCGCCATTGTTCTTCGACATTATGGTGGAATGTTATTAATCGAAAGATTATGCGATACGCGGTTTGTAAAGGTGTGGTCGTTTTCTTGCGATTCCACTCTTTCAACAATAAATTATATTACAGTACTTCCCACCACAATTTGAAAATCGTACTTTTGTATTCGCTCATAAGTTTGTCCAGGAGCTGGTAGAAACACGTCGGATCGTGAGTGCAAGTAAGTCTTTATATGCATTGTTACAATACGTTTGGTAATGTCTTCAAGCCATACGTACGACTTCTTGCTATCCTTACCTATAACAAATCCACATCCTTATTTCTGCTTAGCAAAACACGGCCCATTCAATCGTATTTCTTGGATGGCAGTAATGTCTGCTTAGTGGTAGCATTAGGCTATTGCTAGATTCTGCTGCACGTCTTCTGTTTAATGTTCTCGCATTTTAATTGTAGATACGAACGTCGTTGTTCTTTTTACATTTAAAATAGTCATGTAATCAGTCCTTTTGGTTGCTTCGTAACAAATAGGTGTTTTCCGTGATTTAGGTAAACCAAAATACAACCCACAACATGTAGGTCTAACTTAAATTTATTAAATACACCTAGACATAGGTTCATCAGTATCTACTATGGAATTGAGCGATGCCGATGGTCTTTTGGTGCGTAACCCTTGTAATTTTTGTACGTCCTATTGTCCAAAAATGTCAGACTTGATCATGTAAGTTTCTTACTTCGTAGATGTTAAGTTAATTCCATCTTGGAAATTCGACCTTTTACCTTTTGGGGAGGATTTTTTTGATTTATAACTGAACTTTTTGGTCCAAAAGGTAGGATCATCCTCCCAAAAGGAGGATAGATGGAATGGTTAGTTATGCTCATTACCCAATAGCAGTACAGCTGCTGAAAGGAGATTTTCGCTAGTCAACTTGGTAAAAACGGATACTAGGATTCTTGGAACAGAATCAAATACCCTTCAAAATATTATTTTAGCCAAAGAGCTTACAAGCCCGAAAGAAGACTGTTGGTCTCCCTCAGATTCACCAGGTATTACTGAGTTGTTTAATGAATTTTAATTTATAAAAGGCGAATATAAAAGAAAGTGAGTCCAAAATATTTCCGAATGAAATGCCATATTTTGTTAATTTAGTTAAAATTTTTTTTCATAGTGGAGTTCGTTTTTGAAGTAATTGGTAAGTTTCCAGATTCTCCTGTTTTATTCGTAAATAAAATGTATTTTAACAGATTTCAATTTTTGTTTTTGGTATATTGTTAGATCTACTGCGGTAAATTGCAATCTACTGCGTTTATCGCTAATATACTGCGCTCAATAATCTATAGAATGGCAGCACTGGTTATGGAGTATGATATTCTTAGCGGAGATTTTAATAATTTTCGCCATTTTTGTTGCAGAAGCGTGCCCAAAGCAGGCGTAACTAGTGATGTGTCAACTCGAGTTAACTCAAGTTACACTTAAACCGAATTAAATCGAGTTGGATTTGGTTGACATAGGTAGGCAGGTAGTCAATAGCTAGTGCCCCAGTATCAGCTTCCTGATACCTACACGAAAATAAAAAAAACTAACCCAACATGCATGTATTGATTGAAACACATCACAACTCGGTTTGGTTTTGTGTATGAATGAAAATCAACTTGAGTTGAGATTCGTCTTTATTTTGTATACCCAAACCGATATGCCTAATTCGGTTTGCATTTGCCAACTCGGGCTGATGCTGATATGCTAATTGTTGGTGCCAAGCGGTAGCTCCTTGTTGGATATTGTGTTTGTTGACGCTTTATCTTCCCATATGATTGATGAGGGCGTTGGCAGTATGCTTATGGGAAACAAGTTCGTTGTCAAATGTGGCAACGCAACTTTGAGTAAAGTTTTTGAAATTAAAACGGTTTACAACAGGGGCGGTGAACGGTGGTATAGAGATATGGTCCCAAAATCGATGCCATCAACATAATTTCACTTCGATCATATTAAGGGACATTGCGATGAAAATCAATTTCCAACAAAAAAACAAAACAATTCTGTTCAGAACCCCATTGCACTTCTAGCGACACCAGAAAAGACTGGAAAAAAGTGTATCAATGTGTATAACCGTTAGCGGTTTAAGTGATGTTAAATATCTTCTCGCTTGACAAGTTTTTATATTTTAACAAAAATGTAGATGCTTGTCTGGCCAGGGCTAGGGGTGCTTATGCTTCGACAAGAAAACTATTTCAAAGCAATCATGACCCAAATAAGATCAATCATAGGTTACGGTTACCCCGTGTGGTTTAATGTAGCGCCATCGTACATGGAAAAAATAAGACTGTTTGAGAGGCAATGTCTTCGATCACAACGATGGGGCTGAGCTAAATATAAATAACAATTTCACTATTAAGTTGATTCTAAGGTACGTTGCAAGGGCGATGGCTAGCGACAACAGCCTGATAATTCATTTCCATCTACTTAGGGTTAGTTCAAGAAAGGGATGGAATCCCGGCATTGTAAAATCGGGCACGTGACAAGCGACAACGGGTACCTCGACACTGCTCAGGAGAACTTTTGCTTCAGCAAGACAATATCGGGCCGTGACAAAAGGAATATTTGGCATTACGATTTGACTACAAATCTGAAAATCTGTAATCAAATCCATAGGATTTATCTCATTTACATCAAAAACAGTCCACCACTTCCGACTATCTCATAACAAGATGGAGGAGCAATTTAAAGTTTTGTTTTTCTGGGCGGAGACATAGATACGGAGATATCCTAGCGAACTGTAAGAAAAGACGAGCATTCAACCAAGACCTATACGAGCGGTACATCGACATGCCCCTAGTCAAAAAACTCCGCATTGGACGTTTAAGGTGGCTAGGACATGTAGAACGAGAGTCTTCGATTTCCTGCCAGACGTCGAAGGAAGTCTACCTCGGCTGTTTCTTCGGGCTAAGAAGGCAATTTAGTAGTAAAGCCCTCACTCGAACTACTAAGGAGATTCTATATAAGACCCTGACTATCCCAGTCCTCCTCTACGGCGGTGAAGCATGGATCGTATCAAAAGAGGATGAAGAAATCCATGGTCGATTCGAGAGAAAAATTCTTCGAAAAATCTTTGGTCCCGTTGGCGTGGACGGGCTATGAAGA
Source organism: Rhingia campestris (assembly GCA_932526625.1). Classification (NCBI taxonomy): domain Eukaryota; kingdom Metazoa; phylum Arthropoda; class Insecta; order Diptera; family Syrphidae; genus Rhingia; species Rhingia campestris. The sequence continues at coordinate 36,288,518 of OW052183.1, forward strand.
CGAAGGTTAAACCACGAACTATACGAGCTGTACAGCGACATACCCCTAGTCAAAAAACTCCGCATTGGACGTTTAAGATGGCTAGGACATGTAGAACGAATGGACACCAATACTCCGGCTCGCAGAGTCTTCGATTCCCAGCCAGACGTCGGACGCAGTAGAGGAAGACCTCGCCTTAAGTGGCGCGCACAAGTAGAAACCGACCTCAACCAACTTGGAGTACGCAACTGGAGGCAGTTAGCTAAGAACCGGGCTAATTGGAGAGGCATGCTGGTTGAGGCGCAGGTTCATTCCGGATTGTAGTGCCACTTAAGTAAGTAAGTAAGGATAATGTGCATTCTGTGCGTTGTTAAACAGGATTGTGAAAATGCTTTTATTGGCCAGATGTCCTAAAACGACGTTTGGAGTACCATACGCAATGGCCGAATTTAAATGCAAATGTGTCCATTTATCTTTTTGCACTTTTTTTTTGGTTTTCTTCATTAAATAGTTCATTCATATAAAAGTTCATAAAAGTGATTCAAAAGAGCTCTTTCCCCAATATCGCCAATAGTGCAAACAGAATTTATCCCCGTTCACGGTATTGACATATATAAATATATATAGCTCGCCTTCTCCTGAATATCTTCCATCTTGAAAAAAATCGTCGTCGAGTCGATACTTTCTAGACCATCATCTGTAAAAATTGGACACATAGAATATAATGCAATCGACCCTACGGCACTTAGCTAGGCTTAACAGAACTAACTTAACAAATCTATTCCAATATAAATTATTTTATAGCCCCACAAAAGTGACACCCGTTCGATTTGGATTCTTTTACCTCTGTTATACAACATGATTCACATTTCATCGCTAAAGATACTAAAATCCTCAGCAAATAATAAAATCACCACGTCTTATCTGCTCTGCATGTTCCTTGCCGGTAAAGGCGATGTGAAGTCGTCTTGTACTATTAAATAATTATTAGGCACTTGTACTAATTAAAGATTAACACTTTATCAGCTAGATACATACCTGGGACAACCATATTTACCATAGCCTCAGTATTTGAAGGCAAACTTTACAACCCATTAGACAACACTATAGCGTGACCGAAAACTATCCTTCCCCCCTCGGACAAGTTTATTTTTTCAATAACTTTGTGATATTTCAATTCAATTAATCGACTTTCTTGACGAACGTGTAAACAATTAGAACCTCTCACAGATGGGGCTGTATTTGGTGGTATTTGTGTACGGTTCCAATGGCTGTGCGACAATATCTACGGCAAAGCACTTAATCAACCCGTCAATTGAGCATTTCGCACTCTTAGAAGTCTCGAATCTGGAATATCGAATAGCGCCACAGCAAAGGGTGGTCGATCAAAAAATATTGCACGAGTTATTCTCCAATCGAGCGGGAGAAATCGTTGACGCGCGCTACAGTTCAGCGGTAGTGTTTCGCGGTCCGTGAATTAATTTTCAGGGAAGAGTTGTAGTACATGTGTGCGATTAATACGTGTGGACTTGAAAACAAAAAAAGGATAAACATCGATTAACTTGAAGGTACGAGTATAATTTTCATTTTTCTGCTAACTGGCTGAAGGATCCCGCTGATTGACACATGACTGAGTGAGTTCGAAGCATACTCGTATCTATTGCGTCAATGAATGGAGCAGGGTCTCAATTGAGTGGCATTACAAAATCTTTATGAAGCCGCTTCTTTCAATTAAGTGATTTTGATTGGATATTTCATTCAATGACAAGTTCATTTGGTTTATGCATGCTATAGTCCGCATTCAGAGTGAATAGATATGTGTTTGCAGGTTTTTTAAACTTAAAATTCTTGGATTAACATAATTGTTTGTCACTATTAATAAACTGCACCAAATAAGTGGGTCACATAATAAAGATGGAAATAATCTATAAGTGGTGCTTGGACAATCTTTAAAAAGTTCCGCCATAAAAAGCGTAAATAAGCCTTCGGATAATGTTAATAAACAATGAGTGTTGGTAGTAATCGTTTTTAGAGTTTTAAAACGTCATAAAAAGCTTTTTTCATAAACATTCTCAAACACAAGATTTTGATTGATTCTAACATCACGATGATATGAAAACTTAAAAATGTGCTTTCTGCATTTTGTTCCGTCGCGTCGGTCTGTTAGTACGTCTGTTTATACCCTTTCCCATAGGTGTATATTCGTTTTAATACATACTTCGTTTCTTAGAGAAAAAATTAAGAGATAGACACATCTAGTGCCATGTAGAAAGGGGTTAAGTCAGAAATGGTAGTTTTCCGCAAAATGAGGTTGAAGATTGAATTTTTTTTGTAAATTCAGATATTATTTTTGCGAAAATTAATGATGCAAAACAATCAATAAAAAACTCATCTATAATAAGATTATAGGCTGTTGACCAACAAACAAGGGCTTACCAGATTTTCTGATGACTTATCTCCTTAGAGCCATTTGTCTCTTTGTTACCTGTTAAAATTAAGTTTTTTCTAAGGACTTAAGTCGAGAAAACAAATATTTTTTTACATTAATAATTCAGTTTAATTCATAAGGACGATTTGGAAACATTTAATTAATTCAAATAACTAATAAAGTTAAGTATTATGAATCTTATTAAACTTTTGTATGTGGTCATTTTCTTCTTCCAACAAATCGTCGTTATCTGGTGCCTCCTCCGAAGTTTTTTTTTCCGTGGGCTGGTGGGAATCTTCATAGACACGATGAGCACGTGTGAGATTTTTACTCACTAAAACCACCACCCATTTTGTATTTCTATTGCAACTAAGTATTCGACTTATCCAGCAACTTTTTTTATCACGAGTATATAATATGTTTGGCAGGTAACTTTCCTTTGAGAGTTCCTGCTTTTTCCGCAATTTATAGCGTGGTTTGTTATTATCGGAACAAATCTAAGGGTTTAGTTCTTTGAAGACGCCGCAATATATTTGTTTCGTCAAGAATTTGGAGGACTGTTGTGTTAACATGCCCTAATAAACGTTTTTTATGTTTTCGTGCAAAATTTTTTGTTTCATCTTTAACCGCGGGAATACCCAGATCTCTGCGTAGATCTTCATTCCTTACGTACCACGGCGCATCGACGAATGATCTTAACATTTTGTTTTCAAAAGTTTGTAAAATGTTTAGATTCGTTTCACTGGTACAACCCCATAGTTGTATACCATATGTCCAAACCGGTTTTAGCACTTGCTTGTATAATAGCAGCTTGTTATGAAGGTTAAGCTTCGAATATTTTCCGAGCAACCAGTACAGTTCTCTGTATTTATTCTTCAGTTCTTCGCATTTCTTTTTTACATGTGACTTCCATTTTAATTTTCCATCGAGTGTCATACCGAGATAATTGGCTTCATTTGCAAACGTGACTCGAACCGTATTTAGAAATACAGGCAAATTGTTTGTCCATTTATACGAAAAATCTACATGGATCGATTTGCTCTCATTAAGTGCAATCCGCCAGGATTTAGTCCATTCAATAACCTCGTTAAGAGCGTTTTTTAATTTGATATTTGTTTCCTCTGTTGTTGTGCCAACTGCTAGTATCCGTTCAAAAACTTTTGAAATTATTGGAAGAAGTGAAATAGGCCTGTAAGATTTTATTTCGTTCGGTGATTTTCCTGGTTTTAGAATCATAATCACTTCCGCGACTTTCCACTGTCTTGGTATGTATTCTAATCTGATTGCTGCATTTATAATAAAAAGAAGCTTAGTGAATGCTTTCCGAGGCAACATTTTAAGAAGTTCTCCTGTAATCAGGTCATAACCCGGAGCTTTTTTAGGCTTTAGTTTCTGTATTTCCCGTTAAAGCTCGGCAATACTTGCATATCTTACTATGTTATTATCGGTTGTACTCTCGAAAGTATTAATGTTTTCATTTTGCGCTGGACCATCAAATGGCTTAAATGTTTCCTCAAGATGTGAGGCAAAAACGTCAGCTTTTTCCTTTTCGCTTTTTGCCCAAACGTCTTGAGTTACCCTAATTGGCGGCACAGCGATTTTTGGCCGTTTTATGACTCTAATTGCTTTCCAGAGCGAATAATTCGATTCCTTTCCAGCGGTTAGGCTTTGCAGATAAGTTTCTACTGCATGTTTTTTAAAATGTTTAATCGAATTTGATAGCAAATTACTCAACCGATTGCGGGGCACGAGTTTGGTGCCATCTTTTACGAGCTTTTCTTTTTTGTCTTACTAAATCTTGTATTTCTCGGGGGTAATTAATTTTACTATAGCTCACAATTTTGTACTGTTGAGGAGTATTGTTCCATGCTGCTTTTTGGATGGTATCGATAAAGAAGTCAACCGCAACATCGAGTTCCAATGGGGTTCTGAGCGATACACCCAGTCGGATATTATTTTCATTTTTGAAACCTTCCCAGTTGGTTTTCGCGTTTGTTAATCTGGGTGGTTTTTCATTTATAATCAGTGACTCGCTCGTTGTTAAAATGACTGGAGAATGATCAGAGGAAAGATCAAAGCATTCTTCAACTTTGATTCGATTGGACGGCAGACCTTTTACAATGAAAAAATCGATCAAATCCGGTATTTTTCTAACATCAGTTGGCCAGTAAGTGTGGGCTCAGTGGCGCGATGGTTAGTGCGATGAACTGCCGCGCAGGAGGTCTGGGTTCGATTCCCAGCCGTAGCAACACCTAAATGATTTTTCACTGGCCCTCCTCTCGTGATGATCTGACAAATCATCCGAGTAGTATCAACTGTCAAGAATAGCTTATCTCAACTTAGCCGTTCGGAGTCGGCATAAAACAGGAGGTCCCGCCATCGTGCAAGAAGTACACACGCACACATGAATGGTTGTGAGAAAGCTAGGCCCTGGGTACTAACGAGCCTGTTGCGCCAAAAATTTGTATTTTTTTTTGGCCAGTAAGTTGGTTTTCCCGTAGAATGAAATTCGGTATTGACCTTTCTACCTACATCATAAAGCATCCTACCTTTCTGTGATATGCATCTAGATCCCCAGAATGTATGTTTTGCATTAAAGTCCCCTCCGATGACAAAACGTTGTCCAAGGGAATTAAGCAAGTTTTCAAAGTCAATTTTCTCAACCTTGCATCGTGGTGGGCAATAAATAGACGATATCTTCAGAAAGGATTGTCTGCTTTTGACTTGTATAGAGCTAACTTACATTGTTTTGATTCCTAGTTTAAGATCAATCGAATGTTCGATACACTCTTTTATATATAGTGAGGCTCCACCTCTAGCCTTTTTCGATGGATGTAGAGCATGATAGTCGTGGTAACCTTTAATTTTTAAGTTCGAATTACTCTTTGCGCGAGTTTCGGATATTAAACAGATGTCTAGATATATCTTTTTCCTGCATAAATAATTCAAGTTTCTGCCAAAGGCCATTGGCATTCCACGTAAGAAATTTAAGCAATCTCCGAAGTTGCCACATTTTTATAAAAGTAATGAAACTAAGGTAAGTAGTGAGCACAAATCCCGTTTTTTTCTCAGCGAGTATTGGATTCAACTCGTTGTATTTCCTTTTCAGCGAATCTTTCAGATTTTTAGATTTTCCCCGTCTGAGAAAGCTTAAAACTTTAAACTCCTCAGAATCGTTTAACGAATTTTTGTACCTGACCAAACCTTTCTCCTTATACTGCAGCCATTGAAAATTGTGCCAGGAGAACTGTTCCCCAGCATTATTTTTTTTTCGGGACACTAAAGCTGTCTTAAGTAAAGCGGCAATATCTAAAAATTCGTCCTGCTGCATTTCATGCACCTTGAATGCGGGTGATATACAGGTGTTTGCATTTTCTTTTATTGCTTCTCAATCATGGAGTGATCTATGTCACACTCCATGTGAGTGTGTCCTGGAACTAAAAATTTGTGGTTCATTACCAAATGTGGGAATTCTGTTTGGGCAAGTATAAACATTGCAGCAACATGACTATTCTTATTCTGTCCCCCACATATGTCGGAGTAGAACGTGACGTCAGATACAGTGCCTGGTAGGCTTTTGAAGCAATTTCATTGCCTCCTCTGGCAGCTTGACCTTCATGCCACATGTAGTTTATCGATTCACCGCTAGCATTGTCGTGAGCAGTCAAGTTGTAAGTCCACAACTGTCTTTTGTAGAATGCTACCGAAACATAACTGCAAGTCGAAGCTGAAGCATTTGGCCGAGGGATTATTTTGAGCCTCTTGCTCAAATTTTCTCTCTCAATTTTCTTTGCTTCATATGCTGCATTGGCTTGCTCCTGATAAATTTTACTGTCATTTTCTGCTCTTTGTTTTTCTTCCTGAAAACACAGGTGGTTTGTAGCAACTTTCAGCCTCATTTGGAGAGTATCACATTTGAAGCAGGTTTCTATGTGCGGTTTTTTAAAAGCAAGTTTTAGCTCGTGGAATCCTCGTTCATAAAGAGTACAGCCCACAGGATTGTCTCGTCCCTCTTTATAAAAATCGTACATTATACGCAAATTTAAATGAGATGGAAGATATTTCTTATCATTTGTTCGTCTTGTGTAGGGACTTTCGTAAGAGGGGAACGATTTTATGTGACCTCGGACTTGAGTTATGTCCTCCTCAATTCTTTTGTTAGCGGTAGCATTCTTACCTCTTTTACCATCTAAAGTTATTCCAGAAGTATTAAGGTCTTTTTTTTATTTGAGGTTGCAATAAATTTTGGACTTTCGTCCAAAGTCTTACGAAAACAATCTTTGCACACAGAAACTCTCTTTCCATTAATTTTCACAAAATACTCATGTGTTACCTCTCTATTTTTTAAACTATCAGGTTTACTCTTGCGAGTAAACAATTTTTCTTTTGAATTGATGAGATTTGCAATGTTGTGAGATCCCGGTGACCAGTACTCATCAAATATTTTTTTCGTATATCTTCACTAAGGATAGACGAATTTTTAAAGTTTTCAATTATTTTTTTAGTGTTTAAGAATAATATTCTTATGCTTACTTACTTACTTAAGTGGCGCTACAGTCCGGAATGAACCTGGGCCTCAACCAACATGCCTCTCCAATTAGCCCGGTCCTTAGCTAACTGCCTCCAGTTGCGCACTCCAAGTTGGTTGAGGTCGGTTTCCACTTGTGCGCGCCACTTAAGGCGAGGTCTTCCTCTACTGCGTCCGACGTCTGGCTGGGAATCGAAGACTCTGCGAGCCGGAGTATTGGTGTCCATTCGTTCTACATGTCCTAGCCATCTTAAACGTCCAATGCGGAGTTTTTTGACCAGGGGCATGTCGCTGTACAGCTCGTATAGTTCTTGGTTGAATCTTCGTCTCCATAGCCCGTCAACGCAAACGGGACCGAAGATTTTTCGAAGAATTTTCCTCTCGAATCTACCAAGGATTTCTTCATCCGCTTTTGATACGGTCCATGCTTCAGCGCCGTAGAGCAGGACTGGGATGATCAGGGTCTTATATAGGGTCTCCTTAGTAGTTCGAGTTAGGGCTTTACTACTAAATTGCCTTCTTAGCCCGAAGAAACAGCGGTTGGCAAGAATAATTCTTCGTTTAATTTCTGACGAGATGTTGTTGTCAGAGTTAATAGCGGAGCCGAGGTAGACAAAGTCCCGTACTACCTCAAAATTATATCTGTCAATAGTGACGTTTGGTCCAATTCGTCGATGTTGTGTGTCCTTTCGTGTTGACAGCATATACTTAGTCTTGCCCTCATTTACTGCTAAACCCATTTTTGCCGCTTCCTTCTCTATACTAGCAAACGTGGCTATGACATCACGTTGAGTCCTACCAATGATGTCAATATCGTCGGCGTATGCCAGTAGTTGCACCGACTTTTGGAAAATTGTGCCTCTGGTGTTGGCTTTGGAGTTTTGCACAATTCTCTCAAGAATCAGATTAAAGAAGTCACATGACAGCGCATCGCCTTGCCTAAATCCTTTTTTGGTATCGAATGTGTCGGTGAGGTCGTTTCCGACCCTGATGGAGCAGCGAGAATTCTCTATCGTCATCCTACACAAACGGACGAGTGTGGGCGGTATACCAAAACTAGACATGGCTCTGTACAGTTCGTCTCTATAAATGCTGTCATATGCGGCTTTGAAATCGATGAATAGGTGGTGGGTATCGATTTGGACTTCTTGAGTTTTTTCCAGGATCTGCCGAAGTGTGAAAATTTGATCGGTTGTGGACTTTCCTGGCCTAAAACCACACTGATAAGGGCCAATCAGGTTGTTGGTAAACGGTTTCAGGCGTTCACATATTACGGCAGATAGGATCTTGTAGGCGATGTTGAGGAGACTTATGCCTCTGTAGTTGGCGCAGTTCAGAGGGTCTCCTTTTTTGTGGATCGGGCAAACGATGCTGAGGTTCCATTCTTCAGGCATATTTTCAACCGACCAGATTTGGCTTATGTGTTGGTGGATGTTACTTACCAAGTCATCTCCGCCGGCCTTATAGAGCTCAGCGGGAAGGCCGTCATTTCCGGCAGCCTTATTAAGCTTGAGTTTAGATATTGCTATCCTCACTTCACTCAGGTCGGGTGGTTGGCAGTTTTCGCTGTCGTTGCCAATATTGAATGGTTCGTTCTGCCTGACAGCGGAATGTTGTTCGTCATCGCCGTTTAACAGTCTGCAGAAGTGGTTCTTCCATATCCTCAGCATCGACTGTGTCTCAACTACAATATTTCCTTGTTCATCTCGACAGGATTCTGTTCGAGCCTTGTATCCTTGGCTTTGACGCTTTACACTTTGGTAAAACTTGCGAACATCGTTCCTGGAGTGGCACCTCTCTATATCCTCGATCGCGCGCTTTTCTTGCTCTTTTTTCTTCTTGCTGAAAAGCCGATGTTCTTCCCTTCTTCTTTGCCTATAGAGCTCAATGGCAGCTCTCGTCTTCACCTGCAGCTTAGCCTTGTAGGCCTCGTTCTTGGCTGCGAGCATCTGTCGGCATTCCTCATCAAACCAGGGGTTTCTTGCTGGTGGCCGCGAGAAACCTAGCACATCAGTTGCGGCTGATCTAATGGCCTGTTGGCATCGTTGCCATTGCTCTTCGACATTCGATGCTGGTGGTATGGTGTTAATCGAGAGGTTAAGGGATACGCGTTGTGCGAAGGTCTTGGCGGTCTCTTGCGATTGCAGTCTTCCGACATTAAATTTTTTCACAGTATTTCTGGATTGTTGTGGCGTGGTGGATATCCGCATTCTTACCTTGGCTGCTACAAGGTAGTGATCCGAGTCGATGTTAGCTCCTCGGAATGTTCGGACATCCAAAATACTTATCTATCGCAATGTGATCAATTTGGTTGACCGTTCGTTGATCTGGAGACCGCCATGTCCCCTTATGGATATCGAGGTGAGGAAACCGTGTGCTGGCTATAGTGGCATTTCGTTCCGTAGCGAAATCAATTAGCCTAAGACCGTTAGCAGACGTGTTGTCGTGTAGGCTATGTTTTCCGACAATACTTCCAAGGATGTCTTCTCTTCCTACCTTTGCGTTAAAATCTCCCAGCACGATTTTAACATCGTACTTCGGTAGTCGCTCATAGGTTTTGTCGAGGAGCTCGTAGAAGCAATCCTTAGCTATATCATCTTTTTCTTCCGTCGGAGCGTGAGCGCATATAAGGCTTATGTTGGCGAATTTGGCCTTGATGCGGATTGTTACTATGCGTTCGCTAATGTCTTGGAAACATAAGACTTCTTGCCTAAGTCTGGCACTTATAACAAATCCGCATCCGAATAGTCGCTGTTTCTGCTCACTATAACACGGTCCGTAGTATATGTCACAGTTTTTCATCCTCTTTTTGCCCGGCCCATCCCATCGTATTTCCTGGATGGCAGTAATGTCTGCTTTGTAGCAGTTTAGGGCTTCCGCTAGTTGTTCGCCTGCACCTCTCCTGTTTAATGTTCTCACATTCCAGGTGCAGATACGAACGTCGTTGTCCTTTTTTCGTTTAGCAGGGTCGTCAACAATAAAATCAGTCCTTTCCGAGGCTATTGGTTGCTTCGTAACCATGTTTTTTTTTCTGTGGGTGGGTAGTTAACCCAAAGCACAACCCCCAACCTGGAGGGCCAGTTCCAATTTTTTAGATACCCCTAGGACACGGGGCCATCAGTATCCACTACGGGATTGAGCGCTGCAGTTGGCCTTTCGGTTCATCCGCCACCATCTCTGTTCAAGGGGCCTGACTAACCCTTGAAATTCCTAGACAACCTGTTGTCCGAATATGTCAGAGCAGCTCATCTAGGTTCGCCTGGGACAGCAGGCCGGGTATTCATCCGTGCCATTCTCACCAGGGTGTTTATAGTGTTGCTGTTTTTCGTCGTGTTATCAACACTCGCACTTATCGTTTAGCAAGTCAAATCCGGTTGGATGAGACCAGTACCCGATGGTTACCACTTGGAGGTAAAGATAAGCACATTTGATGTGTAGTCAGAGTTGCAACACTGGGCATTGCCAAGTTAACGCCAATCAGAGTCTACCCTCGTTCTACAACACCCAACCATATTCTTATGCCTATGTAGACATTTATTCACATACATCTCAACCCGACTGAGAGACTTATGTCACTACCTTTTGACAAGACTTTTCCAATTCTATTTGGTGCTAAAGGCATAAAATGATTTAAGCCCTTATGACCAACTTAATTATTTCAAAAAATAAAATTGCTATTAATACAAACTTAAGTCCACTTACACCCTTGATACCAAACATTTTTAAAAACTTCCTGACTTATATCCTTTGTATAAAATAATTTCTATAGGAAGATGTTACGCTAGACTTATGCCGATATGACCAAACGAAAGAGAAAATAAAATTCACTTTAGTGCAATAAATATCAGAAAACGGGATTTTTTGACTTAACCCCTTACTACCTGACACCAGAGTACTTAAAGTATTTATATGGTTCTCTAAAATCAGATTTGCTAGCTGAGTCTTTTTCAGAAAAAAAGTTGTTTTTGGAACTTTGAAAAAGTGTCTGGAACAAGATATTTTGATAATTTTTATAACTTGTTGAAATCAAAGCTCTGTCAAGTCAATGTCATTCAACTGAGTAACGAAGTCAGAAATCATTCTATAGCGCTGTACAGTAACATTCTGACCGGCATCGTCCTAAAAGAAAGTGATTCCGCACCAGTCCATTAAGCACATCAAACAATGAGTTTTAATGTTTGTAAGGGCGTCTCGACAAAAGGCTTCTGGGTTTCCTCCCCTCCAAATTCGTCAACATTGCCTGATTCTATAATCTTATAAGCTTATAAGCTTTTACGCCAAAACCATTTCGTAAAATCTTCCACAAAGTGGATGGGCATAGCTATAATTGCTATGCACGATGGTGAATCTTTCGGTGACTTATTCGGATTTTCTTCAACACTGCGCTTACCGGTTGTGGTAATTTTTTTTTGCAATTTTAGCATTTCGATAACCGTTTTCGATAATAATTGAAAAAAATATGTGTGGTAGCACATTTTCTATCCAAGCTTAGGGTGTAAGACTGGATAGTTATCCAAGCTTCGCGAAATCTATATATAGGCTAAGGTGTTGTTGTTGGTCTGATGCTACATATGCTCCGGTTCACATGTGGCTTGAATAGGCATACCGGACAGTTTTGCCTGCATGTGTGTAGCCGCCTTTATGTGCATTTTTGGCAAAAAACTACTTATACCACATAATTGTAGATACTTGTCAAAGAATAGTTCTTCATTTTGATCAACACAGTTGGAGTCGTTTTCGAGAAAATTATTTTAAAAATAACACTAATTTTAGTGCTAGGAGCCCAATTTCAAAAACCCATCTATAGGACCACCAATACCAACAATACACATTTTTTTTTCATTAATTTCTTTATTATTTCTTTAAAACGTTATAATAATTCATTTACCCGCGAAGCTTATTGCTTATCTGCAGGTGGTTGCATATTCTATATTGATAATATTTCACAGTTTATCGGTTGTGGAAATTTGAAAGAGTAGGTATTTATAATTAATTTACAATTTTCAATAAATTTAGTTATTAACAAATGTTTATATGGAGTTAAGATACATGATGTATGTTTAAAAGATACTTTTTTTTATCTTTTTTGCGTTTTTTAAAGTTTAAAATGTTTTTTAAGTTTGCTGGTAGTACATTCATTATTGCTGGTAAGGCGTAACTTGGATGTCTTCTCCCATAGATGTTATAGGTTTCAGGTATTTCCAGCAATCCCTGAGCTCTTCTTCTTGTATTGAGATTATGGCGTATATTTTGTTGGTATAGTTGATCGTCATAGTATTGTAATAAAGCTGTCATCTTATATATGCCATTAACATCTAATACCTTATCTTATCTAGGTGGGTTTTCGATGCATTTCCCCAAGCTTATATCCCGTATCTTAAGCGAGATTCAGCGAGAGAAAGGTATACTTGTTTTTGGACATCAACGCTAGTATATCTTTTTAGATACACCATCGCAAAAACAGCACTTTTTAATTGCATCCGTATTTTATTTATGTGTTCATGCCACAAGAAGTGATCATCAATTATGATTCCTAGATATTTTATTGATTTCACTTCAATAGCATCACTTTTGGTTGTGGTTGGACAGTCTTCGTTTTGGTGATATATACGTATAGACGCTTCAGGTTGACGTGGCATGCGTATATGCATCATCTTTGTTTTAACAGCATTGATAACTAGCCCTTGATCGTGGCACCATCTTGAGACATTATTAAATTCGTCTTGCATTATTCCTATAACAGTATCCAGGCACTTGTGCTTGACAACAATTGCAATGTCATCTGCATATGCAAAAGCTGTACTTCGTTTTAATACACGGAGTAGCTCATTTGTGAACAAGATGAAAAGTATCGGTCCAAGTTTTGAACCTTGTGGTACACCATACAAGCATTGTTTTTCTTGGCTTACAGCGTTTCCTACTTTTACGCGTATGGTTCTTCCTGATAGGTAACTTTCTATCGACTTCGCTAAGGTCCCTCTTATACCAATTTCATTAAGACTATCTAGTATCTTCTCATGGCTCAATGTGTCGAAGGCCTTGCTAAAGTCTAGAAAAATTACTAGTACATGGTGGTTTTTGTTAAGACTTGCGTTCACCACAATCGAAAGTTCTCCCAATAGTAATCCAGTGCTTTTATTTTTTTTTGAAACCATATTGATTTGCTTTACTATGAATTTCGTTATTCTTCCTACTATTATTTCTTCTAAACATTTGTCTATAACAGAATGAATTGCGATCGGCCTATAATTTTCCATTTGGCTTTTCACTCCTCCTTTGTATACTGGTCGGATTATTGAAGTCTCAAGTAACCTAGAAACACAGCATTGGCTTATGCTTCGGTTTATAATTGATTTAATTATAGGAGTTAGGTATAAAGCGTTAAGTTTCAAATCAATCGGTCTAATGCAATCTGCTCCTGCTCCCTTATCGGATTTTAAACTGCACAACATGTTGTACACTTCTGCTTCGCTAGCTTCCTCTAAATAGATTGATGGTGTGATATGTATATTTCGATGGTTAGATGATTTCTGACTACACTTGTGTACTATTTTAGACACTTGGTTTGAAAATATCTATCAACTCGAAATGTCTATCAACTCGACCTAGTGGTTGAGGCTACAGTATTAATAAAGGACTCCAGCTGCAGACATATCTACATTTCTTAAAAATAACTTTTTTGATCACAGTGTACCTCAAAACATAAAAATTTATAAAAAAATCTAAAATTTGAATTTTCGCGACATCACAACACCTCCCTATATTAGGTATACTGGGGAAGTAAAAATTTGGTTATATTGAAGATCTTACAACATTTTTGTCAACAAAGCTATAAGTAATTGAAGTGATCAATAAAGCGTATGTATATCGGTACATTCAGAATTCTGAATTATAGCATGACATAACGTCTTCATTCGGTGAATAAGAGAAACAACATTTTTTCGTGCCATTCTGCCTTTAATTTGGAACGTAAATATAAAATAAATTGTTCATCTGATTAGCACCTTACGCAGATATAGTTTGTTTTTCATTCTGAATGAATTATCGCTTCGGGGTGTTGATGGACTGTTTGTTCATTATTTAATTTGGATAATTTAATTATTAATACATGCATACATATATATGTATATTCCTGGGTGACAGTGTGTTTTTAATATTTGAGGTCATTGTTGTTTGGCCCTCATATCATGGTTTAATTGGTACTGCTAAAAAATAGCACCCACAAATTGACGCTAAGTTATTGCCCCCGTAGCCGTATCGGCAATTTTAAACCATTACAACGTTTCCATTGTTATGAAATATTTTATTTAACTAATTTTAATGTATTGAAGAATTCAATAGTAAATATCGTCATATCTCTACATATGATGATTAAAATTAAATATTAATATTAAAATATTATTAAACGGTTAGGTGTTGTAGAACGAGGGTAGACTCTGATTGCTTTAACTTGGCAATACCCAGTGCTCGAAACTCTGACTACACATCAAATGTGCTTATTTTTTACCTCCAAGTGGTAACCATCGGGTCCTGGTCTCATCCAACCGGATTTGACTTGCTAAATGATATGTGCGAGTGTTGATAAAAAGACGAAAAACAGCAACACTATAATCACCCTGGTCAGAATGGCACGGAATGAATACCCGGCCTGCAGTCCCAGGCGAACCTAGATAAGCTGCTTCGACATATTCGGACAATAGGTTATCTAAGAATTTCAAGGGTAAGTCAGGCCCCTTGAACAGAGATGAAGCAACTAATAGCCTCGGAACGGACTGATATTACTGCTGACGACCCTGCTAAACGAAAAAAGGACAACGACGTTCGTATCCACACCTGGAATGCGAGAACATTAAACAGGAGAAGTGCAGGCGAACAACTAGCGGAAGCCCTAAACTGCTACAAAGCAGACATTACTGCCATCCAGGAAATACAATGGGATGGGCCGGGCAAAAAGAGGATGAAAAACTGTGACATCTACTATGGACCGTGTTATAGTGTGCAGAAACAGCGACTATTCGGATGCTGATTTGTTATAAGTGCCAGACTTAGTCAAGAAGTCTTATGTTTTCAAGAAATTAGCGAACGCATTGTAACAATCCGCATCAAGGCCACATTCGCCAACATAAGCCTTATATGCGCTCATGCTCCGACGGAGGAAAAAGATGATATAACTAAGGATTGCTTCTACGAGCTCCTCGACAAAACCTATGAGCGACTACCAAAGTATGATGTTAAAATCGTGCTGGGAGATTTAAACGCAAAGGTAGGAAGAGAAGACATCTTTAGCAGTATTGTCGGAAAATATAGCCTACACGACAACACGTCTGGTAACGGACTTAGGCTGATTGACTAGCGAGGCCTACAATTCTAAGCTGCAGGTGAAGACGAGAGCCGCCATAGAGCTCTATAGGCAAAGAAGAAGGGAAGAACACCGGCTTTTCAGAAAGAAGAAAAAAGAGAAAGAAAAGCGGGCGATCGAGGATATAAAGAGGTGCCACTCCAGGAATGATGTTCGCAAGTTTTGCCAAAGTGTAAAACGTCAAAGCAAAGGATACAAGGCTCGAACAGAATCCTGTCGAGATGAACAAGGAAATGTCGTAGCTAAGACAAAGTCGATGCTGAGGATATGGAAGAACCACTCCTGCAGACTGACGAACAACATCCCGCTGTCCGGCAGAACGAACCACTTAATATTGGCAACGACAACGAAAACTGCCAACCACCCGACCTTAGTGAAGTGAGGATAGCAATATCTAAACTCAAGCTTAATAAGGCCTCGGGAAATGACGGCCTTCCCGCTGAGCTTTATAAAGCTGGCGGAGATGACTTGGTAAGTAACATCCACCAACTCATAAGCCAAATCTGGTCGGATGAAAGTATGCCTGAAGAATGCAACCTCATCATCGTTTGGCTGATTCACAAAAAAGGAGACCCTCTGAACTGCGTTTTATTAAGTAAAACGTTTTGTTTTTGAAAATTCTACTCCGAATACACAAGTATATCTAATTCTTTTAAACAAAAGTGTTTCTATGTTAAGAAAATTTGCGAAAACCTTATCGCGCATAACGAACACCAGTTTCTGTAATAAGCGTCACTGATGACGATGAGTAATAATGTGTGAGGGCTTTCATCTGACTTGGCCTTTCCGGTAATATGACGTGCGAATACAATGAATCAGAATAAATTTCGTGTTGGGATAGTCTATGGTTGAATGTTAGCAATAAGCTGACATTTTGATTTGCAGGAAATCACAATGTTGTAGCACTTCTACGATCGTGAATAAATACGTAATACGTGGTGAATGAACAGCCTCAAATTACTATATTCATATGTAGTTATTAGAAATATTTTTATTTACGTTAAAAAAACATATAAGAATGCTTCAATGCTATGCGAATGGTTTAATACCCCATCCCACCTTAAATTTAACATCCAAATTAAGTTGGTCAAAACGTTATGTGGATAAAATATAGATGGCATTATCTTATATATTTTTCACATTCTTTATCAAAGTTACCTCGATTTACGAGGCTTCGATTAACGTCATTCCGACTTACGATGGCAACAAAATTCAAGAAACTACCTCCATTTACGACATTTTCGCTTCGAACATGTGTCGTCAATATGTATCTACTTTTAAAATTAACCAAAAAATTAAAAAAATTTTAGTAGGCCATGCATTTCAGTTCAAGTTTCATATTTTTGTATTTCTGCCGTTACACCGCGTCTCCACGAGCAATATTTGATAGTTTACTTTCTGTCACTTTTCATAAAAATAACGATGGAATGCTATGAATGGGCATTTCCATTGCTTACTTTCTCATTCAAAACACAAATGTCAAACAGAAACGACAGCCCAGCCCAGCGTTGCCGAAAGTACTCCCATAGGAGTATTGTACTACTTTCAACACCTCCGTACTCCCGTACTCCTCCTTTCACATTCGTACTCCTATTTTTTAAAGACCTAAAATATCATACACTTGCAGCTAGGTGATTGTCAACCAAAATAATTTAATTCAATTAAAATTCAAAACTGTCATAAAAAAGTGATTTTCATTCTTTCTTGTGTGTTTAGTCCCTATCCCATAGCTGTATAATTGTTTTGATTTAATAATTTTTTTATTTAATAAAACTGAAATTCACTTGTGATCACTTTTTATTTTTAAACCAAATGTTTTACATCGTTCAACTGCATATCGTCTCGTTTCAAAAACATGACGCTCTATTTTTAAACATGCAAAATGTGTTTTCGCAATAAATACTTAAGGGTCTATCTTTATTGACCTTTACAATCATTTTCGTTTAACAATATACCTTAAAGTATATGGTTCGACTCAGAATTGCTAGCTGAGTCGAATTAGCCTGTCTGTCCATCACCAATTTTTAGGCCTTAAAAATCACGCCCGCTTTTCAGTAAAACGTTGTTTTTGGCCAAATGGTAAAGAACTTTCAAAAAGTTTTTTGTAAAACATATTTAGAAAATCTCAAAACCTATAATTCATACATATAAATCTTTAAGCCAGGCCCCCTTTTTCGGTCGTTTTAGTAAACAACGGTCTTAGGTAGAATTTAAAAAAGGTTCGTAAGTAATTCTATGAACACTTCGTCTATACATCATTTAAACCCACTATATTTGGGGCCGTTTTCGTAAACTATTTGTAAAAACGACCCCATAGATATAGGCCTTTTTTTGTCGAACCAAGAAATAAGATAAACATTCTTAATCAGATGTGACATTTTCTATATTTCTTCTCCATTCAGTTTTAGACATATTTACACTTTTTGGGGTTATTTATTTTAGGGATAGTTGAACAGACAATTTATATAAATATTTTATGGTTCGACAAAAAAATGTTTTTCTATGGCATATGCTATGGGTTGCTGCCAGCGGCAAAGCGGGATTTTGAAACCTTTTGATAAAAGCGGGATTCTTACGTCCAAAGCGGGACATAAGTAGTCAGTATGTTTTTCTAATACTTATCTTTTTAGTTGAACCGAAGTTTACATTTGCATTGTCAGCTTCATATGAAGTTACTTGAGATAATTTTAAGCTATGTTTATCCAATGTTTCACTAAGTACCTTTGATATTTGGTAAGCTGTTTCATCATTATTCTCTACAAAATTCAATAATTTGTTTTATATGCCTATCTCGAAACTAAAATATCGCAGACATATTGCTGGCATCCATAGAAATCAAATAGAATGAATATTCTTTAAAATTTTGTATTGCATCCTTCAAAATTATTTTGTCAATACTTCAGAAACTATTGCTTCACTCTTCGTCATACCGCAATTAACATTCATAGTTGCCATGATTGCTATGATATTTGAAAGAGAGGAATAAACATGTCTTGAAAGCGGGACTGTGCCTGTCCCGAGCGGAAATTTAATTTTGGGCTAAAAATCGGGACGTCCCACCAAATCGGGACGTCTGGCAACGCTGGGTTGGCTATACAAATGGTGTTTGTAGGAAAACACCCCCAAAAATTGAATCAAAATGATATATGGCAACGAAATGTTTTTTTTTTTTTTGCGGAAATCTCATTTTTTTAATAAAACTCCGGCAAAAATTGGTCAAAAACTATATATGAAGGAAATATTAATAATGACATAGTCTAAATTTCTTGCTCAGTCACTTTTTTTTAAATTTCTTATGATTTGGTCAGAAAATACGTTTATTCTGCTTCGTTGGAAAGAGAGTCTATACACTAAATTTCAACACTCTATCTCAAAATTCAGGTATATAAGGGTCAAAAATCGGTGATACACAAACGAACGGATGGACAGACAGAGCGACATTGCTAGATCGACTAAGAATGGCTAGCTGATTTAAGTTATATAATGTTAAAAACTTAACTTAAAAACAAGACTAATATACCCCTACTCCTAGAATGCCACATTGCATGCTTTGAAATATTGCTTGTGGAGAACCTAGGTTATTTTCGTTTTAGTATTGTCAATGATCATAGTTGGCTGGTTTTTGGAGTATGTTGCTGTTCACGAAACACGAAAAAAAAATATTATAATGAACTCAATAAGGTGATAAAAGTACAAGCTTTTGATATAAACATTAAATAATAACAGCCGCCCTTTTTACTAAGTGGTTTAAGAACGGGGTTTGTGCAGCCGTTAAAGAGTATTGTTTTAAAAACAATCTGACCCAGGACAATGCCCCTGGTCAACCTAACAGTCTGGACGAAATTGATCAAAATGTGAAATACAATACAACATCATTACTGCAACCAAAGGATCAGGGAGTTATAGCTTCTTTCAAAGCATATTACCTCCGAAGGACTTTCAAGTATATAATAAGAACAATGGACGAATCTTTAAACAACACAAAAACTGAAACGACCATTAAAGAAATTTGACATAAATTTGACATATATAGAGCAATTATAAATACAAAGATGCTTGGAATGATGTTACAGCAACAAATATGAACAGGGTTTAGCCTGAATGCCTTCCAGGTCACGAATTGAACGAAGTTCTTAATTTTGCAAGAGAAATCGGATTTATTGAAATCAATGCGAAGATGATATCGGCGAATTAATTAATCAACAAGAGGAGTCTCTTACTGAGGATGAACTTCTTCAAATCAACCCAAGTTCAGCAATACACCTTTTCCTGAACAATCAGAAAAGGACAAGTTTGCTACAAAAGGACTGTCAGTTTTTTTTTATCACATTGAAGAGGCCTTAAACATTTTAAAAATTGGTCTAAATGAGGAATGAAGCGTACACGTTATTTTGCCAACCATTAACTTTAGAATACCATACCGCCCAGCGTTCTGGATAAACCACAACCACCACGATACTCCCACAAGGAGGCCTACCTCAAAATCAGGCTAAGACAAGTCTTAGGGGCTCCTGATTCCCGTAGTACCATACCAAAGTCTATGGTGAGACTCCGCGCCGATTCCTTATGGGTTCCATAACAAACCCAGTCCGGAATCGAAGTTACGAAGTCACTACTAACCAAGGTACCTAAGTAATTAGCAGCAATACCAAGTTACTCCAAGAGCCTGATGGACGCGGACCTACATGAAGTCGACTGGATTGGTTCACGTGGGACTTTTACAGTTAACTGCTATGGCCTCATTCGCCGCAGATCGCTTAGTAAAGAACGAAACTTCGCTTTACTGCGGCTCCCTCTATCCACCACCTGAGAATGCAGCCAGTAGGGGCCCAAACTCCCTGGGGCATACAGACACAATTAAATAAAAAAAAAATTTGGTTGTTAGAATTTTTCACTTTCATAGCTTCGGTTTAAGTCATTTTCGATTTACGTCAAGACTGCTAGAGCCATTAGCGACGTAAATCGAGGTAATTTTGATTGAAATTTAAAAAACAAACATTCTTGTATTGGGGGTGCTTGTATATTGAATTTTATTATCGAAACTAGAAATTTTCGGATCAAAGGGAGAATAAAACCTTGCATACGAAATAGAAATAACACATAGCCTTCTAGCTTAGACAAATCGAAGAAACCCAGTCGACTGATGCCAGCCTCATACCCTATTCTATAGCGTGTATCAGTTAGTTTTGAAAGCATCTTACTAATTATTAGTTCTCGCCTTCACCATAAATTTATTCTAGGTCACCATTCAAAAAAGCTAATTTTATGTGGAAAATTTTGCCTTTGTTGTCTAGGGAGACTCTACTAGAATTGACGAATGGAAATGTTGCCAAAGCGTGACTAAAGCGAAAATGTGGAGACGTAATAAAGTTGAGGAATTGTTCAAATCAGGGTTGGTATCGGCTAAGGTGATAGTTGATAGTTGACAATCAGAATCATCGCTTTACCTCCACGTAAGGTGATTATCAAATTGACAATCGCTTTTTTGCGATCAATTTCATGTGACAGCTATTTAAGTGTCGCTTTCATACATTTTTGTCATTTTCATAGGTAGAAGCTGCAGGGAAATCTTCTACACCAAATAAATTAAATAATTTAGTAATAAAAGAAAATATTGAATAAATTAAAATAAAAAACTTTAAGTGAAAGTGAAAATTCGTGAAGTGCAATGTTTACTTCATTGGAACTTTTATACTCAAACAGAGAGGAAAATGAAGAAAATAATTACAAAAATGTCCAACTTATAAGAAGAAACCTGAGGAATAAAGCAAATATCTTGGAACTTCCAAACCCGATGTAAGAATGCATATATTTATAAATATTCATTGTTGAAGTAGCATTATTTATTGTGTCTTTTAGATTTTTGAAAAACTTTTGAAAAACAAACAAATTTATTATATTTTGTTAACATTTTAGTATTCTAAGTTGACTTACATTTTTGACAATATAAACACCGAATAAAATTTTAACTATCAGCTGCTCGGAATGACAGCGTCGGCAAGGAAGTGACGTTCCAAATCCTAAGTGCTGCCAATAATGAATCATTTTTTTGTGATCGCTTTACGCAGAGCAAAGAAGAGTTGATAATCAAAAACGACAATCAACAAAGCGACAATCAACTATCACCTTTGCCGATTCCACCCCAGGATTTTATAAAAAGTGAGCCAGCACTTAGAAAAAAAATTAAAATTAAAAAGTCTTTCATAAACATAAAAATTCATTTGCAGCTATTATAATCGTATAGTTTTGACAAGTAGTGAATCAGTCCGACAGTATGGCACCTGTTTTTGGGTCATTGATTTATATATATGGCCTCATTGCATAAATACGATATTCGGATCGTTTATTTGGGAGGTACCATTTATAAAATGGCCAAGACTGCAAAAAATTGACTAAAACTGTTACCCAACAAATTGTCAATAAGAAGTTTGAAGAAAATCGGTATAGCCGCTTAAGCTAGAGAAATAACGACCAACAGGCGGACCGTCATTCTTTCTGAATCTCGAGATTAAATGAACATGCGTTTGAATGAGTAGTCAACTGTTGCTATCTAAATAGTTGTTCACTTATAATTCAAGTTGCAAGATGAGAAACATAATCTCTCACGATTTCACAAAAAAAAAATTACAAGAAATCCTTTTATTTTTAAACAATTTTTGGGTCAATAGGGTATTAAATGAGCAGTAACCGTCAGAAATTTGATAAGCCGTTCTCTTGTTTTTTGAGGTCACATAAGGTGAAAGGCATCAATTCGGTTGCTGCCATCTTCAATTAAAAAATATCTTCACTCTCAAACAAGATCCTTTTTTTGGATCTGGAACTTAAAACGTTAGGCTTCCCAATGAACGGTCAACCATTTTAATATGGATATTCATTTGTTCATAATTCAAGTCTCAAGATGAGACATGTCATTTCTTACGATTTCACAAAAACTATAAGAGGCCCCTTACAGCAAAAATTGACCAAACATGATTTTATTTTTAAATATTTTTTGGGTCTTGTATTCACAAACTGGGCTGAATAGGTTATGAAATGAGCTGTAAACGGTCGAAATTTGATTAGCCGTTCTCTCGTTATTTGAGATCATAAGGTAGAAGACATGAATTCGGACGATTCCATCGTCAATTAAAAAATATCTACACCATGAAACAAAATCATTCTTTCTGGGTCTCGTGCTCAAATGAATATGCTTTTGAATGAGTTATTATTACAGTACCGTTAGTAGTAGTAGAACGAGGGTAGATTTTGATTGGCTTTAACCTGGCAATGCCCAGTCGTTATAACTCTGACTACACATCAAATGTGCTTATTTTTACCTCCAAGTAGTAACCATAGGCTACTGGTCTCATCTAACCAGATTGGACTTGCTAAACGATAAGTGCGAGTGTTGATAACAAGACGAAAAACAGCAACATTATAATCACCCTGGTCAGAAAGGCACGGAATGAATACCCGGCCTGCTGTCCCAGACCTAGATGAGCTGCTTCAACATATTCGGACAACAGGTTATCTAGGACTCTCAAGGGTAAGTCAGGCCCTTTGAACAGAGATGGTAGTGGATGAACCGAAAGGCAAACGGCAGCGCTCAATTTCGTAGTGGATACTGATAGACACGTGTCCAAGGGGTATCTTGAATTGGAATTGGCCCCCAGGTTAGGTGTTGCGATATGGGTTAAATACCCACCCATGGAAAAAACCAATATAACGAAGCAACTAATAGCCTCGGAAAGGACTGATATTACTGTTAACGACCCTGCTAAACGAAAAAAGGACTACGAAGTTCGTATCTGCACCTGTAATGTCAGAACATTAAACAGGAGAGATGCAGTGCTACAAAGCAGACATTACTGCCATTCAGGAAATATGATGGGATGGACCGGGCAAAAAGGGGATTAAAAACTATGACATCTACTATGGACCGTGTTATAGTGAGCAGAAACAGCGACTATTTGGATGCGGATTTGTTATAAGTGTAAGACTTAGGCAAGAAGTCTTATGTTTTTAAGACATTAGCAAACGCATTGTAACAATCCGCATCAAGGGCAAATTGGCCAACATAAGCCTTATATGGGCTCATGCTCCGACGGAGGAAAAATATGATATAACTAAGGATTGCTTCTACGAGCTCCTTGACAAAACCCATGAGCTACTACCAAAGTACGATGTTAAAATCGTGCTGGGAGATTTTAAAGCAAATGTAGGAAGAGAAGACATCTTTAGCAGTATTGTCGAAAAATATAACACGACAACACGTCTGTTAACGGACTTAGGCTAATTTACTTCGCTACGGAACGATATTCATTAGGGGACATGGCGGTCTATAGATCAACGAACAGTCAATCAAATTGATCACATTGTGATAGACAAGAGGCACGCATCCAATATTTTGGATGTGCGAACATCCCGAGGGGCTTACATCGACTCGGACCACTACCTTGTTGCAGCCAAGGTAAGGACGCCACAACAAATCAGAAATACTATGAAAAAATTTAATGTCGAAAGACTGCAATTGCAAGATACCGACAAGGCCTTCGCGCAACGCGTATCCCTTAACCTCTCGATTCACACCATACCACCAGCATCTAATGTCGAAGAACAATGGCAACGATGCCAAAAAGCCATTAGATCAGCGGCAACTGATGTGCTAGGTTTCTCGCGGCCACCAGCATTAAACCCCTGGTTTGATGAGGAATGCCGACAGAAGATCGCAGCCAAGAACGAGGCCTACAAGGCTAAGCTGCAGGTGAAGACGAGATCTGCCAAAGAAGAAGGGAAGAACATCTGCTTTTCAGAAAGAAGAAAAAAGAGCAAGAAAAGCGCGCGATCGAGGGTAAAGGGAGGAGCCACTCCAGGAACATTGTTCGCAAGTTATACCAAAGTGTAAAACGTCAAAGCTAAGGATACAAGGCTCGAACAGAATCCTGTCGAGATAAATAAGGAAATATCGTAGTTGAGACACAGTCGATGCTGAGGATATGGAAGAACCACTTCTGCAGACTGTTAGACGGCGATTACGAACAACATTCCGCTGGCAGGCAGAAAAAAACGTTCTACATTGGGTACTACAGCGAAAACTATCAACCACACGACCTAAGTCAAGTGATGATAGCAATATCTAAACTCAAGCTTAATAAGGCCGCCGGAAATGACGGCCATCCCGCTGAGCTTTATAAAGCCGGCGTAGATGAATTGTTAAGTAAAATCCACCAACTCAATAAGTCAAACCTGGTCGGATGAAAGTATGCCTGAAGAATGAAACCACACCATCGTTCGGATGATCCACAAAAAAGGAGCCCGTCTGAACTGCGCCAGCTACAGAGGCATAAGCCTCCTCAACATCGCCTATAAGATCTTAGCTGCCGTAGGATGTGACGCCTGAAACCGTTTACCAACAACCTGATCGGCCTTATCAGCGTGGTTTTAGGCCAGGAAAGTCCACAACCGATCAAATTTTCACACTTCGGCAGATCCTGGAAAAAAACCCAAGAAGTACAAATCAATACCCACCACCTATTCATCCATTTCAAAGCTGCATACGACAGCATCTATAGAGACGAACTACACAGAGCCATGTCTAATTTTGGTATACCTCCCAAACTCGTCCGTTTGTGAAGGATGACGATGGAGAATTCTCGCTGCTCCATCAGGGTCGTAAACGATCTTAATAGCACATTCGATACCAAAAAAGGATTTAGGCAAGGCGATGCACTGTCATTTGAGTTCTTTAAGCTGATTCTTGAGATAATAGTGCAAAACTCCTGAGCCAACACACCAGAGGCACCGAGTGCAACTACTAGCATCGCCAACGATGTTGGCATCATTGGTCGGACTCAGCGTGATGTCATAGCCACGTTTGCTAGTATATAGAAGGAAGCGGCAAAAATATATTTAGGAGTAAATGAGGGTAAGACTAAGTATATCCTTCCAACAATTGGACAGACCATGACAGATATAACCTTGAAGTAGTACGGGACTTTGTCTACCTCGGCTCCACTATAACTCGGACAACAACATCTCGTCAGAAATTAAACGAAGAATTACTGTCGCCAACCGCTGTTTTTTCAGGCTTAGAAGGCAATTTAGTACTAAAGCCCTCACTCGAACTACTGAGGAGTTCCTATATGACACCCTGATCATCCCAGTCCTACTCTACAGCGATGTAGCATGGACCGTGTCAAAAGTGGATGAAAAAATCTTTGGTCGATTTGAGAGGAAAATTCTTCGAAAAATCTTCGGTCCCGTTTGGGTTGATGGGCTATGGAGACGAAGATTTAACCAACACGAGTTGTACAGTGACAACCCCTACAGTCAAAAAAATACTCCACATCAGACGTTTAAGATGGCTAAGACTTGTAGATCGAATGGACGCTAATACTCTGCCTCGCAGAGTCTTCGATTACCAGCAAGGCGTCAGACACCGTAGAGGGAGACCTCGCCTTAAGTGGCGCTCACAAGTAAAAACCGACCTGAACCAACAAGGAGTGCGCAACTGAAGGCTAAGGACCGGGCTTATTGGAAAGGCATGCTGGTTAAGACCCAGGTTCATTCCGGACTGTGACGCCACATAACTAAGTAAGTGGTTCAGTGTTATATGCTCTCACTCAAAACATCCATTTTAATTTTAAATATTTAAAGATAGGACTTCACAACGGATTGTAGAATCTTCATATTTTTTTTTGGTGGCCAATACTTTACTGCAAAATGGCTGCAAAATCAAATCTAGAGTTAATTCTGAGGCGCGTTTTATATTGTTGTTTCGTGCTGGCTGCACCTATCAATAAACCGCTGCAGAGGTTATAATAATCGACTTTGGCGTTAAACTCCTCTTACTTAGGTTATTTTCCCTGGGATAATTGCGAGAGCCGGATCAATTCAGTCTGCGCCTACTTAAAAGACAGTTTATTCGTTTGTATTTCTAGGACTTACTTTGAGCTGCTATATGTGTCAGTCTGGACTATATTTTATGTTATTTTAAAATTTAGAATATTCAAAAATCGCATGCATTTATGCCCTTCATACCTACTATTGAGTAGATTTAAAATTTTAAATATTTATAAACAAAGTTGTATATGTGCTGTGAATGGCAATTATTTTACGTTAGCTACAAAGGAAACGCATTAAGATATATTATCTAGATAGTGACTATATAAGCATTGAGTAAAAATCTATTAATTTTTAATTCACAATGTTCCCATTTGCCGTGAACCTGAAGTTGATAAATGATTTTAATCTTTTAACTAAAATTCAAGTGCAATTAAAAGCTAACGTAACCGTATCACTCACTTGGTGATTATGTAGCTTTTCTGTATACTTTTTGCATTTAATTTATTATCTAAGAAAGTTCAACTATCATGGAGGTATTACCGACATTATTATGAGTGACATTCACATGAACGTTGACTAGTCCATGCCGCACCGCAGCGGAGTATAGTCAAAGTTGAGGTTCAATGTAAATATCCTTAAAGCTTGTTCGGTAGTTATTATAAGTGGGCTCTTGATTGTGTCTTCAAATTTAAATGGTGGTCTATAAAAAGTGATTTAAAAGTGTTTTTGTCATTAAAAAATTGGAGACAACTGTCAAATTACTGTGTTTTGATTCCCCCGAGTTGATTGTGTGTCATCGGAAAAAACAAACAAGTGAATCCCAGCTCTTAAATCGGATAAAGTTGACCTCTATTTAAATGTAAAGTATATTTTTAAATATTTGTATCATTCCTGTTGCGAACATTGGTCGAATTTACCCTTGTTTCCCTTAAAAAATTGCGAACAATTTAAAAAAAAAATAAGACAAAAAGACTTCCTCTTAGGCCCGGTTTTTCAGTGCGAGGTTAGTTTCGTGATTAAACTCGAGTTAACTCGAGAATGTAGTTTTTCAGTCAATTTAAATCCTGAGGTAACTTCGAGTTAATCCAGCAAGTTTGGTTAGTTAACCCTGGGATTAAATATTCAGGTGTTTGACAGATGATAAAATACCAAGCAAATAATTATTTTCAATTCCATTTCTGTGTGCGTTTTATTAAATTTTTAGAAACTAAATACGTGTCCGATATATTCAGATCTCAATGACTCGAAATTGGTTTAAATATTGAGTTTAACAGTTTTTTTTTGAGAAAACAGCTGATAACTGAGCTGTTGCAGGTTCTATGCATTTCTAAAATTTTTAACAGCAAAATCGATAAATCATGAGTGGTAACAAATAAAATCACCACTTACTTACTTACTTAAGTGGCGCTACAGTGTGGAATGAACCTCCAACTACAAGCTGGTTGAGGTTGGTTTCTACTAGTGCCCACCACTTACGTCTGGCTGGGAACCGAAGAATAAAATCACCACACACGGAATAAAATTGAATCCTGCACTGAAAAACTGTTTCATGAGTTAGGTAACTCTAGATTAAATTTTATTCCTGGGTTAGTTACCTCTGGGTTAACTCAGAATTAAATCAGCACTGAAAAACCATAGAGGAAAGCAATATTGGATATGTTGGACTCAAACAAAAATATTATTTTATGTGAATATGTGAATATGTGAATATGTGAATATATTAAGTGAGCTATCTACGATTAAGGCATTTAACTGAATACATGTCTCAAAAAATTGCAACGTAATCCCTTAAACTGGTTCAGGTTATCTACTGATCTAAATACTAGCTATCTTAACGGGCTTCTGACCAACTGACGCACGCAGCCTCATCTCATGATCCTCTCATCTACTGGTCTTCATTGTAGTTTCGAACGTGGGTGCAGGGATACAAAGATCTCCTTAACCGCAGCATTACTTAACATTCCCAATGTGGTCGAGAAATTTCGGTTTCGCTGAAAATGTTCGCTTCTGTATCTTGCACTCCAATCGTAACCTAACATAAAACGAGTGGTGGGTGCACGACTGGGTCGTACGCAACTTTCTCTTTCACAGCGAGTTGGGCGTTAGATCAAATAGTGCGCATTTTGATTATTAATGCTAAAAATTATATAAAATGTCGAAATGTGATTATACGAACGTTTACTCCGAAATTTGATGGAATCGGTGTCTATGTGAAAAATAATTATTTTTCGTTATTGGCCAAAACTGAAAATTCCGTTAAGTGATAGTTGGGATAGAACTAATTATGTGGAATTGCTTCAAACTGTAATTGTAGTATATATATTAAATTTCATTCAATTTGACATAGTAGTTTGCGAGAAATCGACAATTTTCTTTATATGGCCTAAATGACAAAATCCGTTATATGGATTTTCTCGCAAAAACTGGGTATGCAGTTTTGTTGGAACTAATATTCTTATAGTATATATAAAGTTTAATCAAAATCGTTAGAGCCGTTTTCGAGAAAATTGAGGTTATGTGTAATTTTTATATGGCAGGTACCGTTAATAACATGGCTAAAAGCAAACAAAAAAAATGGCCTAGAATTATGACCAAAACAAGCTTGGATACGAAGTTTGAAGAAAATCGGCCAAGCCGTTTAGGCTGGGGAGACCATTACGGACAGACGGACCGACGGACCGACGGACCGACAGACCGACGGACCGACGGACCGACGGACGGAATTCCAAAAACCACTTTTTTAGGCTCCGCTATCATCGTAATGTTAGAATCAATCAAAATCTCGAGGTCGAAAATTTTCACGAAAACAATATCTTTCTCTTTGTAAGAGAAAGTTAAAAATATGTTCTTGACTTACTTGGATAAGGCATAGAATTTTTACAAATTTACAATTTATTTATTGAGGCTTATTTCATAAATCAATACATTTTTGTGTAAATCATAATTTTTCTGGTAGCTATGACTAAGATAATGTCTGGCTAAAGGAATATAAAAATTGAATTTTTTGACAATTTAATCTGTTTTAAAATATTATAAATAAGTAAATAATTTTCTACGTACGCTTGCTCCCGGCGTAACTTCAGCGTTGCTTCAAAGAGCACTTAAAACTAAAATATGACTAGATACTTTTTAAGTCTATTAAATACTAATAATTCAATATTTCCTTACATAGTATAGAAATTGTTAACAATTTCATGTGTATATACATATATTAATTCACTTTAGCTTGTAGTCTGCTTAAAGAATACCATATTATAACACAATATGGACAAAAGCAGAGTAAAAGCTGTAGTGGTTAGAAAAAAAATTCTAAAAGCTATCGGAAAACGAAGAAATTATCGCCGCAAGTTGGTCGGGGATGCTTTTTCGTAAAAGAGGACGGAAAGGTTCCGATTTTCGTTTGGTCTAAGCATGGGTAAAGATCTCGGATTTAAAAGGTTAAATGGTGAAAGGTATCTAAAAGCTAACCAGTCAGTGTTTTTAAAACATCTATAAGTAGTCGGTGGCACCAAAATTGGAAAAGAATCGAATAGGTTTAGATGTAGTTTTATACCAAAATGATCCGAAATCGTTGGAAAAGTTGAGCAAACTAAAGGACTCAGGTTATTGCTGGTGAGGGATGCGGATATAAGAAAGAAATCAAGAACGGAGGATGATCTGGGAAAAGTGGGACTGTTAGGAGCAATTAGGTCTATACCCAAATAAGGCCCGTTATAAAACCAATTGTACATTTGGTTACCATTTTGATTGTGAAGTGTGTCACCCCATTCTGAATGACGTGCATTGAAATCACCTCCAAGAATAACTGCATCAAATGAGTTGATAACAATATAAAGTCTGTCAAGCTCATTTGGTAATCGTCGACCGGCATTTGAGGGGATGTAAATGCTTCCTATTAAAATATTTTTTTGAGACCCAGAACTACTACGTGTTGTAATAGTTACCAGGCAAACTGAAAAGATGTCGCTCTGGAAAGGAACTTCAGTGTACTTATACATTTGGTCTAAAACAACTGCTGTTCCTCTACCTGAGTGACTTGAGATGAAATTAAAGCCATCAAAAGTGGGCTTATGTTTCGCTGATAGCCTTGTTTCCGAAAGGAGACATATTAGAGGCTTGTGGATTTTTAGTGTGTTGAACAAATCTAATCTTCTTTCAAGGGAAATTATAGAGTTACAATTTATCGACATTATTTTTAAGTTTGTTGTCTGCATTATGCTACAATAGAGGCCACAAACTCAAGGTATGCGAACATTTTATCTTCTATAGACTGTAACTGTTGATAAGTGGGCCAAAATTGTCTAATTTTTGTTATCAGCTCTTTAAAAGGTAATTTGAAAAGATTTTTCGCCTCATTCAAAAAACTGTTAAGATCACCAGGCTGTTTAGGGGTCTGTGTGTCTTTCTGAATAGCTTTTTTTCTAGACAAATTTTGCATATTATTCATTTCAGCATCGTGGCTACCCTTGACTCTGTCGGCAAAAGATATGCGTTGATCAGTAACTGTACTAACAGCACTTTGCACTACCGATCTATTTTGCAACCTGTCTTGCCCTTTGGGTAAATATATCCCGTTTTTCTTTATATTTAATATAGGCTGGACAGCCTTGGTAACTAGCAGCATGCCCCGTTTCGTTGCAGTTAACACATTTTGAGGCAGGGGTGTCCTGGTTTGTGTCTTTAAGTGTTTTAAAAGATGCGATACAGGCTTCTGAATCATGATCCCCGCCGCAAAGAACGCATCTACAATTGTAGGCGCAACATTGCCCGGAATGCCCAAACCTTTGACACCTGTAACATCGAATCACCGCTTTATTGATTTTTTTTCCCAGTACACCCGTTGGTTTAGTAAGTATCTTATGCTAGTTAAATCTTTAATGGACTCACCAAGTTCTAATTGGACAATAAACATATTAAGTTTAACGCCCATTTCTTTTGATTTTGCTGTGGAAAAAGGGGTAATTTTACCAATTTTAGTGCTAGGGGATACAGCTTTGATAGCTTGTTCTATAACCTTAGCAGATGTATCACCATCAAGGCCCTTTAGCATTACCGAAACCCGTTTCGTTTCCTTAGGAGAAAAAGAAAATGCACCTATACCCGTCCCGCGTAATTTATCAATAATAATCGAGTGAATTTGTGCGTTATTTACAAATACCTTCGTTTTCCGGTAGCTCATATTTACAAATTTATGCTTCACATCTGTAATTTTACACTCAACTGCAGCAAGTCTAATAACTTCACTGATAAGTTCGCAATTGGCACCAAATATGAATATTGGTGGGCAGAAAGAGACGTTACTTATGTTTTTAGGTGTATTGACAGGCTGATTATACATTTCAACGGACGGACTGTTGGGATGATGGACTGCTGGGGTGAGGAATATTGATTCACTTATGTTTGGCTCAGATTCTCGAGGATCCATATCAGCGAGTACTGAGAATCGGTTTTGCGCAGCAATTCGCTTAGGCGATGATTCATCGTCCCGCGCATTTCTCCTTCGTTTCCATACATTAGATTGGTAGCTGCTTGCGGCGTGTTTAAGATTTCCGATAACAGTTGTCCACTCATTCGATGTGGAGTGAGCGGTGCTTACGTCCATACTAGTAGTGTTGTTATTGCAAATTGGCTTGCTCTCGCGGTGTGTATTTAGTATTTTAGCAGCAGTGGGTGCGTCGACTGCGCTTTCGTGCTGCAATTTCTCTATTGAGAGAGTGTTTTTTTTATTAATGGAGTGATGACTCGCGCCATCCGATACGTTTGTATTTGCATAAGCTTGTGCTTTGCTCAGTCGTTCACTATTTTTATCTTCCAGCATTAGAGCTGGAGGATCACTTTTGGATATTTCACAATATGCCACTTTTAAGAGTCACTATCTCAGAAAGGCAAAGAATAAATGGATGGGGATATGCGGCCTAGGCCGGATTAAAAGTTATTCACTAGATTTTCTCTTAAAGAGTTTTCTATTCGGGATCGAGAGCACACGTCTGTTCGCCACCATAGATCGAACCGAACCTGATAAGGCATAGATTTATCTCAGAATCATTAATGGATACGTATATAATCCTTACACGACGCTGGGACCTTTAGCTTTATTCCGAATCTGAACGGCTAAGTTGAGGTATGATTTGTCAGATCATCACCGGTGGAAGGGCAGGATTTTTTCGGTTGCGCCAGGATGTAAGGAATCTTCATACGATACCAATGGTCCATACCGTTGGTTATGCCCGATTCATATATTTTCTGGCCTGATAATGTCATTAGTGTCAGTTAATATATGCCTACGGGCTAAACCTCACCCTCAGGGAGGTACTTTGAGAACTGGACGTACGCGCTCATAGTAGTTCCTCTCACTTGTTTCATTTTTTTGTGATAAGTACGATTAAATTATCTTAACAAGTAGTTTCTGCTTCTGTAGTGTTAATCATGTTTAGTAGGGAGCTTTCCAGGGAACGCACCTACAAATACCGTCATTATATTCGGTTTTTCCTAATGGCGCTAAGTCGAACGGTCTTGTTCTTTGTAGTCGGCGCTCAAGGTTTGTCACGTCCTGATTACGGATTATTTCATTATTGCAATGAACATGTTTACGAGCAAACTATGTCCAAGAAGGTTTTAGCACTGGCTTATACAGAAGCAGTTTGTTGTATACGCTTAGCTTTGAGTATCTTCCGAGAAGCCAAGACATTTCTCTAAGTCTGATCTCGAGCTCATCGCGCTTTTTCCACATAAGTTTTGCGTCTATGGCCATTCCTAGATATTTTGCCTCGTATGCGTATGGTGTTTGTCCCGAGGTCTTTGTACACTCGCAAACTTTCTTAAGAGCCCGTTGGAGTTTTCGGTTGATCATTCGACTGACTCATCCATAGCGAGGATAGCCGTATCATTTGCGAACGTTGCTACGATGGTCCCTTCATCTTGTGGTATATCTCTTGTGTAGAGCAGGAATAGTTTTGAGCCGAGAAGGAAGCGTCCTTGTGGAACACCTGAGTTGATTTTTTGAATTCTTAGTATTCAGTCTCATATTTAACAAATTTGTATAACTTTTCAGTTAGGATTTTCCTTAGCTTATACCTTCGTGCCGTACCTTGTCGAAAGTTTGCGATACGTCGAGAAAACCGCGAGAGCAAATCTTTTTCTAAAGATTTTTTGTGGATCGATTGTGGAATGTTTGACCTAGACATAATGGATTGATTTAAAGAATCGAGACATTAGTACTCGAGGGATCTGTATAATGAAATGATCATTCGAGATATGTAAAACTCCAACACACATAGTAATTGCATTACGATTACAATTAGAATACACACGGCAAATTAAAAAATTAGCACATGACCCGTAGTCCAGTTGTTACCTGCCACACCAATATAATTGTACAGTACTCGATTAAAATTCAACCCCTCCAATAGTGCAGGTATCTACACGAGAATCGAGATATTAGCTGATATACAAACAATTACTGATATCAACTTCTTGAAAAGCTCTCCATTCATTCGATTCAAATCATTCGAGATATGAGATATGAGACATGAGATATGAATGACGAATGAAACATACTCCATTGTCCATTCATTCGATTCAAATCACTCGCGATATGCGTATAATAAAAAGAAATACGAAAATAATAGATGGCGCTCTTCGCCAGTACAACGTTCTAGGAGAAAGAGAAGAGAACACAAGTCACACTCACAACTCACAAAGTCACAAGTAAAGAAATAAAATTAAAAACGAAATCATTCGAATGATTTCGGGTGAACAATCGAGATATCTCGAGATATTCTCAACATCGATTTTAATTGATTCTTTCATTCGAATGCGCCCATCACTAGTTTGACCCGAAATCCGAATTGCTGATCTGGGATCAAGTGTCTTTTTTCAATTACTGGTTGTAATCGTTTTTTTTCACAATTTTCTCGAAAACATTAGATATTATCGGCAGGAGCGAAATGGGTTTATATGATTTCTTGTCGTTTGCACTTTTCCCTGGTTTCGGAACCATAATGACTTCGGTGACTTTCGGTAGCTCCTTCAGAATTTCGCCAGTGATTAAATCATATCCTGGAGCTTTCTTATTTTCAACTTTCTCATTGTTCGAATGTATTCGAATCTCGGATAGGGATACGGCTTTTTTTTATAGTTGTCGGGTGCCGTATTAGCATTCGGTTCTTCGTTTAATGGCCGTCCATCGAAAGGCTTGAACGTTTCTTCTAGATGCTCCGCAAATAAATCCACACTCTCTTTGTATCATTTGCCCATTCGCCGTTCCTTATGGACTTCAAGGCTTTCCATAGTGAATAGTTTGAACTCTTATCAGCAGTCAAGCTCTCGAGGTATGTAGACGTTTAGCATTTTCTTAAATCCTGCAGCTCGTTCTTGAGTTTGGTGCAAAGATGGTTCAGGGATGTAAAAACCTGTCAACGACTAGGAATTGAACCTTCTGCACGGCATCGAACTGACTACGCACCATTTAGCCGCTCATATCGCGAAGAAGTTTTCGCTGGAAAGGTCCTATATGTAAGGTCCAACCATCGCCGCCGTAAAATAAAACGTTTAAAATATGGATCAGTGCATAGCATTTGGACTTCCTAATAAGGAGTTTTGACAGATTTAGTTTTGACAATATAAGAAACAACAGATGCCACGAGCAAATCTTTGCCGGATAACCATTACAGTGTATTACCATGAACTGATGTTGCAGTGCCCCAAAAGCGCACATATTGGTTGTTATCATGTCCCCACAGGTGGATATGAGGCCCGTCACTCATGATAGTTTTTGAATGAAAATTCGCCCACAAAATTCCTTTGATTCAGTGGAGCATGAGCATGGGTTAGATGCGATTTAGGTCAACACCCAACATGCACTGTCTACACTATGTAAGGGAAAATCTTCCGTCTTCCGCCAAAATGCGCCATAGACCTGAGCAATTACATGGCAGATCGTTTGGCCCTCGTGGCATCTTCAGTCAGCACAGCGATATTCATTGCCAAACGAAAGGTTCGATGGTTTCTCGGCCTCGTGCTGCCCCAGTCGCTCAGAGTCTTGCCGGACGACTAGGAAAACGGCCATGAAATGCAAGTTGCAACAAAATAGTTGACGAATTGGACGTCAAAAATGCAGTGACGATTATATTGCGTTGTTCAGGAGTATAGTGTTCTAATAATTATTCAAAGAAATTATAATTTTGTTTGCCTCATAAATGGTAAGGCCATTTGTAATACCTGCATACTTTCCGATAGGATCATATGTTATTGATCACTTCCTGTTAAAAGGTATACAAGTCCTCAGGGTATGCTTTAAAAATATACGCTGACCAAAAAAAAACGAATTACGGCAACCCATCAACTTCTCTGGGTATAGCAACTAGAGATAGATGTCCGATAAATTTATCGGCGAGACATCCAAATGAGATGATGAGCAATCATACAAATTACAACCCCCTGCCTACCAAATTACAATCTCCTACCTTTCGTCACCATACTCTCAGCCATAGCCTCTATCATCTACTCTCACTAACGGTGGTGTTATAATCCGGCATAAGCCTCCCTCTTTACTGCACCTTTTGTGGTTTGTTAAAACGATCAAAATGTTCTTCATTTGCATTTGATACGGTCTATGCTTCAACCCCTTAGAGCACTGGGATGTTCAGGGTCAAATATAGGATGTCCTTAGTAAATCGATCTGGGCATCCATTACAAAATTGGTTTCATAGTTCAAAGAAACAGAGGATGGCAAGACTAATTCTTCGTTTGATTGCTGACGTTGTCATTCCATTGTCAGAGTTGGACAAACTCCCATAGTATCTGAAAGTTGTAGCTATTAATTATGGCGTTATGTCCAATTCGTTAATCTTCTGTGTTCATACGCAAATGTGGAGATGACCTACCGCTTGGGCCGACATTTATGTCAATATGGTCAGGCCATGCTAGAGGTTGCAATGATTGATGGAAAAGTGTTCCCCTGGATACCTAGATACTTTTTAGGTGTCGAATGTTCGCCCAATTCGTTGCTGACCTTGATGGAACAAAGAATTCTTCATCGTCATCTTGCATAGATGGTCTATTTCGGGCAGTTTAACAAAAACTAGACATGGGTCTGTACGGTACAGGTATCTGTTTAGAATTTGAGCGTGTCCTTCTAAGTTCATCCTCCAGTATACATGGTCGCGTGTGCTGCTTTGGTGGATGGGTATTGGGTATCGATTTGGACCTCTTGGGTTTTCCCAGGATCTGCCGAAATGTGACATAAGACAACGTGATAACGACATAAAGTTTCTGAGATCTTGCTAATTGGTAAGGTACTACATGCCACTGAACTATATTCCCATGCCACATAGTAAATGTGGCCAACATATTAAAATTGACCTTAATCAACCAATGCAATGGTTATTCCTACGTTTTCAAAACATTGATCTTCAGACAAACGTTGGCAATCATAAAGATCCCGACCCGTGAAGAGTCTCTGCCTGAGACACTGCAGCCTTCCATCATCTACGATCCCAGGCTCGCTGCTTACAGTTGTCTACACCAAGTGCTCTGGCATCCGCGATGGCTTGGTCTTTGAAACAGAGGTTCGGTCTTCCTTGCCTTCTCGAACCTGGAGGCTGGAATTCGAAGACACTCTTAGTTGGAGCATTATTGTCAATTCGCTCGATGTTCCCGAGTCAACAGCTCATAGAGTTCGCGGTTGTTTCTTCTCCTCAGCTCTCCCTTCTTGCTTATCGTCCAGCACTCGGCACCATAAAGCGCAGAACTGGTAGGATAACGGTTTTGTAGAGCACACATTTCGTCCTTAGAGTTAGAAGTTTTGAACCAAGTTGTTTCGCCAAACCGAAGTAGCAACGGTTTCCTAGGGTAATTCGTCGACGGATCTCCACTAGGGTGTCATTCGTGGAGTTTATGTTAACCTCGAGAAAGGTGAACTCCTTAACTACCTCGAAATTGCTGCTATCAATAGTGATGTTTTGTCCTAAGCGGTGGACAGATGCTTGTTTGTTTGTTGATAGCATGTACTTAGTCTTGTCCTCATTTACTTCAAGGCCAACGGATTTCGCCTGTTCTTCAATCGCCGTGAACGCTTTTATCGCGGCAAGCTGGGAGCGACCAATGATGATGTCAATATCGTCCGCAAAGCCCAGCAGCTGGAAGGACCTCTTCAAAATAGTGCCTTCCGTGTTGACACTTGTCCTGCGCACTCTCTGCTCCAGAACGAAACTGAAGAAGTCACATGATAGTGCGTCTCCTTGCCGAAATACGGTGCATGTTCGGAGGAGCTACTTCCAAACTGCACGTTGCAGCGAGTGTTTTCCAGCGTCACGCGACACAGCTGATAGAGCTCCTGACGATGTAATGCTATCATACGCGGCTTTGAAGACGATGAATAGGTGGTGAGTTTCGACTTGAAATCCGTTGGTATTTTCCAGGATTTGCCTCAGTGTGAACATTTGGTCTATATTCGATCTGCCGGGCCGGAAGCCACACTGGCACGTCCCGATTAGTGTATTGCAGAACGGTTTTAGAAGTTCACACAGTACGTTGGATAGGATCTTGTATGCGACATTAAGCAGGGATATGCCTCGGAAATTCTTGCAAGACATAGGATCGCCTTTTTTATAGATGGGGCATAAGGAGCTGATGGGCTCAGTGGCGCGATGGTTAGTGCGATGAACTGCCGCGAGTTATGTATACACATGATCATAAGGACGTACCCACTTCAACATACTTCAACATGTATCTTAACCTAGTTCAATAAAACACAACATTGATTTAAACATTAAAACTAAACATGTATGTAAACATACAAATGTAGCCAAACATTAACTACTCTCAGTTACTACTATTACTCTCTTTATGTAAACAATAATCATAAGCAACATCATAATTCGATATACATATATTTTGCATAGTAACGGTAGAACATGATATGTCACTAAGAAAATTCAGGTAGACGCTTGTTCTGTACTCTGAGCAGCATATTGTAAAGTACAGTATTTTATATTGCCATGCAAAGCTCATACGATAAATTAAGTTCAGTTTGTTTTTGGCGGTCATCGAAGATGTTTGTAAGAAATCAATAAAATTATAAACAAAACTATACAATAACCTGTATTTTGATTTGACCGCTAAACGACTCACATAACTCGCGCAGGAGGTCTGGGTTCGATTCCCAGCCGTAGCAACACCTAAATGATTTTTCACTGGCCCTCCTCTCGTGATGATCTGACAAATCATCCGAGTAGTATCAATTGTCAAGAATAGCTTATCTCAACTAAGCCGTTCGGAGTCGGCATAAAACAGGAGGTCCCGCCATCGTGCAAGAAGTACACACGCACACATGAATGGTTGTGAGAAAGCTAGGCCCTGGGTACTAACGAGCCTGTTGCGCCAAAAAAAAAATTGTATTTTTGTATAAGGAGCTGATAGTCATCGGGCATCATCCACCAATACTTGGTTGATGATTCGGTGCATGCTCCCTACCAAAACATCACCACCGTATTTAAAAAGCTCCGCTGGTAAGTCATCAGAACATGCGGCCTTGTTGTTCTTAAGGTTTTTTTTATTTACATCTTAGGAAATTAGAAAAAGTTGTGCAATCAAGTTAACCACTAATCACTTTTACGGTTTGAGTTTAATGCACTCATGAATTGAAAACCCACTTCTAAGTACTTCCCGCTGTCATCACGGAAAAAACACTCACCTACGCTATCGGACAAGTACGTACTACAACTACCCGATAAGTGGTTCCATTTCTAAATAAAGCTACTGTCAGAAATATTTTTATTTTTAAAGTTCATGCATTCCAAATATAATGTTACCATGAGGGCAATCCTAAAACATAATTGCAGAATAAAACCTCCAATTAAAGCTTCCGCATAAAGTAGAATAACCCACATGACTCATTCGTAAATCTACTCCCTCTCGAAACCCCGTTTATCTCAATTTCTAAGTATGGCCTGCAACCACCTATACGTAATCGAATATCTGAACATAAATATTTATCATCAACAAGTTTAGTATAATCTACTACTTGCATGATGTAATATCTGAAGTGATGCATCCACAGCTGGACTGTTTTCCATTTTAGTTATTTATCACTTGTTACGTAGAAAAGAATCTCAAGTAGGGCGTGTTACTTTTTATTGCAGGCATATTAAGATAGTATGAGGTTCTACTGCCAACGCTGTTATTTTCATAAAAAAGGTTCCTATTTAGATTAGCTTGATAGTCGTGGCGTAAATTTTTTTTTTACTTGCTCCTAATAGAGAGAGTATTAGTTTCGTAAATAAATCCAACTGGAGATTTTAATCAAACATAACATTACGATGACGGAGAAGTCCGAAAAAGTGTGGCTCGCAATTCTGTCGGTCATTTGGTATAGTCGTTAGTGCGATGAACGGATGCACTGTGGGTCTGGGTTCGAATCTGAAATATGAGGATACAAATTGTTGTATATCACTGCCCCATCTTTAGCAATGGTCTATCACGAGTTTATAATATGTTTGACAGGTTATGTTCTCTGTATTTATTTATTTGTTCTGTGTATAAGTTTTTCGGATTTCTTTTTTACATGAGACTTCCATTTTAATTTCGCATCGAGTGTCATTCCGCGATATATCGCTTCATTTGCAAACATAACTCGAACAGTATTTAAAATACAGGCAAATTGTTTGTCCGTTTATGTGTTTGTTCTCAATAAGTGCAATCCGGCAGGATTTAGTCCATTCATAAACCTCGTTAAGAGCGTTTTGTAATTTGATGTTAGTTTTCTCTATTGTTTTGTCAACTGCTAGTATAGCAGTTTCGTTAGCGTTGCAACTATTGTATCGTTTGTTTGTGGGATATCACGAATGAATAGGAAATACAAGAGTGGTACAATGACGCTTCCTTGCGGTACACCTGCCATTATTTCTTTGAACTCTGAATATTCGTTTCCAAGTTTCACACAAAAGATTCTATGCTCAAGATACGACACGAGGATTCTTTTATAATTGTTCAGGCAGGACTTGACTTAGTTTATACTTAAGACACGTCAAGAAATACGGCTGAGCAAATTTTCTTTTCTTCGAAAGCTTTCTCAATTACATCTGTAATTCGATGTACCTACTTGGTCCACCGTTGAATGTTCACTTTTAAACCCAAATTGATAGTCTGGTAAAAGACGTTTCTGGTCAATTATGGGGTGTAAGCGACCGAGTAATATCCGTTCAAAAACTTTTGAAATTATTGGAAGAAGTGAAATAGGCATGTAAGATTTTATTTCATTCGGTGATTTTCCTGGTTTTAGGACCATTATCACTGACGTAACAAAGAGAAGTTTAGTAAATGCTTTCCGAGGCAACATTAAGAAGTTCTCTCGTAATCAGGTCATAACCCGGACCTTTTTAGGCTTTAGTTTCTGTATTTCCCGTTAAAGCTCGGCAATACATGCATATCAAACTATATTATTATCGGTTGTTGTTTCGAATATATTATTGTTTAATTTTGCGCTGGATCATCAAATGGCTTAAATGTTTCCTCAACATATGAAGCAAAAACGTCAGCTTTTTCCTTATCGCTTTTTGCCCAAACGTCTTGAGATATCCTAATTGGCAGCACATCGTTTTTTGGCTCTAATTGCTTTTCAGAGCAAATAATTCGATTCCTTTCCAGCGCAGCGGTAAGGCTTTGCAGATAATTTTCTACTGCATGGTTTTTTTTAAGTGTTTTATCTTGCGAGGCACGAGTATGGTGCAATCTTTTACAAGCTTTTCTTTTTTGTCTTACTAAATCTTGTATTTCTCGGGGGTACTTAATTTTACCATAGCTCACTAGTTTGTTCTGTTGAGGAGTATTATTCCATGCTGCTTTTTGGATGGTATCGATAAAGGAGTCAACCGCGACTTCGAGTTCCAATGGGGTTCTAAGCGATACATCCAGTCGGATATTATTTTCAATATCGTTTTTGAAACCTTCCCAGTTGGTTTTCCCATTTGTGAGTCTGGGTGGTTTTTCATTTATAATGACCGGAGAATGATTCGAGATAAGATCAAAGCACTCTTCAACTTTGATTCGATTGGACGGCAGACCTTTAACGATGAAAAAATCGATCAAATCCGGAATTTTTGTAACACCAGTTGGCCAGTAAGTTGGTTTTCCCGTTGAATAAAATTCGGTATTATACTTTCTGCCTACATCGTAAAGCATCCTACCTTTCTATGATATGCATCTAGATCCCCAGAATGTATGTTTTGAATTAAAGTCCCCTCCGATGACAAAACGCTGTCCAAGGGAACTAAGCAAGTTTTTTCAACCTTGCATCGTTATGGGCAGTCAATAGAATATATCTTCAGAAATGATTGTCTGCTTTTGACTTGTATAGAGCAAACTTGCATTTTTTCGACTTCTAGTTTACTCCACCTCTAGCCTTATTTGATGGATGTAAAGCATGATATTCGAGGTAACCTTTAATCTTTAAGTTAGAATTGATCTTTTCATGAGTTTCGGCTAAAGGCCATTAGATTTCCACGTAAAACTTTAAGAAATCTATTTATGTTGAAGTCTGTTGAGAATACTATTTTCAAGCTTAACTATCCTGTTTTGAAAGAAAAAATAGAAAAACGTTAGAAACAGGGTGAGGTGAGATATTTTTACTAGCGTTGCCGGATGCAGTAGCTTGGGCATAGGTTTGTACATTTGGATTTGGATGTACAAGATTCGACCGCATTTCTGATAGCCGCGGTAATTGTTTAAATTTTGGTTTTTCTATTGTAGCCTGTTTTGACTTTGTGATAAGTTTAGGCATGATTTTAGGCTTCTGCTTAGTTAAGTTTAATTTCAGTGAAATTTTGCTAGTAGATTTCGTTCGTCTTTTTTGCGACTCTTTAGCTACTTCGCGGCCTCGATAATTTGCGGGATGATCGCCTTTACGATTCATGCAAATAGCAGGAGTTTTCTTATCTATCCTGCAATCTACCGTCAGATGATTTCCGGCACATTTTACACACCGGATCTTTCTGACAATAGGTTTGCGTATCCTTGGCAGCGCTTGCATTGAGTAACTTATTCGGAATCTTTACGCATTGGTTCCATTTTAACAACAATATTAACAATTATTTTAATTTCATATATTTTGTTCAAACTTTCTGCTTTATCGAATGTGACCGATTTTTATGAAATTTTATGTATATTTGGTATTTGTTTGTCAAAATCCACCCACTGCCACGCTCACTTTACATAAATGCGTTGCTTTTGGTTAAACCGTAAGGAATTTTGAAAAAGTTTCTGAGCAAAATATTAAAGCTAAGTTCCACATAACATTTATATAACATAACTTGTTTTATTTATACATATATATAGCAATGTAACAGATTTAAAAAAGACCTTAGTTCACTTTCAACCATGGGATATGTCAAAATTTTAAAATCTTGCATACAAATTTAAAATTGAAACGTGAAAGTGTGTTATAATTCTGTATTTTTGTTTATAAAATAAATAAAATGTCTAAAGAAAGAAACAAACGAAACTCAAACTTTTCAACGAATGAAAAACCCTTGCTTTTTCATTGTGTCTATAAAAAAGATGAAAAAAATCAGTTGTGCTTGGCGTCATATCGAACAAAAGTTCAATAGCCAATCCGGATCTTCGTGTTATAGAACTAGTGATTCACCTAAAAGATTTTATGCAAACTACAAAGCCGAAACACGGAAAGATGCTGCCCCAAAAAAATGTTCTAGTGTTCAAACTGGAGGAGAAAGCCTTTCAATCCGATAGATCCAAATTTTGATTTAGCTATCGCTGTTATGATTATGAACTCAAAAACTGTTAATGGATTGAAGAACGAGTTTGACGGTGACAATGAAATTAAAAATCGAGACCAAAATTTAAATTATAAAAGAATTACGCAGCTTAATAGTACTTATTGCTTAAAGAGTAATTAATTTGATTTTAGATTGACGATAACCCGAGTAATGAAAACGTCTGGAGCAAATATAAGCCTTCTATGCTTAATACACGCCTCAAGTCTACCAAGAAGCAAGATAACTGATCAGTACTCAGAACTTTCTCGCATTAAAACTTAACTACCCAAGTTCGAGTATGATATTCTTAAGGAAGAAGCTATTGAAAAAAGTATCAGAGGAAAATCCACATTGATCTTTAGACCATGGAAATTGATACTGAAATTAAAACTGAAATTTTGAAGAAAAAAAAAGTGCTGAAGTGACATTGAAGTTTATTTTAATGAGACGAACAGCATAAATAATAAATAGCCTTTAGTCGACCCTATGCTCCTTTATACACACATTTTTCATACATAATATTTATAATAATGTAATGTAATTATTTAATGAAT
This sequence comes from Rhingia campestris, assembly GCA_932526625.1. Classification (NCBI taxonomy): domain Eukaryota; kingdom Metazoa; phylum Arthropoda; class Insecta; order Diptera; family Syrphidae; genus Rhingia; species Rhingia campestris. Next base: position 36,331,962 of record OW052183.1, read on the forward strand.
TTTAATTGAAAAAAAAACGTCCAGCGTTGACAACACGTTCAATATCTTCATAACTCAAATCTAAACTTTCAAGTATGTTTTTTTTGTCCTAAAATGTTATGCAAGGCGGAGGTTGCACAGGGCACCGTAGTTCAAATCGGAAATATTTTTGATTGCACCTCTAGAACGAATTTGTGACTCATTGTACAGCTGTTCTGGGGGTCGATCGCGACCTCCGTGAACGAGTAACTCGTTTTCGTAAAGTAGGCATTTGGTATTATCGCATACGTGAACGTATAGTCGTTAACGTAATTTGGCATCACCACTTGAGTGAACGGATGCCTGGACGTACAAGTTCAATCTTAATGCCATACGAAAGGTTTGCAGTGTTCGTAATTTGTTTGGTGCGAAAAATAATGAAGAAATATGTAAGTTTAATCATTTTAAATGTTTTATAATTGTCAAATACACATTTTTGTCAATTAATTAATATATGTATATACATTTTTTAAAAAAATCTCAAACGATTATCTTGGCGGAGTACATGTAGAGATCGCCGGACTTGGCAAAAAAACTCGATTCGAAATACTGCTCAAGACAAAGCTAAGACATCCATAAAAATGTGAGATAGCTTGAAAACTAAATAAAATATTGTAGGGCCTCAGGTTAAAGAAGTTACAACGTGGAAGTAGGAAAGCACATTTAGTTTTTTGTTTAGAGGTTTTCGCTGACCAAACATTTTAGATGAAAAAGAACTAAATAATAGTAAAGGAGGTGGGACTGTATGAGGAGAAGCATCTCACCGAAGAGCATAATTTAATAATTTAAGCAATTGGATTGGAATCATCAGTTGAGGGACTTATAAACGAGTTACCAATGACTAATTGTAAGGCAGCCACAACTGCGTACTGCGGCCAAGGATTCAATAGAGGATTCCATTCCTCCTATTCAGCAAATTGGCACTTCTTCAAGAGAATGTTTTTTGATTGGACCAAAATTCAACAAACATATTGAAAAAAAATGGGACACCTGCGACGGTGTTTCTGTAACCTAAACTAAGAGAGAATATGTTGCTGCTTATTGCAATACAATGCAATACTGCGGTAAATAATTGTCCACAGAAGTAAAGTTACGTAAATACATATTATAATGCCTTTTTATTTAAGCGAACCCGTTTCATAAATCTAAAAATATATATACTATGTACATTATTTTCAGAGATATTCCCAATTGAACAATTGTTACTATCTATTAGCTGTGTTCGAAATTGCTTTTCATTTCGTCTAACGAACTTAGATAAAATAACAACGTCGAATCCATTTAATGTTGAAAAATGATTTCTTTTTCAACTTTTATTTTGCCGAATTTTACTTCCCAATGACATTTATTTTAATATTAGACTATTACCTTTTTTATTTTATTCTAGTACAGCTACCACGTCATACTAAAAATTACGTTCCGTGAGCATTCGTATGACACAATCTCAATACGTTCGTTCGTACGATGAATCACGTAATTGTTGTTCGTACGATTGCCGATCCGTTCACGGAGGACGCGATTCGACCCCTGGATTAAGCAGATTAAGAAAAATAAGATTTTTTATAGTACGCTAGTACGCTGAATCACCTAATATTTAAAAAAAATAATATTACTAAAACGAAATCTATATAGGACGTACCCAAAATGAAATATTCTGAGTATGGGCTAGACTGTATTTCCAAAACATTTTTTATTTTGCAACTATTTAAACCACGTGAAATCTATCCTCAACGCCGAAAGTTGTGTCTACTGCCGTCGTACTTGAGGTAACCGGCCCGGTACAGCTACATCCGAAATCGGATCCAGGAATATCTTATAACAGAACTGTGACACACAAAAACAGGGCACTTTAAGTTTTAAATTTAATATTTCACATTCGATTTATACTTCCGTTCGAATTCTTAGAGATCGATAAACGATCGTTCCATTAAATTTAAACCAGATCACATTCGATCAATGTTATCGATCGTTAAAATATTGAAACACACTTACAATACATTCGTATATCCAATACATAGGGTATATTAGTTTTGATTCATAGTTTGTAACATAGAGAAATAATTTAGATATTAAAGTAAATGGATCGGCTCAGAAAGAATCGATAGCTGAGTCGATTTAGCCATGTCTGTCCGTCCGTCCGTCCGTACGTCGCCAGTTTTTGGGTCTTAAATTTTGAGCTAGAATGATGAGAGTGTGCAGAACATGTGTAAATTTTGTTGAAATCCGCCCACTGCCACGCCTTCTTTTTAGAAAAGCGTAGTTTTTGGCCAAACCGTAAGAAATTTTGAAAAAGTGTATGAACAACATATTTAGAGAATCTCAATATCTATATATCGTCTATATAAAGTCTTTTGATACGCGTTTTCATAAAAAAAACGTTTTTGGTACATTTTTTTAAATATTTAAAAAAAACCTTCGATGCAAGATAATTGGTTAATAATATGGACATTTCGTCAATACATCATTTTAACCCACGCCCACTTTTTGTGGGCGTTTTCCCAAAAAAAAACTTTGTATAACCAACCCCATAGTATATGCAATAGAAAAAAGTTGTTTTTGTCGAACCATAAAAGATTTTGTTAAACTGTTGTGACATTTGTTGTGACAACGTCATTTTCTTTATTTCATCGCCATAAAGCCCACATTTCGGGGATATTAATTTTAAGAATGGGATGGGATAGGGTACTAAATGTTGAGAATGTTATGTTTCAGCTCCTGTAACGTGTGAACCAAATACAAGTTTGTTTTTAAAAATGCAAAATGAAGAAAATATTTTTTTTTTCATGTATTATGGCTTTGTTAGTAAAAGCAAACATTCCAATAAATTATGGAATACAACGCCGTTCAAGTGGCTGTCTCGGCTGGCTTCGCAGTATAGCGCATTCTGTCATTGTGGCATGGTGCGCCATTCTGCATAAACCAGAGTTCGTCCAAATTCATGTGTTCAAATTCAGTAAAAGTCAGTTAACATTGCTCTGCAACACCGTTGACCGAAAAGTTGTTCCTAGCCTCATTTTCGAAGAAAAATAGTCCAATGATGCCACCACTCAACAATCCGCATCGAATTGTTACTCTCTGTGGATGCATCGACAATAACGTGCGGGTTTTCCGAGCCCCAGATATTGCAATTTTGTTTGTTAACGTAGCCGCTGAGATGAAAATGCCACTTGTCATAAAATATTAATTTTCGCCCAAAATCGTTGTCCAATTAAAGCAGCTCTTAGTCCCAAACTACGAAGCGATAATGAAGTGGATGGTTGTGCGCCTTCCCAGATCTTTGTGCAGAATTCTCCTCAGGCTAGTGCATGAAATGTTGAGATCGATGGCGAGTTGATGTTCGTGAATTGAGTCTCACACTCTCGGCTACAGCAGCCACATTCTCGTCTGTGCGCACCGTACGACAACGGGGACCATGGGTGTTGTCCACTAGCATACCAGTCTCAAGAACTTTTTGCACAAACTTGAGTACAGAAGACGCGGTGGGTGTTTCATTTCGGCTAAAACTTCTTTTCAAATAACGCATTGATTGGCCTGGATAGCAGTCACTTTGGAAATAAGTTTTCAATTTTTTAGAACGTTGTTCAAGCGTAAAGCGACTCATTTCGTTTCACGGAGGTGTGATACCGACTTTCTGTCAAGATTTAGAGCAGGAAACAGTTGTCAATCAACAAAACAAATCAGCTCAGCATTGTTCTCTGCTTGTTCAAGTGGCACCCATTAACTGTAACGCAGGCAGCCGCATCATGGCCCATATATCTAACCCGAGGTTATTCGACACCAAACAGTAACACAAAGTGAGTGTATAGAACGTTGATAGATATTTTTAGCATTTTTTGTGCCCCAAAATCTGCAATTTTGCTTGTTGACAAACCCACTCGGATGAAAATGTGCCTCGTTGGTCATTATAAAATTTTCCAAAAATTCTTTGTCATTCTCTGCGATATTTGGGACAGGTTTTCAAACTAGATCTTGTAAGGGTATAGGTGCAGATCTTTCCTCAAAATCCGATGAACAATGCTACGAATAGTGGGTGCTGTTGGAACAAATCTAACGTTATAAAATTGCCATGGCATGATGAGTACAAATTATTGTCTGACTATTTTCATAAAATAATTTAACAATTTCTGTTCACTGTCGTATCGTGTATAGTACCCCATCGTAAATCTACCAAGCTTTGTGCTAGAAACAAAAAAATATGTCCCAAGAGTTATTAATTTATTACATAGAAGAGAGACTTTTGGGCCACCCTGTATATGAAAGGGATATCTATAAAAATGTGACCTACATAAATATCTCCGAATGCGAAAACCTTATTCATAAAACTTATACAACGTTATTAGACACTGAAGAGATGTATGATTTTATGATTTTGGTGGATGTTAATAACACGTATAAGGGTGTAAAAATAAGCCCTAAAAGAACAGGTCGCGATTCTAGATAAGGACACATTTTCGATGTAACGATTCACAACGCAAATGTTAAGAAAAGTGCCAGATGAATTTTAAGGATTTGCATTGCGCTAAAATGAAAAATGATTTGTTAATTCAAATAATTTTTTTTTCCGTGGGATGGTGGAACTCTTCATAGACACGATGAGCACGTGCCCAAAGTAGTGTGAGATTTTTACTCACTAAAACCACCACCCATTTTGTATTTCTATTGCAACTAAGTATTCGACTTATCCAGCAATTTTTTTATCACGAGTATATAATATGTTTGGCAGGTAACTTTCCTTTGAGAATTCCTGCTTTTTTCTGCAATTTATAGCGCGGTTTGTTATTATCGGACCAAATCTAAGGGTTTAGTTTATGAAGACGCCGCAATATATTTGTTTCGTCAAGAATTTGGAGGACTGTTGTGTTAACGTGTTTTTTATGTTTTCGTGCAAAATTTTTTGTTTCATCTTTAACCGCGGGAATACCCAGATCTCTGCGTAGATCTTCATTCCTTACGTACCACGGCGCATCGACGAATGATCTTAACATTTTGTTTTCAAAAGTTTGTAAAATGTTTAGATTCGTTTCACTGGTACAACCCCATAGTTGTATACCATATGTCCAAACCGGTTTTAGCACTTGCTTGTATAATAGCAGCTTGTTACCAAGGTTAAGCTTCGAATATTTGCCGAGCAACCAGTACAGTTCTCTGTATTTATTCTTAACTTCTTCGCATTTCTTTTTTACATGCGACTTCCATTTTAATTTTGCATCGAGTGTCATACCGAGATATTTCGCTTCATTTGCAAACGGGACTCGAACCGTATTTAGAAATACAGGCAAATTGTTTGTCCATTTATACGAAAAATCTACATGGATCGATTTGCTCTCATTAAGTGCAATCCGCCAGGATTTAGTCCATTCATTAACCTTGTTAAGAGCGTTTTGTAATTTGATATTTGTTTCCTCTATTGTTGTGCCAACTGCTAATAAAGCAGTATCGCCAGCAAACGTTGCAACTATTGTATCGTTTGTTTGTGGGATATCACGAGTGAATAGGAGGTACAGTATTGGTCCAAGGACGCTTCCTTCCGGTACACCTGCCATTATTTCTTTGAACTCGGAACATTCGCTTCCAAGTTTCACACGGAAGAGTCTATGCTCAAGATACGACACGAGGATTTTATATAATTGTTCTGGCAGAACTTGACTTAGTTTTTATGTAAGGCCTTTGTGCCACACCTTGTCAAAAGCTTGCGACACGTCAAGAAATACGGCTGAACAAATTTTCTTTTCTTCGAAAGCTTTCTCAATTACATCTGTAATTCGATGTACTTTGTCCACCGTTGAATGTTTACTTCTAAACCCAAATTGATGGTCAGGTAAAGGACGTTTCTGTTCAATTATGGGGTGTAAGCGACCGAGTAATATCCGTTCAAAAGCTTTTGAAATTATTGGAAGAAGTGAAATAGGCCTGTAAGATTTTATTTCATTCGGTGATTTACCTGGTTTTAGAACCATAATCACTTCCGCGACTTTCCACTGTCTTGGTATGTATTCTAATCTGATTGCTGCATTTATAATAAATAGAAGCTTAGTTAATGCTTTCCGAGGCAACATTTTAAGAAGTTCTCCTGTAATCAGGTCATAACCCGGAGCTTTTTTAGGCTTTAGTTTTCTGTATTTCCCGTTTAAGCTCGGCAATACTTGTATATCTTACTATATTATTATCGGTTGTACTCGCGAATGTATTAATGTTTTCATTTTGCGCTGGACCATCAAATGGCTTAAATGTTTCCTCAAGATGTGAGGCAAAAACGTCAGCTGTTTCCTTATCGCTTTATGCCGAAACTTCTTGAGTTACCCTAATTGGCGGCACAGCGATTTTTGGCCGTTTTTAGAGTCATATAATTGCTTTCCAAAGCGAATAATTCGATTCCTTTCCAGCGGTTAGGCTTTGCAGATATGTTTCTACTGCATGTTTTTTTAAATGTTTAATCGAATTTGATAGCAAATTACTCAACCGATTGAGATGTTTTATCTTGCGGGGCACGAGTTTGGTGCCATCTTTTACGAGCTTTTCTTTTTTGTCTTACTAAATCTTGTATTTCTCGGGGGTAATTTATTTTACTATAGCTCACAATTTTGTTCTGTTGAGGAGTATTATTCCATGCTGCTTTTTGGATGGTATCGATAGAGGAGTCAACCGCAACATCGAGTTCCAATGGGATTCTGAGCGATACACCCAGTCGGATATTATTTTCAGTATCATTTTTGAAACCATCCCAGTTGGTTTTCCCGTTTGTTAATCTGGTTGGTTTTTCATTCATAATCAGTGACTCGCTCGTTGTTAAAATGACTGGAGAATGATCTTCAACTTTGATTCGATTGGACGGCAGACCTTTTACAATGAAGACCGTAGAATGAAATTCGGTATTGTACTTTCTACCTACATCATAAAGCACCCTACCTTTCTGTGATATGCATCTAGATCCCCAGAATGTATGTTTTGCATTAAAGTCCCCTCCGATGACAAAACGTTGTCCAAGGGAATTAAGCAAGTTTTCAAAGTCAATTTTCTCAACCTTGCATCGTGGTGGGCAATAAATAGACGATATCTTCAGAAAGGATTGTCTACTTTTGACTTGTATAGAGCTAACTTGCATTGTTTCGATTTCTAGTTTAAGATCAATCGAATGTTCGATACACTCTTTTATATATAGTGAGGCTCCACCTCTAGCCTTATTCGATGGATGTAGAGCTTGATAGTCGAGGTAACCTTTAATTTTTAAGTTCGAATTACTCTTTGCGTAAGTTTCGGATATTAAACAGATGTATATATCTTTTTCCTGCATAAAGAATTCAAGTTCTCCAAATTTTGCCAAAGGCCATTGCCATTCCACGTAAGAATTTTAAGCAATCTATTCATGTTAAAGGTGAGGTACTTCTATTTCGAATACTATTTTCGAGCTTAACGAGCCTGTCAAAAATAAGTTTATTAGTTTTGCTTTGTTCCTCAAGTTTTGAAAGAATAATCGAAAATACATTTGAAACTGGGTCAGGTGAGATATTTTTTGGGCGTTATTGGATACTGTAGCTTGAGCATACGTTTGTACATTTGGTTTTGGATGTACAAGATCCGAACGGATATCTGATGGCCGCGTAGTTTGTGAAAACTTAGGTTTTTCGATTATGGCCTGCTTTATCTTCGACATATTTTTAATCGGAATTTTAGGCTTTTGCTTGTTTAAATTTAATTTTTGTGAATTAATACTATTAAATTTCGTCCGGCTTTTTTGCAACTCTTCAGCTACTTCGCAGCCGCGATAATTTGCCGGATGATTGCCTTTACAGTTAATGTAGATAGCAGGAGTTTTCTTATCTGACATACAGTCTACCTTCAGATGATTTCCGGCACATTTTACACACCGCGGTTCTTTTTGACAATAGCTTTGCGTATGATTGTATCCTTGGCAGCGCTAGCACTAGGGAACTAGCTTGGAATCCTTACGCATAGGCTCTATTTTTTACAACAATATTAAGTATTGTTTTTATTTCATAAATTTTGTTCAAACTTTCTGTTCTATCGAAAGTGAGTATAAATAAAGGAAGACCGCGTTTTATTACATTTCCTTCGCCATCTTTTTGCTTTTGGTCTCGCTTGACAATGTTAACGGCATCTATGACTTTATATTGCCTGTTTTTCAGATCGTTTACAATGTCATCCTTTAAGCACGACGCTTGTAACACTCTAGCTACAACGCGTAAAGGCCTTTCAGATTTATTTTCAAAGGAATACCATTCTATTTTATCGGTATTAAGCTTGCGAGATAATAGACGGTAACTTTCAGGGTCTTTTACGCAGACTTTAAATGTATTTTTTCTTAGCGAAGTTACTTGGTAGCCCGAAAATGGCAACGATTTTATCAAGGTATGCAACTTGTTAAAGTCGTCAATACCGATCACATTAATTGGCGGTGGGGGACGTTGTTTTAGCTGTTTCGAATAAATGTCAGATTTTTTTTATTTCGTATTTTAAAAACATAAGTTTCATATATGTATGACCAATTTGTTGTATCCTTTTGTGTGTTTTATATTTCAATGCCGCCCTACTACGCGTTTTGCCGTCCCTACTACGCTACGCCACTGGATACATGGATACAGTCTCCACATTTACTTGAGAAAGTAGAATATTATCGTACCATATCATAGAGTCGCAAAAGTATTATTCGAACTTGATAGTTACAAATCCACCGTCTCATGTTGCATTTCCACAGCTATGGATACATTGATGAATTGTCAGCTTATAAAATATCTTGACTCACCAAAAATGTTCCAATGACCTTTAATACGGTTTTCCTATCAACAGGACTACTACTGATTTTATGTCACATCTCACCTAAAAGTGGAACCCAGAGGTTCAGAATTGCTACCATAGTCGAGACATCTTGACAACAAAATTTACAAAAACCAAAGATACTACGAAACCCTGGTAAATCTAGACTATTCAGGTTATTTCGGTTCCATAAAAGGAACTTTTTTAAGAAGTTATCTGGTTTTGTGTCATGGAACGTTGAAAGCATGGTATTTCGTTAGCAAATAATCCATTCCAATTTTAGATCGGTTTCATGTCAGCCTTATAAATCTTTCGTTAATTAGCATATGCCTTTCAAAAAGCTTTTCAGTTAATTCATCCCCTTTATGAACCCCTTTTAACTTTTCTGACCAATCCATGACTTTACCCCATTCACTGATGTCCTTAATCTCACCAAATGAGCTCGTATCCCATTACCGCATCAAAGATACATTTAATGAGTTTCCCCCCAGAGAGAGCCCTAATCGATGTCAAAATAATTAACCCTCCACTTTCTTTGCAGCTTACTCTCCCGGCGTGTACCTAATTATGCTATACCGTGATGACATCGAGCAACGGCAATAATGTAAACAAACCTCCAGCACCAGGACCACCACCCGATCTCATTGGCAGCATCCTTGGTGATTTTGGCATTTGGCAACTACGAACGGTCCTTATTATCTTCCTTTGCAAGATTCCTGCATCATGGTTCATGGCATGCATCATCTTCACAGCTCCAGAGCTGTATCCTGAGACAGAGTTCGAATGTGATGTCGGCATCTCAAGCAATGTGACTGTATCCGATAACCAGTGTTACATCACCGAAAACAACACTCAGAGCAAGTGCAGCAACTTCAACTACAACTACGACTTTTACTCGCTGGTAATGCAGTTCGATTTGGTGTGCCTGCGGGATATCTTCGTTGCATGGACCCAGTACTGGCATTTGTTCGGGATCCTTGTGGGCGGTGTAATCGCAACAAAAATGATGAAATGGTAAGAGAAAGGGTGCATACATCAACCACACTGCAGCGTGTCATTCTCTTCTTTTTTTTTGTCTAGGATAAGTCCAAGGTTTACAATGTTCATTGGAATGGTGTTGCAAATCCTTTGTGGATTAGTTACAGGATTCGCGAGGGATTTCAGTTTGCACTGTGCATTCCGGTGTCTCTCCGCTGCATGCTGTGCACTCATGTTCACTGCGGGGCAGACAATTTGTAAGCAAACACTCACCTACATCCTTAAGTGGCCCCACTCATATCCTTTTTCCTTTTAGTTTCTGATATTACGGCGGGAAATTATCGCTTGGGTGTGCTCATCCTCTATGACACATTCTGGTCTATTGGTGTCATATTCCTACCGGGCCTTGCGTCATTCTTTCAAAGTTGGACGCAAATCTACATGGGCATCACATTTCCCACACTTGTCCTTATTCTTCTGCTCAATTGGACACCCGATTCTCCACGGTGGCTGCTCCGCAACGGAAAAAACATCCAACAAGTCGAGGACATCATTCGACAGGCGGCAGAAATCAACGATCGAACTTTTAAGATACCTCCAGACTTTACGGAACAACTACGACTGCAATCGGAGTCCTTTCAGAAGAATCCACCAAAAGTAGCCGGGTGGCTGGAATTGTGGTCTGGGCCAAGGGCAAAGACTCATTTCATAGCCGCTCACATAGCGTTGGCTGTGTTTATTATAAATTTCATGGGGATGCTGTTGAATATTAGGTCCTTTGGACGGGACTACTTGGTTGTGAACACTATCATTATGGGTAATGCGAAGAGGGCGGGAGGGGTATTTTTAATAAATTTTGATAAATTTTTGTTTGATTTTCAGGATTCAGTGAAATAGTCGGGTGCTTCCTTGCCTTACATTTCACACTTAAGCACAATAAGTGGAAGTGGCAGTTGGCGGGTGTATTCAACATCATTACAGGACTAATTGGCTTCCTGGGGTGGACGTTCTCCAGTTCGAGTAAGTATACAAATACAGGGATGAAGTGTGCGTGTTTGTATTTTTCGGGAAATGGCAGTTCATTATGGATGTGAAATGTCAATTAGCTTTTTGATAAAATGAAATTTTATACTAACGAGCTTTCGGTAGTTTGGTGACACTTTGACTTTGTTGGTTTGTGAGGAAGGGAATTTAAATCTCATTCGGGATAGTGACTTAATAATCCTTAATGATTGAAAAAAATCATAAAAAATATATTCCATGTAGTTCAAGTTGGTTTAGGTCAGTTTCTACTTAATAAACACTCTCCAGTTGAGCACCACTTAAGGCGGGGTCTTCCTCAACTGCGTCTGACATCTGGATGGGATTCAAAAACTCTGCGAGCCGGAGTATTGGTGTCCATTCGTCCATTTGTCCTAGCCATCTTAAACAATGTGGAGTTTTTTGACCAGGGGTATGTCGCTGTACAGCTCGTATAGCTCTTGGTTGAATCTTCGTCTCCCTAGCCCATCAACGCAAACAGGACCGAAGATTTTTACGAAGGGCTATCATCTTAAGTCGACCAAGTATTTCTTCATCTACTTTTGATACGGTCCATGCCTCAGCGACGTAGAACATGACTTAGATGATCAGGCTCTTATATAGGATGTCCTTAGTAGTTCGAGTGAGGGATTTACTACTAAATTGCCTTCTTAGCCCGAAGAAACAGCGATTTCTGAAGAGATGTTGTTGTCAAAGTTAATAGCGGAGCCGAGGTAGACAAAGTCCCCTACTACCTCAAAGTTATATCTGTCAATGGTGAGGTTCTGTCCAATTAGTCGATGTTGTGTGTCCTTTCGTGTTCACAGCATAAACTTATTCTCACCCTAATTTCCTGCTTAACCCATTTTTGCCGCTTACTTATCTATACTAGCAAACGTGGCTATGACATGAGGTGGAGTCCTACCAGTGATGTCAGTATATACGGCGTATGCTAGTAGTTGCACCGATTTTTGGAAAATTGTGCCACTACTGTTGGCTCGGAAGTTTTGCACAATCCTCTCAAGAATCAATTTGAAGAAATCACATGACTTCGGTGAGGTCATTTCCGACCCTGAGGGAGCAGCAAGAATTCTCCATCCTGCTAATTTTCATCACCCTACCCAAACGGACGAGTTTGGGCGGTATACCAAAACTAGACATGGCTCTGTATAGCTAGTCTCTATAAATGCTGTCGTATGCAAATGGGTACAAAAAAAGAAAATTTGATCGGATCTGGACTTTCCTGGCCTAAAACCACATCAGGTTGTCTGTAAACGGTTTCATGCGTTCACATATTAAGGCAGATAGGATCTTGTAGGCGATGTTGAAGAGATTTATGCCTCTGTGGTTAAAGCAGCTCAGAGGATCTTCTCTTTTGTAAGTCGGGCAAATGATGCTGAGGTTCCATTCTTGAGGCATACTTTCATCCGGCCAGAGTAAGGTTATGAATTTTTCGATGTTACTTACCAGGTCATCTCCGCCGGTTTTATAAAGCTTGGCGGGAACGCCGTCATATCCGGCAGCCTTGTTAAGTTTATATTTCGCTATTGCTGTCCCCACTTCATTTAGGTCGGGTGTTTTATAGTTTTTGCTCTCGTCACCTATATTGAATGGTTCGTTCTGTCTGACAGATGAATGTTGTTCGTCATCGCCGTATAACAGTCTGCAGAAGTGGTTCTTCCATTTCCTCAGCATGAACTGTTTCTCAACTACGATATTTTCTTGTTCATCTCGAAAGGATTCTGTTCGTGCCGTATATCCTTGGCTTTAACGTTTAACACCTTGGTAAAACTTGCGAACATCGTTCCTGCAGTGGCACCTCTCTATCATGAGCTTTTCTTGTTTTTTTTCTTTTTTTCTTAAAAGCCGGTGTTCTTCCCTTCTTCTTTGCCTATGGAGCTCAATGGCAGCTATAAGCTTAACCTGCAGCTTTGCCTTGTATGTCTCGTTCTTGGCTGCGAGCATCTGTCGACATTCTTCATCAAACCAGGGGTTTCTTGCTGGTGGGGACGAGAAATCTAGCACATCAGTTGCGGCTGATTTAATGGTTGCCATTGGTCTTCGACATTCGATGCTGGTGGTATGGTGTTAATCGAAAGGTTAAGGGTTACGCGTTGCACGAAGACCTTGGGGTCTCTTTACAAGTCTATGCTAGCTCTTTTGAATTTTCGGACATTAAAAACACTGGATATGTGCCTTAATTTGATGGACCGTTTGTTGAGCTGGATACCGCCATGTCTCCTTATGGATATTAATCTGTGTGTTGGGATTTCATTCCGCAGCGAAGTCAATTAGCCTAAATCCGTTGTCAAACGTGGTGTTTTGTAGGCAGTGTTTTCCGACAATACTACTAAAGATGCCCTATTTTTCATCCAGAAAGATTTTAATATCGTACTTCGGTAGCTGTTTTTAAGCTACAGTAAGAGGCTATGTCTCGAAAAGTAGCAATATCATCTATTTCCTGCGTCAGACCGCGAGTGCATATAAGGCTTAAGTTAGTGAATTTGGCCTTGATGCGGAATGTAACAATGCATTCGCTAATATCTTCGAAGCGTAAGATTTTCTGTCTAAGTATCTCGCTTAACCCCAAGCCACATCTGAATAGTCACTGTTTCTGCTCACTATAACACGGACCGTAGAAGGTGTCACATTTTATCAAGCTGCTTTTGACCGGCTCATTGCATCGTTTTTCCTGGATGGCAGTAATGTCTGCTTCTTAGCAGCTCAGGACTTTCGGTAGTTCTTCGGCTAATATTTCAGTTGCAGATACAAAAGTCGTTGTCCTGTTTAACTTTGTCTCACCAAATAATGCTATTGTTCCGTTTAACTTATGACCATGCTAGAATTATTCAATATGGTTTTTTCTTGATCCAATGCACAATCCACATCCACAATCTTTTGGCTAGTTTCTTTGTGTGAGGATACATCTTCATTTTAGCCCAAATATTTTTAAAATAATTTTTTAGTTTCGTCTTACCTTACCTCGCAGTTCAAGAGAATGTTACGTAAGATCCAGTCTGTTATATCAATTGCTGCTTATAGAGCTAGTATTGGTTTCGGGGATCAAACCTTACATTCGGATGATAGAGAAGTCCGAAAAAGTGGATCTGGCGACCCAGTCCGTCCGTTGATCTGTCGGTCTGTCGACTTAACCACTGGATGGATTTACTTCGAATTTTGTATACGATGTTCTGGAATTGGCATTATAGGTCCAGAATTAACGGTAAATTCAATCAATTTTTTTTTAAATTCTTCTTACGATTTTAATTAAACTTAACACCTAAATTAACGTTAACATTATAAACAAGATTGCGCAAATCGAATAACGAGTTTTTGGTATTTCGCACAATTTCTCGTGAACTATATTGCTGACTTGAATGAAATTGAATATCTTAATTATTTATTTCGTTTTTTGGGTTAATGTCATTTTGTGGATTTTAAAATTTTTGGTTACTCAAAAAAAAATTCCTAGCGCTCGAAGATCTTTTCCGATTTTTTTCAAATTTAGTACAAGATTTGCACATAATTTGTGAGTTTCTAAGGTTGAACTTGTAGGCCATCAATTTTAAATAAGTTGATCAGTGTCTATTATCTTGTATGACATACTGTACTTGTACTAAAAAGTATATAGAAACCGATACTATTCGCTTTGAATAGTGGTTTTATGATCGTATGATCCTCCGCTACCATATCCCGTATTTTATAAGTCTTTAAATACAGCTTTCGATTGCTGTTTAAGTCGAGTTTTCAATAAACTGTCGTAAAGAGAACGACTGGGTTTATGTGTTTTTTCATTTTATTCACTCGACTACAAACTAAATATTAATAGTAGCTTTCATATAACCAATGTGCAACACCAAGTATATTTAAAATTGCTAATTCGCTACAGCATTTATTATCAGAGTCCTTAAATATCTATCACGCAAGGAGCAAGTACGTATGACTCAGTCGTGGACTCCCTTTTTTTAATTTTTTCTTATTTAAGTTACATTTAGGACTTGGTATGAAATATAGAGATTCATTCTTAGTATGAATGTGGAATTCCTTACCAAAGTTAACTTTTTCCAGTTTCATTTTACAAACGTCCATAACCAACAACCATCACACATTTCCTTCATATCCCCTTTGTCACAAAAACTGAAACTGCATTTATAAGACCTTCAACGCGCTAATCACAAAGGCTTCTCGTTATGTATTATTAAATATCAAACTTTATAATTATATTCCTTACCTCCTTTTCAATGTGAAATTTTATAATAACACTTCTCCGTAAGCCCTTAAGGTTCCACTTAACCCATGTTGCATAATTAACATATATACTCTTCAAAAATGTCCTTGCAGCAAGAACACGAAAAGCCACAACTATCGACTTTCATTTACCAAAGTTATCGTACGTAACGTTTTTAATAAAATTTAAAAAAAAAAACTTGCTTAACCTTACGTGTATACCTTGAAAATACCGTTAACAAACTTTGTCTTCATTTCAATGCCAACCAACTAATTTTAACATGATTTCCCTTTCAGTGGATAAGGACCTACTTGCATCTCTGTGGATAATAATATCTGCTATACCCAAGGCAGGAGTCTCCTTAGCTCAATCAATGATTATCGCGTGTCTGCCGGAGTTGGTGCCAATGCACAAGAAAGCACCGTTCATGTTCTCCGTTGTGACGTGGGCCAGGATTTGGCTACTGACAGCGCCATTTGTTAACGTGCTGAAGAAAATTGCCGTGGCAATGTCGCTCAGTGCGTTCTGTTTACTCAGTATTATCGGCGGAATATGCTTGTGCTTCCTCCTGACGCCGAAGCCGTCGACACCAGCTCATGCTGCCGAGAATGGAAATCGAAACACGGAAGTTCAGCGTGAAGAATCGAATGTAGACGGGAACAAGGAAATTTGGACCGTTGAAGTATACGACAATGACGTCACTAGACTGTAAGGATATCAATTTAGTTTACTTAATTTGTTTGTGTACTTACATGCATGATTATATTAAGGCCTCTGCTGGCTGTACCTTGTACTTATGAATAATTAGTTTGTAGGTAGATACTTTTTTTTAGATGTTTTATGTGAAAGTCGATGTAGGCAAATAAAAAAATTTGTACAATTTGTAAATAAATTTGTACAGGAATGTGAATTCACTGGAAGTTTTATTGGTGGATCCTGTTGAAATGTGAAAAAGAAAAAAAATATATTTGCAAAATTGTATGTAGCACTTGAGCTTAAGTTGGCTTCTGACCTCTGAATAACTTAACCTAGAAAAAATTGTATTCACTTACAATTTAAACATTAGGGGTGTTTTAATAACAAATTAGCAAAGCAATGTGATAGATTCTCAACAAAACTAACAAACAAAACTCTACTAGCAGTCAGATGACATTAGTTGTCAAAATACACAGTGGACCCGTTTTCATTTTTGGTTTCAAAAATCATAACTTTTGAATGAATTTAGATATCTTGATATATATTATTTAAATAAATGTGAAACCCACATCTTCCGTGAGTTTAAAAAAAGGTACACAGGATGTTTCAGAATCATGTGTTGATTGGTTTTGTGTGAAAAAATTAAAAGACCAAAATATTAAACGCTTTTTTAAAAAACTGCAGAAATATTGTTTGAAGAATGGTTTTCATTCAAATATTTTAGTTTTAAACAAGAATTTTTTTTTTCAAATGGTTTGTTTATAGATTTGAAGTTAAAAACTGCTAACTACTTTCTAACAAAATTTATAATTTCTGGTGAGTATCGTTCTATTGGCTGCATTCTGTAAAATCTCTATAAAACCCAAATATGCAAAAAGTGGCAGCTGGTTTTTGGTAAATTTTTCAGAAAATGTCAAATATTGTGTTTCCGTTGATCGTTGATTTTAGACTAAAGACTCTGAAAGGTCTTTTATAACTCAACTCAAACTCAAAAAACTAAGTCTGCTTTCCAAAAATCCTAAAAATTATCAATATTAAAATAAAATTGATAATTGTAATTCAAATGCTGTTTTTTTTAATCTCAAATAAAAACATATTTAATGTTTAAACTAGGTTTCTAGAAAAACAATTTTTCTTTGATTTTAAAAATTAAAAAAAATTAAACTACAAAAGCCTGCTAGAAAACTCCAGCAATTAATAGGAAAAGGCCGTCTTCGGTGAGAGCTTAACTAAGTTAGAGAATAAGTTAGAGGATAAGTTAAAATCAAATGAAAACATAAAAATAGATTTTAGATGCTATCATATGATGTCCATGGGCAAGGAAATAAGCGTTTGTTTAAAGAATTCTTTGAGTACACTAAAACATATGAAGCATTTATTCTAATCGAAACTCATATTCAGGACAACTTTGATGATTTTAAAAAGTTTTTTTCCGTGGTATGACCTTCATTGGAAGGCAGCAGCTAGAAGAAGTCTAATTGGAAGAGCAATAAGAGGGTGCTTATATGGCGTTAAAAAAAACGTTAAAAGAAAATGGAATTGTTTTCATATTTGAACACCAGGTCTATAGGGATTTCCAATACTGAGCCAGGGTGTCGAAAAAGAGTTGGTGGCGGAGGAGCCCTGAATTGGTCAACCGCATCGCTCATGTCTCAAAAAGGGCTAATTACATCGGTATTTTCCGGCCCGCTGTCCTAGGGTCAAAACAAGGGCCTGGCCCTCCTGGTTGCGGGTTGTGCTTTGGGTAAACTACCCATCCACGGAAAAAAGATTATGTTACGAAGCAACCAATAGCCTCGGCAAGGACTGATATTATTGTTGACGACCATGCTAAACGAAAAAAGGACAACGACGTTCGTATCTGCACCTGGAATGTGAGAACATTAAACAGGAGAGGTGCAGGCGAACAACTAGCGGAAGCCCTAAACTGATACAAAGCAGACATTACTGCCATCCAGGAAATACGTTGGGATGGGCCGGGCAAAAAGAGGATGAAAACTGTGACATCTACTATGGACGGTGTTATAGTGAGCAGAAATAGCGACTATTTGGATGCGGATTTGTTATAAGTGCCAGACTTAGGCAAGAAGTCTTATGTTTCCAAGACATTAGCGAACGCATTGTAACAATCCGCATCGAGGCCAAATTAGCCAATATACGCCTTATATGCGCTCACGCCCAGACCGAGAAAAAAGTGGACATAGCTAAAGATTGCTTATACGAGCTCCTTAAAAAAACCTATGAGTGATGAGATATGAGACGATGTTAAAATCGTGCTGGGATATTTTAACGCAAAAGTAGGAAGAGAAGACATCCCTAGCAGTATTGTCAGAAAACATAGGTTACACACATGTCTGGCAACGGACTTAGGCTAATTGGCTTCGCTACGAAATGCCACTATAGCCAGCAAACGATTTCCTCACCTTCATATCCATAATTGGTAATGACGGTCCCCAGATCAACAAAGGGTCAACCAAATTGGACACATTGCGATAGACAAGAGGCACGCATCCAGTATTTTGGATATCCGTACATTACGATGCGATGGTCTAACATCGACTCGGACCACTACCTTGTTGAAGCCAAGGTAAGGATGCGGATATCCACCACGCCACAAAAAACCAGAAATACTGTGAACAAATTTAATGTCGAAAGACTGCAATCGCCAGAGACCGCCAAGACCTTCGCGCAACGCGTATCCCTTAACCTCTCGACTCACAACACACAACCAGAATCTAATGCCGAAGAACAATGGCAACGATGCCAACAAGCCATTAGATCAGCCGCAACTGATGTGCTAGGTTTCTCGCGCCCACCAGCAAGAAACCCCTGGTTTGATGAGGAATGCCGACAGATGCTCGCAGCCAAGAACGAGGCCTACAAGGCTAAGCTGCAGGTGAAGACGAGAGCTGCCATTGAGCTCTATAGGCAAAGAAGAAGGGAAGAACATCGGCTTTTCAGAAAGAAGAAAAAAGAGCAAGAAAAAGCGCGCGATAGAGGATATAGAGAAGTGCCACTCCAGGAACGATGTTCGCAAGTTTTACCAAAGTGTATAACGTCAAAGCCAAGGATACAAGGCTCGAACAGAATCCTGTCGAGATGAACAAGGAAATATCGTAGTTGAGACACAGTCGATGCTGAGGATATGGAAGAACCACTTCTGCAGACTGTTAAACGGCGATGACGAACAACATTCCGCTGTCAGGCAGAACGAATCATTTAATATTGGCAACGACAGCGAAAACTGCCAACCACCCGACCTAAGTGATGGGAGGATAGCAATATCTAAACTCAAGCTTAACAACGCCGCCGGAAATGACGGCCTTCCCGCTGAGCTTTATAATGCTAGCGGAGGTGATTTGGTAAGTAACATCCACCAACTCATAAGCCAAATCTGGTCGGTTGAGAGCATGCCTGAAGAATGGAACCTCAGCATCGTTTGCCCGATCCACAAAAAGGAGACCCTCTGAACTGCGCCAACTACAGAGGCATAAGTCTACTCAACATCGCTTTCAAGATTTTATCTGCCATAATATGTGAACGCCTGAAACCGTTTACCAACAACCTGATCGGCCTTTATCAGTGTGGTTTTAGGCCAGGAAAGTCCACATCCGATCAAATTTTCACACATCGGCAGATCCTGGAAAAAACCAAGAAGTCCAAATCGATACCCACCACCTATTTATTGATTTCAAAGCCGCATACGACAGCATTTATAGAGACGAACTATACAGAGCCATGTCTAGTTTTGGTATACCGCCCAAACTCGTCCGTTTGTGTAGGATGAAGATGGAGAATTTTTGCTGCTTCATCAGGGTTGGAAACGACTAAGTATATGCTGTCAACACGAAACGACACACAACATTGACGAATGGGACAGAAGGTCATTATTGACAGATAAAACTTTGAGATAGTACGGGACTTTGTCTACCTCGGCTCCGCTATTAACTCTGACAACAACATCTCGTCAGAAATCAAACGAAGAATTACTCTTGCCAACCCCTTTTTTAGTAGTAAAGCCCTCACTCGAACTACTAAGGAGATCCTATATAAGACCGTGATCATCCCAGTCCTGCTCTACGGCGCTGAAGCATGGACCATATCAAAAGTGGATGAAGAAATCCTTGGTAGATTCGAGAGAAAAAATTCTTCGAAAAATCTTCGGTCCCGTTTGCGTTGACGGGCTATGGAGACGAAGATTCAACCAAGAACTATACGAGCTGTACAGCGACATACCCCTGGTCAAAAAACTCCGCATAGGACGTTTAAGATGGCTAGGACATGTAGAACGAATGGACACCAATACTCCGGATCGCAGAGTCTTCGATTCCCAGCCAGACGTCTGACGCAGTAGAAGAAGACCTCGCCTTAAGTGGCGCTCACAAGTAGAAACCGACCTCAACCAACTTGGAGTGCGCAACTGGA
The DNA here is from genome assembly GCA_932526625.1 of Rhingia campestris. NCBI lineage: Eukaryota > Metazoa > Arthropoda > Insecta > Diptera > Syrphidae > Rhingia > Rhingia campestris. The sequence goes on from OW052183.1 coordinate 36,352,099, forward strand.
GGAAGTTAGCTAAGGACCGGGCTAATTGGAGAGGCATGTTGGTTGAGGCCCAGGTTCATCCCCGACTGTAGCGCCACGTAAGTAGGTACAGATCCACCATCATCGGTGTCCTTACAAAACACTGCCCCATAGGTTTAAATGCTAAAAGACTTGGCCTTTATAGCAACGACTTCTGCAGAAGCTGCATGGACGAGGAGGAGGAGGAAAGTATCACTCACCTTCTTTGTTCATGCCCAGCGCTTTCAAACAAAAGAAGGCCCCATCTAGGAGACTACTTCTTCGGCAACCTAGGTGACCTGATTAACATTGACATCAGGAACCTCCGACGTTTTATTTGTAGCTCGGATTGGTTCAACTAGGAAGACGATTCGTAGGAAAAGATGTTTGATCCATGTGGTACCACAACGGACCTTTTTGGTCTAAGTATGAACGCATTCCGCGTGCAGCCACCTACCCTTACCTAACCTAACCTAACCTAGTGTGACATAATAAAACAGTTTTTATTGCCTAAATTAGAAGATATGGATATGAACAACATGTGGTTTCAACACGACGGTGCCACATGCCATAAAGCCAGAGAAACATTTCAATTACTGCAATTACTGCATGGTTTCCTAATCGCTTAATCGGCCGTTTTTACGATCAGAATTGAACATCCAGATCTTGCGATTTAACGCCATAGGATTTTTTTCTTTGGGATTTTTTGAAGTCAAAGGCCCAAAACCACCAAAGCCATGAAAGATGAAATTCAGCCACATGTATACAAAACGGTCATTGAAAATTTCAAATAAAATAGTACGAGGCGGCCATATATCTGATATGATATTCCATACATAACCCCTATCTTTGTACTCTATGAATCAATTGAAAATTTTAGCTTATTTCAATATGGGACACCCTTTAGTATCGAAAGCACCCTTATGGTCCACAGAAAAACTTATCTAAACCCGTTTTTTTCCATATTTTTTTTCACAACGCAGAGAAAATCTAATCTTGCCCAATCACATTTTGGTTTTGGGAGTAAATGATAACAGGATTGGTCAATTTTTCCTGTAGTGAGCAGTTCATTGTTGGCTGAGAAACGGCTCACTGAAAAGTTCCCCCCAATAGTGTTTGTGTTATGATACTTCAATCTCCACAAAGAATAAATTAAGTACATTCAAATCGTTCCCTTCTCCTTTAATGGTAGAGTTAATAATTGTAATATAAATGGACAAATTAATATTCTGTAGACTTCGGTGATTCTGTAGAAACAACTTACTCAATTTGCTTGTCCCCTCGCTCCGGTATACATATCCATCATCCTCATCATAATCATGATAAACAAATAAAAATGTGTGGTGCAACAAGCTCCTTCGAAACAAGGTCTAATTCTTCTCTCACAATCATTATCTTCTGGTCCTCCCTGTATATGAAGTGCAAGCTTACCTCACAATGAACGAGGCAATGTTTTAGAGCATTCAGGTATGACCCAGTTGGACACTTTATTTTTATTTATTCTTAATTTGCGCCAAGGCGTATGCCATTATTTGCAACAGAAAAGATTTGTTTTATTAATCTTATCAATCGTGCTGCATATTTTCAGGAAAAAACAATTTTCTTGTCATGTTTTCAGGAATGCTGCAGTTCTGGTAGAAGTAATCATATTCGGCCACTTCGATCCGAAGTGATGAATTGTCATTATTATCATGACTGTTCAATGTTCATGATGGTACTCCGGCCTAATATGGTGCTCCAATTTCAGTTGATCGAAGTAGAAATGTTAAGGAAACCCAAGAAATGCTTGAAAAGCCGACGTAAAGCTGGAAAATAATCATGGCACATATGTTACGAAGCAATCAATAGCCTCGGAATGGACTGATCTTAATGTCATCCACATTCTACTAAACGGAAAAAGAACAACGACGTTCTAATTGCACCTGGAATGTGAGAACATCAAACAGGAGAGGTACAGGTGAACAACTAGCGGAAGCCATAAACTGATACAAAGCAGACATTACCGCCATCCAGGAAATACGATGGGATGGGCCGGGCAAAAAGAGGATGAAAAACTGTGACATCTACTATGGACCGTGTTATAGTGAGCAGAAACATCGACTATTCGGATGTGGATTTGTTATAAGTGCCAGACTTAGGCAAGAAGTGTTATGTTTCCAAGACATTAGCGAACGCATTGCAACAATTCGCACCAAGGCTAAATTCGCGAATATAAGCAATATATACTCTCACGCTATGACGAAGGAAAAAGATGATATAGCGAAAGACTGCTTCTACGAGCTCATTGACAAAACCTATGAGCGACTACCGAACTACGATGTTAAAATCGTGCTGGGAAATTTTAACTCAAAGGTAGGAAGAGAAGACATATCTAGCAGTATTGTCAAAAAACACAGGCTACACGAAAACATGTCTAGCAAAGGACTTAGGCTAATTGACTTCGCTACGAAATGAAATGTGACTATAGCCAGCACACGATTTCCTCACCTTGATATCCAACATTGGTCATGACGGTCTCCAGATCAACGAACGGTCAACCAAATTGGTCACATTGCGATAGACAAGATGCACGCATCCAGTATTTTGGATATTCGTACATTACGATGGGCTAACATCGACTCGGACCACTACCTTGTTGCAGCCATGGTAAGAATGCGGTAAGATTAACACCATCCCACCAGCATCGAATGTCGAAGAACAATGGCAACGATGCCAACAAGCCATTAGATCAGCCGCAAGTAAGAAAACCTTGGTTTGATGAGGTTTGCCGACAGATGCTTACAGCCAAGAACGAGGCCTACAAGACTAAGATGCAGGTGAAGACGAGTGCTGCCATTGAGCTCTATAGACAAAGAAGAAGGGAAGAACACCGGCATTTCAGAAAGATGCAAACAGAGCGCGATTGAGGATATAGAGAGGTGCCACTCCAGGAATGACTTTCACAAGTTTAACCAAAGAGTACAAGGCTCCAACAGAATTCTTGTCGAGATGAACAAGGAAATATCGTAGTTGAGACACAGTCGATAGGTACTGAGAATATGGAAGAACCACTTCTGTAGACTGTTAAACGGCGATGACAAACAACAGCGAAAACTACCAACCAACCGGCCTAAGTGAAATGAGGATAGCAATATCTAAACTCAAGCTTAATAAGGATGCCGGAAATGACGTCCTTCCAATATTAAGCCGGCGGAGATGAATTGGTAAGTATTATCCATCAGCTCAAAAGCCAAATCTGGTCGGTTGAATGTATGCCTGAAGATTCTAACCTCAGCATCGTTTTTCCGATCCACAAAAATTAGACTCTCTAAACTGCGCCAACTACAGAGGCATAACTCTCCTTAACATCGCCTACAAAATCCTATCAGCCGTAATATGTGAACGTCTGAAACCGTTTACCAACTACCTGATTTGGCCCTTATCAGTGGGGTTTCAGGGAAGGAAAGACCACAACTGATCAAACCTTCGCACTTCGGCAGATCCTGGAAAAAACCTAAGAAGTCCAATTCGATACCCACCACCACGAAAGCATATAAAGAGACGAACTATACAGAGCCATGTCTAGTTTTGGTATACCACCCAAACTCGTCCGTCAGTGCAGGATGACGATGGAGAATTCTCGCTGCTCCATCAGGGTCGGAAACGACCTCACCGACACATTCGATACCAAAAATGGATTTAGGCAAGGCGATGCACTGTCATGCGACTTCTTTCATTTGATTCTTGAGGGGATTGTGCAAAACTCCCCAGCCAACACCGGAGGCACAGTTTTCCAAAAATCGGTGCAACTACCATTGGTCGGACTCAACGTGATATCATAAGCCACGTTTGCTAGTATAGAGAAGGAGGCAGCAAAAATTGGTTTACCAGTGAAGACTAAGTATGTGCTGTCAACACGAAAGGACACGCAATATCGATGAATTGGACAGAACGTCACCATTGACAGATATAACTTTGATGTAGTACGGAATTTTGTCTACCTAGGCTCTGCTATTAAGTTTGACAACAACATCTCATCAGAAATTAAACGAAGAATTACTCTTGCCAACCGCTGTTTCTTTGGGCTAAGAAGGCAATTCAGTAGTAAAGCCCTCACTTGATCTGCTGAGGAGATCCTATATAAGACCCTGATCATCCCAGCGCTCTACGGCGCTGAAGCATGGACCGTATCATAAGTGGATGAAGAAATACTTGGTCCATTCGAGAGAAAAATTCTTCGGAAAATCTTCGGTCCCGTTTGCGTTGACGGGCTATGGAGACGAAGATTCAAACACTTGCTACTTGCTGTACAGGGACAATACTCCGAATCGCAGAGTCTTCGATTCCCAGCTAGACGTCTGACGCAGTAGAGGAAGACCTCGTCTTAAGTGGCGCGCACCAGTAGAAACCGACCTGAACCAACTTGGAGTACGCAATTGTAGGCAGTAAGCTAAGGACCGGGCTAATTGGAGAGGTAAGTCGTTAAAAATTTGTTAACACTTGAAAAACGCTTATAAATCGCAACGCACCTCTGATCAATCAGAATGAAATAAAAACAAATTGCTACAAAAACAATTGTCACACAAATTTTGTGCAAAAACAAAATGTAGGGGAAAGTGAATTTTCTTCATAATTTTTTTCGGGGATTTTCTTGGGTATTCTCCTTGTCCAGTCCAAATTGGTGCGAATCATCTAAATCCGTCCAGTCGTTCTTGAGTTCTAGGCGTAGTAACTTACATCACTTGCTTTTATATATATACAAGATATGTTTTGAGATGTCTATTGGAAAATGCTATTAGTCAGTTGATATATATTTTTATTCTATTATGACATGACATAAGATATTTGCTCATTGCTTGCTAATATATAGTTCAAATCAACACTGTCCATCAACAAATTATATGTAAATCTGAAAAGATGTTATTTCACACCTCCAACAGTTTTTGAAATTATTAATCGGCAAATACAAGTGTAAAGTGATTTTGTTTTTTACACTCTATAAATCATAAAAAAAATTAAGAAATTCATTTCATTCAGCAGATCTTGTTTTCTGTCGAATATCACTTTTTTCGCAGATTTAAATTTTAAAAATTAGCTCATTCCAAAATTAAAATGAAATCATACAACACACGCGATGAAAATGGTTCGTAATTACAATCACTGAATCCAGAGGTAGGGGAATTATTTCCCCAAATTTTGAGCAATTCACCATCGAATAGGAATGTGGAAAAGGGCACACGTATAAATTGCGAAAAAATTTCAAGATTATGTTTGCTTCTCCTTTTCAAAACGTCTTATTATACAAGGTGGCGCAAAAATAACCTTCCGATGTTTTTTGGCTGTAATTTAAAAAAAATGAAAAACTTTGATTCTTCTTGTCTTGTCTTGTCTTTTAATTTTTTTTAAATCAAGTTTTTTTAAATCAGGCGGCCATTTACATGAAATTTACATGTCAAATGTGTTGCGTGTCTCGAATGGGGTTTTGCTGGCATGCAGGTACCCGCCTTATTTGCTCGCCGGAAGGCGCAGGATCTTTTCCCCTAACACGTTACAGAAAAAATTTTCATGCCAGGCTTTATACGCGTGTCGGTGTTATACGTATGCGAGATGTCGCCTCTACCCACCCTTCCATGACCATCGTCTCGCTGGATGGTCCCTTTACTGGCACCTTCTTCTTCTTTAGCCCAAAACTATTTTTCCCTTTTCCAACCTCCTCATCCTCAAATAACCCTCTTTATCAAACATCATTTTAATTTTTAAAGTCATCGATAAAATTCCTTTAATTCTAGTAAATTCATTCTATAGGTATATAATTTTATTATTCATTCAATTTTACGTTATTATGAATCAAATTTCATTAAAACAAACAAAAGTTTTGAAATCGCACTTAACTTTGCTTATGCGTTATATCCGTATAACACTTTTCTTTTGTGTGGGCTATTAGCCGTCTTTTGCTTATCTTTCAAAATGCAATGGTCCCCACTCCCCGAACTTTTAAAAGTAATTATTATGAATATTTGTTTGACTCACCCTTTATGGTTCTGCAACTGGAGTTGTTGTGGCCACAGCATCTGGTTGCTCCCGGTGTAATACTTCTAAGACAACTATCACTTTTAAAATTTCAAATGTTAATATCCCTCATGCACACGCACTATATACGTATAGGACGTATAACCGTTTTATAAGCGTTTCGTTTGATTTCTTACTTGGAACAATAATTCTTCTTTACTTTACGTTACTTTACTTGGATTTAATTTAATTTTAATTATTTTAATTAATTCAGTTGATTTGAATATACATTCAATTCGCTTTTCCAGCACTAGATTTTAACTGAATAGCTTTACCCGTTTTTGGCAAAATAAAAAAAATAAAACTGTGGTTACTGCGGTATTTGAACCGGGACGTTTTCGGTTCCAGCGGTTATTTGTCGTTCCCGCTACCAGTTCGGCTACCACCTTCTTAACGGCTCCCTGTTCTTGCTTTTCTTCTGGCTTTACTGCACAGGACTCTGGTTGACTTTAAATTTTAAGCGGCCAACTTTGTTGGTCCGCTTTCGTCCTAATTCCTGGTCCTGGTTATTGCACTTTACTACAATTTTTAAATTTGTTCTTGGTTACTGACTGGTATTTCACCCACTAGTTTAAATTAACTATTGCTAATTTTTATCATACCTTTTTTTTTTTTGTCGCTTTGTTTTATTTGTCTTGTTGTTTTCTGTTGCCAGCTGGTTTGCCACTATGTTAGTTAAGTTAGTTTTAACAATTTACACTTTTCTGTGATAACTATGGCTTCCGCCTTCTTCCACTTTTCGATTCAAAATGCAATTGCAACGACGACAGTTAATTTCAGCGGCATCGAAACTCTCTTCCTTAGCTCAACGGCAAATTTCTAGCATTTATTTAAGAGGTCTTTTAGGGGCCCAATTTCTTCCTCTACTACTTTTTCGGCGGCCATCATTCTTTCTGAACAATGTACCTGTAGGAAGAAATTTGTTCCCCCACCAAAATAGAGAGAACTGTCATTTGCTTGCTGAAATTGACATTAGTCGCTTTTTACATTTCTCCATTGTGGAAAATTTTGTTTGCCGTGAAGGGCTGGAGGAATTTTTGTTTAATATCATTTCGTAACAAATGACAATCAACTGTGGCGGCGGCCATTTACATGACATCCAAAACTTCCGGCGATAGGTCCTCACATTCTTGACGGATATTGTCTTCAAGAGCTGCAAGAGTCTGAGGCTTGTTGACATAAACCCGCGACTTCAAAAAGCCCCACAAAAAGAAGTCTGGAGCGGTCAAATCAGGCGATCTTGCTGGCCAGTGCAAATCGCCAAAACCGGAGATTAGGCACTCAGGAAATGCATCCTTCAGCATATCGGTTGTGGCACGTGCAGTGTGTGCCGTTGCACCGTCCTGTTAGAACCACATGTTTTCCAATCCCAATTCATCAAGTTGCGGCAAAAAGAACTCGTTGACCATTGCTCTGTAGCGCTCACCATTCACAGTAACCGTTTGGCCCGCGACGTCTTCGAAGAAAAAAGGTCCGATGACTCCTCCAGCGAAAACAGCACACCATACAGTGACTTTGAGCGGGTGTAATGGCTCTTCGTGGGTTACACGCGGATTTTCAGTGCCCCAGAAGCGTAAATTTTGCTTATTTACGTACCCGCTAAAATGATAATGGGCCTCATCACTCATGATTATTTTTGATGCAAAATCGTCTTCCTCTTGGTGGTGATTAAGGATGGCTTGAGCGTATGTTAGACGCGATTGTCGTTCAGCAGCTAACAGCTGATGCACCGTCTGGACTTTGTACGGAAACATCTTGTACCAAAATTCGCTGTAAAGACCGTCGACTGATACCCATTTGCGTGGCACGTCGTCTGGTCGATGTCGACGGCGCTTCCATGACATCTTCGGCTACAGCAGCAATATTCTCTGCAGAACGGCTACTCCGGGGTCTGCCACGCCTGGCAGCATCTCGTGTTGTGCCAGTCTCTTCGAGGCGAGCGGCTAAACGTCGCAGTGTTTCACCAGTAGGCGTTGGACGGCTAGGAAATCTGCGACGAAATTCACGTTGTGCCAAAGTCACCGACCGATTACTGCTCAAATAAATAGTCACCAATATTCCGCGTTCTGGAGCAGTGTAGCGTAACATTTTTTATTAACGTGTATTTCGCATGCGTTTACTACACAAATGTCAAAACAGAACTGACATAAGGGGCCAATCGCAAAATTTATAGCATTTTCTGATAGGAGGATTACTTTTGCGCCACCTTGTATTAGTCTGGCAATGGTTCTCTGGTTTTAGAAGGAATATCGTCATAAAGTCAAAGCCACTAGACCAGAGTTTCGCAATTTTTTTCTCGTAAGCCGCTTTTAAAATTAACCTGGTTTTGATGGATCCCCTGCTACTACATTTTTACCATATACCACCTACTCGTCAAAAAATGTGAAGATTAGATCTAAAGAAAAAAATTTGCGTCGCTAAAAGCTGTATATAATCGATATATAGATATTGGGATTCTCTAAATATGTTCTTCAGATACTTTTACAAAATTCCTTACGATTTGGCCAAAATCTACAACAAAGAGCATGTGTACCAAATTTCATCATTCTAGCTCAAAATTAAAGGCTCAAAAACTGGTGACGTACGGATGAACCAACGGACAGACATGGATAAGTCGACTCAGCTAGTGATTCCGAATCGATCCATATACTCTTAGGTATATCAAGCTAAATTATTTCTCTATGTCGCAAACTATGTATCAAAACTTATACACCCCTATGGGATAAGCATAATTTTGATGGGAGGGATGTACTTGATGGATTGACAAATTATCAATATTTGGCTTCAGTTTTATAAGCAATAACCGCAAATCTCCCCGTTCTGTGATGTTGATTCTGCTCCTTTTTTTTGTTAATAAGATTTTAACGATACTAAAACATTTTTCGACAGCGTATGACGAGGCAAACTCTATTAAAAGTTTTTTTTTTCGCAATTTTTCGGGTATTTCTGCCTGCAGCCAAAATGTTTGATAGCCTTTTTAAAATTTCACCTTCAGTCTGGCTGGGAATCGAAGACTCTGCTATTTTTTTTTTATAATTAGCACGCGCTAAAGGGTTTATGAATACCCTTATAGTGTTGGGGCACAGCGCTGGCATTAAGGAAATTGGGGAGAAGAAAAGAGGAGAAACCGATGTGCATTGGTTTTAAATTTTTGTAAATTGTAATGGGGAGGAAAGACTGAATTTGGTAAAGCATTCCATATTCGTGTTGTTCGGTTAAGGAATGAATCTCTATATTTCATAGTACGTCCGAAGATAGACTTGAGGGTGAATTGATTAGCATTCATGGCATGGCGAGTATTACGGTTGAATGTTTGAAGGGGCGAAATGCAGCTAGCTATTTCGATCGAGCATTTTCTGTTAAAATAGCGGCAAAAAAGTGTTAGGCAAGAGATATTCCTACGATGTTCAAGCGAGACTATAGAGTTCGCTACGGTTGGATCTCCATTTTATCGCACGCTTTTGTATTTTATCCAGTATGTGCAGTAATTTTTTGCTGCACCTGACCAGATGTGGGCGTTGCACTCAAGTTTGGGGCGTATATAAGCTTTATATATTGAGGCCAGATCAGAAGGGGTGAAATATTTTTTGCATCGATTGAGGAAACCTAGACATTTCGCTGCGTTTTTAGCGATTTCGAATTTATGGTCGTTCCAACGAAGGTCGTTACTAACACACATATCGAGCATGGAAAGTTTTTCGGTTTCGGCGATGCAAGTGCCATTCATGGATAATGGCTGTAAATTTTGATTTTGAGAGTGCTGTCATCAGCAAAGGAATGGATTGGATTAAAACTTGCAGACAAGAGGTCATTAATAAAAATGAGAACGAGTGTCGGAGACAGAACGGAGCCTTGGGGAATACCTGCGATTATTTGGTGAGTAGCAGACTTGAAACCGTCCAAAACAACTTGAATTGAACGTTTCGAGAGATAGATTCTAATCCATAGAAGAAGAGTTTCATCGATTCCAAAAGCACGCATTTTTGACAAAAAGGCTTGATGCCCAACCCTGTCAAATGCCTTTGAAATATCAAGTGCAACGATCTTGTTTTCGCCACCAAGGTGAATAAATTGATTCCCGGTTTCGGTGAGCTATGTCATCAAATCACCAGTGGACCTGTTGCTACGAAAACCGTATTGTCGGTCATTTAGGAGTTTTCGTCAACAAGATATTTCAAAAGCTGCGCTTTTATCACCTTAGAAAAAAGGGGAGGTAAGTGCAATTGGACGGTAGTTGGAAACGGAAGAAGATTTCGCGTTTTTTAGGGACGGGCTGAACAAATTCTGTTTTCCATCTACTCGGGAAGAGTCCTGAATGGATGGAAAAGCTTACGCAGTGGTTTTGCCAGCGTGGAAGAACACCTCTTCAGAATTATGGGGGAGAAACCATCTGAACCAGACGATTTGTGAATGTTTAGATCTAATAATACTCTTGCGACTGTACGAGTCCCATAGAATGTTCTACGTTCTCAAGTACAGGAGGGGACTGGGCACAATCTGGTAACGTGGAACTGGCTGCAAAATGGGCAGCAAGAGATTGGAGATTGGCTTTGTCTAAAGAGTTGACAACTGGAATGTCATTGTTAATGAGCGTGAGAATGGAAGATAAGGTCGAATTCTTAATGTTTTTGACAAACGACCAAACGTTTTTACTACCTTAGGGACATAGTAGAATTTTTTGCCTCAGCTTTTGGTCGTGGGAGAATTTGATACGCTTGCTGCGAGCATTACAGTCGTTTCTGGCTCGTTTGAACTTAAGTCGGTTTTCCTCAGTAGGATTGGTCTTATATAACCGAAAACATAACTCTTCAGTCCTAGCCATCTTATACGTCCAATGCGGAGTTTTCTTTGACCAGGGGCATGTCGCTGTACAGTTCGTTTAGTTCTTAGTTGAATCTTCGTCTCCACAGTCCGTCAACGTAAACAGAACCGAAGATTTATACTCTCGAGTAGACCAAGGATTTCTTCATGCTTCAGCACCGTAGAGCAGGACTGGGATCATCAGGGTCTTCTATAGGATCTCCTCAGTAGTTCGAGTGAAGGCTTTACTACTAAATTGCCTCCTTAGCCCAAAGAAACAACAGTTGGCAAGAGTTATTCTTCGTTTGATTTCAGACGAGATGTTGTTGTCAGAGTTAATAGCGGAGCCAAGTCTCGTACTACCTCAAAGTTATATCTGCAAATAGTAACGTTCTGTCCACTTCGTCGATGTTGTGTGTCCTTTAGTGTTGACAGCATATACTTAATCTTACCCTCATTTACTGCATTTTTGCCACTTCCTAATCCATACAAGCAAATGTGGCTATGACATCACGTTGAGTCCAACCAATGATGTCAATATCGTCGGCATATGCTAGTAGTTGCCCCGATTTTTGGAAAATTGTGCCTCTGGTGTTGGCTCGGAAGTTTTGCACAATCCACTCAAGAATGAAATTCAAGAAGTCACATGACAGTACACCGCCTTGCCTAAATCCTTTTTTGGTATTGAATGTGTCGGTGCGGTCGTTTCAGACCCTGATGGACCAGCGAGAATTCTCCATCGTCATCCTGCTCAGACGGTAGAGTTTGGGCGGTAAACCAAAATTAGACATGACTCTGTATAGTTCGTCTCTATATATGCTATCGTATGCGGCTTTGAAATCGATACATTTTTTTTCCAGGATCTGCCGACGTATGAAGGTTTGATCGATTGTGGACTTTCCTGGCCTAAAACCACACTGATAAGGGCCGATCAGGTTGTTGGTAAACGGTTTCAGGCATTCACATATTACGGCAGATAGGATCTTGTAGGCGATGTTGAGGAGACTTATGCCCCTATAGTTGGCGCAGTTCAGAGGGTCTCCATTTTTTGTGGATCTGCCAAACGATGCTGAGGTTCCATTCTTCAGGCATGCTTTCAACAGACCAGATTTGGTTAGTAAGTTGGTGGATGTTACTTACCAAGTCATCTCCGCCAGCATTATAAAGCTCAGCGGGAAGGCCGTCATTTCCAGCGGCCTTATTAAGCTTGAGTTTAGTTATTGCTATCCTCACTTCACTTAGGTCGAGTAGTTGGCAGTTTTCGCTGTCGTTGCCAATATTAAATGGTTCGTTCTGCCTGACAGCGGAATGTTGTTCGTCATCGCCGTTTTACAGTCTGCAGTAGTGGTTCTTCCATATCCTCAGTATCGACTGTGTCTCAACTACGATATTTCCTTGTTCATTTCGACAGAATTCTGTTCGAGCATTGTATTCTTGGCTTTGACGTTTTACACTTTGGTGAAACTTGCGAACATCGTTCCTGGAGTGGTATCTCTCTATATCCTGGATCGAGCGCTTTTCTTGCTTCTTTTTTTTTTTCTGAAAAGCCGGTGTTCTTCCCTCTTCTTTGCCTATAGAGTTCGATTGCAGCTCTCATCTTCACCTGCAGCTTAGCTTTGTAGGCCTCGTTCTTGGCTGCGAGCATCTGTCGGCATTACTCATCAAATCAGGAGTTTCTTGCTGGTGGACTCGAGAGACCTAGGACATCAGTTGCTGCTGACCTAATGGCTTGTCGACATCGTTGCCATTGTTCTTCGACATTCGATGCTGGTGGTATGGTGTTAATCAAGAGGTTATGGTATACGCGTTGCGCGGAGGCATTGGCGGTCTCTTGCTATTGCACTCTTTCGTCACTAAATTTTTTCACAGTATTTCTGGTTTGTTGTGGCGTGGTGGATATCCGCATTCTTACCTTGGCTGCAACAAGACAGTGGTCAGAGCCTCTTGTCTATCACAATGTGATCAATTAGGTTGACTGTTCGTTGATCTGTAGACCGCCATGTCCCCTAATGGATATCAAGGTGAGGAAACCGTGTACTGGCTGTAATGGCATTTCGTTCCACAGCGAAGTAAATTAGTCCAAGTCCGTTGCCAGGCATTGTGCTGTGTTTAGCAAGTCATATCTGGTTGAATGAAACAGGTATCCGATAATTACCACTGGGAACTAAGCTATGCACAAATGATATGTAGCCAACGACTGGGCGTTGTCTACGTTAACTTAGTGCCAGCCATCCTTCCCGAGCTTCTTATAAAGCGGCATGAAGTACTCTACATTACATAGGTTATAGGTATCCCAAGTCAGTTTATAAAACATCTCACTCTGGTTTATTTATGCAAGCGAATTGAAGGAAGATGATAAAACAAAGTGGTACCAAAACGGACCCACCTGGTTCATGTCTGCACACGCTACGTCTAACCTTAACTAATAAATATTTTCACTTTATTGAATATCCTTCCTAATTAAAATATCACACTTTGCAAAATATCATTTTAAACTGTGGAAGCAGGTAAAACTGTAAATTGACTAAAACATCATCGGTTAGGAATCATTGACTTTTATCAATGCCAATTGATTTAGAGATCTCCATTTATTGATGACATAGGTACTTCATTGACGCCACGGGCTATTGTTCGTTAATTATAATTAAAAAAAAATTAATTAAATGATAATAAATGTAAATTTTATTAATTTAACTAAAAGCGAACATTTCATGACTGACGTGTGGAATCTTTGGAAGTCCCGCACACGTTACAAAGTGCTAAATGATATATAAATCGAAGTTTTAGTTTAAATGAGTTTTAATGTGTAAAATATTGAGATGAGTCAAATTTTAGGTAAAATTCCCCATATTTCCTAAAGTTTCACAACACCTATAAATTCAAGTAAAACATAAAGGCCCTGAAGGAAAGTGGTTTTAATTATTGGCAATAAAAATATATGAAATGATTTGGGAAGAAATAAAACAATGACTGAAGGTCTGGGTTCGATTCCCAGCCATAGTAATTCTTAAATGATTTTTAACAAACCTTACTCCCACGATTGTATAACAAACCATTCGGGTGGTATCAACTATCAAGAAAAGCTTATCCCAACTCAGCCACTCGGAGATCCCGCCACAAGAAGGACACACATGATTGTTTGTGAGAAAAAGCTTGTCCATGGGTACTAACAGGTCTGTTGCGCCAAAAATTGGTATTTGTATTATGTAACGGGTCCGTCATCTAAAGTTTTTTTTTTGTCAACTAGTGCTTATTTCATGAATGGTAACACTTAGCTCATGTCTGATTTGACAGATAATTAGTTTCATCCTTCCGCTGAACGAATATGGTTGTGTATACGCTTAAACAACGCTAGGAAATATTGCGACATTACTTTGAAAATCATGGTAATGTTGCAGAATGTGTGCGAAAATTGCGTACGGATTTTGGAAAAAGAGAAGCACCGTCAGCTCCGTATGTTCGTTATCTTGTGAAAAAAGTGAAAGAAACTGGCATCCTCATCGATAAACCAAAGCGTGAAAAGCCATAAACAGTGCGTACACCCGAGAATATTGCTGCTGTGGCAGAAAGTGTGCGTGAAACGCCATCAACATCAATTCACCTTCGTTCTCAACAATTGAACATATCGGAGACATCATTGAGACGAATTTTGCATAAAGACCTTGGTATGATGCCATACAAAGTCCAATTGGTTCAGGAGTTGAAGCCAACTGACCATCCAATGCATTTTCGCTTCGCTAAGTGGGCCTGCGATCGACTTAGAGAAGATGCCGATTTTGCCAAAAAAAAATCATCTTTTCAGATGATGCCCATTTTGATCTTGGTGGGTATGTAAACAAGTAAAATTGTCGCATTTGGGGCACAGAAAACCCGCACGCATACATTGAAAAGCCGATACACCCAAAACGAGTTATTTTCTTCGAAAATGAGCAAGGAGTGGCCGTTACAGTCAATGGCGATCGTTATAGGGCCATGTTGAACGAATTTTTGTTCACAAAAATTGAAGAGGAGGATATTGGCGACTTTTGATTTCAACAGGACGGCGCTACGTGCCACACAGCCGAAGCTACACTCGATGTTTTGCGCCCTGTTTTTGAAGCTCGCATTATCAGCCGCAGAGCTGATGTCGTTTTGCCACCTCGGAGCTGCGATTTGACACCGTTGGACTATTATTTGTGGGGTGCCGTAAAAGATAAGTGTTACGCCGACAAGCCAAAGACAATTGACGCTTTAAAGGACAATATTCATGAAGCCATTGGTGAAATACAGCTGCACACAATCGATAATGTGCTTAAAAATTGGACCGATCGTGTAGGCTACTGCATTTCCAGCCGAGGCAGCCATTTGAATGAAATTATTAACCATTATTAACCGGAAGGATTGTACTTTCAAATTAATAATTTGAAATTTGAGAAAATATTCAGTAGTTTTTTTTATAGCATTTTCAAAAAAAAAAGTTATTTGGCGGACCCTTTATATGGTTCTGAATTGGAAGTACACCAAAAAGGATTCAAAGGATATATTACTTTATTTTCTTAGAATGTAATAAAATAGAAAACAATAAAAGGATACAAATATAAAAGAGAACAAAATATGTTCCGAGCGAAAAAAGAAAGTCGCTGACAAACAGAGTACACGTTCTCTTTAAATGACATGTTCTGGAAACCCAATCTATCTTGTAGCCTCTACCTAACGGCGGTTATATTTTTTTTCCAAATTTAATTGAGCTGTTTCCAACCAGTAAATCGAGTTGGTATTGATTTGGCGAGCTAATATTTATGTTTCCGATTGTGAAAGTGTAAATTGCTTTCTGATATAGCTATGTCAAAACATATATTTTGCTATTGTTGACAATATTATATAGCAGGTAACCATTTATGTCAATATTTTGATATTTCAATTCCAAGTTGAGGTTGGGAGGTGTTTTTTTTTTTTGCTAATTCAAGGTGAAAGAGATGTTGACGATGAAAACGTCGTCTGAAAATATGTTTTTTTTAAATGGGGGTGGTAATTGGGAAATTAAACAGCGGAATAAAAAGTATAAAAAGTATATGTTTTTTATGCGTCACAATTGTTGTCATATGTTTACATTTCTAGAAACGGGATCAGGGCCATTTATTAGTTTTTTTATATATTAAAACGTTTGTCTATTATAGTCCGTAACGACGTTCGTATCTGCACCTGGAATGTGAGAACATTAAACAGGAGAGGTGCAGGCGAACAACTAGCGGAAGCCCTAAACTGCTACAAAGCTGACATTACTGTCATCCAGGAAATACGATGGGATGGGCCGGGCAAAAAGAGGATGAAAAACTGTGACATCTACTACGGACCGTGTTATAGTGAGCAGAAACAGCGACTATTTGGATGCGGATTTGTTATAAGTGCCAGACTTAGGCAAGAAGTCTTATGTTTCCAAGACATAAGCGAACGCATAGTAACAATCCGCATCAAGGCCAAATTCGCCAACATAAGCCTTATATGCGCTGACGCTCCGACGGAAGAAAAAGATGATATAGCTAAGGATTGCTTCTACGAGCTCCTCGACAAAACCTATGAGCGACTACCGAAGTACGATGTTAAAATCGTGCTGGGAGATTTTAACGCAAAGGTAGGAAGAGAAGACATCTTTAGAAGTATTGTCGGAAAACATAGCCTACACGACAAAACGTCTGGTAACGGACTTAGGCCAATTGATTTCGCTACGGAACGAAATGCCACTATAGCCAGCACACGGTTTCCTCACCTCGATATCCATAAGGGGACATGGCGGTCTCCAGATCAACGAACGGTCAACCAAATTGATCACATTGCGATAGATAAGAGGCACGCATCCAGTATTTTGGATGTCCGAACATTCCGAGGAGCTAACATCGACTCGGATCACTACCTTGTAGCAGCCAAGGTAAGAATGCGGATATCCACCACGCCACAACAATCCAGAAATACTGTGAAAAAATTTAATGTCGGAAGACTGTAATCGCAAGAGACCGCCAAGACCTTCGCACAACGCGTATCCCTTAACCTCTCGATTAACACCATACCACCAGCATCGAATATCGAAGAGCAATGGCAACGATGCCAACAGGCCATTAGATCAGCCGCAACTGATGTGCTAGGTTTCTCGCGCCCACCAGCAAGAAACCCCTGGTTTGATGAGGAATGCCGACAGATGCTCGCAGCCAAGAACGAGGCCTACAAGGCTAAGCTGCAGGTGAAGACGAGAGCTGCCATTGAGCTCTATAGGCAAAGATGAAGGGAAGAACATCGGCTTTTCAGCAAGAAGAAAAAAGAGCAAGAAAAGCGCGCGATCGAGGATATAGAGAGGTGCCACTCCAGGAACGATGTTCGCAAGTTTCACCAAAGTTTAAAACGTCACCCAAGAATACAATGCTCGAACAGAATTCTGTCGAAATGAACAAGGAAATATCGTAGTTGAGACGCAGTCGATGCTGAGGATATGGAAGAACCACTTCTGCAGACTGTTAAACGGCGATGACGAACAACATTCCGCGGTAAGGCAGAACGAACCATTCAATATTGGCAACGACAGCGAAAACTACCAACCACCCGACCTGAGTGAAGTGAGAATATGTAGCAATATCTAAACTCAAGCTTAATAAGGCTGCCGGAAATGACGGCCTTCCCGCTGAGCTCTATAAGGCCGGCGGAGATGACTTGGTAAGTAACATCCACCAACTCATAAGCCAAATCTGGTCGGATGAAAATATGCCTGAAGAATGGAACCTCAGCATCGTATGCCCGATCCACAAAAAAGGAGACCCTCTGAACTGCGCCCACTACAGAGGCATAAGTCTCCTCAACATCGCCTACACGATCCTATCTGCTGTAATATGTGAACGCCTGAAACCGTTTACCAACAACCTGATTGGCCCTTATCAGTGTGGTTTTAGGCCAGGAAAGTCCACACCCGATCAAATTTTCACACTTCGGCAGATCCTGGAAAAAACTCAAGAAGTCCAAATCGATACCCACCACCTATTCATCGATTTCAAAGCCGCATATGACAGCATTTATAGAGACGAACTGTACAGAGCCATGTCTAGTTTTGGTATACCGCCCAAACTCGTCCGTTACGATAGAGAATTCTCGCTGCTCCAACAGGGTCGGAAACGACCTCACCGACACATTCGATACCAAAAAAGGATTTAGGCAAGGCGATGCGCTGTCATGTGACTTCTTTAATATGATTCTTGAGAGGATTGTGCAAAACTCCAAAGCCAACACCAGAGGCACAATTTTCCAAAAGTCGGTGCAACTACTAGCATACGCTGACGATATTGACATCATTGGTAGGACTCTACGTGATGTCATAGCCACGTTTGCTAGTATAGAGAAGGAAGCGGCGAAAATGGGTTTAGCAGTAAATGAGGGTAAGACTAAGTATATGCTGTCATCACGAAAGGACTCACAACATCGACGAATTGTACAGAACGTCACCATTGACAGATATAACTTTGAGGTAGTACGGGACTTTGTCTACCTCGGCTCCGCTATTAACTCTGACAACAACGTCTCGTCAGAAATTAAACGAAGAATTACTCTTGCCAACCGCTGTTTCTTCGGGCTAAGAAGGCAATTTAGTAGTAAAGCCCTCACTCGAACTACTAAGGAGATCCTATATAAGACCCTGATCATCCCAGTCCTGCTCTACGGCGCTGAATCAAAAGGCGCGTATCAAAAGCGGATGAAGAAATCCTTGGTAGATTCGAGAGGAAAATTCTTCGAAAATCTTCGGTCCCGTTTGCGTTGACGGGCTATGGAGACGAAGATTCAACCAAGAACTATACGAGGTGTACAGCTACATGCCCCTGGTCAAAAAACTCCGCATTGGACGTTTAAGATGGCTAGGACATGTAGAACGAATGGACACCAATACTCCGGCTCGCAGAGTCTTCGATTCCCAGCCAGACGTCGGACGCAGTAGAGGAAGACCTCGCCTTAAGTGGCGCGCACAAGTGGAAACCGACCTCAACCAACTTGGAGTGCGCAACTGGAGGCAGTTAGCTAAGGACCGGGCTAATTGGAGAGGCATGTTGGTTGAGGCCCAGGTTCATTCCGGACTGTAGCGCCACTTTAGTAAGTAAGTAAGTATTTTAGTCCTGTCCTGACTTCGAAAAAGACCAATGGCACATACATTTAGCACTCTCAAATTCTGACTTTAGGCTTCTCTATTTCCCACTACATATCTCTCTGAACGGATTATCTGAAGTAGAATTAGCTAACCTTATATGAGTTATCAGTTCATTATTCGAAATTGGTAGAAGCTAAATTTGGGAGCTGTGTAAAAATTAAGATTTTCTACAAAAAAAACTCGTACCATCTGATGCTAAATGTATGAATAAAAAATTATATGTTTGATAATTGTTATATAAAATGGTAAAATGTGTTGGAAAATTTGTTGAAAAAGATGTCAAACGTTGTTGTACCTTTATGTGCCATTGTGCATTATTGAATGACTTACGCAGTGTTGTTAGATTTTGGCAGTAATTTATATCCTTTACATATTTTTCGCATTAGGTCGTCACACAAACGTTGTCTTAACACTTGATGAAGGGCTAGAGGAACTTAAAAGTTTGGACAATAATGATGAGATTAAGGGCCCGGTATTTCTATTATTCCGCCGATCGAAACTGCAGATCAACATACGGATTAATATTCTGCCCAATCTGATACCGAGGCAAAAGGAAATTTTAATAATTTACATTCAAAAATATTGCTGTCAAGTATTGAACATATACAAACGTGCAGGTAATAATGATTAGCCATAGGCATGGGTGAATCATCGCAGTTGGCTAAAGAACCTCCAATAGAGAAACCTAAAATCCCAAGGTCTACAGCAATATGAGGAAATGGTGCCAGATTTCAACTTGCTTTATTTTGATTCATGTGATAAGCCCCGTTCAGAAGAGGTTTTATTGACCAAGAAAATCACGAAGTGCACGAAATGCATTTTGATTTGAACGCCCATTTTCGTAATAGGCTTCAACAATCTTAACGCTCTGCTCGATTGTGTACCTCTCCAAACACTGAAACAAAGAAATGTCAAATTAAGTTGGGCAAACAATTTGACGTTAAGGTGTGACTCACAATTAACATCGTGCATTATGGTTGGACCACCCTTTATAAAATTCGACCCATCATTGATGAACTTAATTCAAATTTTAAGAAAATAGGTCACAGTGGTCTTCTTAGCATTGACCAAAGCTTGATTCCCTACTACGATCATCACGGAGCAAAACAATTCATTCATGGTAAACCGATTAGATTTGTCTTCAAGTTATGGTTTTTGGCTGATAACAATGGTAAATTGAAACTCTGGATTTTGGACAGAGTGGAGATGCTGCTCTAGGACCTGTTTTCCATTTTGATGTGCGCCAGGAACACAACTTTATTTTAACAATTTGGCATTGGTGGAACTGGAACTTTGAGAGAAAATCGAATTTTCAATTAAAAAAGGCGTTCTCCAAGCTGGAAAGGGGAGTTTACACTACATCATCAACCAATTATCTTCTGGCCGTTATAGATGGATGGATAATACTATTATTACTGTATTGACAAATTGCATTCCGCTGGAGCCAATAAAAACTGCAACCAGATACTCCAACTGCAAGTTGATGTGCCAATGCCTGCGATCCTATCTCTTCGTATAACAAATATTTGGGTGGCGTCGACTTCTGTGCCCAATTTCTGAAAACATATAGGTGCAAGAGTCGTACAAAAAAACGGTGATGGGCTTTTTTGCATGGGCTGTGGATGTTAGTTGCGTTCAAGACTAGCTGCTTTTCGGAACTCGTCGACTTTCATTTCGTTTATATATGGTTGAAAAGACCTTTGACTTCAAAAAACCCCAAAGAAAAAACTTCAATGGCGTTAAATCGCAAGATTTGGATGGTCGTAAGAAGGGCTGATTTAACGATTAGGAAATTACTCATGCAGTAATTGAATTATTTATCTGGCTGTATGACATGTGGCACCATCTTCTTGCAACCGCATGTTGGTGATATCCATATCTTGTAATTTCGGCACTAAAAACTGGGTTAATATGTCACGATAACGAACACCATGCCTCCAACCCAATATCCGCAGCAAACAGTCACGCGTTGTTGATGCATTTGTTTCTCAACAATTACTCGTAAGTTTTTGAACCCCAAATGCGATGATTAACGAAGTCATCAAGATTAAAAACACTGAAGATGATTTTGTTCGAAAAATCAGCATCGCGCTGCATGGTCAGTAGTCTTCAGTTGTTGAGTCTATTGACTTTGTAAGCATAAAGTTTCAAGTCTTTCATGAAAATTCGCTGTAGAAGCTTCTCGAAATGCCCAATTCTTGACTACGGTGCCGAATTGATATTCCTGGACTGTCAGCAATTCTCTTGCGAACTGCTTCGATGTTTTCTATTGAATGACTTATGACAGGACACCCAAAGTATCTAAGAGCACTAATTCATCCAGTCTTCCTGAATTTCATTTATTCTATTCACAGTTCATGGTTTTAAATCACTATGGCGGCCATATTTTGTACGAAAATTGGGGATTGTACCTGCAAACCTTCATTATTTTTAAAATATTGCTCAACAATGGAAATGCGTTATTCTTTCGTAAAGCGTACCATTTTTACTAACCCCGGTAATCGAACTCAGAAGGACATGCCCAAATTCTACACAGATATCTGGGCTCAGCTGTATCCTCTGACTACATGCTGCCTCAGTATGACTTTCAAAGACCATTCTCCTGATGCATCTTTCCAAGCAGAGAGGAGTAGGAGAGGAACGAATTGGACACCGAAACCATATCCATCTACACTGATGGTTCAAAAATGGATGTAGGCGTTGGAGCTGGAGTGTTTTCAAACAGCACCTTTCGTCTCCCTGAGCACAGCAGTATCCCTGAGCACAGCAGTATCTTCCAAGCCGAAATATTGGCAGTAGCAGAGGCAGCCAAAGCGACCTCAATGCTGGCGATACCACCAGATGATATCACCATCTTGATTGACAGTCAGGCTGCAATAAAAGCTATCTCGGGTTGTGAAACGTTGTGAAGAGCTAAAGGTTCTTGTCGTCCAACATAATGTTAAGCTCTGCTGGGTCCCCGGACGCAGAGGCATACAGGGCAATGAAATTGCTGACGAACTGGCGAGAAAAGGATCTGCCTCCAGCATAGACCAAGCAGACCAGTCTGTCAAACCACCACTATGTGACCTCAAATCTCGGGTGGGACAGAAAACACTGGAACTCCCTTCCCACCTGGAAGGATGTAGCCTGAGTATGACAAAGCGAGAACCCATAAACTACTTCGAGAACCCATAAACTTCTACCATAAACAGGAAATCTGTCTCTACTTTAGTTGGGATTCTTACTGGACACAACTTACTAAAAAGCCACAAACTGAAAATGCATCTCATAGATGATGACCTCTGTAGAGGCTGCAGTGATGAAGAAATACGCTAGGATACCCTCCACTTTCTGTGCCACTGCCCAGGCCTCAGCCAATTAAGAATGAGAAAAATACTTTTTCCATGACCTCACGGATCTATCCGAAATCCCTCTCCCTAATCTTTTCAGGTTTGCAACAACATCTGGATGGCTGGAAAGAGGCTAACAACAATGGACAGTAACGGGACAATGAATGAACCAACCACACAAGTGGACCCCCAACGGACATCACAATGGGTTATATTGACCTAAGTGCGATGAGGGAAGACACACACCGTCTGCCTCATCAACCCACCAACCTAACCTAACCTACTAACACCGAACTGTCATCTGTCACATTGTTATCATTTTTTTCCATTGGCAACATAGTCCTATTAAACGGCGCAGAACTCAAATTTTGCGTGAATTATGGGACACCCTTTTATCTATGGCTGTGTAGTGTGTATATTCAACTATTCCACCGTACTTTATAAAATTCAAGGTGACACGACTTATTATCACGCAATTGCAACGTGTGATGAACTTTCGTTGTCAGGCATAACACTCGTTCAGTAGATATTGACATTTAAAAAGTGCATACAGGTGATATAGCAGAAAGCCTAAAGCACGTGACTTAAACTGTATAGCATGGCAATCTTATCACATCGCTTCATTACAACTCCAAAAATATTTATTTAAATGATTAAGATATCCGAATGGTAATTAGGCTTGTCTCGCACCTTTACTTCTCACTTTGCGGCGATTACTGCACTCTATTCAATTGTTTGTCTGGGAATGTTTATTGTCAAACAAAAATAGACAACATGGGGAGAGCATCATCTTTATTCAATTTAAATTCTTTACCTTTCATGGGGTATTCCAATTTCACCGATTCAACGGAATGCCATTACGACTTTGATAACCTCCACTGCGGGTGAAAGTTGTACTCTACATTCGAAAACGACGACCCTAAACGAATTTAATTTAATGGAACGTTTTATGGGTTCAAGTTCTCACAAAATTGGTGTGAACTAGTACATCTGGGGTTGCGTTAAAGGATAATGTGCACACCCGTTTGTAATATACACACCCGTTAAGCAAATTTAGAAAAAGTGTCGAAATTGCACCTTTAAGAGCTTTTGTCTGATACGTGCGTGCGATTGGGTCGTATGGTCCTTGGCGCACTCGACTTTAAGTTTATTTAATAAAAATTGCTATAACTTTCGTGGAAAATAATATCGATCCAGTAAATCTAATCGGATCAAACCGGATGGAAAAAAGGATTTACCGGAAGAAAACAGGGATTGAAAACCCCGAGTGAAAAAAAAATCGGAGGGATATAACTGGACGAAATAAACTGGACAAAAACCGGATATAAAAATGGGACGAAAAACTTGCCAACAGACGGAAACCCAGACAGAGAAATCAGACCGGATGGAAAAGGCCAGGCGGAAAACATCACATGGGAAAAATCAGAACTTAAAAAAAAGCGAACCTAATAGGACGGAATAAAGGTGTTAAAAGAAGAAACCGGATGGGAAAAAACAAAGAATCCGAACAAAATCCGTAGTGACAAATGAATTGTTAAATCCGTTTTATGTTGAGTCCCACCAATGATGTCAATATCTTTGACAAATGCAAAGGATAAAAGATTGTATCCCTGGTATTGCCTCGATAATTGTGTAAGATTCTCCTATGACCAGTATCGAAGAAATCGCTATCAATGTATCACCTTGATAACCTTAATGGAGTAGCGAGTATATAATGGGCTCATCCCGCACAGAAGGACAGGTTAGTGATGTATACCAAATAAGACATGCCTCTATAGGAAGAATACATCTCTATAAATGCCACAGCAAAACTCAGTCAGGAGGGATTCCCTAGATGGAGTCAACGGTGGCGCCTACAGCTCCAGTTTGATCGAACTGGTAGTGAAATCCCTATATGAGCTGCTTCGACATATTTCAACACCAGGTTTATAGGGATTTCCAATACTGAGTCAGGGTATTGGAAAAGAGTTGGTGGCGGAGGAGCCCTCAATGGGTCAACGGCAGCGCTCATATCACAAAATGGGCTACTGACATCGGTAATTTTTCCGGCCCGGTGTCCTAGGGTCAAAACAAGAGCCTGGCCCTTCAGGTTGGGGGCTGTGCTTTGGGTTAACTACCCATCCACGGAAAAAAGACTATGTTACGAAGCAAGCAATAGCCTCGGAAAGGACTGATATTATTGTTGACGACCATGCTAAACGAAAAAAGGACAACGACTTTCGTATCTGCACATGGAATGTGAGAACAGTTAAGGAAGCCCTAAACTGCTACAAAGCAGACATTACTGCCATCCAGGAAGTACGATGGGATGGGCCGGGCAAAAAGAGGATGAAAAACTGTGACATCTACTATGGACCGTGTTATAGTGAGCAGAAACAGCGACTATTTGGATGCGGATTTGTTATAAGTGCCAGACTTAGTCAAGAAGTCTTATGTTTTAAAGAAATTAGCGAACGCATAGTAACAATCCACATCAAGGCCAAACTCGCCAACATAAGCCTTATATGCGCTCATGCTCCGACGGAGGAAAAGTATGATGTAACTAAGGATTGCGTCTACTAGCTCCTCGACAAAACCTATGAGCAACTACCAAAGTACGATGTTAAAATCGTGCTGGGAGGTTTTAACGCAAAGGTAGGTAGAGAAGACATCTTTAGCAGTACTGTCGGAAAATATAGCCTACACGACAACACGTCTGGTAACGGAGTTAGGCTAATTGACTTCGCTACGGAACGAAATGCCACTATAGCCAGCACACGGTTTCCTCACCACGATATCCATAAGGGGACATGGCGGTCTCCAGATCAACGAACAGTCAACCAAATTTATCACATTGCGATAGTCAAGAGGCACGCATCCGAACATTCCCAGGGGCTAACATCGACTTGGACCACTACCTTGTTGCAGTCAAGGTAAGAATGCGGATATCCATCACGCCACAAACATCCAGAAATACTGTGAAAAAATTTAATGTCGAAAGACTGCAATCGCCAGAGACCGCCAAGACCTTCGCACAACGCGTATGCCTTAACCTCTCGACTCACAACACACCACCAGCATCTAATGTCGAAGAACAATGGCAACGATGCCAACAAGCCATTAGATCAGCCGCAACTGATGTACTTGGTTTCTCGCGGCCACCAGCAAGAAAACCCTGGTTTGATGAGGAATGCCGACAGATGTTCGCAGCAAAGAACGATGCCTACAAGGCTAAGCTGCAGGTGAAGACGAGAGCTGCCATTGACCTCTATAGGCAAAGAAGAAGGGAAGAACATCGGCTTTTCAGAAAGAAGAAAAAAGAGCAAGAAAAGCGCGCGATAGAGGATATAGAGAGGTGCCACTCCAGGAACGATGTTCGCAAGTTTTACCAAAGTGTCAAACGTCAACGCCAAGGATACAAGGCTCGAACAGAATCCTGTCGAGATGAACAAGGAAATATCGTATGCTGAGGATATGGAAGAACCACTTCTGCAGACTGTTAAACGGCGATGACGAACAACATTCCGCTGTCAGGCAGAACGAATCATTTAATATTGGCAACGACAGCGAAAACTGCCAACCACCCGACCTAAGTGAAGTGAGGATAGCAATATCTAAACGCAAGCTTAATAAGGCCGCCGGAAATGACGGCCTTCCCACTGAGCTTTATAAAGCTGGCGGAGATGACTTGGTAAGCAACATCCACCAACTCATAAGCCAAATCTGGTCGGTTGAAAGCATGCCTGAAGAATGGAACCTCAGCATCGTTTGCACGATCCACAAAAAAGGAGACCCTCTGAACTGCGCTAACTACAGAGGCATAAGTCTACTCAACATCGCCTACAAGATCCTATCTGCCACAATATGTGAACGCCTGAAACCGTTTACGAACACCCTGATCGGACCTTATCAGTGTGGTTTTAGGCCAGGAAAGTCCACAATCGATCAAATCTTTACACTTCTGCAGATCCTGGAAAAAAGACCCAAGAAGTCCAAATCGATACCCACCACCTATTTATCGATTTCAAAGCCGCATACGACAGCATTTATAGAGACGAACTATACAGAGCCATGTCTAGTTTTGGTATACCGCCCAAACTCGTCCGTTTGTGTAGGATAACGATGGAGAACTCTCGCTGCACCATCAGGGTCGGAAACGACCTCACCGACACATTCGATACCAAAAAAGGATTTAGGCCAGGCAATGCGCTGTCATGTGACTTCTTCAATTTGATTCTTGAGAGGATTGTGCAAAACTCCCGAGCCAACACCAGAGGCACAATTTTCCTAAAATCGGTGCAACTACTAGCATACGCCGACGATATTGACATCATTGGTAGGACTCAACGTGATGTCATAGCCACGTTTGCTAGTATAGAGAAGGAAGCGGCAAAAATGGGTTTAGCAGTAAATGAGGGTAAGACTAAGTATACCCTGTCAAGACAAAAGGACACACAACATCGACGAATTGGACAGAACGTCACCATTGATAGATATAACTTTGAGGTAGTACGGGACTTTGTCTACCTCGGCTCCGCTATTAACTCTGACAACAACATCTCGTCAGAAATCAAACGAAGAATTACTCTTGCCAATCGCTGTTTCTTCGGGCTAAGCAGGCAATTTAGTAGTAAAGCCCTCACTCGAACTACTAAGAAGATCCTATATAAGACCCTGATCATCCCAGTCCTGCTCTACGGCGCTGAAGCATGGACCGTATCAAAAGCGGATGAAGAAATCCTTGGTCGATTCGAGAGAAAAATTCTTCGGAAAATCTTCGGTCCCGTTTGCGTTGACGGGCTATGGAGACGAAGATTCAACCACGAACTATACGAGCTATACAGCGACATACCCCTAGTCAAAAAACTCCGCATTGGACATTTAAGATGGCTAGGACATGTAGAAAGAATGGACACCAATACTCCGGCTCGCAGAGTCTTCGATTCCCAACCAGACGTCGGACGCAGTAAAGAAGACCTTGCATTAAGAGGCGCGCACAAGTAGAAACCGACCTCAACCAACTTGGATTGCGCAACTGGAGGCAGTTAGCTAAGGACCGGCCTAATTGGAGAGGCATGTTGGTTGAGGCCCAGGTTCATCCCGGACTGAAGCACCCCCATTATTTGTCGCTGGAAATGATCGCCCTGTGGAATTTGCTATCGTGCCATGTTGAAAAACTTTTTTTTTTTGCCAGAATTGGATAGACTTGACAACAGTTCCTTCAAGATTGTACATCATGCCACACAGCTGGTACAAAAAGTGATCAATTGAAGGAAAAGTTCTTACTTACTTGTTGAGGGTATCTGCTTGAGACAATGCATTCTTCCATCTTCTTCGATCATTGCTTCCAGTCGTTCAATACAAGGTCCTTTGGCTTTATAGAGTAGTAGAAGCTGCGCTGATAGTTGGATGTTGTAGAACGATTACAAACTCTGATTGGGTTATACTTGGGGAAGCCCACTCGTTATAACTTAGACTACACATCAACTGTGCTTATTTCGCCTCCAGGTGGTAACCATCGAATACTGGTCTCATCCATTCGGATTTGACTTGCTAAACTAATAAGTCAGAGTGTTGATAACAAGACGAAAAACAGGAACACTATAAACAGCCTGGTCAGATTGTCAAGGAATACCCGGCCTGCTGTCCCAGGCAAACCTAGATGAGCTACCTAGACATATTCGGGCAACAGGTTATTTGTAAATCTCAAGAGTTAGTCAGATCCCTTGAACAGAGATGGTGGCGAATGAAGCGAAGACCAACGGCAGCGCTCAATCTCGTTGTGAATACTGATGGCCCCGTGCAATCCAGGAGATACGAAGGGATGGGATGTCCAAAAAGAGGATGAAAAACTAAGACATCTACAGACCGGGTAATAGTGAGCAGAAACAGCGATTATACAGGTGCGGATTTGTTAAAAGTTCCAGACTTAGACCAGAAGTCTTATGTTTCCAAGACATGAGCGAACGTATTGTAACAATTTGCATCAAGGCTAAATTAGCCAATATAAGCCTTATATGCATGCGCTCACGCCCAGATGGAGGAAAAATATGATATAGCTAAAGATAAGATTGCTTCTACGAGCTCCTTGATAAAACCTATGAGCGACTACCCCGAATTACGATGTTAAAATCGTGCTTGGAGATTTTAACGAAAAGGTAGGAAGAGAAGACATCTTTAACAGTATTTTCGAAAAACACAGCCTACACGACAACACGTTTGGCAACGGACTTAGGCTAATTGACTTCGCTACGGAATGAAATGCCACTAGAGCCAGTACATGGTTTCCTCACCTCGATATCCAAAAATGGGATATGACGGTCTCCAGATCAATGAACGATCAACCAAATTTATCACATTGCGATATTCAAGAGGCACGCATCCAGTATTTTGGATGTCCGAACATTCCCAGGGGCTAACATCGACTTGGACCACTACCTTGTTGCAGTCATGGTAAGAATGCGGATATCCATCACGCCACTAACATCCAGATATACTGTGAAAGAATGAAATGTCGAAATACTGCAATCGCAAGAGACCGCCAAAGCCTTCACGCAGCGCGTATGCCTTAACCTCTCCATTAACACCATACCACCAGCATTGAATGTCGAAGAACAATAGCAACATGTCAACAAGCCCACCACGCCACAACAAACCAGAAATACTGTGATTAGATGAGGTCAGCCGCAACTGATGTGCAAGGTTTCTTGCGTCTACCAGCAAGAAACTCCTGGTTTGATGAGGAATGCCGACAGATGCTACGCCAAGCACGAGGGCAAAGAGCAAGAGAAGCGCGCGATCGAGGCTATAGAGAGGTGCCACTCCAGGAACGTAACATCCATTAACTCATAAGCCAAATCTGGTCGGATGAAAGTATGTCTGAAGAATGGAACCTCAGCATCGTTTGCCCGATCCACGAGGAGACCCTCTCAACTGCGCTAACTAAGTCTCCTCACCATCGCCTACAAGATCATATCTGCCGTAATATGTGAACGCGTAAAAGCGTTAATATCCTGATCGGCCCTTATCAGTGTGGTCTTAGCAAGGAAAGTCCACAACTGGACGAAAAATCTTCGGTCCTGTTTGCGTTGACGGGCTATGGAGACGAAGATTCAACCAAGAACTATACGAGCTGTACAGGGACATGCCCCTGGCCAAAAAAAACTCCGGATTGGAAGTTTAAGTTGGCTAGGGCATTTAGAACAATTGACACCAATACTCCGGCTCGCAGAGTCTTCGATTCACAGCCAGACGTCGGACGCAGTAGAGAAAGACTTAGCCTTTAGTGGCGCGCCCAAGTAGAAACCGACCTCAACCAACTTGGAGTGCGCAACTGGAGGCGGTTAGCTGAGGACCGCGCTAATTGGAGAGGCAGGTTTGTTGAGGCCTAGGCTCATTACACTTAAGTAGGTAAGTAAGGGTAGGTCGACTAACTTTTGATACTGATCATGTAGATACATAGACTTAGCTAGCACCGGCGGAAAGTGAAAGTATGCAAAAGTCCTCTTCTCCAACGCCCGTACTGTGGTAGAACATTCAAAGCACCCTTGGGTGCGTGAAAATTAAAAAAAAATTATATTCCAAACTATTTTCTAAAACGTGTACAACTGTACACCCTATGTGATAGCAACTCCTTTCCAGACTTTTGTTCAAAAGTATCTACTCCACAATAATTATTTTACGATTACATTCCATTCCAACAATAAACATAATGCTTTCGCATTTTCATTTTCCAAAAAAATATACGAGCTTAGTTATAGGTAGGTACCATAAAATATGCTCCTCTCGCACCCAGCCGAACCGAGCGCACACCAACAAATTATTGTTTTGTATATTTTGCACATCTAAATAATTCATGTTTTCCGATTTTATATCCCACTCAACCGTAAAATCAATATATGAATGGAGAAAAAATTCAAAGATTTACGAAAAGGAAATTATTTTTAGCCACCAGCCTCCCTCACCTTGACTAAACCACGCGTACGTACGCGAATCCAATTTTCCAATTACTTTTCCCTTATGAAACATTCAAATATTTCTCATTTTCAGATTTTTTTTTTAATTTTTTTTTTGAAAAGCAATGTTTTTTCTAATAATTGCTCGCTTTGAAGAGATATATGTTCTCTTAGCGATACAGCTACAGCCGTTCGCCGCCGTCAACAGTCTCTCAGTAAATTATCGTAATTCACTACAATTCGTCCTCGGGAAAAAAGAAAAAAAAATTAAAGAAAACTATAAGAGATACATCCATCTGTCCGCAACAAATACTCGCGTGTAGTGCAGTTTTTGTGATCAATATCTTGGAGCGAGGCGTAAAAACAATCAAAAAATCAGCGATCTAACGTGAGATGGAATGGACTGCGGACAGGTAAGCTGAACATCAGTCATTAATTAAATTCAGAGCTGCCATCCGCATCTGCAGCGAGCTGCGGCAGATTGTGTCGGGGGAATCCTCCCATACATTCTATTGCCAGTGATTGTGATGTAAGAGTGGAGAAAAAAATGTTTGATTCTGATAAATTAATTAACCGGTATGTTAATGGCAAGAACAAAGTATTTGCAAAGGGTAGTATGCACTATTAGCATTAAATAAGCATACAGTGTGTCCGGAAAGTAGCAGTGCAACAAGTGAATATCTTTTATGGTTGTTTGTGGAGTGGGTTTAACACCGGCGGAAAGTGAAAGTGAGCAAACATTTATTGCACCACGTAGAATTGAGAATTTGAAAAATGAAATCCAGTGATACCATATTCTCTTGAATGAGTTATTGAAAAATTTGCTCATTTTGATTATACAAGAGTGAAAATTAGCATACAGGAGAAAATGCTTATTTTTATCTGGAATTGTACACAAATTCGCATTGTTCAAAATATTTTTATTTTATTTTACATTGTGATGGGAAATCATGACGTTTTTTTCTTAAATTGTTGTTCAAGAATAGGAAATCTTTCGGAAGTACCCATTCAAACTTGAGTTACTAGATCGGTTCCCATACTTATACACTAAAAACCTAAGAAACAACCCGTTGTGCGAGTCGTTTAATACACAGTGGAATCCCATGCTTAAAATAACCATCCCCAACAAGTCATTGTAGTTTAAAATGTCCTAAAGACGAAATGTGCATTATAGTCCTCCTCTCCATCCGTACATAGAATGAGGGAAGAAATTCTAGATATCAAACTTGCTTCCAACCTCATAATCAACCTGATAAGAAACTGGATAGTCTCTAACGAGCACTCCTTCTCAGACCACAGATACATCCAATTCACCATGTATTGGTGAATTGGATGAATTGGAAAACCCGAAGGTGTTTACTTACTTAAGTGGAGCTACAGTCCGGGATGAACCTAGGCCTAAACGAACATACCTCTCGGATTAGCCCGGTCCTTAGCTAACTGCCTCCAGTTGCGCACTCCAATTTGGTTGAGGTTGGTTTCTACTTGTGCGCGCCACTTAAGGCGAGGTCTTCCTCTACTGCGTCCGACGTCTGGCTGGGAATCGAAGACTCTGCGAGCCGGAGTATTGGTGTCCATTCGTTCTACATGTCATAGCCATCTTAAACGTCCAATGCGGAATTTATTGACTAGGGGTATGTGGTATGTCGCTGTACAGCTCGTATAGTTCGTGGTTGAATCTTCGTCTCCATAGTCCATCAACGCAAACGGGACCGAAGATTTTTCGAAGAATTTTTCTCTCGAATCGACCAAGGATTTCTTCATCCGCTTTTGATACGGTCCATGCTTCAGCACCGTAGAGCTGGACTGGGATAATCAGGGTCTTATATACGATCTCCATAGTAGTTCGAGTGAGGGCTTTTCTACTAAATTGCCTTCTTAGCCCGAAGAAACAGCGATTGGCAAGAGTAATTCTTCGTTTGATTTCTGGCGAGATGTTGTTGTCAGAGTTAATAGCGGAGCCGAGGTAGACATAGTACCGTACTACCACAAAGTTACATCTGTCGATGTGTCCTTTCGTGTTGACAGCATATATTTAGTCTTACCCTCATTTACTTCTAAACTCATTTGTGCAGCTTCCTTCTCTATACTAGCAAATGTGGCTATGATACACGTTGAGTCCAACCAATGATGTCAATATCGTCGGCATATGCTAGTAGTTGCACCGATTTATTGAAGATTGTGGCTCTGGTGTTGGCTCGGGAGTTTTGCACAATCCTCTCAAGAATCAAATTGAAGAAGTCACATGACAGCGCATCGCCTTGCCTAAATCCATTTTTGGTATCGAATGTGTCGGTGAGGTCGGTTCCGACCCTGATGGTGCAGCGAGAATTCTCCATCGTCATCCTACACAAACGGACGAGTTTGGGCGGTATACCAAAACTAGACATGGCTCTGTATAGTTCGTCTCTATAAATGCTGTCGTATGCGGCTTTGAAATCGATAAACAGGTGGTGGGTATCGATTTGGACTTCTTGAGTTTTTTCCAGGATCCGCCGAAGTGTGAAAATTTGATCGGTTGTGGACTTTCCTGGCCTAAAACCACACTGATAAGGGCTTAGGTTGTTGGTAAACGGCTTCAGGCGTTCACATACTACGGCAGATAGGATCTTGTAGGCGATGTTAAGTAGACTTATGCCTCTGTAGTTGGCGCAGTTCAGAGGGTCTCCTTTTTTGTGGATCGGGCAAATGATGCTGAGGTTCAATTCTTCAGACATGTTTCATCCGACCAGATTTGTCTTATGAGTTTGTGGATGTTACTTACCAAGTCATCTCCGCCAGCTTTATAAAGCTCAGCGGGAAGGCCGTCATTTCCGGCGGCCTTATTAAGCTTGCGTTTAGATATTGCTAACCTCACTTCACTTAGGTCTGGTGGTTGGCAGTTTTCGCTTTCGTTGCCAATATTAAATGGTTCGTTCTGCCTGACAGCGGAATATTGTTCGTCATCGCCGTTTAACAGTCTGCAGAAGTGGTTCTTCCATATCCTCAGCATCGACTGTGTCTCAACTACGATATTTACTTGTTCCGAAGGTTTTTAGGAACCCTAAAAAAATGGTCACTTTTTAGAGAAATATTAATCAACAATTTCTCTCTGACTCCTTGGTACAACCGAGAACTGAGTAATAAAACAGAATTGGATGGAAACCCTCTCACGAGCCTGAGCGATGCAAGATCACATGCATGTACAAGAAGCAAAGCCGCGTCTGAACGCCCAGACTGTGTGGTGGAACTCTGAACTCTTAGCATAAAATGTGGGCAACTTTTTACAAACTTATTCCAAAGCGACATTAAATTGTGACCAATACAAGTCCTTTCTCAAAACTTACAAAAACATATTGAATAGGGAAAAAATATCATCCTGGCCTACCTTCTGTGGTAATATGGAAGAAACCTCAAAGCCTTCTAGACACCGTGAAAACCCTTCCAACAATCCACCTATATCGAGCTACCTACTTTTACCTCCAGAATGGAAGCAGTTGACCTACTTCTGAATACCCACTTTCTTGGTAGCTCCTCTAACCCCGTGGGTACCGAATCAGAGTTGGTCGGTACATTCATTCCACATATCAGTATTATCATCACCAAAAAAAAACTTGTTTGGGCCATAAATTGCTT
Source organism: Rhingia campestris (assembly GCA_932526625.1). Lineage (NCBI taxonomy): Eukaryota > Metazoa > Arthropoda > Insecta > Diptera > Syrphidae > Rhingia > Rhingia campestris. Next base: position 36,385,980 of record OW052183.1, read on the forward strand.
CAAACCATTTAAATCCCCTGAATCAGATGCCGTTATACCTGCGGAATTCCAATACAACCTTGTTATCCTGCTACCATGGCTACTAACCATTATGACCAGTTGTCTACGGTTAGTACACATTCCTAAGAAATGGACGGAAGTAGAAGTTGTATTCATCCCCGAAGCAGGAAAGAGCTCTCACATAAATCAGAAGAAGCTCAGTCCGATCATTCTATCTTCATTCCTTCTTAAAACTTTGGAAAAATTAATTGATCTACACCTCCGTAATAGTATATAACTGACTGTACTCTCCAACTCCCAACATGCATATTTCAAGAGGAAGTCGATTGTGACTCACTCGTATGTATCTTCGCAAACTTACTAAAAGCAAAAGATTATACTATGGTGGCCTTTCTTGATATAGAAGGAGCTATGGAAGTGCTACTAAAACAGGTGCTCACAGTCCGCACGTAGATCTGTTAGCTGTGGCACCACACAAGGGGGCGTCCTGTCTCCTCTTCTCTGGTAGTGGTCAACGAGCAACTAGAAATCTAGTAAGAGAAGTGATTGCCTACCCAGATGATATGTTTTTGAAGTATCAACTGGATGTGGTGAATTGAGTGTACCTATAACACATGTCAATAGCCGTATCAGGGAAATACCTTAATACCCTTAGAGAACTATTATAAAAATGGTGTCTCTATACTCACCAAATGGGCCACAGATGTGGACTCGTCGCGAGCCATCATAAAACCAAATTGGTCCTTTTTAGCAGGAAATACAAAGTCCTGCATATTGACTCTCCCAAACTTAATGGCGTCAGTCTCAAGTTTGCAGAATGAGCCAAATACCTGGGTCTGGTTTTGAATAAGAAACTGAAATGGAAAGCCAACATTCAAGAACGCGTTAAGAAAGCCACCGTAGCCTTATAGTCTTGTAAAAAGGCAGTGGGGAAAATGGGGTATGCAACCACATATCTCTCTCTGGCTTCACGTGTCACTTCTGTATGGTGTCTTTGTCTCAGCAGGTTGTGCAGCTGTGATACTGAGAGCCTCGTCATAAGGTGAACACACAAAGATTCTGAATCACCTTAACATTACAGACAAAACCGACCATACCACTACCCAACTCAGTTTTGAGCATAATTTCAGGACAACCATTCCCAGTCGCATTGAATGGGAGTCGGATACGATCGGAACCAATAACTCGATTCACATCTATACGGATGAGTCTTAAACAGAATCTGGAGTGGGTGCAGGTGTTTTCTCCGAGATACTTAACCTAAGCATATCTTTTCGCCTTCCCGATCATTGTAACATTTTCCAGGCGGAAATCATGGCAATTAAAGAAGCCTTGTCCTGGCTGAAAAGGAATGTAATATCCACGAAGTATATTATATAACATCTTCAGTGACAGTCAAGCGGAAATCAAATCCCTGGAATTCACCTCCTTCAAATCGAAATCAGCCCTCGATAGCAGAGCATTTCACCATTCACCTCACCTCTTTTGGATGCCGGGCCATAGAGACATACACGCAAACAGACTAGGCGTCTCTAGCAATGACTTCTGTAGAAGCTGCTTAGACGAAGAAGAGGAGGAAAGTATTTCACACCTTCTCTGCTTTTGTCCATCTCTGTCCAGAAAAAGAAAACTCCATTTGGGAAACTTATTCTTTGATTATATTGGTGAGCTGTCTAATATCAAGGTCAGCAACCTCCTACGCTACAGACCCACATGGTACCACAATGAACCTTAATGTTCTAAATGTGTACGCGAATCGCGTGCAGCCACTACAACCTAACCTAACCTAGCCTAACATAACCTACTTATTAAACGGACTCCCGATCCGTTAAGGGTCTCTGCGTGATGCAAGCCAACCATCCATCTTCTTCAATCCTAGCCATGTTACTTTCAGTTATTCAGTCCAAGCGCTCTGGCATCCGCGATCACTTGATCCTTAAGTTACAATCATCCTTGTCGCCTCGAACCTGTAAGCTGAGATTTAAAGACTCTGTTGGCTGGAGGATTGCTTATCATTCGCTTGATGTGACCCTTTTGTACTGCAGCCACATCTTGGTACAATTTATACAGTTTGCGGTTGTTTTATCTCCTCTTTTCGCCTTCCTCTCATACAGGACCAAAGTTGTCTAATATTTGCTTCTCCTGCTTATTGTCCAGCACTTATCGACGTAAAGTAAGACGGGTAGGATTAGGGTCCGGTAGAGCAAACATTTGGAGTTTTGGGTTAAGGGTTTTGATTCCATTTCGTTCGCTAAACTGAAGAAACATTGGTTTCCTGGGGTCTAACTTCATCGTATCTCCACTAAGATGCCATTCGTGGGGTTCAATCTGACGTACCTATCAGAAAATTATTGGTGTCAACAGTGATGCTTGTCGAAGTGTGCGTCGACATAACTTTCATTGTTGATAGCATATATTTTGTCTAGTCCTCGTTAACTACGTGACCAACGCGTTTTGGATCTTCATAAATTGGCGTCAATGCTTCTGAGGTGGGATCGACCGATTGTGTCAATATCACACCGTACCCGTACAGCAGTAGTTACTTACTTACTTACTTAAGTGACGCTACAGGCTGGAATGAATTCGGGCCTCAACCAACAATCCTCTCCAATTAGGCCGGTCCTTAGCTACATGCTTCCAGTTGCGCACTCCATGTTGGTTGAAGGGCGGTTTCTACTTGTGCGCCCCACTTGACGGCGTTCGACGTCTGACTGCGAATCGAAGACTCTGCAAGCCGAAGTATATGGCTACATGTCCTAGCCATCTTAAACGTCCAATGCCGGGTTTTTTTGACTGGGGGCATGTCGCTGTACAGCTCGTATAGTTCTTGGTTGAATCTTTGTCTATATAGCCCGTCAACACAAGAATTTTTCTCTCGAATTGGCCAAGGATTTCTTCATCCACTTTCAGCGCGCGCCGTAGGGCAGGGCTGGGATGATCAGGGTCTTATAAAGGATATCCTTAGTAGTTTGAGTGAGGGCTTTAGTACTGAATTGCCTTCATAGCCCTAAGAAACAGACGAGATGATGTTGTGGTAGTTAATAGCTAAACCGAGGTAGACAAAGTCCCGTACTACCTCAAATTTATATCCGTCGATAGTGACGTACTGTCCAATTCGTCGGTGTTCTGTGTATTTTCGTGTTGACACCATTTGCATGGTTTTAGTCTCATTTACTGCTAAGCCGATTTTGACCGCTTCCTTCTCTACACGTAGAAAACGTAGCTATGACATCACGTTGAGTTCGACAAATGATGTCGGCGTGTGCTAGTAGTTGCACCGATTTATTGAAGATTGGCCACTAGTGTTGGCTCGGGGGTTTTGAAATAATCCTCTCAAGAATGAGATCAAATAAGTCACGTGGCAGTGCGTCGTCGCCTTGCCTAAATCTTTTTTGATATCGAATATGTCGATGAGGTAGTTTCCGACCCTGATGGAGCAGCGAGAATTCTTTATCGTCATTCTGCACAGGCGGACAAGTTTGTGCGGTATACCAAAACTAGGCATGGCTCTGTAAAGTTCGTCTCTTAAAATGCTGTCGTATGCGGCTGTGAAATCAATGATTAGGTGGTGGGTATCGAATTAGGTTCTTGGATTTTGGGTTCTTTTTTTCAGGATCTGCCGAAGTGTGAACATTTGATCAGTTGTGGAATTTCCTGAAATAAAAGGGTCGATCAGGTTGTTGGTAAACGGTTTAATGCGTTCACTTATTACGGCAGATGGGGTCTTATAGGCAATGTTGAATAGACTGTTTCCTCTGTAGTTGGCGCAGCTCACAGCTTCTCCTTTTTTGTGGATGACAACTGTCATAAATATCGCATGTTTTTCTTATCATGATTCGTATTTCCTAAATCACAATTAATTCATGTTTTGGTGTACCGCCCGGGATGTTCTGCGCCAGTGTTCGTACGTTCTACTTGCATATCTATTCGTAAGGCATTGCCCGTGTTCATTCCGGGTCTGGTTTTTATTTGAGGGTATTCGTTATCCGAGGCTGATATAACCCCCTCCTTTTTGTAAGGAATTTTTCGGACGAAACAACCCGAAATAACAAAATAACATAAAGAGCCAATTCCAATCTATTAGATACCTCTAGGACACGGTGCCATCATTATCCATTACGGAATTGAGCGCTGCTGGTGGCCTTTCGGCTCATCCGCTACCACCTCTTTTCAAGAAGCCTGACTAACCTTTGATATTACTAAATGGCCTGTTGTTCGAATATCGCGAAGCAGCTTATGTAAGTTGTTCACGTTGTCCATCCAAACTGGGATTGTAGACGCCACCGTTGACTTGATCTTGGGAATTCTTCCCTCTGTGAGTATGTGAGAATGTACGCTGAAATTACGTGTCTTATAGGTCCCTAAAATGCAAAAGGTCTAAGGGTAATTTTTCTAAGCTGTTCTGAACTTTTGCCGTTAAAGTACATGTACTGTAACGGCAGAACAGATCTCCTAGAAGTTTTCGCTGAGTAAAAGATTGGGGTCTTTCGAGAAAGGGACGAATCGTCTATATGTTGAATGTATTTTTCGGGGCCGAACTCCAAACATAAGAACAGAATTCAAGACCTAGTAATATAATAAAATAGAAGAAGAACTGGTCTGTTGTAAAATATCTCCTATCTGCTGATTTGGGAATAGAGGTTACATGTTGTTGCCATGATACATCTGATCCAATTGTGATGTACGATTGGCGGAAAAATCTTTCACATTGGATCCTAGTGTTATGGTTGATTTATACGCGTTTTTTAAAGTACGGAGGTGTCTTGTGATTTCTGTGATTCGAAAATAAATGTTACTTCAGTATTTCCCAATTTTTGTCGCATGTTGGATATCCGTATTCAAAGCTTAGCTGCAACAGATATAAGATATTCGATGCCAGCTGCTTGCATTGGACTGACCCTTTATTGTTACGGAGATCGCCATGTCCACACAAGGGGATATCCAGGTGAGTATACTGCTGACTATGGTGACATTTCATTGCGCAGCAGTTAGGCTAAGTCTGATGCCTGGCTTGATTTTGTGTAAAGGCGCTTATTAGTGCAATGGCCTGCGACGGTATCAGTGACAAATGGTTGTGGGTTAGCTAGGCCCTGGTTAGTACCCAGCCTGTTGTGCTTAAAATTTGTATTTTGTTGGCTTCTTAGTGCATTGTACTACTAAGGCAGGGTTCAAATTACGAAAGAAAAAACACATACATATCTACAATTTTTTCACTGCTCGACCTTTTGCAAAGGTGTGACAAACATCCAAGAGTATAACACGTTCACGAGAAGCTTTTCAAATTTCGGTTTATTCGTTGAGTTGAAAGTCCTCTTCTTTGTGGCAGAACTATTAACATCACACACACAAATAAATGGAACAGCTAGGTTTGAGGCCCTGTATGGGCCGTTAATGACAAATATTTATTTCATATTTACTTATTAGAACTCAACCTTCGAATGGTTTTGCTCACTATATCAAGAACCGTAAAATACTCCCATTGTATTTCTTGAATGGCGGTAATGTCTTTTTGTAACACCACAAGGCTCTGATAGTTGTTCCCCTGCACCGTTTTGTGTTGAGTACTCTCACATTCCATATGCAGAGCCCATCTCGTCGTTAATCATGAACCGCAGCATTGTTGCTAGATTGCAAATTATGGCCTCCGCTGGTTGATCACCGTCTCCACCTTTCCTGTTGGGTGTTCTAACATTGCAAAAACAGATTGTATAACTTTGTCCTATTGCACAAGGATCGCCAAAATTAAAGTCTATCCTACACATGGTTTTGGTAGCTTCTGAATAGCTTTGATTGAGCCAAAAAATAATTCTGAACATGAAGGACCAAAAAAACATAAATTTTTAGAAGTAAGAAATTTAAGACCAAACTAAGGGATCCAACTGCGTTAAAAGTAAACAATCGTGTGATAATGTTTTCACGATTCAATGCTTTAGGTTAGAATGAGACAGGCTTCCTGGTGCGTTGGTTAGATCGATGAACTTCCGCGCAGAAGGTCAGGTTCACTTCCTATTCGTAGCTACGCCAAATTGCATTTCATTGACCCTATTCTCGCAATGATTTTACAATTTATCCGACATATTTTTATACAATCTTGACAATGGTCATTAAAAAATGGCATGAGGCTTGCGCACTCTATTGATAGCAACTTAATTTCATATAACATACAGTAGAGCACAACAAAGTAGTAAAAGAATTATTCTGTCGACGACATTGTTTTAAAAAATCGTTTGACTAAGATCGTTTCTAAAATTAGGCGCAATTGCGGCCCTAAATAGACAAGTTACTAGATTACTGTCACATTTATTTTTAACATTTCTTGTTTGCTCATTAAGACTAAGATTGTTCAATAATATTTACAATCTATTCGGTTCGACATAAAAGCATCTTGACGCAACATTTTAAATCCTCTTCTGCCGACGACAAAAAAAACCGTTCCCAAAATCGATCGATTTCGGTTTATTATTTATACAAGTGTCACCCAGATACACCGAAAAATTTAATTTCCTACTTTTCAGAACAAAACGTCTGTATTCGCATAGCAAATTGCAGCTCGGTGATTTTTCTACTCACCGCAAGTATCTTTTTACCATCGTACCTGAGAACATTACATTACAGCACGTGCCCGGCAGTGAAAAAAAAATAAAAAATTTAATAATTTAATTGTGAATTGGATTCAATCAAGACCGCGTCGTGGAGTGTCGATGATCCGCATGTGCTAAATCAATAGTTTTCTCGAAGTGAATTAGTTTTACAAAACAATAATTTTCAGAGTGCTTACCAAAAATGTAAATAATGCCGAAATGTTCGCAGAAAAAAAATTAAATAAACAAATAAAAACACGTTCGAGGTTTTTCCATCATCTCAAGCTCAATTATATACTCCGAAGTTGGTCCCTTATTAACGCGAATTGCGAAACAGGTAGCGTTAATTTGTTTCTTACTTTTTTTTCGCGTTCTCGGAGGATGCTAATTTGCGATTGATTGGTCAAATATTTATCCCAATCATCGAACTAGGGGTAGTGTAGCCGAGCCCACGAGTATAAAGTATCTATGTGTGTGTGTAACTTGACAAAATGTTGTTTTTGTTTTTCAATTTAATTTGTGGGTCATTATCGATACCATCGAGAGCAGAGAATGGGAATTGACATACGATATCAGATTAGTTGTGTTTTGTTGGACAGATCGATTCGGGAGTTTAATGTGAACATCACCTTAAAGTGGTGAGGATAGTGATAGATGCTGATTTAACCAACAAAAACATTATATAGTGACTAAAATTGGATCAGAAAAAGGATATTATCCAATCGGATATCAAAGTTTTATTTGGATAAGTTTTGAGATCTTAGTTTTTGTGAGGGTGAGTTATTTATTATATAAAATATACTTTGTTCATCTTATCTTAATTTTTCATCAAATGGTTTTATGTTTAAAATAATGCGCAACATTTCGGTGGTAAACAAGGGTACAATTTTTAAAATTCGGACGATAAAGTGTTCAAAAATGAAAATGTCAAACAAAATGAGTGAACAAATTTAGTTTCTCAAAAAATCTTATAGTGAATTTAGTGATTAGCATAATTAGCATAAAAAAGGGGGATGAAATGTCAAAAAAATTTCCATTGGACTATGTCTCGAAAAAAATTTCCTCCGACAATAAATCCATGGACGAAATCTCTAACAAAAAAAATCTTTTTTACCAAAATCTTCAAATCCCTTGCATCTATTTTAATGTACATCATGTAATATAAACATGAAGTTTTTCTTTGTACAGTAATAACTGTATGAGGTTAAAAATACTTGGTTTTTAATCTTAGAATTATTTTTGTGAATTCTCTCTTAAAGCCTGAAAAATTAAAATGTATTCTGTTCTGTTCGTATCCTTGTAAGAAGCCTTTTTTTGTTTTTCTTTTTAAACTTTTTCTAAGAAAGAGAAAGATATTGTTGTCGTACCTTAGTCTTTGTAAGTTTGAAGTTTGTAAGTTTGCGTCATTTTTCAGCAATATTTCAGTTAGGACGCGCAAACACATTTTTTCAAAAAAGGTGAACGAGGAGACATTTCTAATTATAGACCTATTTCAAAACTCTCTTACATTCCTAAGTTATTTGAACATATTATTTGTGATAAATTGGTATTCCTGTGTCGAAACATTATCTGTAAAGAGCAGCATAGCTTTGTAAAAAATCGATCCACTGTCACAAATCTCTTAACTTTTATGCGTCATTGTTCCAATAGGTTGGAAAATAAAAAAGAGGTCGATTGTATATACACTGAATTTTCCAAAGCTTTTGACCAGTTATCACATAACATCATAATTTTTAAACTTAAGGCTTATGGTTTCCCTCCAGGTTTCATAAATTGGGTTCAATCATATCTCTCACTAAGAACTTATCAGGTAAAATTTAGAGGCTCTAAATCCAACCCTTTTGTTGCCCAATCTGGAGTACCCCAAGGTAGTCATTTAGGCCCTATCTTATTTATTCTTGCTATTAACGATGCAAAAGCTTGTATTCGAGAGAGCAAAATACTGATATATGCTGATGACATGAAAATTTTCAATTGTGTAGGAGATCTAAGCGATTCGCTTTCACTTCAAACTGATTTAAATAGCTTTACAACATGGTGTTTTAAAAACGGTTTGAATCTGAACCCCACTAAGTGCCAGCATATGTCATTTTCACGAAAACTTATTCCGTCCAATTTTAGTTATACTCTGTCGGGGCACACTCTCTGTCGTATAGACAGTTTTAAAGGTCTTGGTGTTTATTTTGATCCTAAATTTGAGTTTAATAAACACATAAACGTTATTGTGAATAAATCCAACTCTATGTTGGGATTTATAAAAAGGTGGTCAAAAGAGTTCAATGATCCTTATGTCACCCTTTCGTTATATAATTGTCTAGTACGCCCTCACCTGGGGTATGCCTCACAGGTGTGGACACCCTTCTATGTCGTTCATTCAAATAGAATTTAGGCAGTCCAACGTAAATTTATAAGATTTGCTTTGAGAGGACTTCCATGGGATTATGTACAAAATTTGCCTCCGTATAGGTGTCGAATTAAACTGCTGCAGTTGTTGCCTTTGTCTCAACGTAGACTTAAAAATGACATGGTCTTCTTACACCAAATATTATCAGGACAAATAGATGCTCCTGATCTTTTAAGTGCTATTGGTCTTAATACCCGTGGAGGTTCCTATAACCTTCGTAGACTAAATATTTTACATATACCTAATCATAAATACAACTATGGTATGCATGAGGCTATAAGTCGCATGAGTAGAGTTTACAATAAAAATAGCGATGTAGTTGAACTGCATGTTAGTAAAAGTAGTTTAAAAAACACTTTGCGTAATTGTATTCTAGAGTCGTAATAAGTGTATGTTTATTTTTATTTTTTTTGTTTTGTTAATAATACAAAAATAAAGTTTAATTTCATCGTTTATTGATTTTGTTAGTGACGTCAAACTAACTTCAGTGTTTTGTTTTGTCCCACTTACAAATGCACTAAATGATGAGCCTGTGGATGCATTTTATATGCTGTGGCAAATCTCTGCTCGTAGATGCGCTTGTATTAAGCTCGCTACGACACAGATCTGAGAGTTTAAAAAAAAAAAGAACAAAGTGGAATGGTGATTTTATACAAAAATTAATAGTTAAATATGAAAGTTTTCTTGAATTATGGGATGTTTCGCCAGCGGATTACTATGTTACATTTTGTGATTTCGGTTTACCAGGGCTAATAAAGCTTCAAAGTCATTCTTGGACACTGAAAAAATTAAAACAAAACTGTTGAATTTAGGTTGCCGGTGTTAATGCTTTTTGTGGTGGGGCTTATTTCCATTTAGAATCCTCACATTCCTGTAAAAAAAAAAGATTAAAGAAGTCACATGGCAGTACAACGTCTTGTCTAAATCCTTTTCTGGTATCGAATATGTCGGTGAGGTCATTTCATACCCTGATGGAGCAGCGAAAATTCTCTATCTTTATTCTGCACACATGGACGAGTTTGGGTGGTATACCAAAACTAGACAATACTAGATGATTTCGTAAACGGCTTTGAAATCGATGAAAAGGTGGTGGGTCTCGATAAGACTTCTTAGGTTTTTTTTTCAGGATCTGCCGATGTTTGAATATTTGATCGGTTGTGTACATTTCTGGCCTAAAACCACATTGATAAGGGCCAATTAGGCTGCTGGTAAACGAATTCAGGCGTTCACATATTACGGCAGATAGGATCTTGTAGGCGATGCTGGGGAGGCTTATGCTTATGCCCCTTTTTTGTCGATCGAAATAACATCGTTATGGGTTAATATTTGTGAATGTAGAGCCAACGGATCCTGTCCGGAGTATGATGTAAAAGTTTTACTCGGGGATTTCAATGCTAAAGTCAGAAAGGAAAACATATTTTGGGGTTTAGTTAGTAAGCACAGAATCCACGAAACGACAACAGACAACGGATACTGACTAATCGATTTTGCAGCAGCTCGTAATATGGTGATAAGTCGAAGAGTCGTGCGATCATAACAACATCCGGAGGTTTTATAAAAAAGTCAAGCAACTGGCTGGAACGCAGGCTCTTCGAGACAGCGAAGGAAACCTAGTCACCGAAGCGCAGGGAATAGTAGATGTGTTTCAGCAGCATTTCCAACAGCTGCTAAAAGGGCATCATGTAGATAGAGTGATAGGGCAAGAAGAGAACCCACGTCTAGTCAATGAAGAACTAGTATAGAAGAAGTTGGCCTAGCTATTAAAAAGCTTAAGAACAACAAGGCCGCAGGTTCTGTTTTGGTAGGGAGCTTTTGGTAGGGAGCGTGCACCAAATCATCAACCAAGTATGGGTGGAAGAAAAGATGCCCGATGACTGGACTATCAGCTCCATATGTCCCATCTACAAAAAAGGCGATCCTATGTCTTGCAAGAATTATCGAGGCATATACCTGCTTAATGTCGCATACAAGATCTTATCGAACACTGTGTGAATGTCTAAAACCGTGTTGATTAGTGTGTTTCAGACACTAACCAACACATACCAGTGTGGCTTCCGGCCTGGCAGATCGACTATAGACCAAATTTTCACACTGATGCAAATCCTGGAAATGACCAACGAATTTCAAGTCGAAAGTCATCACCTATTCATCGACTTCAAAGCCGCGTATGATAGCATACATCATCATGTGCTCTATATAGCGATGGCCGAATTCGGAATCCTTTCAAAACTGATTTAGCGAAGTCGTGTGACGCTGAAAAACACGCGCTGCAACGTGCAGTTTGGAAGTAGCTCCATCGGACTATTCCAAACAGGCACTGGAGGAGACCCGCTATCATGCAACTTCTTCAATCTCATACTGGAGCGGATAGTGCACAGGGAAGGTGGAAGGCACTATCTTCAACAGGTCCTTCCAGCTGCTGGGCTATGCGGACGATATTGACATCATCGCTCGCTCCCAGCGTGCCATGATAAAAGCGTTAACGGAGATTGAACAACAGGCGAAATCCGTTGGCCTTGAAGTAAATGAGGACAAGACTAAGTACATGATATCAACAAACAAACAAGCATCTGTCCACCGCCTAGCACAAAGCGTTACTATTGATAGTAGCAATTTCGAGGTAGTTAAGGGGTTCACCTACCTCGGAGTCAACATAAACTCCACGAATGACACCCTAGTGACGAATTACGCTAGGAAACCCTTGCTACTTCGGTTTGGCGAAACAACTGGGTTCAAAAATTGTAACTCGAAGGACGAAATGTTCGCTCTACAAAACCCTTATCCTGCTATTTCTGCTTTATGGTGCCGAGTGCTGGACGATAAGAAAGAAGAGAGAGCTGATACTGGGCTCCTTCGAAAGAAAAATACTTCGGCGGATTTTTGGTCCTGTGCACGGGGAGGGCGAATGGTGGAGATGATACAACCGCGAACTCTATGAGCTGTACCAAGATGTGGATGTAGTCGAAAAAGCCAAAACAGGTCGACTACATTCGCTCGGCCACATCGAGCGAATGGACAATAATGCTCCAGCTAAGAGGATCTTCAAATCCCAGCCCCGAGGTTCGAGGAGGCAAGGAAGACCGAACCTTCCTTTCAAAGACCAAGCCATCGCGGATGCCAGAGCGCTTGGTCTAGCCAGCTGCAAGCAGCGAGCCAGGGATCGTAGAGGATGGAAGGCTACAGTGTCTCAGGCAGAGAGTCTTCACGGGTCGGTAGCCCGATAAATAAGTAAGTAAGTATGTTGATAAAATATCTTTGTTTTATTGTCAAAGAACATATATTTAAAAAAAATCAAGTATTAGAAACACGTTTCGAAAAATCTTCTGTCGAAAACCCCGGTGCTTGACCCCGGCGTCACCATTGATCAAAGTCGTGACGCAAAATCGACTTTGATCAATGGTGACGCCGGGGTCAATGGCGGGTTATGTTATCGGAGGCAGTTGAGAACAATAAAAAAGCACGTTATGACAGCTCCTAAAAGTGTAATTTGTGTTTCAATTTCTTTTTAAAAATTCCAATAACTTTATTAAAATTAGAGAATTAGGGATTTGTGATTGTCAGGCTAAATCCAAGGTGTTAGATTTTTTGAAAATGCCGCAATTCGTTTGTTTCGTCAAGAAATAGGTGCCTTGAGTACATTTGTCTTTTCTTTTGTTTTTACCGTTATCACCATATTTTTAAATATTTATTTTTATTTTATCAACCCCATGCAATATTTAAATCCATGACTTATTATGATAGTCTGCGATTTTGAAATATTTTTTTTTAAATATGAGACTTCTTCTTTGATTTTTTTCTAAAATGTAGGATTGCGATCTTTTGTGGCATACACTTCAACCACATTTAAGAAACGTTTTTTTACAATAGAGTTTCATCTTGAGTTGTAAAAAATTAATTGCGTAGACTGAAATCGATTTTCGATCGCAAAACGTTACCAATTGGCACATTGCAATTAACATATTGAAACCATTCCCTCCTGATCAAACAAATGGACAAGATCTTGAAAAATAAAATTAATGATGGACGCCACTGTGTGTTTTTATTAAAAATGAAGATTTTGATCTTTGTTTTGCCAGAAACATTGAAAGACTTTTTTAACTTCCTCTTACAAAGAGAAAGATATTGTTTTCGTGAAAATTTTCGACCTCGAGATTTTGATTGATTCTCCCCAGCCTAAACGGCTTGACCGATTTTCTTCAAACTTCGTATCCAAGCTTGTTTTGGTCATAATTCTAGGCCATTTTTTTTGTTTGCTTTTAGCCATGTTAAAACTGGTACCTGCCATATAAAAATTACACATAACCTCAATTTTCTCGAAAACGGCTCTAACGATTTTGATTAAACTTTATATATACTATAACCATATTAGTTCTAACAAAACTGCATACCCAGTTTTTTTCGAGAAAATCCATATAACGGATTTTGTCATTTAGGCCATATAAAGAAAATTGTTAATTTCTCGCAAACTATTATGTCAAATTGAATGAAATTTAATATATATACTACAATTACAGTTTGAAGCAATTCTACATAATTAGTTTTAGCCCAACTATCACTAAACGGAATTTTCAGTTTTGGCCAATAACAGAAAATCATTATTATTCACATTGACATCGATTCCTTCAAAATCGGAGTAAACATTCGTATAAATATATTTCGATATTATTTCTATCATTTTAGCATCAATAATCAAAATGCTTATGATATGATCTAACGCCCAACTTGCTGTGAAAGAGAAAGTTGCGTACGACCCAGTCGTGCACCCACCACTCGTTTAAAGCTATTTTCCATTTAATAAATTTATTAGATAATATTTTTTTTTATTTTCCACAATATTTGTTCTTATACACCTTACAAACTTTTACCGTATCAACAAAGCGCTTTGTTAAAAAATGCTTCCACATTCTAAAAATCATTGTTATAATATTGCACTGCTATCGAGTATTGTATTTATCGTTTGTTTTTATTTTGAAAACTTTTATTTATTTGCGCAGAATTTCGAAGTGAAGTGTGTTTATAGAAATAAATTAACATTTCCGTGGGAAATTATTTCAACAATGCGCTAGTAAACAACAACGAAAATATCATTCAAAAATGTCTATTAAACGCAATTGATAATTGCCTAACCTTAAGAAAAAATAATGTGGATTTTTTTATTGCATCTAATAAAACTGGAGCCTTAATTGGTAAACAAGATGCTAGTAGATTTCTTAAAAGTTTACATGTGGATTAGTTATGCCTATAGATAATGAGGAAGGTGTTTTTTATAAGTAATCAGCGGATGTTTATAGACTGGGCCTCAACCAACATGCCTCTCCAATTAGCCCGGTCCTTAGCTAACTGCCTCCAGTTGCGCACTCCAAGTTGGTTAGGTCGGTTTCTACTTGTGCGCGCCACTTGAGGGGAGGTCTTCCTCTACGTCTGGCTGGCAATCGAAGACTCTGCGAGCCGGAATATTGGTGTCCATTCTTTCTACATGTCCTAGCCATCGTAGAGCAATACTGGGATGATCAGGGTCTTACATAGGATCTCCTTAGTAGTTCGAGTGAGGGCTTTACTACTAAATTGCCTTCTTAGTCCGAAGAAACCGCGATTGGCAAGAGTAATTTTTCGTTTGATTTCTGACGAGATGTTGTTGTCAGAGTTAATAGCGGAGCCGAGGTAGGTAAAGTCCCTTACTACCTCAAAGTTATATCTGCCAATGGTGACGTTCTATCCAATTCGTCGATGTTGTGTGTCCTTTCGTGTTGACAGCATATAACGGGTCCGCCATCTAACGTTTTTTTTTAACTAGTGCTTATTTCGTGAATGTTAAGACTTAGCAAATGTCTGATTTGACAGATAATTAGCTTTATTTTTCCGCTGAACGAATATGGTTGTGTATATGCTTGAACAACGCTGGAAAATATTGCGACATTACTTTGAAAATCATGGTAATGTTGCAGAATGTGTGCGAAAATTGCGTACGGATTTTGGAAGAAGAGAAACACCGTCAGCTCCGTATGTTCGTTATCTTGTGAAAACAGTGAAAGTAACTGGCATCCTCATCGATAAACCAAAGCGTGAAAAGCCAAAAAAACAGTGCGTACACCCGAGAATATTGCTGCTGTGGCAGAAAGTGTGCGTGAAGCGCCATCAACATCAATTCACCGTCGTTCTCAACAATTGAACATTTCGGAGACATCATTGAGACGAATTTTGCATAAAGACCTCGGTATGATGCCATACAAAGTCCAATTGGTTCAGGAGTTGAAGCCAACTGACCATCCAATGCGTTTTCGCTTCGCTAAGTGGGCCTGCGATCGACTTAGAGAAGATGTCGATTTTGCCAAAAAAATCATCTTTTCAGATGAAGCTCATTTTGATCTTAGCGGGTATGTAAACAAGTAAAATTGTCGCATTTGGGGCACAGAAAACCCACACGCATACATTGAAAAGCCGATACACCCAAAACGAGTCATTTTCTTCGAAAATGAGCAAGGAGTGGCCGTTGCAGTCAATGGCGATCGTTATCGGGCCATGTTGAACGAATTTTTGTTCACAAAAATTGAAGAGGGGGATATTGGCATAATTTGGTTTCAACAGGACGGCGCTACGTGCCACACAGCCGAAGCTACACTCGATGTTTTGCGCCCTGTTTTTGAAGATCGCATTATCAACCGCAGAGCTGATGTCGTTTGGCCACCTCGGAGCTGCGATTTGACACCGTTGGACTATTATTTATGGGGTGCCGTAAAAGATAAGTATTACGTCGACAAGCCGGAGACAATTGATTCTTTAAAGGACTATATTTGTGAAGCCATTGGTAAAATACAGCTAAACACAATTGATAATGTGCTTAAAAATTGGACCGATCGTGTAGGCTACTGCATGGCCAGCCGAGGCAGCCATTTGAATAAAATGATTTTTCATTATTAACCGGAAGGATTGTACTTTCAAATAAAAAAATAAATTTGAGAAAATATTCAGTAGTTTTTTTTTTATAGTATTTTCAAAAAAAAAAAGTTATTTGGCGGACCCTTTACTTTGTCTTACCCTCATTTACTGCTTAACCCATTTTTGCCGCTTCCTTCTCTATACTAGCAAACGTGGCTATGACATCACGTTGAGTCCTTCCAATGATGTCAATATCCTGGGCGTATGCTAGTAGTTGCACCGATTTTTGGAAAATTGTGCCTCTGGTGTTGGCTCGGGAGTTTTGCACAATCCTCTCAAGAATCAAATTAAAAAATTCAAGAAGTCACATGACAGTGCAGCGCATTGCCTTAATCATTTCTTGGTATCGAAGTGTCGGTAAGGTCGTTTCCGACCCTGATGGAGCATCAGGAATTCTCCATCGTCATCCTACACAGACGGACGAGTTGGGCGATATAGACATGGTTCTGTATAATTCGTCTCTATAAATGCTGTCGTATGGGGCTTTGAAATCGATGAAAAGGTGGTGGATACCGATTTGGACTTCTTGTTTTTTTTCAGGGTCTACAGAAGTGTGGAGATTTGATCAGTTGTGGACTTTCCTGGCTTTAAACCGCAGTAACAAGGGCCAATCAGGTTGTTAGAGAATGTTTTCAGGGGAACACATATCATGTAGAGGAGACTTATGATGACTCTGTAGTTGGCGCAGTTCAGGCGGTCTCCCTTTTGTGGATCGAGCAATTGATGTCGAAGTTCCATTTTGGCATACCTTCATCCGAACACATTTGGCTTATAAGTTGGTGAATGTTACTTAGCAAGTCATCTCTACCGGGTTTATAAAGCTCGGCGAGAAGGACGTCATTTCCAGCAGATTTGTTAAGCTTTTGTTTGGATATTGCTGTCCTCACTTCACTTAGGTCGGGTGGTTGGTAGTTTTCGCTGTCGTCGCCAATATTGAATGGCTCGTTCTGCCTGACACCGGAAGATCGTTAGTCATCGCCGTTTAACAGTCTGCAGAAGTGGTTCTTCCATATTCTCAGTAATAACTGTGACTTAACTACGATTTTTCCCTATTCATCAAGACAGGATTCTCATTTTGGACGTTTTACACTTTTAGTAAGCTAAGAACATCATTCCAGGAGTTGAATCTGTCTATATCTTCGATGGCGCGCATTTCTTACTCATTTTTCTTCTGAAAATCCGGAGATCTTTCCTCTTTCAGCTCAATAGCAGCTCGAATAATTACATGCAACTTTGTCGTGTAGACCTCAATAATGACTGCGAAAATTCTAAGGAAGTCTTCTTCAAACCAAGGGTTTCTTACTGGTCGGTGGGAAAAACCTAACAACAACTCCGATCAACAAGCGCAAATCCGCCTTATATAAGTGAACATACACTGTGTTTTTTTTGGAATACACACAAGGTATGAAGATCATTCAATATCATTACTAGGTCTACAAGATGTATTGTCCTAGCTTGTTAAGATTTTCCTTATTGTAACCGAGAGATACACGTTCTGGAAAGGTCTGGGCAGTCTCAAACTTCTAAGATCACTGCCTAAAGCTTCGCATATAAGGAAAATACTCCTTTTAGGTCTTTTAATGTTATTGAATGATCATCAAAGCTTGTATACATATGTTCCCAAAAACCGCAGTGTTTGTTCACTGATATGTAGTAGATACTTCCTCCGTGGGTGGTCACCGAACTAACTTCTGGGAGTCACTATTTGTTGTGTTCGTTATAGCTATTCGCAGAACATTCTTTGAACAAAATGTTCATGGATTTTGGCTGGAATTGAAAGCGCAACCTTCCACTAAGCAGGCGAACATATTACCACTACACCGCGGTCATCCACTAAGGCGAATTTACGCAAATAACCATTTGTTCATGATAGAAGTCCCTCGCATCACCAGAAGTTGTCTGACATCACAATATCAATCCAATAAACCATATCCAACATATTTTTCAAACACTCATGAACCAAAACCGGGGCTTGATATGGTTGGGAGTCTTTTAACCTGTATACAGATCTGCAAATATAGAGAGTGTTGCCTTCAGGAAGGTGTTTTTCATATAACGACATTTTTAAAACGAGAAGCTAGATATCGTTATACACATTGCGGTACTTTATAAAGGACAGATTGGGGGAGAGAGGCTGCAATTTGAAGATGAAAATTGGTACGTGTGGTCTGATTCGGTTGGGCTGACTTATTCAGATTTGATGTATGAGTTGTATAACGTTACTTTTGGCTAAGATTGCTTTTGAATGTTTGACGGTTTAATCGATATTTCGAAGTCTTCCCGAAAGGTGGAGCATTGGATTTTTCGAAAAGAGAATATCTTCACACTGGAGATCTTGCAAGAGGGACTAATGGCGATATTTGTGTGATTGTGTTTTTGAGGTAATTTCTTTTGCGACGTTGTTAATTCGATTTAATGAAACGAAAAAGTGTAACGAAAAAGAGATAAAAAAAAAATATCGGTTGTCGTCTGATTACCGAAACCAAGCAGTGTCGGTTGCGGTTAGTACTTAGATATGGGATCGCTTGGGAACACCACGTGTTGTTGGTTATTGTAAGCGAATGAGATAAGTTCAACTTTCATAAAACCGGTTTTGTAGGCGAGGGAACTGAGTTTAGGGGTAAGAAAAAGTTGAAATTCTTCAACCGAGTTTGTGTGGTAAAACAAGGTTGAAAACTAATCAAAACACATTTTCACCAATTAAGTCAATTAATTCGCAATATTGGGCAGTTCAACTCATATCGAATGAAATAAATACACTATGGAGGAGTAAACAGAGAGAGAGAGAGAGAGAGTGAGAGAGAGAGAGAGAGAGAGAGAGAGAAATTAAGCAGAATACAAGGGTCGAATTGCCACATCAGTTTTCGAGTGAGTGAATGATGGTGTACCTACATTGGGATGATCACATACGAATGGTCACGTATCGAATGCCCATTTAAAATTGTACCAATTGTACTAGCAAGTAACTGATGTTTGATGGCTGACAATGTCAAATTATTGTTTTCTGTGAATATTATTAAAATAAATTGGTGTTCTTACAAATTCTTAAATTTTAAATGGAGTATGCGAAAATATACTCCACCACTGATTACAGAATACCAAAAATCCGATACTGATGTGGTAATTCGACCCCAGATTCACTTCTACCGCGTGTGACCTCACACTCGATATATTTTTTTTGTAAAAGATGTTTTTTTAGAGCTATAGAACTTCGAATTGCAATAAAACACAAGAAAATCGTTTTAATGTCCATCAATTTGACTTTATTGGAAGGATAATTTTATGTCATTAATGTTAAAGTCATCCCTATAGAGGTATCCGTCGGAGCGGACAATTTTCCGCAACACATACTTTGTCGGAGGTTTAAATTTCATTCGAGGTATGTGTCATCGGAAGAAAATACTACAAAAATGCGACGGCTTCACTTCACTACAATTCGTAAATAAATTCGGATGAAATCGGAAAAAGAATGGCACTTAGCTGTCGAAAATTGCACGAAAAATGCACTTCAACGCAACGCGTTACAAAATGTCGGAGAAATATTCCGAACAGCTTTTCGGAAGAATACCTCGAAGCAAGAATCTTAAGAATCGTACAAAATTGGAGAATTTTCCGCTCCGACGGATACCTCGATAGGGCTGAATATGATTTCAGCGCCGCGGCCGGTTCGAATAAAGCCAAGTCTAGAGGTTCAATTTTCAACCACTTTTTCGAGCATTTGGGACCGTATGTCGGTAATAACGCCACGAATGTTGGCTTCCAAGTCCCCTTACGTTTCTGGCGTTTACGAGCGACTTCACATATCCCCAAAAAAATAATCCAAATCACACGATCTTGGTGGCCAATTGACAGGTCCATTCCGCGAAATTATGCGCTCATCGAATGTTTCCTTCAAAAAATCGATTATGACGTGCGCTGTGTGGCATGCAGCGCCGTCTTATTGGAACCACATCTCATCCACATTCATACCATCCAATTCGCGAACAAAATAGTCGGTTATCATGGCTCTATACCGGTCTCCATTAACGGTAACTGACTCTCCAGCATCATTTCGGAAGAAGTATGGCCCAATGACTCCACCAGCCCATAGAGCACACCAAACAGTCAGTTTTTGTGGATGTAATGGCGTCTCATGTGGATTCTCTTCACTCCTAATGCCGCAATTTTGCTTGTTGACGTAGCCATTCAACCAAAAATGAGCCTCATCACTGAACAAAATTTTTCAATGAAAATCAGCATCGAGATCAATCTTATTTTCGGATCATACACCAAAATCACGACGCATTGCATGGTCTCGCTGCTTTAATTCTTGCACAAACTGGATCTTGTAAGGTCGTAAACCAAGATCTTTGCGCAAGTTAATGGACAAAGCTCCAATTGTTGTGCGCGGTGGCGAATCGATTCATTCGGGTCTCCTTTAACACTTTGCTCTTCAGAGGCTATTGTTTCTTCGTTGCACACTGTTCAACGTCTCTGCGGATGCGTATTATCACATAGAGTAAACGTAGTGTGAAAACGATCCATGGTTAACCGAATTAATTGCTCTGATTGACGATTATGCCGACCATAAAATGGACGGGGCTTGCTGTAAACTTCGCGAACTGAACCATTATTTTCGAAATAAATTTGCACGACTTGCAAGCGTTGTTCATTTGTCAAACTGTTCATGATGAAATGGCAAACCAAACATAAATGACATTAGAATTTCCCAATTTGACCACAAAATGTCAGTTTTATCTCTATTAAAAAACCAACCTCTAAAAACACCCTTTATGATCTGCACTGCACCGGTTTATCATCCTCTTGCGAAACCTGTGAACTTCAGTCTTGTCAACAAATTATGACACAGATTGTGTCATAATTTTTAAATGTTAAACCATGATGTTAAAATTTGTATTCTCTAAGACCACCGCTTATTTGCGGGGCCTTGCAGTGATATTTTTCGCTCGTTGCTAAACAAAATATTGACTTGTATAAAAATTAACAATAAAAATGTACAACTAGTTGTCTAATAAGGCCTTGCTGTTCCAATTTAAGAAAATAAATTTCATACCAAACATCCTAACACTTCTCTATTCGAAAATTTAAAATTTCTCGTTGATCGCTTTGTAACCAAAGCCTCGATAAATAGCCTTCAGCTTTATTGTCACCTAAAATTAAGGAGCCTTTCAGCTACCTTCCTTGACAATGCAGGTCACTCTCTTCAAACTTAATGCGCCGAAACAATTGCTTTGAAAATCCCAACAATTTCCTTATTTCGCAACACACTTCAGGCAAAATTTGAAAATTAAAAATCTTTTCGTCAAATTCTACTTATTTGAGGAAATAACAAAAAGCTAGAAAAATTCCCACACCACCTGGCCGCAAATAGTTTGCCAATACAAATTTTACACCACAAAACCTATTCTTGAATACACCAACAACAAAGCAACAACATGCACTGAGAACCAAACTCTGCACAGATACATAACATAATTATAATTAAATCTCAGATACGCACTACAAGTGCACTAGATACCAACCTAAAGCAGGCTCACTTGTTGTTGTCTCTCCCACTTGGTGTGGCAGCCAGCATGTTCAAGTTCACGGTCAGGCAAATAACTTACCGTCTCGGCCGTTGTATGGCACTCTTGCTGTCTTTGTCACTCCCTCACACTATACAACTCACCTCTTCGACAAGGAAACGAGCGAAAAATGATTAGCGACCAACTTTTACGATCTATTTTTGAGAAAGAACAATTTTGGGAAGATAACTTTTCTAAGGTGCTTAGCTAAATACTACCCGTACACATGTATATTCTATTTTGCTTGTCGCTGCCAAGATACATTTGCAATCGAATGTTTTTGTTTGTGGTTTCCTTTTGGTTTGGCTGTCTTCAAAAAGTGCATGCGACTTAAACCAGACACCCCAAGAGTACATCCGCATCCGTATACACATTGACAATAAACAATAAAGATGCTTTCACTTTTTTTTTCACCCAAAATTGTGTGTTGTATCGCAATAAGTTAAATACCGCGACACTACACAACTACAACCAACTTAATGTAGCGCATCTCATGTTAAACTTGAATTTGAATTTGCTAACAGTTGGCAATGGTTCTGGGATTTCTTTTTGATCGGGGACCGATGCAAAAAAAAATGCAGCCAAAAAAAAAATAAATTATCCCAAGTAGACTTCCCTTTTAGTTATCGTGCAGACGACGAAACGGTAGATAGAGTCGATTTAAGAATTGCAATAAAAAATATATGTTTCGCAAAAAATCAGTTTAACTACAAAAAAAATTTAATTTATCGGGAATAAGCAAAACGCGGATACGAAGTTCATTCGGTGTGACAGTTAAATGAGATTATCAAGCGAACGGTGGAATTTATTGCGATCTTATATAACAGAATTAAATGACAATGTCTGACAGTGCTAAAGAAGAAGATGAGGATGCGACAAAAAGGATTACCACCGTCGATGAGAAGCCACCGCAGACGATGGAGATAAAGATCGTTCTATTGAAAGTTGAGGTGAAGAGTGAGTGGATTGGGGTTGTCGTTTTTTTTTGACGATCGTTTTGATTTTTTCCTGAATTGGTTACGTATACGCCCCCATAAAATGATTTGTTGTTCGATTTAAGTTGAATGTCAATGTTGCGGCACTGACAGCGATGGTGTTTTAATTATTAACTCGTAGATTGGCCAATCGTCTGACACGTGCTGGTTCCAAGTGAAGTATATTATTACGTGTTCAAAAAAATTAGCAACACTTGGAAATCACTACTTTCGTGTACAGTAGAATTTAGAATTCTTTTAATATAATCTCAGCATTATTAATAATTTGTTTAGCTTTTGGCATTTAAAATTTAAATTGCACAGAACAGTGGCGGCCTCAATGGGGTGATAGTTACTGCGATGAACTGACAACTTTCAGTTTAAATCTTTTAATTTTTTAAATATTTATACTTTGCGTCCTTTTTTGGAAAGTTTTTTTTTTTTAAAAAGTTTATAAATTTCGTGAAAAGCAGTACATATTATAAAAATTAATTCATTTTAAAAAAAAACTTTTCTAGCATTTTTTTCACGGGGCTTTAGGGACATTTAGCAGGAAACTTTCTTTATTTTTTCGCATTTTTTGGGTGGTTTGCAAATATCGGGTTAAATCCAAGGGTTTAGTTCTTTGAAGGCACCGCAGTATGTTGGTTTTTGTCATAAATTTGGAGCACCATGGTCTTAAAGAGTAATTGTAAAGATTTCACGTAACAGAAAAAATTCCAATAATGATGTCTTAAAAAAGACCGCGGATTTCCTTCTAAAGGGTACTTTTTAATGGTAGGTATACAAATTCAATATGAAACGAGTGGTGGGTGCACGACTGGGTCGTACGCATCTTTCACTTTCACAGCGAGTTGGAGTTGGAGGCGTTAGATCAAATAGTACGCATTTTGATTATTAATGCTTAAGATGATAAAAATAATGTCGAATTGTGATTATACGAACGTTTACTCCGAAATTTGAAGGAATCGGTGTCTTTGTGAATTATAATGATTTTTCGTTACTAGCCAAAACTAAAATTCCGTTTAGTGTTATTTGGGCTATCCTCGGATTCTAACAATCATCATTGATTCTAACAATCAAAATATCGAGGTCGAAAATTTTCACGAAAACAATATATTTCTCTTTGTAAGAGAAAGTTAAAAAATACTTGAAGCTAAACACTATCAGGTCTGTGTCGTGGCGAGCTTTAAACAAGCAGCATCTACGAGCAGAGATTATATATGTCTTTGAGCATAAACGCGCCAAACCAGCTTGAATGAATCGCAATCGTGAAGTCTAATTTATATCCGCAATAAAATGGCGAATGCTGACTTCCAATCGTCCAAAGTCTCTGGTTTACCGGCATAGGCTAGTGACTTTCCATACCCAAAAAGAAAGTAATCTCAAGGTGTGAGATCACAGGATCGTAGAGGACTGTTCACAGATCCATTACTTAAGGGACAATACAGTCCGGAATGAACCCATGCTAAACCCATTTTTGCCGCTTCCTTCTCTATACTAGCAAACGTGGCTATGACATCACGTTGAGTCCTACCAATGATGTCAATATCGTCGGCTTATGCTAGTAGTTGCACCGATTTTTGGAAAATTGTGCCTCTGGTGTTGGCTCGGGAGTTTTGCACAATCCTCTCAAGAATCAAATTGAAGAAGTCTCATGATAGCGCATTGCCTTGCCTAAATCCTTTTTGGTATCGAATGTGTCGGTGAGGTCATTTCCGACCCTGATGGTGCAGCGAGAATTCTCCATCGTCATCCTACACAAACGGACGAGTTTGGGCGGTATACCAAAACTAGACATGGCTCTGTATAGTTAGTCTGAAATCGATAAATAGGTGGTGGGTATCGATTTGGACTTCTTGGGTTTTTTCCAGGATTTGCCGAAGTGTTAAGGTTTGATCAGTTGTGGACTTTCCTGCCCTGAAACCCCACTGATAAGGGTCGATCAGGTTGATGGTAACCGGTTTCAGACGTTCACATATTACGGCAGATAGGATCTAATAGGCTATGTTGAGGAGACTTTGTAGCTGTCGCAGTTCCGAGGGTCTGCTTTTTCGTGGATCGGGCAAACTATGCTGAGGTTCCATTCTTTAGGCATGCTTTCATCCGACCAGATTTAGCTTATGAGTTGGTGGATGTTACTTACCAAGTCATCTCCGTCAGCTTTATAAAGCTGGATATCCGCATTCTTACCTTGACTGCAACAAGGTAGTGATCCGAGTCGATGTTAGCCCTTGTAATGTTCGGATATCCAAAATGCGTGCCTCTTGTCTCTTGCAATGTGATCAATTTGTTTGACCGTTCATTGATCTGGAGACCGCCATGTCACCTTATGGATATCGAGGTGAGGAAACCGTGTGCTGGCTATAGTGGCAAGTCAATTAGTCTAAGTCCGTTACCAGACGTGTTGTCGTCGCTATATTTTCCGACAATACTGCTAAAGATGTCTTCTCTTCCTGCCTTTGCGTTAAAATCTCCCAGTACGATTTTAAAATCGTACTTTGTTAGTCGCTCATAGGTTTTGTCATGGAGCCCGTAGAAGCAATCTTTAGCTATGTCATATTTTTCCTCCGTCGGGGCGTGAGCGCATATAAGGCTTATGTTGGCGAATTTGGCCTCGATGCGAATTGTTACAATTCGTTTGCATATGTCTTGGAAACATTAGTCTTCTTTCCTAAGTCTGGCACTTATAACAAACCCGCATCCAAATAGTCGCATCTACTATAAGACGGTCCATAGTAGATGTCCCAGTTTTTCATCCTCTTTTTGGGCGGCACATCCCATTGTATTTCCTGAATGGCAGTAATATCGTCTAAATAGCCGTTTAGTGCTTCCGGTAGTTGTTCACCTGCACCTCTCCTGTTTAATGTTCTCAAATTCCAGGTGCAGATACAACGTCGTTGTCCTTTTTTCGTTTTGCAGGATCGCCAACACTAATATCAGTCCTTTCCGAGGCTATTGGTTGCTTCTAACAATAGTTTTTTTTCATGGGTAGGTAGTTAGCCCAAATCGCATCCACCTATCTAGAGTGCCCGTTCCAATTGATTCTATACCCATAGGACACGGGCCATCAGTATCCATACTACGGGATTGAGCGCTGTCGTTGTCCTTTCGGTTCATCCGCTTTCATCTCTATTTAAGGCCTTGAGATTCCCAAATAACCTGTTGTCCGAATATCTCAAGGCATCTCATTAAGGTTTGCCTGGGGCACACTGATCACACTGTTTAAAGTTTTTCTGTTTTTCGTCTTGTTATCAACTCTCGCACTTATGGTTTAGCACTTGGAGGGAAAAATAAGCACAATTGATGTGTAATCAGAGTTACAATAACTGGGCATTGCAAAGTTGAAACCAATCAGAGTCTACCCTCATTCTACAACATCCAACCATCCTTGGAATCACTTTATCAATGGGAATAAGTATTTCAATGTTCCCCCCATTCTACAGCCTTTAGCAAATAACACAATCGTATAAAAGACTCAATGTGTTGTGGTGTACATATATCTAACAAAATCATGCATCAATTATCCTTGAGAAAAATATTTTCTTTTTAAGAAATAAAAATGCAAACAACCCGTCAACAGAAAAGAAGAATGTTTACCTACTTTGGAAAACATTCCCCCAAAAAAAAATTTAATTTCTTTTAAATCTCAGACACACAAGCAGTATCTGCACGAACACTTTGCTTTTCAATTACGTCAGGTTCTTCCCCTTTATAAACAAAAATAAGATACAAACACGAGCTAGACATCCTTCTAAAAATACCTTCGCATATAAACTAAGGGCTTCCGTTTGCTTTGCCGAAAGTAATCATGCAATCATGAGCGGCTCTGTTAATTGCAAATATCCTTGCTATTAGCAATTATTTCCGCTATCAAAATTTCGATACCTCGTATCGAATTATTACAAAATCGGTCCGAAGGTAAGTTAAGTTCTAGTTGAAGTTTGCTAATCATTAGGTTAGGGTATGGCGTCGTTCAAATATAATAAACAATCGACCTTAGGCCTTGGCTATATGATCAAAACAGTCCCATTCGATTTGTACATGTATGCTAACATAAATAAACAGACTTTAAGGATTAGTATAGGAATGGTCTTTACCTTGAGTTCTATTATTACCGTTGAGAGGAATAAAATCCTTTGGAACAATCCGTACCATGTTTCGAACTTTATTAAGTATCCTTTATTATTGCAGAAGGTAAACAAATTTTCGACTTACGGATGTATTGGTATGAGGCAGTCGGTACACGTGCAAAACAACAACTTAGAGTGGAGGACATTCTCTTAGCATAATCCTCAAAAATGGTTATTTCAATGCCATTTGCGTCTCCTGTCGAAAAAAATAGTCGAAAAGCTTTTTAATGGAGATTGTCGTACGTATACACATCGGATTGTGTTGTCGAGGTGTATATTTGCATCACCCTGTAGGGTTATTATATTTTGGATTTTCCGCTTTCGTTTAATTTTTAAATTAACATTTTTAGTATTTTTTGTGAATTTTTTTTTAAAGGTACTAATTAAGTTTAGGGATAATTGAGCACCCTATAGCTGGAGATGCGAGGGTTATAAAAGCAAACTGTCAGGTACAATTTTATTGATATTCAATTTGCAAACTCAATATTACATGCCTAAATTTTTTAAATGGGAGAAGATGGTGTAAGAAGGAGACGCCATTTTGGGTTTAATTTACAATGAATGACGTCTTGATTTAGTGGATTCTAGAGCTCATATTCCAATCGCCATTATTTTCAACGAAATTTAGCTATGTGGTAGCAGCTTTCACCAACATCTCCTCAATTGTACTGATGACTTTGACGGTATCATTGAACTTTCTTCAATCTTACATAGCGAAGAATAGAAGCAATTCTATATCTGAAGTTGGTTAAGTCTTGTAATTGGACAACACCTACTATCATAAAAATAAGCGGAAAGACGATAAAATCCTTAAAGCTTTTTCAAGACACCGATTTAGTTTGTATGTGCTAAAGGGGTAATACCATTTGTTGATATACAAACAGAAATTGTGCTGCAACCGCCTACGGCGCTGTCCACGCAATTTCTTTAGGAGAATGTTTTGACATTTCATTATGGTCCGTTGCACATCTTGCAATTTCAGCATTTATACGTGGCTAGAATTTATCATGGCGCTCGCTGTTAAGACAGATTCTTCATAGGGGAAGGTTTTGACATCTCGTCTTAGCCTTGGTATTATCTGCCACAAGTTTTGCGTTATCAGCATCTATACGTGGCTAGAACTTGTCCTGCATCCGCCTACGGCGCTGTTAAGACAGATTCTTCATAGGGGAAGGTTTTGACTTCTCGTTTTAATCCAGGTATGGTCCGCCACACTTTCTTTTACTTTTGATGACGCTTACAGTCCGGGGTGGACAACGGCCTCAAGCAACAAGCCCCTCCAGCCAGCTCGGTCCCTAGCTAGCTGCTTCTAGTTTCGCACACCAAGTTGGTTGAGGTCACTTTCCAATTCTTGGCGCCACCTGAGGTGGGATCTTCCTGTGCTGTGTTGTCCCTCCGGGGTAGACTCAAAGACTCGTGGGGCTATGGCGCTGGTATCCATATGCTCCACGTGCCATCTAAGCAGCTGAATTCGAAGGTTTTTGACCAGGCCGACATCGCTGTAAACTCCGTAGAATTCGTCGTTGAATCTTTTTCTCAACACTCCATCGATACAAACTGGACCGAATATCACGCGAAGAATCTACCATTAAAAACAACCGATGGAATTTTAATCTGCTTTTGGGAATGTCCATGCTTCTGCCCCATATAGCAGGCCTGGGATGATGAGGGTCTTATATAAATTCTTCTTGTTTTTTGAAAGAGAACTTTACTTCGTAGATATCTTCATAGCCCAAAGAAACAGCGATTGGCGAGAAAATTTCGTCGCTTGATTTCTTGACTGACGTCACCTTGTCTTAAACAATTTCCGTCATCAAATTGTTCGGTGGTGTTTGATGGAGCAGCGAGATTTCTCCAACGTCATCCTGCACAACAGGACGAGTTTGGTAGGGATGCCAAAACTTAATATGGCTTTATACAGCTCGTTTAGAGTTTAAAATCGATGAATAGATGGTGGGTATCAGTTTGAAACTCCTGGGTTTTCTCCTAGATCCGTCACACATCTTGCAATATCTTCGCAATGAAACTCATGCTTCTTTCATGCATAGCACGGACGATATGAGTCTTTGTGGGGTTAATACATTTTTCTCATTATAATGATTGACGCTGATAGGCATCACACTATCATCTGATACCATTCTGTGTATACACATACATCCTATGATACTCCTTCGTCAACAGAGTTTTTCCTATACCCATACTGCGAATATGAAGATTGATTCTTATTGCCAGCCTTGGTCCTTAAATGCTTAGCTGACTTTCTCAATCGTATGCTTTAGGTGTTCTATGAAGTCAAGGCTGTCATCGAAGAGAACCCCTAGGTATTTGATGTGGGGATTTTTTTGATTCGATTGTGTTCTTTCCCTCGTTTATTAGCACTTTCTCATTGTGTGCAGCTACTAACGGGTACTGTCTCCCTTTTATGGACCGTAAGTTCGTACCCGCGAAGCTGAGGTCATACAATCCATGATGATGTTTTACAGTGTTTTGTTACTTTCTCAGAATTATCAAAGGTTTTGGCAATGACTACCCTCCTTGCCTTCGTTAAGCTTAGAACCTACATCATTATGTTCCACAGAGCTGGTCCAAAAACTGAACCTTGTGGAACTCCTTTCATTTCGTAATTTACTGCCCTTATTCTGTGTCTAAAACGAGATGTTTTTTCTTTAATAAGGGAATGTCCTCTACCTTATTTAGGTCTTTGTATTCGAATTGTGATACTCTTCAGGAGGGGTTAGCCAAATGGTTTGGTTTGGGTCAATATCTTTCAATATAGTCATTCAACGCAACAATCTCAATTTCCTCAAAAACTAGTAAAAAAAACGTAAAAACGTAATTTCAAAATATAAATTTTTGGCGCAACAGGCTCGTTAGTACCCAGGGCCTAGCTTTCTCATAACCATTCATGTCTGCGTGTGTACTTGTTGCACGATAGCTCGACCTCTTGATTTATGCCGACTCCGAACGGCTTAGTTGAGATAAGCTTTTCTTGGCAGTTGATACTTACTCGGATGATTTGTCAGATCATCAAGAGAACGTAATTGGATTGTGTACATTTTGAAAGTGGTGGCTTCCAACTGTCATGTTTTTACAAATGACAAAGGACACTGGTAGAGAAAGTGATGTTTATCCTTGTGCGTCTTTACGTAACCATTGCTTATACACTACGACATCAGTGGTTTCCTATAGGAGCTCTGTCAGACCGTAAAAAATCTTAGATTTGGTTCTTGTCATATTGTGGCCAAATCTTATGTGTTATGTCACAGATGGTTAGGTGGACTTTATGCTAATATTGGCTTTCATTCAAATCTTGAACCTTACTCCTTCCCTTATATTAAGTGTCTCGCTTTCCTATGGTTGCGCCAAGGGGAGTTTTATTTTCAAAAGATGCTATCACACTGGCTAGTAGCGTGTAGGATTTGCAAGCATGAGTCCTCGATTTCATAAAATCGTCTGCCTAACCCATATTCTGCACCTTCAACCACTCTTCCCACAGAAATATCGTTAGCATACACTTCGCGGGGCTGGTTAGCTATTTTGGCCTTTCATTCCACACTTTGATCCAAATCAGACGCCGAGAGTCGTTGGTTGCTATCTCGGACTCTTTCATTCATCTAAATTCCATCATGGTTATCGCTGCAACTTGTTTGTGTCCCATATTAAGCTCGATGGTAACATGTGAAGCACAATGTTCTCGAGAACTGTGTTTCTCCGATTTTTGACGCTAGTTCTCTCCACTTTATATAAAAGCGAGGGCACTAGTAAAATACGTGGTGAAGATGTACATCAGGTCTCCGCAGTTTAAACAGTCAGGAGGTTTCTTGACCCTAAATTTGTGTAAATATCCTCGAAATCAGCTGTAACCAGTTAGGGTAGAAATCTAATTTTCCGTGTTTCCGTTCCATCCCTTTTTCAGTATCCGATATAAGTCTATGGGCTTATCTTCCCTTTGGTGACTGGTTCCATCTCTCCTGCCATACTCTACAGCTACATACTCTATCATCGACTGGAGCTGGTGTCTAGATATTGAAATTCTGTGTAGCCCGCGATAACATCATCTGACACTGGCCGAAAAGAACAGCACACTCTCAGAGCACAACGTTGGTTCACGGATTTTATCTTTCTTGTGTAGGTGTCATTGACTTAGCCCATACGGCTCTTATTTGTTATCTGGGTTCTCCAATTTTTGTCACTATCCTTGATAATGCACTGCTTACATGAGCTGCTTTTGTAGCACAAACTGTCAAGGTTTACCTTTTATATCAGCCTTACTTCAATCATCACACCTAGGTGTCTTATTGCTGGCTTTGACGTTGTGTTATGGTCGCCTACCTTAATGGTGATTGTTTCTTTTTTCTTGTGACTAATTGTCAGTACTGGCTCTATTTTGTTCTTCCACTTCAGGTCTTGGATTACACTGTCAATTATGCTGTTGGCGGTGTCCCTTGCTTCCTCTATGGATATTATAAGGGATGCAAGTCTTTGTGGGATAACAATTGAATGCCTATCTCCCTTTCTATGCTATACATTCATTATTTCATCCTTTTCGTGTCAGTAGCATGTGTTCCGTGTTTTGGATTTTACCATTACAATGATAGGACTATACTTGAATATATATTCACAAAAAATCATGTGGTCCGTATATTAGAAGTTCACTTCACCGTTCTTTCTGATTTCGTATTCATCATGTTTGGTAACAGTTTGTCCATCGTTCATTGGGAGTCTCATTTCATCTGCTTTGCAATTTAATCGCAGAGATTTATTTCCATCTGCATCTTCGTCATTATATCTATATTGACGCTGATATGTTTACCAACAGCTCGAGAAGCATTCACCCAGCTATTACACTTATTGGATCTCTATAAACCGACCTTCTCTGCTCTGAGTTATGTTTTTCTCTGCCAGTTCATTCTTCCCATTTACAGCTCATGTACGTCATGTGATGGGAGGCCCACACTTGAGGTTTGACTTGCAAACTTTATGAAAAGTTTTCTTATTGCCTGGTACTCCAATGTTTGGCATTAGCCTTGAGATTTCAGTGACTAGTTGCTTACATTCTTAAGTGACGCTGCAGTCAGGAATGAACCTGTGCCTCAACTATCATTCCTCTGCAATTAGAACTATCCCAAGCTAAATACCTCCAGTTGTGCACTTCAAGTTGATGGAGGTCAGTTTCTACTGGTGCGCGCAACTTAAGACGAGGTCTTCGTCTGTTGCGTTCGACACCTGGCTGGAATTCAAGTTGGTGGAGGTCAGTTTCTACTGGTGCGCGCAACTTAAGACGAGGTCTTCGTCTGTTGCGTTCGACATCTGGCTGGAATTTGAAAACTCTGCTAGCCGTAGTGATGGTGTTAATTCGCACTACATTTCCCAGCCATCTTAAGTGTCCAGTGGGGAGTTTTTTTTTTGGCTAAATCTGTGTCTCTGTATAGCTTAAAGAGTTCTTGATCAAATCTTTGTTTGGATCTGATTAGTGCACATAGCTCGTCAGTACAAACGGAACGGACGATTTTCCGAAGAATTTTTCGCTAAAAGCGACTAAGGATTTCTTCGTCCGCGGTAAAGGACTGGGATGATAAAGTCTACTAGGGATCGTCTTCCCTCACCCATCGAACCATTCAGTCCGTCCTGTTTGATGCTGACCGTCGCGTCGCAAGTCTCCCATCGTCCGTGGGATTCGACGACGGTGTATTCTCGTGGGTCGGCTGTCGCACACTTATGTTGCTCCGTGAGTCTCCCTACTCTGTCTGGGAGAGGATATTATCCGCATGGATATTATCCTCCCTCGCTTGCTGTACCTGTTTTTGGTTGCATTCTCCGGATATGAAGGTCGCGGACTAATGGCTGATGAAACCATGGCCACTCACCACTTCTTACAAATTCCAGGCTTGCGACCATAAAGAAAAGAGGGTTAACGAAAGGACTTAAGTGGATAAGAGAGTGAGCCGGTAAATTTTACAGTAATAACAGGATCTGCTTAGTTTATCGAGTGAGGGTTTCCCAGCTTATTCCTCATCACGGTTCATTTCAAAACCGTGTCCTTTATTGGTATCTGTTGACATGTTTTTTTTTGGTTGGAACTATGATAATGGTGGTCATCCAATTCGAATATTGTGTTGCTGCTGCCGGATATTTTTTCTCACAGTCCAATCCTATATCATGATACAAACTTAACTGATATCAGCTTTGCGTTTACTACATCATTGACACTCATAGCGTCGATGCGCAAAACCATATCTGTAGTAGTTGTATCATGACTATATATGCACTTCATAGAGGGTTTTGTTCGAGATTGTTAATCCGCTTAAAAACATAACTTCTGCAGCCCTTATTTGTCCAAACCGGGCATAAGAAAGTTTTTTTTAACATGTAACTGACAACTGTTACTGCACTAGCTCTAGCTTCCTTAAAGAAAAATGGCCATTTGATGGCTCCGGCACAAATGTCGTATCCAGCAGCTATTCTACGAGGCCGAAGCGGTCTTTGCTGTATCAATTGAGAGATTTTGGTGACCAATTCGGCAGATATTCTCTATACAAAGCTTTGTCCCTCATTGCTCAATAAAGAGCTGTGAGACTGCAGCGCAACATTTCCCCGGTGTTCGCTGTCACTTTCCTGTAACTGCTGTATCAATTCAATTGAGTTTTACAAGCGATCCACTATCATGGTATTACTTGATTTTATTATATCTCAACAACAAACACCTTCATGATGAGAAAACCTTTCCCTCACATATGGTCGTTACAATTAACTTCGATAGCCAATTATAACACAAGTACCTCCAAAGCATCCTACAATACGAGTCTCACTTAAGTACTATCAAACACTCAATGGCAACACCTTCTCCACAAAGTCCTAGCACAAAAAGCTTTCCATTGTATCAGCACGGGAAGTATATTGCAATCAGCTGATGTACGTTGTCCTACTGACACCCTAGGATAACCTAATCCCAGTTATGCTTTTACTCCACCAACACATACACACCCCAGCCATATCTACCCTTGGAAATGAAAATGAAAATCCAGCCAGCACGGCCGCCGCGCTGCCACCATATCGGTTGGTTGATTGGTGTCTCTGGTGAAGAAGCTTTCACCCGAAATCAGTTGCCTTCCGATGAAAGAGTGGTCTGTTCGCATTTTCGGAGGCTGTCACCGGGCCTAAGTTGAGGTAGTGCGCGCTCGCTGCCTATGTACGGCAGAAACTGAAAGCAATGAAAAAATTCAAATATTCAGTATATCGGGATACAAAATCTGGATACATCCGAATGGAAAAAACGGAAATGAAATGAAATTAAGATAAAGTCGATTTTTTGTGCGGTTTTTTCTATGTTCCTTAAGGCTGACGGACGACGACGACGACGCGACGGTTCCGTTTAGTGCAAACAAAGTTAAGTGTCAGTGAAATTGTTCGAACGCGAAATGGCCTCATCGTTTCTCGTTGGCGAGGATTACAGCAGCAATACGGAGGATGATGATGATTTAACGGTACGCAACATATCTACATGATGATGGATGAACATGATCATCCTTGCATGACTTGCTTTCGAGCTTGGGACCTTATTTAAAGTGACATTCAATGAATAAATATCAGAATAGTTCAAAGGACTGTATGTATTTGTGTTTGGATTCACTTTAATCCTTCAGCTCTGATGGTTATCTTCAAAAGTATATCCCTATAGGGAAACACAAACAAGTGTCGAAATCCTGGTATCTGCGCGCTCCTTTTTTTTTTTTTTGTTCTTATTCGCCTTGGTAGCAGAAGTAGTAGACCTTGGTGTAGGGTGGTGTTAAAGCGAAAAGGCATCTCTCTCCATCCATCCTGATGGGGTGGTCTAATCATTTCATTGCTTAGGTATACGTTCGAGGATGTTTTGTGGCTTGGCTTTGTGTGATTGTGATGATGCTGTGTTGTTGAGGGAAATCTTCTGATTTGGATTTTTGTTTTTGTTCTCTTGTTCCATTGGTTAAGTCTTTGATGATAGTCCTTGCAAAGATTTTATTCAGTCACCCATAAGAATAGCAAACGAGCAAGAGAAAATCAATAGTGTTTATGGTGGACGGTGCTTAGCTATAAAAGTCGGCCGAAAGGATTCTGTGTGTACTGAGGATGTGATCGGTATAGCACACGCACACCGCAAATTGGCATACAAGTGATGGGGTAGTAATGTTTTTTTTTTCATGAGTGTACGATGATATATCCTGTTATGGTCGTCCTCGTTCACTCAAAAGCATGCATCTAAAGACCGACTGGTTGTGGGTGGTGTTCAATTTTTTTTCTCCCACTTTGTCCACTTTGAATGTATGCCGCCTTACTCTGCTGGGTAATACTCGTAAAAAAAAAAAAACAAGGTAGTCTACTTGAAAATTGCGTCATTGTAAAGTTGGCGTATGTCCTTTGGATTATTAGCCTCGTAGGACATGCTTATTAAATACGTGATATCACACAATAAGCGGCTTACTTTACCCAGTGAATGTGTTTTTCTTTAATGCATGTGCTCGTGCTGTATCATAAAGGAGAGTCGTGGAAACCAAGGACAATATATACCATTTCCGCATCAATTATTGAACAGCATTAACTTTTAAAACTTGTAAGTTATGGTTGTGTGTATTGAAGTGAGATGTCCTTCCTTTTGTCGCTGAAGTAAAATACTTGAAATGCATCTATTATGAGGGGTTACTTACCCAGGGCAAGGGCGTTTCGCTGTAGTGAATGTCGGTATCACTGTTCGGTTTAATTAAATGAGAAGGAGCACAGGAGTTTATATTTTAAAAATGTATTTTTATGGCGGCAAAAAATTGTATTCTGGAGAATACAGTTTTGTGTTAGTGTTTGTATTTTTTTTATTAACATTTCTAATGGATTCATTGCGCGCTTTATGTCCCTTAGGATGTGCAAATGTTGAATAATTTAAGTGGTTTTTTTTTTGTTAATTTAATGCTGTTTCCAAAATGAGAAAAATACATGATGGTTAACTTTCATATGATATATCCTGTTCATCTGACAGTAGTCACAGTGCTGGTTTCAAAGAGGTGGAACTTCTTGGACTTAGTTCTAAAGGAGTTTGTTGTGTAATACTTAGTTATCCTTTAGTATTGAAAATAAAACATTTAAATTAAAAGTTGACTGCTTAAAAAATGTGCTTCTAAAATTGTGATAAAACCGAACATAAATGCAATGTGGCTGGTAAACGTTTTTTGTCATTAGTGTCAAATTCCTAGTTTTATTGCAACATTACATTCAAAACATGTGTCCAATTCTGAACACGCCACATATCTACTTGATTCGTGCGTGAGCTGAATTTCGTGTGTGAGAAGCGCTTTTAGATCACCCTAAAGCAATCAAATTATAACCACCGAGAATATCGAAAATGCTTGATGATGAATGTTGGCTCATTTTTCTTTGATTCGGATCATAAACAAAAGTCAAATTCGTTGGTTTCACGCCAGTAAAAGTCCTCAAATGATTCACAAATAACTTAACCACATCCAATGCGTGACTATTTGGGCTGGAATTTATTCGAAAAAAATTGTTGAATCGAACAGCTTCGAAGAAGATATTGAAGCACCCGTAACCAGTAATGCAGAGCGTAATCATAACATGATAATGGATATAGAACGGCACCGCAATTCAAAGAACCAGAGAAGCGGTCGCTTTATGTCTTCATATCCTGCTTCCAAGAAAATAAAAAAAAATGTGACTATCACCAACCTCCGCGATCACTTGACTTAGCACCTCCAGATTTCCTTCCTGTACGTTTATTTAAAGTCCAAAAATTATGTCAACAAGCCACGGATCCAAGAAGCCATTGACGATATGGCGGTAAATGTACACGATTATTCCAATTCAGATGACGCAGCGCGAACAGCAAAAATTGTTTTTGGACAGATTCAATACGTGAAATATTACAGACGTAATATGGGCATCATACTTGACATCCAAATTCCAGCACAGAACGCACAAGACCAACATAAAGACTTTTCGTAACATATGGGTCATTAAGTTCTCTAGACCAACGCTTAATCATAGCTAAGCGGGAAGAGGCTTTATTTATAGTTGAGTTGATATGCAACTTAAAGTCCAGTTTAGGGTCAAAAATTACTCCGAGATCAAGAAAATGATTCACTCTTTCAAGACATGCGCCACTAATAAAATAGTCAATTAGATGAAAACTTTTGGTCCTAGCAAAAGTCATAATTTTACATTTATTATTGTTTAGTGAAAGATTATTATGATTACACCATGATGATAAATTATTTAAATCTGCTTGTAGTTTTGTATGCTCGTTCATATTTTTGTACGTTAAAAATATTTTTGCATCATCAGCATACAAATGGACGTCACTGTATTTTATCACAGAAGGTAAATCGTTTATGAACAGGAGAAACAAAAGAGGTCCCAGGTGACTACCTTGTGGAACTCCAGACTTGACATTGATAATTCCAGAAACGTGACATTTAAATTTAACAAATTGTACACGAGACGACAAGTAACATTTAATCCATAAAATGTATTTCGGAGACAGGCCAATACAATGCAGTTTATTGATCAGCATGCGATGATTTATTTGATCAAAAGCTTTCGAAAAGTCAGTATAAACGACATCGGTTTGGAGTCCATTCTTGCGAGGAAAACTCAAGAAGATTTGTTACAATTGATCGACCTTTCACAAATCCATGTTGACAAGTTGATATAATTGATTTCGTTTTGTGTGATAAGTCTTCAGTTATTATTGCCACAAATAATTTAGGAATCACACTAAGTTTTGCAATGCCTCTATAATTACTTGTATTATTTCTTAGGCCTTTCTTAAATAAAGGAATTATATAAGAAGATTTCCAAACTTCCGGGAATTTTGATTCAGTTAGAGATAAATTAAATAAATAAAATAATGGACGAGCCAATAATATATCACAGCAATTCTTAAGAACACAAGACGGGACGTTGTCTGGACCAGATGAACACGAATATTTCAGCTTCTTAATAGCGTTTACAATGTCAGTTAACATTAAATCAGGTACTTCAGCATATGCACATAAATTGGACTTCACATAAGTATCACAGATGTTATCACAGTTTTTGGTGGTGTCATCAGTTTCATTAAACATTTTTGCAAACATATTGCATATTTCCATATCGTCATCTGAAGTAGTATCCTTGTTTGTCATAAACGTTGGAGTACTCTTAATCTTCCTTTTCGTATTAACAAATTTCCAGAAAGCTGATGGGTCACGAATTAAATCAGATTTTATTTTGATTATGTATGCATTATAAGCAATTTGAAGTTTTGCCTGGAACTCTCTTCTAAGCTTACTAAAATTATTGAAATTGTTAGTGGTGAAATTGTTTCTTAGCTTTTTGTGAAGATTATTCTTTCTATTTCTTAATCTTTTAAGTTCAGGTGTTATACAGGGAGAACAAGTCTCAGGTCTTACACGTCTGACAGGAATTGGCTTTTCGAAACAATCACGTAGAACAGAATAAAACATATTTACAGAATAAATTATGTCACTTTTTACAAATACACAGTTCCAATCAACATTTAAAAGCGCACATTTCAGCTTGTCAAAGTTTGCTTTTTTGAAATTTATTCGTTCAAAATAGCATGGCTTGTTGCATTGTCCACGAGGAGGATGATTCTCCTTTTTGCAGTTTCATTTGTCTATTACTTTTGTCACCCAAGATTTTTTTTATTGTGTGCCCATAAAGATAAAGACGATAAAGTTATTGACATCGATTTTTTTTTTGTCGAAAAACTCTTGGCTTGGCAGCATGTCCAATAATTAGAGGCTTTTATTTTTCACCAGTGGCACTACAGCAAAACAAGAACGCTAAGCCTTTCTTTTGCCATCTTTCCGCCTTTGCAATGTTCGCCTTTGGCAACAGGACTTTTTGTTGGAAGCTAGCGGTTAAATATACCAGTTTCATCTGCGTTAAACTGGTCTTGCGGTGTAAAGTCCTTTAAAAGTAGAGGCAGTTTATTTTTCCAACAGGTTGCAGCCTGATGGTCAATATTAGCACTCTCGACGCACAATAATCGAAACTGTATATTGTTTCTCTTGCGAAAACTTTCCAACCACCCATTGCTAGAATAAAAGTCTTCAATTTGCAGTTCATCCGCTTCTATTTTGGCTTTTTCTTGATGTAAGGGACCACTCACTGGGATGTTTTTCGACCGGAATTTCTGTAAAAATAAGAGAACCCCGAGGTTTATGTCTTCAAAATTTGTTTTTCTCAACATTTTCTTCCGTTCGTCGGAAACATTATTCTCTAATGTATCTAAAATGTTTTTCTCTTGGGCCTTTATATTGCCAACAGTTGACTTCGAGATTCCAAATTTTATTGCCAAAGTCCTTTGTGATGCCCTGCTTTGTAATTTCTGTGAAATTTCTACTTTTTAAGGTAACGGAAGCTCAACTATAGATTTTCTTGGTGGCATATTGACATCTAAAACAAGATTCTCGGTATTTTTTACATATCCACGTGTTTCTCTAACCTTATGATAGATCAATCCTTAAAATTATGACAGTTTTTGTTTTTTCCTAATTTTCCACGAAAGTCAGAGCTACACTGGCCAACTTGACAGGCTTCACTGTATTATCAAATCGGTATCATACGTCAACGGTCAACTCGCCACTGCTTGGAATGAATTTTAAATAGATCCCGTACTATATGTATTGGTTTTGTATTTCAAAGAATAACCACCTATTTTATATATTTTATTTCATATTTGCAAATAATTTTCTGTTTGTATTCAGTTCTGTGGATTATAACAAACGGACTCTAACAGGTGTCTCGGTCACGTCAATGAAAAGAAACACACTCGTACATAGACTTTTAGTATTTGTGGTTAAAAACATATGAGAAGGCTACAATCCGCTGTGCGGATCGTTGAATACCCTATCCCATCCTATCCATAAAACTAAAATCCCCAAAAAAGGGGACATGGCTAAAAACACGATGTGGATAAATGGAAAAAATTATATAGTGACAACAAATTCTTCAGACTACTTACAAAACACTTTAACGGTTCTACAAAAGACAAGGTTTTCTCTTGCATATGTTATGGGGTAGTGTATAAAAATGGTTTTTATATAAAAACGCCCCCAAAAACTGGGCGTGGGTTAAAATGGTATATGGAAGAAATGTTCATATTAATAATGTTAATGATTCTGCATCAAAATTTTTTTCGAAAAATTTAAAATTTGACCGAAAACAGTTTTTTATTGAAAACGCCCCCAAAAAGTGGGCGTGGCAAAAAACTTTATATGGACGAAATATAGATATTAATATTGTCTAAATATGTTGTTAAGAAACTTTTTTAAAATGCCTTACGGTTTGGTCAAAAACTGAGTTTTTCTTAAAAGGGGGCGTGGCAGTGGGCGGATTTCAAAAATTTTTACACTTGTTCTGTAGGCAGAGACGAGGATCCTATATACCAAATTTCATTATCCTAGCTCAAAATTTAAGGCCTAAAAATCGGTGACGTACAGACGGACGGACGGACGGACGGACGGACGGACGGACGGACAGACAGACATGGCTTAATCGACTCAGCTAGCGATTCTGAGTCGATCCATATACTTTGAGGCATATGTAGCTAAATTATTTCTCTATGTTACAAACTAAGTATCAAAACTAATATACCCCTATGGGATAGGGTATAAAAATACGCTTCCGACACATTGTGACAATATTGTCGTACACTTAAAAAACGTTCACAAACAAAAAGTCAAAATATGTTCAAAACCTGCGCGTAAATGTCATTGTGACGGCATTAGGGTGTGTAAAGGTAATTTTAATTACTAACGGACTATATTCACACTCATGTTTCATAAAGTATCCCACAGGGTATTTGCATCATAGGGAGATTAAGAATAGATCCACCATATTGAATACTGAATACTTTTTCCGATGGAATGGTACATTTGTATCCCGGTCATAAAAACCGTACCTAATACCTTGGACATTATTTGCCCCATATATCACCGAGAATTTTATTTATGAAAGTCACTGACACATGACAGTTAACAACCGAATTCAAACGTGGAAAGTACTATCGGCATATCAAGTTTTAATTTTTATACCCTATCCCATAGGGGGGTATATTAGTTTTGATACATAGTTTGTAACATAGAGAAATAATTTTGCTACATATACCTCAAAGTATATGGATCGACTCAGAATCGCTAGCTGAGTCGAATTAGCCATGTCTGTCTGTCCGTCCGTCCGTCCGTCCGTCCGTCCGTCCGTCCGTCCGTCTGTCTGTTCGTCACCGATTTTTGGGCCTTAAATTTTGAGCTAGGATAATGAAATTTGGTATATAGGATCCTTGTGCGAGTCACCAGAACAAGTGTAAAAATTTTTGAAATCCGCCCACTGCCACGCCCCCTTTTTAGAAAAACTTATTTTTTGGCCAAACCGTAAGGAATTTCAAAAAAGTGTCTGAGCAGGATATTTAGACAATCCTAATATCTATATTTCGTTCATACAAAGTTTTTTGCCACGCCCACTTTTTGGGGGCGTTTTAAGTAAAAAACGCTTTATTGGATACTGTAGCTTGAGCATACGTTTGTACATTTGGTTTTGGATGTACAAGATCCGAACGGATATCTGATGGCCGCCTAGTTTGTGAAAATTTAGGTTTTTCTATTATGGCCTGCTTTGTCTTCGACATATTTTTAATCGGAATTTTAGGCTTTTGCTTGTTTAAATTTAATTTCTGTGAATTAATACTATTAAATTTCGTCCGTCGTTTTTGCAACTCTTTAGCTACTTCACAGCCGCGATAATTTGCCGGATGATTACCTTTACAGTTAATGCAGATAGCAAGAGTTTTCTTATCAGACATACAATCTACCGTCAGATGATTTCCGGAACATTTTACACACCGCGGTTCTTTTTGACAATAGCTTTGCGTATGATTGTATCCTTGGCAGCGCTTGCACTGGGGAACTAGTTTGGAATCCTTTTTTTTTCTTTTTTTTTAATTCTGACCTTCCTAAGCAGTAATATACACATCGACCTAAAAGATCTATTGTGCTTGCCGTCAGATGCTTTTTAGGTTAGTAGCGCTTCTACTTTCCAAATGTAACTGATAATACTTTCAGACGAAGATTTCCTCAATTCTTCGGGACTTAAGAATTCCCTGAAGAAAGATTCTCTTCTCATACCGTAAAGGGCCGGGCATTCACATATGATATGCTCGGCTGTTTCGTCTTCTTCTAGACATAGTCTGCACTCCGGTGAGTCGACTAGACGCATTTTGTTTAGGTGATATCGCAGACCGTGATGACCAGTAAGGTAGCCTACTAAGTTTTTGATATCGTGCCTGCGAAGATTTAGTATCTTGTTGGCATCTGATTTGAAGGGCTGAATAGCTCTTTTGGCCTGTCTTAGGCCTGGGATGTTTCCCCAGTATGAAACACATCTGTTTTGTTCCCAGTTTTTATACCCTATCCCATAGGGGTATATTAGTTTTGATACTTAGTTTGTAACATAGAGAAATTTTGCTACATATACCTCAAAGTATATGGATCGACTCAGAATCGCTAGCTGAGTCGATTAAGCCATGTCTGTCTGTCCGTCCGTCCGTCCGTCCGTCTGTACGTCACCGATTTTTAGGCCTTAAATTTTGAGCTAGGATAATGAAATTTGGTATATAGGATCCTCGTCTCTGCCTACAGAACAAGTGTAAAAAATTTTGAAATCCGCCCACTGCCACGCCCCCTTTTAAGAAAAACTCAGTTTTTGACCAAACCGAAAGGAATTTTAAAAAAGTTTCTGAACAACATATTTAGACAATATTAATATCTATATTTCGTCCATATAAAGTTTTTTGCCACGCCCACTTTTTGGGGGCGTTTTCAATAAAAAACTGTTTTCGGTCAAATTTTAAATTTTTCGAAAAAAATTTTGATGCAGAATCATTAACATTATTAATATGAACATTTCGTCTATATACCATTTTAACCCACGCCCACTTTTTGGGGGCGTTTTTATATAAAAACCATTTTTATACACTACCCCATAACATATGCAAGAGAAAACCTTGTCTTTTGTAGAACCGTTAATGTGTTTTGTAAGCAGTCTGAAGAATTTGTTGTCACTATATCATTTTTTCTATTTATCCACATCGTGTTTTTAGCCATGCCCCCTTTTTTGGGGATTTTAGTTTTATGGATAGGATGGGATAGGGTATTCAACGATCCGCACAGCGGATTGTAGCCTTCTCATATGTTTAATGTTGATAATATAACCACCATCTTTGGATTACTGCTGGTAGTAAAGTGTGTTTTATATTTTGGATTTTGAATTAATGTCGTTTGATAAGAGAAATAGGTTTAATAAAGTGTTGGATACTTATGAAGGCGTTAGGCATTGATGATTTTTTTGCCTAACATTTCGAATAGATTTCGACAGTAATGTTTACTTTTCTTATGGGATTTCGCAAAAATTTACATTTGGGCAATTCCATTAAACGCGATTTAGTTTAATAGATACCTACATGTTGAGAAAAAAAGTTATCTTGGAATTACAAAATCTTAAAGCTTAGCAAACCCTGAATTCTCAATACATAAAACAAACCAAATAAAATGCTGTACCACACTCGATAACAGCAAATCGACAAAAGCCACCGTTTAAACTTAACTTAAATGATTCTCATTTGTTTTTCTTAACATCAACATCAATAGGCGTTTTCCACTAACGGATCCCTCAGAGATATGATAAGAAACGATTTTTTGATTTAATTCAGTGGAACAGCATTCTCAGCATAGGGGATTTTTTTCAGTCAAACAACAGTTTTCTTACTTCGCAGCTTATAATAATGATGCATTTTGTTGATGATACATACAAAATCATCACCTGTACTATTTTAGCAGAAAGGATAAGATGACAAATCCAAAAAACGCATTCTCAGTATATTACTGAAAATCTCCGCTTTATCAACATGTTCTACATACGGAGGGATCCTTAAGTGGGACACGTCTGTTGTGTGCTTGATTAAGCCTTGTTTAACCCTTGTTGAAAGATAATGACGCTGAATGAAGCGTCAACGATTAAATTTGTGTTTGTTTGTGCATTTTCGAAGTGAAACTTCTTTTGGGACGGTGTGATTTGGATTTTATGAAACATAAAAACATCACGATGACGATTATCC
Source organism: Rhingia campestris (assembly GCA_932526625.1). NCBI lineage: Eukaryota > Metazoa > Arthropoda > Insecta > Diptera > Syrphidae > Rhingia > Rhingia campestris. Next base: position 36,429,730 of record OW052183.1, read on the forward strand.
GGCCCCCCATCCAAGTACTGACCACAAGCAACGCTGCTTGATGTCGGTGATCGCACGTTGTTGGTTTACTAGGTTTGTTTGAAGTGAAACTTATTTTTGGAAAGCTGGCTATGTTGTAGCTGTTTGATCGTCTGTAATGAACGGATATATGAACTTGTATCTCAGGCAACACGTACGTTGGTGTTCCAAAAAGGGATGGTTTGATTTAATTTTGTTTGCGTGTTGGTTCGAGAAATGACGTTGGTGCACCGGTAAGTAAATTTGGGTACGTGGGATTTTATGTGAGCAAGATCAAACTATAAAATTCAAGCAATATCCATTATTGTAAGAAATCAAAGTTGCTACAAATATGGATGCGACATTTGGTAACATGTAGTGGCCAAAATGGTTGAAATGACAGCTGATTTTGGTGTCATAAATGTCTTTTAGCGAAGGTGGGTGTCTGACGCGTGGAGTTTGCTTGAATCCAAATAGGTAGATTTGATTGATTTTGAGATGTGTATGTGATTAGTGATACTGAAGATGTACACTGCGAGTCATAAGATTAGAGGCAGGTATTTTTGAGAAGTAAAATCGATATTTTTACCGTTACACGATGGATTAGAAAAAAAACGACTATGGCAAATGAGAGACGATTTTGTTAGCAACAAAATATGAAATGAGTGTATAGGAGAGATTTGGCTAACGGAACTTTGAAGACAAATTGTAAAATGAGTAGAAAATACGCGGAAATAAATCGGGTCATTAGATTAGAAGCAGCGAACAAATAAACGATTTTTGTTTAGTAAATATTTTTTTCTTCGGTTTAAACGGTACATGTTATAACGTAATTGTTCTTGATTGAGTATTAATAAAAATGGGAAAGAAAAAATGTTTAACAGCAGAGGAAAGGGCTAGAATAGATGTTTATTGCTCCGAAGGTCTTTCATGTCGTGCTATAGCCCGAAAAATAATGCGAAGTGATCATTGTGTCAGCAATTATTTAAAAAACCCTACGTCTTACACAAAAAATTATAAACGAAACAATTCTTCTGCCTTAACACGCCACGAAACGCGAAATATCCTTAAATTATCGTGAAATTCAGCTTTATCAGCAGCTAAAATTAGGGAAAAAGCTAATGTTAAGACCAGCTTATCCACTGTTACCCGCGTCATTCGTCGTGCTAAACACTTAAAGCGCCTGAAACAAAAGAAAAAAACCAGCACTTAATGACGCAAGAAAGAAACAACGCTTGTGTTTCGCGAAAGATCACATGAGCTGGGATGTGCAAAATGCAACGACTACAAATGTTTGGCGGAAGGTACTTTTTTCCGACGAAAATTAACCTAGGTGGGCCGGATGGTTATTATTATTATTATTTCCATGACCTGAGGAAAGAGGGGCGGTTTTTGAACCGTCACCATAGCAGAGAAGAAGGCGTTATGGTCTGGGGTTCAATTTCATTTTATGGAGCTATAGACTTGGTAGTCCAAGATACCAAAATGACTGGAAACAACTATAAAGCCTTGCTGGAATCAGTATTCCCCAAAATTGACGAGCTTTTAGGACAAATTTAATGGATTTTTCAGCAGGACAACGCTCCTATACATATAGCCCGAGTGGTAAAATCCTTCATTGCGATCCAAAACGTCCACTTTCTGCCTTGGCCACCGTATACCCCGGACCTTTACATAATCGAAAATGTTTGGGGCTAGCTTGCACGTAAGGTATATGAGGGATGGAAACAATACGATGACAAGGAAACGCTAATTCATGCCGTAAAATTGGCCTGGAGTGAGATTTCACTGGACTACTTGGAATCGCTGTATAAATCCTTAAAAGATAGAATTTTTGAAGTTATTTTAAAGGCTAGTGGCAGCACACATTATTTAATGTATAATAAAAGCTAATATGAATACCAAAATTTAAGTAACTGCATTTTATTTTCATTTATTTGATGTGCTTCTAATCTAATGACCCGATTTATTTCCGCGTATTTTTTACTCAATTTACAATTTGTCTTCAAAGTTCCGTTAGCCAAATCTCTCCTATACACTCATTTCATATTTTGTTGCTAACAAAATAGTCTCTCATTTGCCATAGTCGTTTTTTTTCTAATCCATCGTGTAACGGTAAAAATATCGATTTTACTTCTCAAAAATACCTGCTTCTAATCTTATGACTCGCAGTGTATTTTTGGAATTGGAGTGTTGCCTCCAGGAAGGACGGTGTTTTTCATATTACGACATTTGTAAAACGAGATGCTAGAAATCGGGAACACCTCTTACGTTTGTGGGTATAAATACAATTTGCGGTACAGATTGGACGAGAGAGGCTGCAAGATGAAGATAAAAATTGATATGTGGTCTGATTCGGGTGGGATGGCATATTCAGATTTGATGTATGAGTTGTACTTTTGATTAAGATTGCCTCTTAAATGTTTGACAACCGTCAATCGATATCGATATTTGGGAGTCTTCACATTGGATATCTTGAAGAAGGGACTAATGGCGATAGTTGTATAATTGTCTTTTTGAAGTGAAAATTCTTTTGGGACTTTGTGAATTCGATTCAATGAAACGAAAAAGTGTAACGAAAATAGATCAAACAAAATATCGGTTGTCAACTGATCACCGAAACCAAGCAGCGTCGGTCGCGGTTAGTACTTAGATTGGGAACACCGCGTGTTGTTAGTCATTGTAAGAGAATGAGATGAGTTCAACTCTCGTAAAATTGGTTTTTTGTAGGCGAGGTAACTGAGTGAACTCACACTCGATTTTTTTTATTGTACTTCTTGCTAATAAACTCGATGAGTCTCTCAACAAAGTTGGCCAGTCATCTATTTGAGAATCAAAGACTCTATCTTCCATTGTAAGAGACGAGTATTTTCTGTACCACACCGTCGATTTTCTAGCGTATTCATTTCCAAAAGACGCAAACCAGTGGTGATATCAAAATTATCCTAGCTAATGACGAAACCAATTACAGACTTAAAGTAGATTGCGCTTGTAGTGTTGGCTTTTGAGTTTCTCACAGTCGTTTCTAGGACGCACCAGCTCGGTGTCAAATGTTTGGGTTATTTTCTTGCCAAACTTGATTGACCAGCATGAGATAAAATTTTCTCATGGTGGAGTGTGAGGGGCACCAATAATATACATGTCCCTTACAGTTGCTCCCTATAAATATTTTCATAAGCAGCTTTTTAGGTCTTGAGGTTTACTAATATCTGCCAATAGCCATTCTGAAAGTAGTAAAATATACAAAATTCCATTGAAAGGACTTTTCCCTTTGTTATACTCATTAGAGCCAAGCAAATTGGTCCTAATTTAAATAATATCCCAAAAATGAAAAACACGGACAAATAATCCCAAGGCCGTTGAATGTTGATATATTCAAAAACACATCCTTATGCTGTCTGGACTTAAAAAGTGTTTCTCTGGTAGATCATTGGTTGAAATGAATTGTTTGTTATTAATGGCCTCAACCTAGCATCTACATTCATTTGTGTGTGCAAAGTTTAACCACAATAAATGGAACCTTATATGTAACGCCGATACCGAACGGGAAATTTGAATAGCTTCTCATCGCATTTTAATGCTCTTGGGTGTTTGTCAGACTGTCGCAACAGGTGGGGCACTAAAAAAGCCACTGAAACCACGGGCCCCTCGTTAGTAGTTCAACGCATTAACTACTAAGCTTTTGATAAGTTTGCTTGCCAATGAAATTGAACCTAGGAATACATCTGCAGCAGCAAGTGATTCATATCTCAATCAAGAATAAAAATAAAAATCCCACCCTTGAAAAAAATAATAACAAACCACAGAAACACCCCCTCTTCCTTCTTGAGCCATTTCCATTCGTATTCTTGTATTACAGAGAAACCTTATACTCCTACAATACCAAACAGGAAAACAAATAAAAAATTAATAATCACACCAAAAGGCCCCCCAATTCTAGCAGCTACATGATTAATGACCTTCAAAACGTATAGGAATCCTTACGCTGTCCAATATATAGTATCTAAATCTTTTATACTTCAATTTCTAACAGCAATATCAAGTTTACATAAACGAAGTGTTATCTCGATTACATTGTACGTCCGATGGCTGACGTTCGTAAGCTTCAAGAACACACAATAAGGATATTTTTGATTTTCAAAGTTTACTCGTCCAGCATACAACACGGTGTCACAGGCAAGCTTCTGGAGCTATATCGTGTTCGTTGGATATTTATACGGATTTCGTTGTTTGCTTAGGTCCTTGTTTGTGGGTAAAGAGATGGGGACGACCGGATGCTCGGATAACACGACAGATTCTTTTGAATTCGGTTAGGTTTCATTATTTATATCACACTTTGATTGACACGATAAGGATCACCTCTACCAAACAGAGATTATAAAACAATTTTGTGTAGAGGGCAAGTCTTTCAACTGGGTATACTTATCCCCTAATGAAAAGTTTTCAATTTATTCCAAACCATTGAGATTTTTTTGGAATATTTTACATAAATCTGATTCAGTGGATCTTAGGTTAGGTTAGGTTTTATGGGGCTGTTGATACTCAAGTGAGGCGTCAAACTCGCATAGGCCTACTCGGGCCCATAACAAAAAGAATGTTTTGCTAGATTAAAGTAAACAGTGATACTTACGTGGTTTGTGCTGTTCCATCTGCTTCATAGAGATATTTGCTCCATCCGGGTTTACATGAGAATCGAACGATATGTGCTATAGGGATTGTTGCTAGCTCCGTCAGGTCCTCGTGGTAAAAGCTGCCAAGGTATTTATTACGGCTGTTGCTGATCTCAGGGCAGTGACACAGTAGGTGAGCAAAGTCCTCCTCGACGTCTGGATCTCCGCATCACCTGCATAATTGGTTTGTGTCAGTAAGTATGATTTTACGGGAGTGCTATCCCAACAGATTGTGACTTGTTATCACTCTCACCGCTATAGAAACATATACTCTATTCAAAGCTATAAGCTTGTTTGAGTAACTTACTTACTTACTTACTTAAGTGACGCTACAGCCCGGAATAAACCTTGACCAACATGCCCCTCCAATTAGCCCGGTCCTTAGCTAAATGCCTTCAGTTGCGCACTCCCAGTTGGTTGGGGTCGGTTTCTACTTGTGCGCGCCAGGCGAGTTTTACTATACTGCGTCCGATGTCTGGTTGGGAATCGAAGACTCTGCGAGCCGGAGTATTGTCCAATGCGGAATTTTTTGACTAGGGGCATGTCGCTATATAGTTCGTATATTTCTTGGTTGAATCTTTGACTCCATAGCTCGTCAACGCAAACGGGACCGAAGATTTTTCGAAGAGTTTATCTCTCGAATCGACCAAGGATTTCTTCATCCACTTTTGATACGTTCCAAGCTCAGAGCAAAACTGAGATGATCAGGGTCTTGTATAAGATCTCCTTAGTAGCTCGAGTGAGGGCTTTACAACTAAATTGTCTTCTTAGCGCGAAGAAACAGCGGTTGGCAAGAGTAATTCTTCGTTTAATTTCTGACGAGATGTTGTTATCAGAGTTGACAGCGGAACCGAGGTAGACAAAGTCCCGTACTACCTCAAATTTAAATCTGTCAATAGTGACGTACTGTCCAATTCGTCGTTGTTGTGTGTCCTTTCGTGACAGCATAAACTTAGTCTTACCCTCATTTACTACTAAACCTACTTCTGCCGCTGCCATCGCTATACTAGCAAACGTCTTTATGACATGACGTTGACTCCTACCAATGATTTCAATATCTTCAACGTATGCTATAAGTTGCACCGATTTTTGGAAGATTGTGCCTCTGGTGTTGGCTCGGGAGTTTTGCACAATCTTCTCAAGAATCAGATTAAAGAACTCACATGACAGTGCATCGCCTTGTCTAAGTCAATTTTTTGGTATCGAATGTGTCGTTGAGGTCGTTTCCGACCCTGATGGAGCAGCAAGGTGGTATACCAAAACTAGACATGGCTCTGTATAGTTCATCTTTATAAATGCTGTCATATGCCGCTTTGAAATAGATGAATAGGTGGTGGGTATCGATTTGGACTTTCTGGGCATTTTTCTACGATCTATGCCGAAGTGTAAAGACTTGATCAGTTGAGGATTTCCCTGGCCTAAAACCAGATCACATATACGGCAGATAGAATCTTGTAGGCGATGTTGAGGAGACTTATGCCTCTGTAGTTGGCGCAGTTCAGAGGGTCTCCTTTTTAGTGGATCGAGCAAACTATGCTAAGGATCCATTCTTCAGGCATTATTTCATCCGACCAGATTTGGCTTATGAGTTGGTGGATGTAACTTACCAAGTCATCTCCGCCGGCTTTATAAAGCTCTGTAGGAAGGCCGTCATTTCCAGCAGTCTTGTTAAGCTTGAGTTAAGCGGAATACTGTTCGTCATCGCCGTTTAACAGTCTTCAGAAGTGGTTCTTCCATATCCTCAGCATCAACTGTGTCTCAACAACGATATTTCCTTGCTCATCACAACAGGATTCTGTTTTAGCCTTGTATCCTTGGCTTTGACGTTTTTCACTTTGGTAAAATTTTCGAACATCGTTCCTGGAGTGGCATCTCTCTATATACTCGATCGAGCGATTTTCTTGAAAATTTTTCTTCTTTCTGAAAAGCCAGTGTTCATCCCTTCTTTTCTAGAGCTCAATGGCAGCTCTCGTCTTCACCTGCAGCTTAGCCTTGTAGGCCTCGTTATTGGCTGCGAGCATATGTCGGCATTCCTTATCAAACCAAGAGTTTCTTGCTCGTGGGCGCGAGAAACCTAGCACATCAGTTGCGGCAGATCGTTGCCCTTGCTCTTCGACATTCGATGTTGGTGGTATGGTGTTTATCAAGAAGTTAAGGGGTACGGGTTGCGCAAAGTCCTTGCCAGTTTCTTGCGATTGCAGTATTTCGACAAATTTTTCACAGGATTTCTGGTTTGTTGAGGCATGGTGGATATCCGGATATGCGCATTCTTACCTTGGCTGCAACAAGGTAGTGGTCCGAGTTGATGATAGCCCCTTGGAATGTTCGGACATCCATAATACTGGATGCGTGCCTCTTTTCTATCGAAATGTGATCGATTTGGTTGACCGTTCGTTGATCTGGAGACAGCCATGTCCCCTTATGGATATCAAGGTGAGGAAACCGTGCGTTGGCTATAGTCAAGTAGCCTAAGTCCGATGCCAGACGTCTTGTCGTATAGGCTGTGTTTTCCGATAATACTGCTAAAGATGTCTTCTCTTCCTACCTTTGCGTTTAAATCTCCCAGCACGATTTTAACATCGTACTTCGGTAGTCGCTCATAGGTTTTGTCAAGGAACTTTTCCACATTTCGCTTTATCAACATTTTCCTCCGTCAGCCTTGAGCGCAATTATGGTTTATGTTGACGAATTCCGCCTTGATGCGAATCCTTAGAATGCGTTCGCTAATGTCTTAGAATCATAAGACTTATTGCCTAAGTCTGGCACTTATAACAAATCCGCATACGAATAGTCGCTGTTTCTTCTCACTATAACACGGTCCATAGTAGATGTCACCGTTTTTCATCCTCTTTTTCCCCGGCCCTTGCCATTGAATTTCCCAGATGGCAGTAATGTCTACTCTGTAGAAGTTTAGGTATTCCGCTAGTTGTTCGCCTGCACCTTTTCTGTTTAATGTTCTTGCATTCCAGGTGCAGATACGAACGTCCTTGTCCTTTTTTCGTTTAGAAGGGTCGTCAATAATGAAATCATTTCTTTCCAAGGCTATTGTAACAATGGTTTTGCCAGTTCATCAAACATAACTATCCTTCATGAAAAAAAGAGAATTCTTCATTATTTTTGTATAGTCCTCTGCCTCTTAACAAGAGGAAGCTTTACATTGGGTTTCGAGTCTATTGGTTTCAAAATTTTATTGATAAGTATTTCATATGTGTTGAAATTTTGACATTTTGTCAATAGCGTTGATATCCGTATTATATTGGTTCGACCTATTGAATACTGTCGAACGTCTAAAGATTGCTCATCTGTTGCCTTGATTTTTTTTTTATAATTTGCGCGCATATACCCTTAATACCTTTAAAATGTTTTACAACATTACGAGCGTTTAGAGAAGGGGGAGAAAGAAAATGATAGGAAAGATGTTGGATGTAGTGGATACTTACTTCTTGGGTGATGGCCGAACTAACATCGGGGAGTCACTGTTTGTTGTGTTCGCTATATTCGCAGAACTTTCAACAACTTTTTTATTCCTTTGAATTAAAGTTTAATGGATTTTGGTTGGGGTTGAACGTGCAACCTTCCACTCAACAGGCTTAAAAAAAACAGAAGCTATTTAATAAGGCTTGCCAAATTGTGTTTCAATCTTTTGGCTATAAACTCCTATTAAATCAGTTTTTTTCGATAATTGTCCACCTCCACGAGGCTTTTTAAGAACTCGATCCCAGTAATTGAATTGTTGTTAAGCGAATTAATTATTAATTCAGCTTAATGAGGGATTTCCCCCTAAGGAAGATACTGGTCCCGTTGCAACCTACAAAGTACAAAATAAACTAAGCCTCCAGTTCCTATCCCTATTGATAACCAACCCTCTAACAAAATAAACATCACTCTGTTTGGCCCTAGGGATAAAGCACATCTTTCTACCTCCCCTACCTAATATCATCAATAATTTATTTTTTATGAAAATAATAAAAGAATCCCCAACAGAAATGCATTAATGCCGCCTTCATTACAATAACGAAAACATAAACCCCCACCCCGTTTGGCAGGTGGTTACTAAAGGACCCCAAAACCACTTTCATTTGAGATATATGTGTCATGGACACAATTCACCTGTCTTTCTGCACTTTTATATCCTCCAAAGATAAAGGAATCATGAGCAAATATGGTCGACAAACTTCTTTTGTGAAAGGGGTCTTCACGAAGTAGGGTGTCATTTTTCATAACTTTCGAAGCACGCAGATAGTATTCACACGCACATGAAAAGGTCAATTTAAAGGATAATCAATGAAACAGGGTACAGCTGGGAGTATAGGTATTTCATTCCATGGTTATAAATGCAAATAAAAATGGAAGAATACATTTTTCAAACTTGAACCTACATTCCTTAGACCGTAGCGAGGTTAAATTTGTTGTGTCAACAAAAATCATTCTAATTTCACCAGCGAGTTGAAGCCCCAACCCAACCCACACAGCAAGGTAATGTTGAAAAACACACATAGTGTCCTTGAAGGAAGCACGTGATTTACGCAATCCCCTGAGTTGTAGGAGGGTGCGTGTAATTGCAAGGCAAACGGCTTTTTGTCTTATGTAGCTTACATTTACGATTACTGGTAGAGGGAAGTCCTTGCGTGGCGCTCTCTATGCGTGGGTGTACCTATTTGGGCAACCTCTCATATGAGTAAGTGAACTTTTTTTTTGAATGAAATTTCCGTAATCCTATAATCGAGAACCATCACGTATATAGTATACATACGACATATTATTTCAAGGATAAAAATCTGACATTCTGTGATTTTTTTTTGCGAATGAATTTAATACTCGTACAATTGCTCAATCGAGCATAGAACATACACAACTAACCTTTGAAATAAATTGACGGCCATGAAATTATAGAGTCCATTGAGGCATTCCCCAAATATCTAGACCTACCCCTAAGCGAAGGGAATGGCGTTGCCTAAAATCGGTTTCCGCAAAGTTAACGACCATAAACGAAAAGAAAACTAAAAGAAGGCACAAAAAAGTTACAAAAGCTTCAATTAATTTGACATGGCATACCATTTACCATGAATGAAGTTCAAGCGGAAAGATAAGCAAAGGAAGGTTGCGGAAGGACAAATGTGTGCTGCCGGGGTGGATACATATAGCTGCCAATTGAAATTTCAGCAGAAAAACAAAAACAAAAGTGTGAGACTTCTTTTTCTTTGAACTTGAAATGTGTTTTGGAAGAGTGGGAACAGCTGGGAATGGTTTGTTTTCGAGCAACCGAAGGCATGTCTTATTTGGGATTGGATTTGAAATTTTTTGTAGGCTTATTCCGGTGAATAATGGAAAATGTCAAATTGACAAATGCTAATATTTTGTCAAATGTTCTATGGTAACACGATGTCGAACCCATTGATATTCTGATGTACATCGATTTTATTTGGAAATATTTAAATGAAATGTCAGAAACGATACCAAATCCGTCCCAAAATTGATTGACACTCGTCAAAGTACATGAGTGTGCCTGAGAATAGCTTTAAATTTAGGTTGTAGCATCAAGTTTCTGGCAATTGGTACCACCTTAGTAAAAAAGTTGATATAGCGGACGGGGTTTTATGGAATTCGTAATTTCGGATAAATAGACGATTCTTGGACCAAGTATCCACTTGTGTGCAGGGGTCTAGTGGTTCAAATCCAGAAAATGATAGCACTACTACCACCTCTTGCGAAATTCAGACAAACATCCAAGAGTGTCACTGTCATAAGAAGCTTCTGAAAATGTTCGTTCGTATTCGGCATTAAACAGGGACTCCCACTCTTTGGGGAAAAAATAATAACTTCGGACACACAAATTAAGGGAAAAGCTTGGTTTGATGCATCTTAGGTTAGGTTAGGTTTACGGGTTTGTGGAGTAGAGGATCCTCTATTCCGCCACACTTAGGTCCATGTGGACCCATTGTGATACCCTTGGTGGGATTACGTCCTTTCTTATCGTTACTACGGGTTACTCCACTCTATCCAGCCATCCTGATGTTCGTAGGAACCTGTAAAGATAGGGTAATGGAATATCGGAAAGCTCTTGGATGTCTTGGAAGTGTTGTATTGAGGTATACATCAACACATATACTTATAAAATTAACCAATGTAGGTATATCATTGTATGCACAAATGAATTACCTACATTGGTTAATTTTATAAGTATATGTGTTGATGTATACCTCAATACTACACTTCCAAGACATCCAAGAGCTTTCCGATATTCCATTACCCTATCTTTAGTAGTACCCTATCTTTAGTAGCTTCCAAGTGTTCTGTTCCTCAGGTGACAGAGACTCGGGCAGTTACAGAGGAAGTGAGGTGTATCCTCGTGTGTTTCCTCATCGCCGCAGCCTCTACAGATATCGTCATCCTTGAGATTTAGTTTCATTGTATGGGTTCTGCCAGTCTAGACAAGGAGCTTCTGTCGTACCGCAAAAGTGTTTTGGTCCGGTTTCCGTTGTATTCTGGCCAGAGCTTCCGAGATATTGACACCAAATGAGCCTCTTCAGCGATTGCTAGCACCTCAGCCTGGAACACACTACTATGATCAGGAAGCCTGATTGATTTGTGTATTACTAATTCCTCTGAGAATATGCCAGCACCTGTTCCACAGTCCATCTTTGATCCATCTGTGAAGATGAATATCGATTTCGTTTTTGTTGGTTCATTCTTGTCCCATTCGTCTCTGCTCGGAAACGAGCAGGTGAAGGGTCGATCGAAGTCTAGGTAGGGAGATAGATAGTCAGAGTTTACTACGCTCCCTACGTATTTCTTTAGGACCTGCGCATGCCCAGCGAGGATCGGGATCCAGCTGTTCGTTTGGCTGATCCTCGAGGAGCTTTTGGCAGCTGATTCCTGCATGTATATAAGGGCAGCAGATTCAGAATCACCTCCAATCCAAAGGTCGGGGTTGTTCTCATCGCACTGGTTGTCCCTATACCCGCTAGTCTTTGTATTTTTGTCATTTGCTTCAAGTTGGTTGCTCTGTCTGTGGCTTGCCACCAGACAATACTGCCATATGTGAGTATTGGTCGCACGATAGCCGTATACATCCACAAGATTATTAACCCCAAAATAATCTTGTGGATATATACGGCTATCGTGCGACCAATCGTCCCCACTTTCTTCCGAATATTCCGTTGCATGCGAGAAATCATTTGCTGCTTTCTTAGCTCTTTCATTGACATTAAGTTTCCAATTGATGCACCTTAATGGCCATTAGTGCCAGATATTTAAATTTTTCATCATCTGGTAGATTTCAGGTATCTAGATGCTGGTTAGGTGAACAAATGCGTTGGTAAAATTGTTATTCGTTTGAGTATCTTTTATATCGTATCAATAAGCCAATTTTGACGATAGAACGATGGTTCTCCTGTCTTGTTTCCAGTTATTACCAACCTTATCTAACGAAGACAAAGCTGCATTACGTTAGGAATTATCCAGGGATTATATTTTGTTGCTGCTTTGAGCCCTTTATTTGACACTCTCTCCGCTCCTGGAAATTAGTAGCTCCGTAGGCATTTGTAGGCATTTATTGGCTACATCTGAGACTATATAAGGACTGGAACTACATTTTTTGTTTTAGAATTGTATGTTTGCACAGAGTTTGATAAAGTGCAGAACTGACGTCATCTTGTACCTAATCCTTTGTTTTTGGTGTTGAAATGGCCAAATGCTTACGAAACCGCTTCGTCAACCCAAGGATCATTTTTCATATAAAGTAACTCAGTCAACAATATTGAGACGAGCTTCACAACACGTTTAGATTGCCAATGTTCACAGTTCACATTATTAATACAAATTTTTGGAGCAACAAGCTCGTTAGTACCCAGGGACTAGATTTTTAAAACCATCCATGTGTGCGTGTGTACTTCTTGCACGATGGCGGTACCTCGGCTAAGCTTTTCTTGACAATTAATACTACTCGGATAATTTGTCAGATTATCACTAAAATAGGGTCAGTGAAAAATCATCAAAAGGTGTTGCTTCGGCTGGGAATCGAACCCAGAACTTCTGCGCGGCAGTTCATAGCACTAAACATAGCTCCACAGTTTACTTTACTGCTTATCACTTGACTACATTTGTTAGACCAAGACAGAATTTGGTCTACTCATCCAGCCGCTTCTATATGATTCATTTAATACCGTTGACAGATGTATTTTTTTAGAACGAGATGGTATATCCTTCACTTTGCGAGCTTGCATCCGATTTTTTTATTAGAAATCACTGAGTGTCTAAATAAATTATTTTAAGTATTAATTGGAATGGACCGACTCTTCTGTAATCAGCAGCACTGATGGTCGAACTGTCAACCAAGGTGCGAGGCTCATAGATCCAAGACAATAAGCCAACATACTGGGGTTCTACTATATAAAGCTAAACGAACGGCAAGTAAAAGATACAGAAGTAAACGATAGTGATTTCAACGATATTCATTTTATAAAATATGGCCCCTGAATGTACACAGACTCAGAGAGGCAAATGTCAACTCTGACCATTTTCCCGTCGCAGACAAAATCAGAGCTCGACTGTCCAACGAAAAGAAGGTACTTTTCAAATAACCCCACAAAATAAAGTCCGGAGGGGTCAAAACTGGAGATCTGGGTGGCCAGTCAATGTCGCCATTTTTTGCCAGCACGCACGTCCAGTGAAGTTTCATTGCAGGAACTACATTGTTTGTTTCGAAGTGTGACAGGGAGCATCGTCTTGTTGAAAGCAGCAACCGTCCAACCTTTTTCACACATTGTGGGCAGACTTAAATAAACAAACTTTCACCGATATCGATTTCATCGACTGTTTCGGCCTCTCTGACTAAAAATGGTCCAGTGATGGTTTAGTGCAGAAGCCGGTCGACCCAAACCGCCACTTTTGGTCATGCAAAGGTGTTTCATGGACCTTTTTCGTTCTCCAAATCTAACTTGTTAACGGAGACAGAAAGTGTGAAATGAAAAAAAATTGCTTCTAAAAATCAGATTCAATGTCAACCATTCGACCTACTATTTGGCCATATTCCAAGCGACGTGGACGGTTTATCCGCAATATTCTCTGAGACAATTCCACTTTATACGCAAGCTAATGCACATTATCCTATAAAATGCGCGGCAAGGTGGTTCAACTGACGCCAATATGCTGACCGCGATGACTATACGACACATGTGGGTTCTCGGCAATACTCTCTTACCCCTCGAACCAGTTGAATGAAAGGTCTTGGCCTTTGATGAACGACATGTCGATGATGCCTGTTCGACACCAAACGACGAATAGTGTTATCACACGGTGCTTGTTGGCCATGATAGTTTAAACGAACGATTTTTGTCAATGTACAGCAACTCTATTTCGACACGTTGTTTCAATGTGAAGAATTGAATATTATTTAAGACAGTACTGAGTTGACGTTTCAAAAAGATGTGTACTCAACTCAATCGGTTAATAAATGTCAAAGTTATGCAATGTTTAGATCCCGACATAAAATATGGCGTACATGTCATATTTCCTGGCTCAATTTGATTGGGTCGCCATCGGTGCATTTGTCGCTATTATTGCGGCGATATCATTTGCATATTCTATGCAAGAGTGTCTTCGTTCCAAGGTCCTTTTGCAGCCCTCACCGTGTTTGTGTTCAGTGATGACACAGCATTCTTAAGCATGTATTGAGTAAGGTCATCTATACTAGGATCGTGTTTAACTACAGGGTGGGCCATCCAGTGGTTGCTTTTTGAAGCGAAAGTAGCTTTTTTTACGGACAGTCGGTGGGTCACATATAAAACTTATTCAGAAAGATGTGGAGTTTACCGAGAAAAAGTAAAATCGTGACCGTCACCGTACCATTGATTTCTCCCTCCATGGCGCACATGGAAGATTGGGAGTGAACCGAGAAAAAGTGAAATCGTGACCGTCACCTTACCGTTAATGTAACACGAGCCAGTACGTAAAAGCTTCGCTTCTTTCGGCCGTCCCACGACGTCTCCATGTTTTTTTTTAATCGTATAGGTAATTTTGATACTAACACCTTTTTCCCCCCTCGAAATCTTGACAGAAAGTCAGTATCATACCTCCGCGTAACGAAATGAGTCGCTTGACGCTTGAACAACGTTAGGATATATTGAAAACTAATTTTCAGCTGTGTAGCCCAAACAGTGCGTTATTTGAAATAAGTTTTGGTCGAAATTAACAAGCACCCATCGCGACTGCTGTACTCAAGTTTGTGCAAAAAGTTGGTGAGACTGGTATGCTAGCGGACAACACTCATTTTCAAGAATTGAGTCTGCACACAGATCTCGGATTATTCACTTAAAAGGTCCAATTGAGTCAGCAATTGAAGGCGCATGACCATCCGCTTCGTTATCGCTTCACAGAGTAGCTTGAATTGGACAACGATTTTGGGCCAAAAATCATCTTTTCTGACTAGGTTCACTTTAATCTCGGCGGCTACGTTAACAAACAAAATTGCCGTATCTAAGGCTCGAAAAACCCGCACATTATTGTCGAGAAGCCGAGTGACAGTTTGTACAAATTGTGGGGTGGTGGCATCATTGGACCATTTTTCTTCGAAAATGAGGCTGGGAATAACGTTTTGGTCAACGATGGGCGTTACAGAGCCATGCTTACCACCCTTTTTTTGTTGAAATTGAAGACATGAATTTGGACGACCCCTGGTTCATGCAGGATGATGCGAAATGACATACAGCCCATGCCACAACCGATCTATTGCGCACCAAATTTCCAAATCATCATCAGCCGTCTTGGCGATGTCAATTGGCCAGCTTGGAGCTGCGATTTGACCCCTTTGGTTTTTTTTGTGGGGATCCGTGAAGGACGGATGCTATGCCAACAATACGAAAACGATTCAAGCACTTAAGGCCAATATCATCCAAAAAATCCACGAATTTCAGCCCAAAACCATCAACAAGGTCTTTGAAAATTAGAGTGACAGAATGCGCTACTTCGAAGCCAGCCGAGGCAGCCACTTGAAAGACGTCGTGTTCTATAATTAATAGGAATGTTTGCTCTTACTAAAAAAACATAATACATGGAAACATTTATTTTGTTCATTTTATTACATTCCTAAAAAAAAACTTGTATTTGGCCCATCGTTTAGCTTCTATTGTAAGCTGCTACTACTCAACCTTTTTGAGTAGAGTTCAAGCAACGAGTGAATCATCCTTAATTTGTTATTGGAGCATCTACAAAGTCTTATTCATAGACTTTATGTGTATATGTGTTCTTCGGATATAGGATCTGCCCAGAACTCACTAGCAGGGCGGCCCTCCTTCGACGATCTGTCCACAATTGTGTGTGCGATTTCTTTTAATCCACCATGTTGTTTCATAATTTCTCAGCCATATGAATGTTGCTTTAGGCTTCCTCCACCTTCAATAGGAAAAAGTGTTTGTTCAGGTCTTTTCAAAATTGTAATGATGACAAAATCTGGGACTCGGACACTTTTTCCAAATAACATCCCCGATACTTTCAATATACCTTCTAGGCAATTACGCACACGATTATAATCTTTTCATTCAATTTAAATAGAAATCTTCTTACAAAAAGGATATCCTATTAGTACAGTCTCAGTCTCACAGTCTCATTCTATTATACTTTTCGATATTGATTGCCTTTTGTATACTTCCAAATTAAAGTAGCTTACCGAGAAGGATCAAAGTTATTACACTGCTACCAATGAAAAGGTTACTCTGCACGTCTTTTCTCCAACCCGAACTTTTTCTAGGAATTTTATAATAATCCCCAACAGGCAAGAGTAGACACCCAATCTGACGTCAAGGAAGCAACAAAAGTTTATATTCATTAGTCTTCACACCCACCTACTCTAAGGAGGTTTCTCTTTATTATTATGACATTTCTGCGATTGGTAATTAGGAACCTCCTTAACGGAAGCAGTCTTTTTCTGGGACTAGAAAACGGTCAGTGACAGTGGTCGAAGATGTAAATAAGTTGAGTATATACAACTGTTATCGCGTCAACGTCCTTAGAGCAAATCGATAGTCAGTGACTTCACGGACATTAGGAGCACAAACAAATGGAAATTTTTGGATGTATGTATTAGTAGACCTATTTCGAGTGAAAATCTTGTGAGAGGAATTAGGATAGGTTGAGGAAATTATATTGGCGGTAGCACGACGCGCCACGTTGTCTCACTTGAGTTTGTACTTAAAATTTTTTTTGCAAAAAAAAAATGTATTTCGATTGAAAAGTTTTTCTTTCCAAATAGGGATATAAATTCTCCTACGATGGCAGGCTCGGAGAACTCAACCTTCCTTAAAACATTACCCAAATGAATTTATTATCAATAGTAGATAATCTAGATCTATATCTATATGAATTGGAAAGTTTTAAAGGGGTTTTGGGAAAGCCTTGTCGGAACAGATAGGATAAGAATTTGGTTTCAAGTAGCCATAATTGATTTCCAAGACACTTTTTAATACTCGGAAGGCAACGTATGAATTCCTAGTGAAGTTTGACACGCAATCGCTCGCTGTTGACTGTGCTTGGCTAATGCAAGTGCCGTAGGATTCTTTTTTCATGCGTGCACTTGAATTGGCGGAGCATAAGCATATATGATATTCCATTTTTTTTTTAATTATTTATTCTTTTCTAATCGCAGTATCGCCATTTACATACGTAGTGATGTAGCCTATCAATTTCAACGGCAATACGACCAATGTTCGTCATTACGGGCGATTTCAATGTACATAATTCTTCGTGGCTTCGACATTCTGGACAGTCAACACCCGAAGGAAGGTATGTCGAGATCTTTGGTGACGTAAACAACTTAACTCAGCTTGTAAATGAGCCCACGCGCATTCCGGATATTTACAGTCAACCCCCAACACCCTGGACTTGTTTTTAACATCTCACCCCGACAAATACACTATAAATGTCTAGGCAGGTCAGACCACTGTACTCCAACCGTACTATAACCACATAGTTAAAGACCAAATTCCTAAAAGAACTGGTTGGCAATACGAGAAGCCAACTGGTAGTTTAGAGCTCTAAACGCTTTCTATAAGAATTTTACTGGTCATTGTGCTTCATTATCGATGACGTGGTTGCTACGGCTGATGCGATAACTAACACCATTCTCCAGGGTATGAAATCCTTTATCCCTCACTGGGTAAAGAGTATCAAACCGAAGGTAAACGAGTGGTATGACTCGAGCTGAAAAGAGGCTGTTAGGGTTGAAGAGTTATGTTTTCGGTCATATAAAGCCAACCCAACTGAGGAAAACCTTTTTAAATTCAAACGAGCCAAATATGACTGCAATGCCCACATTAAGCGTTTCAAATTCTTCCACGACCAAAAGTTGAGGCAAAAAATTCTACTATGTCCCAAAGGTAGTAAAAACTTTTCTTTTAAGAATTCGACCTCATCTTCCATCCCAACGCTTATTTACAATGAAATTCCAGCTGTCACCTCTCTAGACAAAGCCAATCTGCTCGCTGCTCATGAAGCCAATTCCACGCTGTCATATTGTGCCTATTCTCCCCCTGTACTAGAGAACGTAGAACATTCTATGGGACCAATCCACTTTCGTACTCGTACAGTCGCAAGAGTATTAATGGATCTTGACATTCACAAATCGTCTGGTCCAGATGGTATCTCACCCATAATTCTGAAGTCGTGCTCTTCAACGCTGGCAAAACCACTGCGTAAGCTTTTCCATCTGTCCTATTCATCAGAACTCTTTCCGAGTCGATGGAAAACTGCATTTGTCCGTCGGTCCTGGCAACGCTGATAAACCGTCAGCTTATGAAATATCTTGAATCACGAAAACTCCTCAATGACCGACAATATGGTTTTTGTAGTAACAGGTCCACTGGTGATTTGATGTCATATCTCACCGAAAAGTGAAACCAATCAATCCACCTTGGTGTCATAAACAAGATCGTTGCACTAGATATTTCAAAGGCATTTGACAGGGTTTTGGCATCAAGCCCTTTTTTTCGAAAATGCGTGCTTTTGGCATCGATGATTCTCTTCGTCAATGGATTAGAAACTACCTATCGAAACGTTCAATTCAAGTAGTTTTGGACGGTTTCAAGTCTGGTACTCACTAAATAAATGCTGGTGTTCCCCAAGGCTCCGTTTTGTCTCAGACACTCTTTCTCATTTTGATGACCTATTGTCTGCAACTTCTAATCCAATAAAATCCGAAACCGAAAATCTTTCAATGGTCGGTATGTGTATTAATAACGACCTTCGTTGAAACGACCACATATTTGAAATCTCTAAAAATGCAGCGAAATGTCTAGGTTTCCTTAACCGATGCAAGAAATATTACACCCCCTCTAATCTGTCCTCTTAATATAAGGCGTACATACACCCTAAACTTGAGTTCAACGCACACATATGGTCAGGTGCAGCCAAAACATCATTGCACCTACTAGATAGAATACAAAAGCGTGCGATGAAATTGATAGGAGATCCAACCATAGCAAACTCCATAGTTTCGCTCGAACATCGAAGGAATGTCTCCTGCCTTACACTCTTTAACCGCTATTAAAACAACAAATGCTCTAACGAAATAGCCAGATGCATTCCGCCCCTTCAACAATTCAACCGTAATACTCGCCGTACCACGAATGCTAATCAGTTCACCCGTAAGCCTATCTTTGGACGTACTATGAAATATAGACATTCATTCCTTAACTGAACAAGCATTCCACGCTTTACAAAAATTCAAAACATACGCGCATCGGTACCTCCTCTTTTCTACTCCTCTATTTCCTTAATGCCATCGCTGTTCTCAATCAAGAGAGATCGCCATATTTGCATAGCGCTTATCCCAAGATACTAGATCAACACCATACCGCTAGCATCAAATCACTGATGGTATATCTATAAACAATCCTGAAAAACAACAGCTGAATGTCACTTGTATACCGACTATTAGGAAACCGTTGATTTGACGAAAAATCTCCGACTGGTGTAAGCAGTTAGAAGTTAAGAAAGGACTACAATACGACGCTATAAGAAAAGCTAGCGACAGTAAGAGAGCTACCGAAATGTTCAGCTGTAAGAACACCAGTATTAAAAAAGAAGAAGCCAACTATCTGGGATATACGGAATGTAATGATTCCTGTCCGAATGAGCAACTGTTTCAACCGATAATCGTTCAAACTTAAGCCGCTCCCTGTCTTGTCGGTACTGTATCTGCATCGATTTTTTTTACTTTACCGAGGGGACTCCAACACTTTATTCAGTCCAAGCGCTCTGACATTTGACATTCGCCATTAAAATATGAATTTCAGTCCTACTTGTGTTCTCCAACTTGTCATTCGCACAATATGACTGTGACCAAACTATATCCATGTCTTGGTACAGCACACAGAGCCTTTTATTGTATCATCTCCTCCTTTCGCCTCCAAAATATTTGACGGAGATTTTTTCGTTAGAAATTGCTGGCTGTCGAGGTTGTAGCGGGCGGAAGTAGTCTAATTCGACTTTTGCTTTAAAGTTTGGTTCCCCATACCGACGGTCTCAGTGGCGCTTTGGTTAGTGCGATGAATTAATGCGCAGAAGGTCTGGTTTCGATTACCAGCCGTAGCAACACCTGAATGATTTTTCACTGGCCCTTCTCTAGTGATGATTTAACAAATTATCCGAGTGGTATCAATTGTCAAGAAAGGAAATGAAAGAAAACAGGGCGTCCCGCCATCGTGCAAAAAGTACACAAGCACACATGAAAGGTTGCGAGAAAGCTAGGCCCTGGGTACAAATGAGCCTGTTGCCAAAAATGTGTATATATTTGTTTTGTCCCTACACAGCTATCATGCGTTGGAACAGTAAGGAGTGTAACTTAGACGTCAAGTTCTACTTTTCGTTTGTTTATTATGTGATCGCTGCCAACGCCATTATTCCGAATTTTTTTAAAAGCAGCCCCGTTGGGACCGGAAATTATTTTAATATGGCACACGTTCGGACAAACCACAAGTGTGAGAAGTCGAAGAACTGGAGTCCATCAATCTATCACATCACCTGAGTATGTTGAGGTACTGAGAGGTTCAATCATGCAAACCCCACCACATTCTACGCCGAAACATGTTCCTTTGCTTGGCCTTTCCGATCATTCTTACTTTCTTACTTGCTTAAGTCGCTCTTCCATCCAGAATGAACATGACACTCCAATTTGCCCTCTGCTTGCGCACTCCAAGTTGGTTGAGGTTGGTTTCTTCTTGTGAGCCCCACTTATGGCGAGGTCTTCCTCTACGGTGTCCGAGTTTGACTACGAATAGATGACTCTGCGAGCCGGAGTATTGGTGTCCATTCGTTCTACATGCCCTTGACATCTTAAACGTGCAATGCGGAGTTTTTCGACCAGGGGTATGTCGCTGAACAGCTCGTATAGTTCGTGCTTGAATCTTCGTTTCCATAGCCCGTCAACGCAAACGGGACCAAAGATTTTTGAAAAGTTTTTCTCTCGAATCGACCAAGGCTTTCTTCATCCACTTTTGATACGGTCCAAGCCTCAGCGCCGTAGAGCAGGACTGGGATAATCAGGGTCTTATCTAGGATCTCCTTAGTAGATCGAGTGAGGGCTTTACAACTAAATTGCCTTCTTAGCGCGAAGAAACAGCGGTAGGTAAGAGTAATTCTTCGTTTAATTTCTGACGAGATGTTGTTATCAGAGTTGACAGCGGAGCCGAGGTAGACAAAGTCCCGTACTACCTCAAAGTTATATGTATCTGTCAATAGTGACGTACTGTCCAATTCGTCGATGTTGTGTGTCCTTTCGTGTTGACAGCATAAACTTAGTCTTACCCTCATTTAATGCTAAACCTACTTTTGCCGCTGCCTTCTCTATACTAGCAAATGTATCTATGACATGACGTTGACTCCTACCAATGATTTCAATATCTTCGGCGTATGCTATTAGTTGCACCGATTTTTGGAAGATTGTGCCTCTGGAGTTGGCTCGGGAGTTTTGCACAATCCTCTCAAGAATCAGATTAAAGAAATCACATGACAGCGTATCGCCTTGCCTTTTTTTATCGAATGTGTCTTTGAGGTTGTTTTCGACCCTGATGGAGCAGCGAGAATTCTCCATCGTTTCCCTACACAGACGAGTTTGGGTGGTATACCAAAACTAGACATGGCGCTGTATAGTTCGTCTTTATAAATTCAGTCGTATGCGGTTTTGAAATCTCGATGAATAGGTGGTGGGTATCGATTTGGACTATTTGGGTATTTTTACGGGATCAGATACCATATACGGCAGATAGGATCGTGTAGGCAATGTTGCGGAGACTTATACCTCTGGAGTTGGCACAGCTCAGAGGGTCTCCTTTTTTGTGGATCGCGCAAACGATGCTGAGGTTCTATTCTTCAGGCATACTTTCATCCGGCGTATGAGTTAATGGATGTTACTTATCAAGTCTACTCCGGCTTTATAAATTTCGGCGGGAAAGCCGTCATTTCCTGCAGCCTTGTTAAGCTTGAGTTTAGATATTGCTATCCTCACTTCACTTAGGTCAGGTGGTTGACAGTTATCGCTGTCGTTGCCAATATTGAACGGTTCGTTCGGCCTGACAGCGGAAAGTTGTTCGTCATCGCCGTTTAACAGTCTGCAGAAGTGGTTTTTTCATATCCTCAGCATCGATAGTGTCTCAACTGCGATATTTTCTTGTTCATCTCGACAGGATTCTGTTCGTGCCTAGTATCTTTGCCTTTGACATTTTACACTTTGTTAAAACTTGCGATCATCGTTCCTGGAGTGGCCCCTCTCTAGATCCCTGATCGCGTGCTTTTCATGCTCTTTTTTCTTCTGTCTGCAAAGCCCGTGTTCTTTCCTTCTTCTCTGCCTATCGAGCTCAATGGCAGCTCTCGTCTTCACCTGCAGCTTAGCCTTGTAGGCCTCGTTCTTGGCTGCGAGCATCTGTCGGCAATGCTCATCAAAGTTGCTGGTGGGCACGACAAACCTATTACATCAGTTACTGCAAAGATAATGAATTCTATACAGATGAGGCACTCCATATAAGAAAAATTGTTCTATGGCGGGTCGTGCTGGCACAGTTTTATCATCTTTTTTTCAGTAAGGCTATTCTGGTCATTCGTGTTACACATAACTTGTCCATTATTCGTAGACCTGTTACACCACAATTATTGCATAATTGTTCCGCCATATTGAATTGTTATATTTCCTGTTAATTAAACACCACGTTTGTCGTTTAGCCCCCAAACTGGATGTCATTAATCTCGCACGTGCTTTAAATAAATTGTTTACGGTATCGACCCAAACAGCAGCGACTCGATTAAATTACCAATGTGGCAGTTCCAGAAACTGTCCCCAATAGCCATCTAACAAATAGAACTCCTCACACCGAATAAGACTGATAAATTAATAATGAAGCACAACTGTTAAGTGTATTATTGGAATTCGTGTCCTTTTTTTTGAACACTTGACACGCGAAAATTAAACCGCACAAATCGATTTGCGTATCCCAGTGACACGGAGCACGAGCACACAAACTGCCAAATCCCTCATCAATATACGATTCTTGCCACACCTTTGTTTTGACAACGACCACCGACCTTGTTGTTCTACTGGCTAATATATCATTAGTGTCCTTGAAAATGCATTCGGGAGAAGAACTTTTTATAGCCCGCCGTCGAGCATACGTTTTGAAAGATCGGCATGGGAAGGATATTAATACTTCAAGTCGTTAAAAAAGGAGCTCTTCTCATTGTGTTATAACGAAATCGATTCGTTTAACGGTGTTGTTGGGAGGCATTATTGGCATACTTGTAGTCGTATCCTTGTGAGGCTATATCGGATTAATTTTTTTTTACAATGCTGACGCATAAATCATCATCTGTTTATGTGGATGTTGTATTTGTGCCGCCATGAAATCAAATAAAATTTTGTATGATCTGTT
The DNA here is from genome assembly GCA_932526625.1 of Rhingia campestris. Taxonomy (NCBI): domain Eukaryota; kingdom Metazoa; phylum Arthropoda; class Insecta; order Diptera; family Syrphidae; genus Rhingia; species Rhingia campestris. The sequence goes on from OW052183.1 coordinate 36,453,308, forward strand.
AGAAAAGTGCTAGACACTTGGGATTTGTCCAGGCGATGGGGGGTGGTGACTTACTTTCAATATCCCCAGGGAGGTTAATGGTAGGAGGTTTTACATTAGCCCCTATCGTGTATATAATTCAATGGTGGGTTCTTTTTTTTGGCTTTTGGTGAAATTGAAATTGAGAGGAGGTTATTTATGGTCTACGTAGGTAGTTTGTTTTTCTGTACACTCTTTAATAGATGGCTTTGATTTGGGATTCATTGCTTGAGAGAAGTATTGCAGATGGGGTTGTTTATTGAGATATACTTGGGTTCGTGTGTTTTTTTTTTTTTTGTTTCATAATTTATTCAAACGTAAGTCAAAATGAAGATGGCAACACGAGAAGATGGACGTAATCCGGGCCGATAATTGACAACTTGGAGAATTTATGTGAATAACTTGGCAATCATTTCTTGGCACAAACTAAAGGCCATTGTGCTAATTTTACAAATTGATGTGACTGCTACCAGCAAATTAATTTTTTCATTATAAACCTACATTGGCTGGGTTAGGTTAGAGTGGCTGCAGCGATTCGCCAGCACACTTAGACCAATTTTTGGTCCATTGGAGATACCACTTGTTACCTGTAAAAAACCAATTTGAGATATTAAGCTTAGTACGCTGCTCGAGCGAAACTAAATTTTAGCTGCTCTCCATTATTTCTCTCCAAACACTAGCGAAAATTTTGACAGAGTGTGGATAAGTGTCACAACAAACACCTGTTGTTTGAAAAATAAGTTTCTTCAAAAATTTCAACAACTCAAAAGCACAACAGATTAAACAAACAATACGATGTGTCAAAATTTTGCTTGAGAAAATATCCTGAACCTTTAATGGGCGCGCTAAATTCTGACAGATACATCCAGTACAGTGTACCGCTCGGCTAAATGGATTCGCCTAAATTTAGCTCAGCTAATTTTTGGAGAAAATATTAGGTCTGTTCCCGTACAAAATAATATTTACTGATTCTTACTGATTTTTACTTATTGCAGTTCCCGTACGCAAAAATAAGTAAAAGAGAGAGCTCACGAGAGATCAAAAAACTACCCCTCCATAAATATCTGTAAAAAAATTTACTACAGAAATTTCTGTTGGTAAAAAAACAGTAAACTGTCAGTTGGTATCTAAAAGTTACAACTCGCTTGTTTTGACAGGTGTTTTGTGTCATTTGTTCTTTCAAAAACATACAAAATATATAATTTTACTGTTTTTTTACTTAAACGCGTTACCGTACGTTGGTAATTTTGTCTCTTTCTGAGATAATTTACCCCGACTCCAAGGAATTTGAGAATTTACTAATTTTTACTGCAAAAGTACGGGAACAGACCTTTTGTATGGGAGCTAAAATTTAGCTAAAATTTAGTACTAAGCTTTAATGATTTGAGGTCACATAGTGGTGGTTTGACAGACTGATCTATCTGATCAATGCTTGAGGCATATCCATTTCTCGCCAATTCATCAGCAATTTCATTGTCATGCCTCTGTGTCTGCAGAGCCTCTGTGTCCAGCAGAGCTTAACATTATGTTGGAAGCCAAGTGAGTGAGTAAAGTTTTTTGATGTTTAGATACGCAACCGAAGGTCTCGGTGCTTCTTCATCAAAGACACTGGGGACTTACCCGCATGAAGGAATTATCTCGACGCTATTGCTGGTGGCCCAGCATTGATGATGACATCACTAAGACGTATTCCAGATGTGTTGCGCGTATACCAGCTGGCCGAAAACTGAAGAAGTATTGGATATATTCGTTCCAATTGGCTTTGCCGGTCCATTTCAGAAGCAGAATTTGTTAATTGTTGTCGATACCAAGTCAATGTTTCCATTTGTCATCCAAATGGCATCTACCACGTCCGAAGCGACTATTGAAGCGTTGCAATCAATTTTCGCACTGCAAGGACTTCACAAAACCCTGATGTCAGATAATGGCACCGAGTTTACTTTCAACATAAAATACAATGGAGCTGCTGAGTTGATAGTGCGACTTTTAAAACCGCTCTTCGAAAAATTGTGTTGGATACAGCACAGTGGGAGGAAGCTCTCCTTGTTTTTCTCCCCCATATCGTGTTATATTATGTGATTTTGGAATTTCACCAGCTGAAAATTTCCATGAAAGACAACATCGCACTTTTCTCTCCGCGATGGTTCCAGAGCCCAGCAAAGCCATTACCAAATCCAAAAAGAAATTCTCTATTGGACCGGTTTTTGTACATCAAAAGAAATGGATTGCTGCAGTTATAGAGAAGAACTTGGGAAGAAGAGTGTATAGTATAATGTGTAAGATCTAGCACAGGGACATTCCGACGGCAACAGAATCAGATGAAATTTCGGTCTCCAACTGAAAATAAAGACGCTCATCTGTTTACCCAAGTCATATCTGCACGCCCCATAACACAACACAGATGTTGGCCAAGCAGCATCACACGATGATAGACCACATCTTAATGACACTGACGCTATGACAATTCCGGATTCAGGTCCAGCTAACGTCAATCTCGATTCATCGCAACCAGCTTCGGGTCCTCTGCAAATAATACATCCGAGAAACATTGTGGAAGATAGACATTCATCGGGCACTCCACCGGAGTTTAGACGACCTGAGCTGCCTCGAAAACAGGTCGTATTTTATCCAAATTGAGGGGGAAGTTGAAATATTCTGTCATTATTGTTGTGGCACGCTCGAGCGTGCACATTTAGACCATAAAGGACTGAGGCCCTAAATTAGTTCGCCTTATATATCCATTCAGAACTAACTTTATGGCGAAGAATGTTTCTAACATTAATATTAGCCAGCTCACCTAGATTATCAAAGAAGTAGTTTCTCAGATCTTTTGTCTGAGAGAGCTAGATAAGGGCAGAGAAGGTCCAAGCAGCATCTACAAAAGTAATTGCTAAAGAGGCCTATTTTGTTTTTTTGCGTGGACACCGATTATGGTGCTGATGTTTTTATCTGTTCAGCATTGACACGCAGATAGAGCCCTTCTGAATATATATAACGAGTGATTTTTGAAGAGGTTTAGAACTTTTTTTAAAAAAAAACACAAGAAATTCGAAAAAATGAATGAAATATTTATTTGAATCGATAGTTTGAACCTTGCAATTTAATGTTTAAAGATAATTTCATGCAAATGTTGACCGCGGCTGCGTCTCAGGTAGCCCATCCGCTGAGTCCAATTTTGGCATACTCTTTCACACATATCGGCCGGTATCACACGAATGAATGCATGGATGTTGGCTTCCAGTGCGTCAATCGAAGCGGGCTTGTCCCTATAGACATTAGCCTTGACATACCCCCACAAAAAATAATCTAATGGTGTCAAATCGCACGATCTAGGCCGCCAATTGACCGGCCCGAAACGTGAAATTAACTGTTCACCAAACTCGCCTCGCAATTGCGCCATTGTTTCGCGTGCTGTGTGGCATGTGGCACCGTCTTGTTGAAACCACATATCATGCAAGTCAAGAACTTCCATTTCGGGCAAAAAAAAGTTTGTTATCATCGCTCGGTAGCGTTCACCATTGACAGTAACGCTACGATTCGCATCATCTTTGAAGAAATATGGCCCAATAATGCCGCCGGCCCATAAACCGCACCAAACAGTGGCTTTTTCGGGATGCATTGGTAGCTGTTGCAATGCTTCTGGCTGATCTTCACTCCAAATGCGGCAATTTTGCTTATTTACGTACCCATTCAACCAAAAATGAGCCTCATCGCTGAACACAATTTTTCGATAAAAAAGCGGATCCTCGGCCAGCTTTCCAAGAGCCCATTCACCAAAAATTCGGCGTTGTGGTAGGTCGGCTGGCTTTAGTTCTTGCACCAGCTGTATCTTAAAAGGCTTTACGCCCAAATCCTTCCGCAAAATTTTCCACGTAGTGCTGTAACAAAGGCCTAACTGCTGGGAACGGCGCCGAATCGACATTTCGCGGTCTTCTGTCACACTAGCTGATACGGCCGCAATATTTTCTTCACTACGCACAGTACGTAAATGTGTTGGTGGTTTAATGTCCAACAAAGTAAATTTGGTGCGAAATTTGGTCACAATCTTCCGAATAGACTGCTCAGAAGGTCGAGAATGCCGATCATAAAATGGAAGCAGCGCGCGATGAACATTTCGAACCGAGCACGAATTTTGATAGTAAAATTCAATAATTCGCAAGCGTTGTTCATTTGTAAGACGATCCATGGTTATATTGCAAACCAAACTGAAGCTGTTTGACAGTGACACAAGGTACTAAACACACGTCAGCTGTCAAAACCAGTGTTGCCAAAACCAAACCAGCTAAAAAATCACCCGTTAGTTAGGCCAGAGTTGCCACGTTTCGTTGTGCCGTTCATCCATTTGTGAATGTTTATCAAAGAAATTGTTTGCCAGATCGAGATTTCTTTTGTCTGAGAGAGCTAGATAAAGGCAGAGAAGGTGAGTAATACTTCCCTCCTCTTCTTCGTCTAAGGAGCTTCTACAGAAGTAATTGTGGATATTAAGTAATTAAGTAATAGTGGATATTACCTTCCTTTTCAACCAAGTCAAAGCTTCTTTAATTGCCATCATTTCCGCCTGGAAAACGCTAGGATTATCGGGAAGTCGAAAGGATATACTAAGGAGAAATACAAAAATCCACCCACTCTAGCTTCTGTTTTATACCAATCCGTATAGATGTGAATCGAGTTCTTTGTTCCTATCGTATCCGACTCACATACAAGACGGCTGGGAATGGTTGTCCTGAAGTTATGCTCAAAACTGAGTTGGATAGTGTTGTGGTCGGTATTTTCTGTAATGTTAAGGTGATTCAGAATCTTTGTGTGTTCATCTTGAGTAGGTGTCCATTGTGACAACTGGGCGAACCTGGGCATCAACAAAGATGCCTCCCTAGTTGGCTCACAAGAACTAGCTCTATGTCGCTATACATTTTATATAATTAGTAGATGAATCATCACATCAACCAATACCCCTTTCGAGTTACCCTCTTTGGTTATTAAATGAATCTAGTTGCATACACTCCAAGTTGATTGAGGCTAGGTCGTCTTACACTGCGTTGACACCCAGAACATCAATCTCCATCTCAGACACCTAAGAAATATTTTTTTATTTTATGGCCAGACCTCCGTCGTTCTACATCTTGTCGTTAAATTTTCGTATTCAAAACTTTTTATTGCAAACGGGACTGACAATTTTTCAAAACATTTGCTATCAAAACAATCAAGGATGTGTTCATCGACTTTTAACATGGCTTATCTATTCTTTAGCGCGGTAGAGTAGGACTGGGATGATCTAGCCCATATATAGAAACTTCTTACTATTTCCGCTCAAGCTCCTTTCGATATACAATTGTTGAGTTTATTTGGTCTTTTCTGGTTTTTATACAGGATCTGATAAAGTGTAAGGATTTGGTTTGTTGTAAAAATATCTTGGTTATGTTAGGTTTTTATGTTGATAAGGTAGTTACTCTTTACTTATCGTACTTACTGATAAGCAAAGATATTTCATAATTATGAGTGGAACAGATTAGTATATTGACGAACTCCACAAAGCAACATAGCTAACAAATCAAAAAATGTTCTCATTGAAGCCAATCCAACATCCTTGATATCCATACACTCAATGTGGCAAAATTATTTTATCCTCGCAGCCAAATTCGACCTTCCAAGGAAAAGCAACAGCAAATAATATAGAAAATAAAGGTGAAGTTGGTTGAGAGCCGGACATAGAGTCTAAAAAGACACGCATAGTGAGTGAAGCCCCGAATAATATTGACCCTTGGAAACTGATGCTACTTTTGTTTGGCTAAACTTATCGGAAGTCGTAACACAAAAGTTTAAACACACACTCCACCAAAGCACAATGCTATCAGTACTTCTTCACAGCTCCGAGGGCTGGACAATAAGCAGGATAGCGGAGCAATCATTATACATTTTCTAGCTATAAATTCTGGAAATGTGGCATTTATGCTCGAATGTGAGTCTAGGAGAAGATGCAACCACGAGCTTTACAAAGATCTGAATGATGTACAAGATGTGAAAATTTTCCGACTACATTATCATGACCCTATTAACAGTAATGATCTATCTAAGAGGATCATTAAATCCCAGCCTCCACCTTCGAGACTCCAAGCAAGACAATTGACGCTGTGGTACTCAGATTTGATATAAAATACTCGTGTATCGGCAGTTTTATTTTATTGTAATAACGTGCCTTAAACCCATCCATAGTGGCATTAAAGAAGGCGTTATAGATCTCTAATCTGCTTGCTAGAGAAATTCTCATGGTTGAATAAAGAAGACGGAAGAAACGACATGCACAGACCTTAGTGGGCCAGATGAGTAGACCAAGGGTTTTTGATTAGGAGATCTAGGAGAAGAAGGTGAAGAAGTGCGTAAGAGCATCACTAGGGTATAATCTAGTGGGAATTATTGATAATATAACATTCACTCACTGAAAGCCATATGGGTAAGTATCAAGCTTAGGTCCTTGCACAGCCAAAGTATCAATTTCGGTTGTATGGATCATATATGATCGAATATTTTCATACAATCATAGAAAGTTACACATGCTTGAGATGAGATGAGAGTGAATGTGCTTTTCATTAGATTGGGTAAGGTAAGGTTAGACTGGCTGCCAGCTATTCGTCAGCACACTTAGCCCAGTTCAGCAGGTCCATTGTGATACCTTGTGGATCTTGTGCATTCTGCTTGATACCTGTGAGAAACCCAATTTGAGCTATTAATGTAACGGAGGACCCATCTCGCTCGCAGAGATTTTGAAAGTAGTAACCTCCAAAATGCAGCTTCCCTTTGTTTGAAAGGGCCGGACAATTAAAAAGAAGATGAAGTATTGTTTATTCTTCCTCTTCGTCCATGTAGCTCCTGCAGAAGTCTGTTGAGTGAGGGACTAGCCTTTCTGCGTGCCTTACTAATAAACAGTGTCCATTGATGACACCTATTATGGAGCAAGGGAAATAAGTCTCTTGGATCTGCTTTAGGCAGATTTGTTCGGTTATTTGTAACGTCGCGTCGTGTCAAGACTACATCTGAGATTTGATTTGCTGTTATCATGCTGCGCTAGTAGGCTTTTGCATGTAGCGATAGGTATACCAAGTGCACCCGTGTCGAGTACGACTGGTAATTTAGTCCAATCAGCCTTACAGTTCCCTGAAATGTCACTATGCTCAGGCACCCAGTAGAGGTGAATATTAAACTGCTCCGACATCTTTTAAAGAGATTATCAACAGTCTATAGGGTTGTCTTTGAGTTTGTTGAAAAATATGTCCAGTGCTGTTGAGGGTGCTATGCGAAATGCATCACCGAGGCACAGACACGCAGTTCGTTGTACCTTGGCTAGTTTGTTGCTGTTTATAGCTGTCTCTAGCACCGTCCACCGCCGTAAACCGCCGTATCCCTTATCGGTCTTATAACCGAAAAATAGATCCAATGCGTGATAGGGGGTTGCATTCTCCTTTTCATGCGTATGGCTTTCTTTCTCGCTTTCTTTACTCTTTCTGTTATGTTCGGCCTTCGGCTTCCTGTCTAAAATAAATTCCAGGAATTAAGCTTTGTCTGAGAAGGCTACTTCGTTTCCGTGTAATGAGTCAATGTGAGGAATTTTATATTTCCTAGTGATCAGTCTTGTGACTAACTGCCCATTATGTAGTACGTTTTGGTTCTTTCCATCAAGTCAAGGGAGATTGAAGACTTGTATTTTGGCCTCTTAGGTGGAAAGCATTGATTGATATTCTGGCCACAGCTTATATAGTACACGTCAAAAAAGTATCACGAAATTAATTTACCTGACATTAATATACCTACGTTGTCCATATAATCCTAGAATAGCTCAATCAATTCTGAATAGCACTATGTTTCTGAAGATAACCACTTCGATATCGTTTTCTCCTATCATCTTATCATATATAGATGCTGTTACCTAGATGAAAGATTCCAGATCTTAGGTTATGTTAAGTTTTATGGGTTATTTGGGAATCGGAGTCGTCAAACTTGCATAGGTCTGCGACCTTTATGCGGTTCATGTTCACATTTGCTTTTTTTTGGTATCTAAAATACTCTGGCTTCTGGAGTCTTTTACTGATAATGTATAAGGCCAACCTCTCAATAGATTGGACTATAACTATAAAACTATAAAACAAAACGCAAATATATCAAAACTTAATGCGGTTTGTTTTATAGTTTTTGGTTTTGAAGTCCAACTTATTTACTTTGTTCCGTTTTGCTAGAAACGATAGTTTTAATTATTTGAATAAAAGCAATTTAGAAGGAAATCATATATCTAGGTATAACTAGATTTTATATCCAAATAATGGAATAAATTTGGAATCATCATAAGCAAATGCAAGGATGTATATCTTTCCTTAGACCAATTTGCCGAAAAAGGTCAACTCATCATAAAATTCCAAGTTTGAGTTGTTTTTATGTTTTCAAAAGTGTCAACTGAGTTTATAGCCAATCAGTAAAAATCATAAAATTTCTATTTCAGTTTGAAGTGATAAAATCATGGGATTTATTATTCAAGGGCATTACTGAGACTGTGCTTTGCTTACTATATCTACAGCTTACTTTTTATTTGTGTCAGTAGGCACTACTTTTATTCTTTGTTTTTGGTGCAGATTTTATGGCATCTCAATCGTGTTTGTATGTCCTAGGATATAGAGCTAAACAAAGGGATGTTGGTTTGTGGTGTGCTGACGAGCTGGTTTTATTATTAGGATTTGTAAATGCAAATAAGATACATTAGCTGTATTACACACTCGTCGGTTTTATGAAAAAGGGAAATATTGGAAACACATTCAACGTTTACCCTTACTGTGCGAAGAAATGCAATTTTGTCAAAAAATTTATAGAAATTCAATGGCGTTTAAACAGAGTATCTAGATACTGTTTTTTTTTTTTCATTTTTATTTATGAACTGCTGAGAACCAAGTTCTTTTACCGAGCTACAGACAAAAAAAGAATAGCTCTTGGTGTCAAACTCGCAAAAGCCTATGCCAAAGAATTAAAGTGGTTGTTAGGTATATTGATTTTTTCTTGATATTCCAGATGCTTTCGAGACGTCGCGTCGGTCGCTTCGTTTTACCCCGAACCTCTGTAGAAGGGAAAAATATGTACTATAAGGATGAATGATGATTGTAGGTCATCAAAATAGGGTCTGCAAAGCAATTTTCTTTAGCTGTTGTTTATACCCTATCCCATAGGGGGGTATATTAGTTTTGATACTTAGTTTGTAACATAGAGAAATAATTTTGCTACATATACCTCAAAGTATATGGATCGACTCAGAATCGCTAGCTGAGTCGAATTAGCCATGTCTGTCTGTCCGTCCGTCCGTCCGTCCGTCTGTCTGTTCGTCAGCGGTTTTTGGGCCTTAAATTTTGAGCTAGGATAATGAAATTTGGTGTATAGGATCCTCGTCCGTGCCACCAGAACAAGTGTAAAAATTTTTGAAATCCGCCCACTGCCACGCCCCCTTTTTAGGAAAACTTATTTTTTGGCCAAACCGTAAGGAATTTCAAAAAAGTGTCTGAGTAGCATATTTAGACATTCCTTATATCTATATTTCGTTCATACAAAGTTTTTTGCCACGCCCACTTTTTGGGCGCGTTTTTAGTAAAAAACGCTTTTTGTCCAAATTTTAAAACTTTCGAAAAAAATTTTGATGCAAATACTTCCGAAATGGTAATATAAACATTTTGTCCATAGATCATTTTCACCTACGCCCACATTTTGGGGGCGTTTTCTTACAAAAACCATTTGTATACCCCATCCCAAGGCATTAGCAATAGAAATACGTTGTTTTTTGTCGAACCACAAAAGATTTTGAGAAACTGTCTGAGCAATATATTGTGAGAATGTCATTTTCTGTATTTCATCGCCATAAGGCCTATATTTTGAGGATATTAATTTAAAGGATGGGATGGGATAGGGTATTCAACGATCCGCATAGCGGATTGTAGCCTCTCATATGTTTTTTTTTATAATTCGCGCGCACTCAAGGGGTTATGAATACCCTTTATATGTTTTAGCACAGTGCGGGCGTTAAGGAAATTAGGGATAAGAAGAAAGGAGATACCGATGCACATTGGTTTTAAATGTCTGTAAGTTATAATGGAAAGGAAAAACAGAGTTTTAATACGAGACAGTAGGACAGCAGGTGTGACATGTCCTCTTCCATGTCAGTTTTGTTGCATTTCCTTCATAATTAATGCATACTACTCTGAGGCTCATTGTACAAGAGTATCTACTTACCAGGTTGTGTCCTGTTGTAACTCTTACCACCTATAAAATGGATGAGCTATTCAGGGATGAAAGTTTTTTGATATGCTACCGTTTTCAGCTAGAGAGATTTTGTGTTCTTTGGGGTGCTTGTGTTGTGTTGTGCTAGGTGGTTATTGCTTCATTTTGTGAGTATCTACATACATAGTTACATTTTACTGAAATGGTGTGAAAATTCGAACAAATATTCGAGTCCGAAAAAGTATTTAAATTAAAAGTGTTTGTCTTGGCCTTGGAGTCTGGATTCTTTGATCTGGAATCTGTTGTTGATCCTGGAGTCCATAAACTATTTGGCCTATTTGATTCATATTTCAGGTACGTGTGTTGTTGGTGTTTCTACTTAGGAATTTTTGGAATCGGACTTCTAGCACTTAAATTGACGGTTTTCTTAAAACATGATTATCTTAATAACGACTCCAAAGATGCTGATAAAAATTACTAACTAAGCTTTTACAAGAATTTCGATGGCATAAGCAGTTTTTGGTTAAAAATGCACATAACGGTACTAATATTCTGAATATGACTGTATACTCAGATATGGTATTTTTGGCTACACGTTTTTTAATGTTGATTTTCACAAAAAAGGCTTTTACAATTTTGATTGGATTTTGAAGGTAAGGTGGTGCAGAGTTGTTTGCTTTTCTCTAAAAATTCATAAATTTAATTTTTTATTTTTAAAAGTTTGAATGACAGTTTAATACTTTTTATATAATGGATTACATTTTACCTATGGTAAACAAATTCAACATTATATTTCAAAGTTAAAAACTAAAAACCGTAATCGCCGCAGTAACGAAAATGTTGCTTTGCAAGTAAAGCCGAGTGTTTCTTAAGGTGAAGGCTGTTATGTCTTTGTTCCAACAAATAAAATGGTAACTTCAATAAATTCAAAGATTCTCTATAAAGATTCCGAACGATGTACTTTAATAACTTTGTACATATTTAAATTGAAAAATTATCATCTTTTATAAATTATCATCTTATATAATAACAAATGTCACTGTTTATGTCATTGACTTATTATATATGGACTGCTAGTAGCCAACTTCACGTATGTTCCAAAACAACAGACACGCCACTGTTTCACTGCGGAAAACTAAGTAAGCTAAAAATCGTTTGCTTCATTACATTGCACGAAAAATTGATGTAAATGATCATAGAACATAAGTAAGAGATATACAAGGTTGACAGGTGACAGCTTTTGCGACGGGTGACAACTTTTGCGCCACCTTGTATTTACAAAACTTGTTCAGTTTATGTGTCAATAAATAAGGAAATATATTGTTATTGCAGAATTTATTTGAAATCACTCTTTGTAGTTTTCCATATTTTGAATAGATGACGCTACATGTCGCTATGGAAAAGAATCTCTTCGCACAATATGTCGCTCTTTTGTTAACCTTTTAGTATGGAAATTTAAGCTTAGCGGCGGCATGTATTTCTTTGCTTATCCGCAGTGAAACAGTGGCGCCTGTGCTGTTTTGGAACATATTTTCTCCCAGAAGCGTATGAAAATGACATTTCACTAGCAGTCCATATATAATAAGTCACTGATTTATGTATTTTTTGAACTAAAAAAAAACGTATTTCTCAAGGAAAAATCTATCGCAGTTTTTTTAGCATTTTTTACACTTCTGTCTAGCAGGTTTTGCAGTTTTTCGTCCTACCTTTAGCAGGTTTAAAAAAATTTATCTGGTAACGCTGGGTGGAAATCTTCATAGACACTATGAGGTCCGTCAGCACGTGCTCACAGAAGTGTGAGATTTTTACTCACTAAAACCAATACCCATTTAATCTTCTCTTACAAAGAGAAATATTGTTTTCGTGACAAATTTCGACCTCGAGATTTTGATTGCTTCTAACATTATGGCGAGGGCGGAACCCAAAAAAGTGTTTATTTTTTAATTAACGTCCGTCAGTTTTTCGTCCTACCTTTAGCAGGTTTAAAAAAATTTATCTGGTAACGCTGGGTGGAAATCTTCATAGACACTATGAGGTCCGTCAGCACGTGCTCACAGAAGTGTGAGATTTTTACTCACTAAAACCAATACCCATTTAATCTTCTCTTACAAAGAGAAATATTGTTTTCGTGACAAATTTCGACCTCGAGATTTTGATTGCTTCTAACATTATGGCGAGGGCGGAACCCAAAAAAGTGTTTATTTTTTAATTAACGTCCGTCAGTCCGTCTCCAGCCTAAACGGAGAGCCAATTTTCTTCAAACCGATTTTGACCGACTTTCATCAAACTTCGTATGCTTTGGTCATCATTTTTGTTGCGAAATCAATTCTAAAATCACTTTTTTGTAGTACTTTTGTAATACATTATATTTGCTTGTTAAATTAATGGATTAATTCATAAAATAATAATAAAAAAAACAAGTTTTAATAAAATAACAAAGGAAGAACTCAAAATTCAGTGACTCTATTCTCTTGGTGTCGTTTTTCAGATACAAAAATGCAATTACTTTTGTTTTGTTGTAAAAAAAGAAGTCAAAGTAAGATAGATAGATACAGAGTATGAAGGTATACACATTTTGTTTTGGATACTAATGTTTTAACATTAATTTTTAATTCTTAACAATTGTATTCCATTTTTTTTTACTTTCAGCCATTTTATTAACGGTGCCTTTCATATAAAAATTACACATAACGTCTATTTTCTCAAAAACGGCTATAACGATTTTGAATAATCAATAACCAAAATGAATATTATTGTGTGCATTGGCCAAACTTTGTAAGTCGTCAAATTCTCGCATGCTTGGTATTTGATCTAACGCCCAACTCGCTGTGAAAGAGAAAGTTGCGTGCGATCCAGTCGTGCACCACAACTCGTTGTCTTTGTATTGCAACTAAGTATGCGACTTATCTAGCAATTTTTTTTTATCATGAGTATATATAAATCTTTGACAGGTAACTTTCCTTTGAGATTTTCAGCTATTTCCGCAATTTATAGCTCGGTTTATGACTATCGGTCTAAATCCAGGGGTTTAGTTCTTACTCTACATATTCAGCCTTATTCATAAACTCATTATAAGGAATGTATAAAGTTATGCTCTCCTTAAAATGCCTCTGAACGCAAAAACATTATTTATAAAACTTATAGAACGTTGAATAGAGTCTGCACCTCCTAAACTCGTCTGATGGTTGAATAGTGCCTGTATAAGGGTATATAATTTTTTTTATTTCTGTATATACAGACAGCTGAGCATCAGGGCTACCAAAGGTTCAATAGTAAGTTGAAAAAAAATTATCCAGGGTATTTTTGTATTTTACCAGTTGCGTATCACTGTTAAATTTGTTCAAATGATAATTCTTCTTTAACTACAGACAAAAACGATGTTATTAAGTCAACAGAAGTCATCAATATGTTATTAAAATGTATAAAATAAAATTGTTACCATGAGCAACCATAAAAATGATCCGCTGGTAACTCTGCCGAGCTTTTTGGTAATTTATTTGACACAATATGTTATGAATAAGAAATTGTGCGAACCTGAATAGAGGGTGTAGAAATAGTTACGCACTGTATAACTAGTTGCATGTGTTTTACTGAAATCTAATGAATAAGGGGGATTGTGTATATGTGTTTCCTCTATTGTTGTGCCAGTATCGTCAGCAAATGCGGCAACTATGGTATCGTTTGTTTGTGGTTTGTCGTGTGAAACTATGATCTGATTGTATGAAAAATGCCTAAAACGAGTTAGTGGGAATGAATTTATTAAATTAGTATTATGAAATGGTAGATATCCATTATTATATTATATGATGTAAAGTATATGTCTTTTTGCGGAACTTTTATAAAATCACACTTCACTTAAAATTATAATAATGTTAAAACAACAAATAGACTACTCAGCGAAAGTGGATTTCTTCTAACTTTATATCAAACACAATACTCTTCTAAATTCCTTTGGGCGTTTTTTCTAGTGGTATCAAAATTCACAATACCTTCAATGCGGGCCAATTCAAAACAAAACAAGGTTTAATCTCATGGCATAATATTCTCAATTATTACACCATAAAACTGATATGAAAAAATAAAGAATTCTTCTTTCAATATTTAGAAGAAATTTGATGCAGGTCCGTGAATGAATTTTATTAACGCTACTGAAACGGGATCGAAAAATTGCACCTTATACATGTCTAGACAATTTGACTTAAAATATCACAAGGAACTACACATTTCTTAAAAAAATTCAACACATTTCCTTTTATCACATACTCAAGACACAATTCGAAAATTCAACCCAAATTCACCATCCCAGTTTATTTTGAGTGCATGCATGAACACACTCCTAAATGTCAGTAACCTTTCTTCTCAGAAGAAGAAGATGGTACACGTAGGGAAAATTCCCTACACGTAGGGATTTCCGTTTTGAAAATGGTACTGTAGGGAAAAAAGGACAGATTTTTATTTGTTAAGAATTTTCCTTGAAAAAGTAGGGATTTTTTATTTCATATGCTATTTTTCGGAAAAATGCTATCACAGCCTTCTTACAATGTGATTTCACCTTAACGCGTCTTAACCTTAACTTTAAAAAGGCTGATGTGTAAGTAATCCAAATAATTTTCTATGTTAATCCTATTTTCGATTATTTCTCTTAAATATTATACCTTTGTAGATTTATATTTAACAAGCCCTATGAAAATGAATTTTAATTTAAAACATATGAGAAGGCTACAATCTGCTGCTGCTGTGCGGATCGTTGAATACCCTATCCCATCCCATCTGTAAAACTAATGTCCCCAAAAAGTGGACATGGCTTAAAACACAATGGGGATTAAATATAGAAAATCACATTGTCACAACAAATTGTTCAGACAATTTATAGAACACATTTATGGTTCTACAAAAGACAACGTTTTTTTCCTGGGTAGTTTAAAGAAACGGTTTTTACATAAAAATGCCCCCCAAATATGGGCGTGGCAAAAAACTTTATATAGGCGAAATATAGTTATTGAGATCTAAATATGTTGTTCAAAAACTTTTTCCAAATTTTATACGGTTTGGCCAAAAACTACGTTTTTCTTAAAAGGGAGCGAGGCAGTGGGCGGATTTCAGAATTTTTTTCACTTGTTCTGCTGGGAGCAACATAGAGCACGTGTACCAAATTTCATCCTTCTAGCTCAAATTTAAGGCCCAAAAACTGGTGACGTACGGACGGACGTACTGACAGACATGGCTAAATCGACTCAGCTAGCGATTCTGAGTCGATCCATATCCTTTGAGGTATATCTGACTAATTATTTCTCTATGATACAAACTATGTATCAAAACTAATATACCCCTATTGGATAGGGTAGGTAAAAAAGGCTAAAGTGTACTAAAAATAATTTTCTATGTATTTTAGATTATGGGCGAGTTTATAATTGCAACATTGTTGTACATGCCATGCAGAAAATATTGATTCAATGCAATTATGAACAGAAATACTGCTGCAAGTTAGCAACAGATTTTGGTTTCTAAAAAAAGTGTTCATATATGCAGTAGACAGTAAAAAAAATTACAGACATTTGTAGCTTCTCTTCCTTCTTTCAGTGACAGAGTTTGGTTGTGTTTTATACAATAACATGTTAATAATGTCAATTAAAGGAATAATTTTAGGATTGGAAAGGAAGATTACTTTGATAAAAATAAACTGAATTTCAAGAAACATTCCATTCGTATGAAAAAGGAAACATTTCAGGCTCGTTTTTTATAATGCATTGTTATTTAAACCTTGAATTTTATATCATTTTCTCAAGAGTTTATTGGAAAAGAGATTTGTCCACTTTTTGTCGACTCAAAACCTCTCTGAGGCTGGCACTTTTCGTAACTATTTGGAAGTTTTTCCTCAAAGAACAGATTTTTTCATTCGTTTAAACGAATAGAAATAACCAATTTGGTGTCAACTTCCGCCCCCATTTTTTTTTCACTTTCATGCCTTTTTTACATTAATGAACGCAAAAATTGCAGCCCTGCCGCATTTTTACTTTTATGAACTCGGTCTATTTCCCTCAAATATTAAAAACGAGTGGTGGGTGCACGACTGGGTCGTACGCAACTTTCTCTTTCACAGCGAGTTCGGCGTTAGATCAAATAGTGCGCATTTTGATTATTAATGCTAACAAGTTGGGCGTTAGATCTAATCATAAGCATTTTGATTATTGATGCTAAAATGATATAAATAATGTCGAAATGTATTTATACGAATTTTTACTCCAAAATTTGAAGGAATCGATGTCAATGTGAAAAATAATGATTTTCCGTTTTTGCCCAAAACTGAAAATTCCGTTTAGTAATAGTTGGGCTAAAACTAATTATGTGGAATTGCTTCAAGCTGTAATAGTAGTATATGTATTAAATTTCATTCAATTTGACACAATAGTTTGCGAGATATTAACAATTTTCTTTATATGGCCTAAATGACAAAATCCGTTATATGGATTTTCTCGAAAAAACTGGGTATGCAGTTTTGTTGGAACTAATATGGTTATAGTATATATAAAGTTTAATCAAAATCGTTAGAGCCGTTTTCGAGAAAATTGAGGTTATGTGTAATTTTTATATGGCAGGTACCAGTTTTAACATGGCTAAAAGCAAACAAAAAAAATGGCCTAGAATTATGACCAAAACAAGCTTGGATACGAAGTTTGAAGAAAATCGGTCAAGCCGTTTAGGCTGGGGAGACCGTCACGGACAGACGGACGGAATTCCAAAAACCACTTTTTTAGGCTCCGCTATCATCGTAATGTTAGAATCAATCAAAATCTCGAGGTCGAAAATTTTCACGAAAACAATATCTTTCTCTTTGTAAGAGAAAGTTAAAAAATTAAAAATATGCAATAAAAACAATGATATATACTACTTTTACTAGACTAATCATTACTAACACTTGATTACAGTCTACGTGTAGAATAAACAAGTAATTAAAAACAATGTAGGGAAAATTTTACGTCGGTAGGTATTTTTTGTTTGGTGCTGTAGGGAATTTATTTGTTTCTTTGTACCAAGTTCTGCGAATGGTTTGCAATGGAAACCTATTTTTGTTGCAAAACCTTTGTAATGTATTCATACTTTTGCAATTAATTGTTTGAAAATATTCTACAAACACTTACCAGACAAAAGAATTTAAATTTTTGGAATTGTCATTTCGATTCCATTTGGAAATTCATAGAACAAAATTGTTAGCAATGCAAAGGTTCTCCTGTGAACACTTTCTTGCAATTACATCTTTTGCAGATTTCCACAGCACAATTTATGGAATATCCAATTTCCACTTAAATTTTAATATTTATTGCACATTTAGTCCACTTACTTTCACTTTTTTTTTTAAAGATTTTCACTAATTTTGCAGAAAATGTTTGCACCTGAACGCGATCGAAATGCGAAATACCAGAACCACGTTTTCAGTGCCACCACGCTACCACGGCATTGCCATATGCGATATGCATATTTGTTTTTTTTTAGATTTTTGGGAAGTTTTGTGATAGCGGAAATTTTCAATTTTGAGATTTTTTACAAATTCTTATGTTTTGAGGTACCTGAGTCGAAAAATGGAGTTTTTACAAAAAGAATGTTTGCCGTCTGGAGTTTAGAGTCTGTTATTGTCACTGGAGGGCAAGGTAAATGGTTGATTTGACTGAAATTTCGCCTATGTGTGTTGTTGGGTGTCCTACAGAGAGATTTTTGGAATGGGGATTCCAGCTCAAAATTTGATCCCACATTTTCATATGGGAGGTACCACCGTTACCACTGAACGGATACTTTCATTCGTTAGACCACATAACCAATATACAAAGTTTCATGTCACTTTTGATGATTAATCCGAATCCCAAAAATCTTAAATCCCGAAAACTCAGCATCAGAATTTTTAGTTTTCGGGATTTTGGGTTTTACGGATTTTTGGGTTTTCGGCATTTTTGAATTTTGGGATTTTGGGTTTTTGAGACTTTTTATTTTTGGGACTTCGGGTTTTCGAGATTTTTGATTTTAGGGATTTTGGATTTTTGGGTTATTCGGTATTTCGGGACTTTCAAGACACTCAATATTTTAGTGATACATATATGTATCTGTCATTAAATATTTACTTCCTATGGGAGGTGCAACGCCTACTTATTTCACCACTCCCATTTTGTACTCAACTATTCATGTTTCAACACACAAAGTTTCAAGACTGTGGGAGGGGCCATACCACTTTTCCGATCCCGCCTATTTTTTTGTACTTTTCCGATCCCGTCCATTTTTTGTACGATGACTCAAAACCACAACCAATATCCCTGGACAAAATTTCAAGACTCACTATTATTGTAATCCAGATATATGATATTAAACATTTATTTAATATTCTAGGTTCTATGACCACTTTGCCGGAAATGCCATGCCACTTGAGATATCGAAAAACAACTTAAGCCTATTGCTCCTTCGAGAAATTCAGCTAGGTCCTGTGAAATTTTGAGAAAATCGGTATAGTGGTTTAGCCAGCTATAGACTTCAAACAAACGTACAAATATACAGTTAATTTTTATATTAAATAAGAGAGAAGATTGCTATTTACTTTGTTTACGGATAGAGAGGTGCAGTTTGACTAACCTGGTGGGCTTGCATTCTGCTCCTAATAGCGCAAGTATTGGTTTTGTGAAAAGAAAACTTACTTACTTACAATGATAGAGAAGCCTGTAAAACTGGGTCCGATAATTCTGTCCTTTTGTTGGTCTGCAATTGCAGAGGGATGAATTTACTTTAAACTGGATATACTAGGTTCTTGGGATACACAAAAGGGTTTTTGCAATTCGCCTTTTAGGGCCAACATGAATTGTACCTACAATGTAATTGGTATAGAACCGATATTTTAAATGACGAATCAAATGATTATTAATGTTAATGTTTAAAAAATAACTAGGTACATGCCCAGTTTATCCCTAAAAATTCGAGTAACGGATTTTCGTCTTTTGGCTAAATTTCAACAAAAATCATCAATTGCACGTGAACTATATTATCGAGCTGAAAAAAATTGAAAGCCAGTGTTACTATTGAAAGCTGTAACAATGCCTAATAATAAATGATCGGGGCTTGTGTCTCTTTCATTGACGTTCTAGATCTTTAGCTGTTGCCAAGAGGAATTCTTCGTTCAGTTGTTGACCATATGCTGTTGACAGAATTGTTGACGTATGTTCTCTTAATATCTCGAAAAAAGTAACAACGCTCCTTTTTCGTTTCACAAAGCTGCTTTTATAATATAGGTTAGATACACAAGAGACAAACAAATGTTTCCTAATGTAATTACATAAACATCCTGCCAAAGCAATATGTTTCCGGATAACTACACATACGTGTACTTAATTTGATTTATGAAAGTCGGAATGATTAATTAGGAGATTCACATAGGTCGACATCATGTAGATTAGTAAGGAATAAATGATTGCACATTATTTCTGTACCCAAATAATGTTATTAAAACGTACAAAAGTCCACATTAGAAAAAAGGACAAAAATAAAATCGATTGAACTTAAATTTGACTCACTAACTCCCACAGATTCACTTATGATTGAAAAACAAGTTCAACTTTCTAAGTTTGTTTTCAACTTACAACCATCAGTAGACGCATTCATTTTAACTTAATTCTCTGCAGGAGTCCCCCATCTGTTTCATGAATGTGTATTGAAAACACATTTGAATCCCATTAATGCGTGAACAACAACGAAACGTAAAATACTGCAGTGCGTAAAAATCCATAAAGGACACAAGTTTGCCATTAAAAGAAACTCTTAGAATTCCTTAAAATAAAACACAATTCTGCTTTGTCCTTCAAATCAAAATACAACATCTACACACAGCGTATAACATATGTGTGTGTGTGTTGACAACAACCATTCAGGTATTACCGTTAACATGTTATCCAAGTCAACGCCGTAAAATGAAGAACAACAACAGCTTTGTGTGTCACTCGCTATTCGTCTCACGTAAATCATCAGGCTCGTGCATTAAAATATGCGCAATATGTCAGCAGGACCAACATTTTACCGCATTACCCGGCAAGATATTGAATTTTATTCCAAAACAGGATAATAAAGTTATCGATTTGAAGTGGAAAGCTATTGATTAATCCGGCTGGACGAGAAACCGCAAGCTGGGTGTCATAAAGTTATTTAATAGGCATACGTATATCCCAATTGAGACAATTATGGTAGCAAGGATGACGGAATGATGCCTTATGGTACTCACCCACGGATTAAGACGATTGATTCATCTGCTGTTGGTATTGGATAGGGAAGAGAGTGATAAATTGATGACAAACGACGGAACAGAGAGCGGGATTAAGCCGGTTTTGTTGACTATAATCAAGGCGTTTAGAACAAAGACAAGAAGGTTATTAGATATTTCGCGAAGGCTATTAAGAACTTTTCTTCTCTTTATGTAGCATTAAATATTTATGATAGATTACAACGCCGATTGTAATTGACAGTAATACCAGAATTATGAATTTCTCCCTTCAAATGATTGAAACAAATATCGTGGACATTTTCGAAATTAATATAACAAATTAGGGACTTAACGAAGCATTCATTTTCATATTGCATCACAGGATTGTTGTAATGGCGGGTGCTCCGTGACGTATGTAAATTTAAATGTCAACCGAAAAAAAAAACAAAATTAAGCATTTACATTGGATGAAAGGTAGGATTATTTATTCATTTTTCGGTTTCGAAAGTAAAGCTACTTAAAACACACATTGCGATGCATTTTTGATGAACATTTTATTTCTTTATAAAGTTTGGACTTTGCGATTAAGTGTGAAAAACAATATCGTTCAAATGACCGCCTCGAAATCAGCCTGCGATTCTTTTGAAGTAATTTTTAACCTCTTTTTCGCACATTTCATGCGTTATCTCGGTCATAACTTTAGTAATGTTGGTTTCAATGTGTCTCGTGTTCGGGGATTATTTACATAAACCCGATCTTTTGCGTAGCCCCACAGAAAAGAATCAAACGGTGTCAAATCGCATGATCTTGGTCTCCAATTGACGTCGCTAAAACGTGAAATTACGCGGCCAGGTAACTTCTTACACAATAAAGTCATAATTGGTCATGTTGTGAGGCTTGTTGCCATGTCTTGTTGGAACCACATATCGTTCAAGTCAAGATCTTCAATCACCGGCCAACAAAAAATCGGTTATCATTCGACCATATCGCTCCGAATTGACTGCCAATTGGCACTTGCACACTTGCACTTGCAGCAGCAATATCTTCGACTGATCGTGCATTAATTTGATGCACAGTCTTTACGACATCAATAACGCTCTACTTACTTACTTAAGTGGCGCTACAGTCCATGATGAACCTGGGCCTCAACCAACATGCCTCTCCAATTAGCCCGGTCCTTAGCTAACTGCCTCCAGTTGCGCACTCCAAGTTGGTTAGGTCGGTTTCTACTTGTGCGCGCCACTTAAGGCGAGGTCTTCCTCTACTGCGTCCGACGTCTGGCTGGGAATCGAAGACTGCTAGCCGGAGTATTGATGTCCATTCTTTCTACATGCCCTAGCCATCTTAAACGTCCAATGCGGAGTTTTTTGACTAGGGGTATGTCGCTGTACAGCTCGTATAGTTCGTGGTTGAATCTTCGTCTCCATAGCCCGTCAACGCAAACGGGACCGAAGATTTTCCGAAGAATTTTTCTCTCGAATCGACCAAGGATTTCTTCATCCGCTTTTGATACGGTCCATGCTTCAGCGCCGTAGAGCAGGACTGGGATGATCAGGGTCTTATATAGGATCTCCTTAGTAGTTCGAGTGAGGGCTTTACTACTAAATTGCCTTCTTAGCCCGAAGAAACAGCGATTGGCAAGAGTATTTCTTCGTTTGATTTCTGACGAGATGTTGTTGAGTTAATAGCGGAGCCGAGGTAGACAAAGTCTCGTACTACCTCAAAGTTATATCTGTCAATGGTGACGTTTGTCCAATTCGTCGATGTTGTGTGTCCTTTCGTGTTGACAGCATATACTTTGTCTTACCCTCATTTACTGCTAAACCCATTTTTCCGCTTCCTTCTCTATACTAGCAAACGTTGCTATGACATCACGTTGAGTCCTACCAATGATGTCAATGTCATCGGCGTATGCTAGTAGTTGCACCGATTTTTGGAAAATTGTGAATCTGATGTTGGCTGGGGAGTTTTGCACAATACTCTCAAGAATCAAATTGAAGAAGTCACATGACAGCGCATCGCCTTGCCTAAATCCTTTTTTGGTATCGAATGTGTCGGTGATGGTGCAGCGAGAATTCTCCATCGTCATCCTACACAAACGGACGAGTTTGGACGGTATACCAAAACTAGACATGGCTCTGTATAGTTCGTCTCTATAATTCGTCTCGTATGCGGCTTTGAAATCGATAAATAGGTGGTGGGTATCGAATTGGACTTCTTGGGTCTTTTCCA
The DNA here is from genome assembly GCA_932526625.1 of Rhingia campestris. Lineage (NCBI taxonomy): Eukaryota > Metazoa > Arthropoda > Insecta > Diptera > Syrphidae > Rhingia > Rhingia campestris. The sequence goes on from OW052183.1 coordinate 36,476,022, forward strand.
GGATCTGCCGAAGTGTGAATATTTGATCGATTGTGGACTTTCCTGGCCTAAAACCACACTGATAACGCTCCCACTCTCTTGAATTTTCTTCCCAACTTTACCGATTGCTTGAGTAGTTGATCGATTATGACGACCGTTTGTATGCGGCTTTGAAATCGATTAATAGGTGGTGGGTATCGAATTGGACTTCTTGGGTCTTTTCCAGGATCTGCCGAAGTGTGAAAATTTGATCGATTGTGGACTTTCCTGGCCTAAAACCACACTGATAACGCTCCCACTCTCTTGAATTTTCTTCCCAATTTTACCGACTGCTTGAGTAGTCGATCGATTATGACGACCGTTTGAATCACCACTTTTGTAGGAAGTTTTAATTATTTTAACGAGATGTTCGATTGTTAAGCGATCCATTATTGTAAATGGCAAACATTCAACTAATATTATGACACTTGAAATGATAGCTGAGTTTGACAGGAGTCAAGTGCTAGCGCTAACAACTTGAACCCGTACTTATACTTGGCATGGGCAGTGATTATAATTTTAGTTGTCCATAAACATTTTAGATGGTGTTGCAATTACCTAGAACTAACTTATAAATACGTATGTTCCTGTACTGTTTCACAAAAAAAATATTAAATACACAAATTCCTTGGAGTAGTGGTAAATTCTTTCAAAAAAAGCTAATTTACATGAAAAGTACGGGGACGCATTTAAGTAAATAGCAGTAAAATCATTCGTTTCATGTGGCTTTTGAAGATCAAATTACATAAAACACATTTCAAAACAAACGACTTGTCACTTTCTGATACCAACTGACAGTTTACTAATTGTTACCAACAGAAATTTCTGCAGTAAAATATTTTACATATTTTTGTCCCCTTATATTAGCTCTATCTTTTACTAATTTTTGCATACGGGAACGGCACTAAGTAAAAATTACTAAAATTCAATAAGAATCAGTAAAATAACATTGTACGGGAACATATCTTAAATCTACACTTTAGGTGAGAGTATAGTTCATAAAAATGGTTTGGTAGCAGCGGTAACATGCTCATAAAAATTTAACAACTTATGCCTTTCAACTTTTATTACCTCCCAAACATTTCTAATCAATAATTCCTTTTATTTTTCCAGGCGGAATCACCACTCCTTCCGAATCAAGACCGGACTGAATCTGCACCCACCTCCGTCACAAACATATCAACACCGCTTTTGGCTCCAATAGCTATACCCGAGTCCTTGTCCTCATCTCCGGCGAATGTGAGAAACGAAGCGCGGACCACCAACAACGATTATCATCCCACCAACAATCTCAACTGTAGAAGACGTAGCTCGGCTTCATCGGTACAACGATTGGATGCCACAGACGCTAGCAATACCACCGGCAATAACGACGTCACTCCCACACAATCGCCGCACTCCACGCCCAATCACACTCAGAATCTCTATCCATTGGACTCATTTGCGCTCATCGAAGGGAAGCCACCAAAGGCTGTCACCAAAATGCAGACTAAAGTGGACGCTGTCGGCAAGATAACAGGAGAATGGGGCAAATGGCAATTGCGTACGGTCCTCCTAATCTTTCTCTGCAAAATACCATCGTCATGGTTTATGGCATGCATCATCTTCACTGCACCGGCACCGCGACACGGTGAATTCTACTGTAAACCACCGGAAGAGCTTAGTCCTCGAAATCACACGAAATGGATAAAAGTGTCACATCCCGAAAAGGAGGAGGCCGACGACAAGGAGTTCAACATTGACTTTTGTAATGTGTATCAGGATGCGTTGGAACATGCCCATCAGTACTACAACTATGAGCATAAAGACACGGAGCCAAAACTATGGGAGGAGCCAACAATGAAGAACGCTACCGTTATTCCATGCAAAGCCTTCGAGCATAAATCAGATTACCCGTCATTGATAACGGAATTCGATCTGGTGTGTTCACGTGATATTTTGGTTGCTGTAACGCAATTCTTCCATTTGTTTGGAGTTCTGAATGGTGGTATACTGGCCACACATTTACTTAAGTAGTAAGTTGGTTCAAATTTACCGTTATCTACTTTTAAGTAAGAGCCAAAGGCTTGTGCATCAGGAATAAGTAACGTTCGATTTGTTCGAAATTAGCTGCTGTAATGGTTCTGATTTGTTTCACATACTGTCAGAAACGTTACACTAGCTGAAGAGTGTAAAAAGAAAACGGGACTCCCTTAATTGTTTAGACTTTTGTCAATTTTTTTTTTATTTTTTTTTAGAATTCTGAAATTTTTTTAATTTACGAATGTAAAATAGTTCATTTGACATTTTGTATGACATCATAGGGATATCTCATAAACGTTTAACAATCATCTCTACTTTCAGTTTTAGTCCTCGCCACGTTATGCTATTCGGAATGATAACCCAAATTGTTTGTGGTAATTTAACGGGACACGTAACGTCCTATGAACTGCATGTATTCTTCCGCTGTCTTTCGGCTGTTTGCTGTGCTCAAATGTATACTGCTGGTGCTATGATTTGTAAGAAACTTAACAAAAAGCAAAAAAGAAAAAAAATATTTCAGTATAACTGTATTTGACGGAGATTTACTTTTTATTTTAGTTTCGGATATCACCGGTGGAACATATCGTACGGTTGTTACTACGCTTTTCGAGCAATTTTGGTCAATCGGTGTTATGTTGCTTCCGTTAGTTGCCAGCATGTCAAAAAGTTGGTCATATCTTTATATGGCGATATCGTGGCCAACTGTCATTCTTATATTTTTGTGGAGGTAAGTTTTCATATTTTAATGTTAATTTATATAAAACTGTGGGTTTTGTTACATTCAAGTCCTTGACAGATCTTTCAGTGTATTCGCATCTGATAGAATATTATTATTTGAATCCGGATGAACATTTTTTATCAGAAAGAATGTTTTAGTTTAGTTACCGATAGTAATAACTGTCAAACTGGCTGTAATTTTAAAATATTTTAATTTCTTGGGCCATGTTCCAATTGCGTTAAAATGTTTACCAGTGGATCGATAATTTTTGACATTAGTGTGGTGAATATAGACTTCAAAATGTTACCCTACCCCTTTATTTTGCTATATTTTGTATGAGAAATTTGTTTAACTTGAAAAAGTCAGGGTGGATAACTATCCATATCCATGATATCTCTGAAATCTATGTGGTATTTTTTGAAGCGAAGTTAGCTTTTTACGGACGGTCGGTGGGTTACGTATAAAACTTATTCAAAAAGATGGGAAGTGAACCGAAAAAAAGTGAAATCGTTACCGTATCGTTAACTTCCCCCTCCATGGCGCTCTTGGAAGATGGGGAGTGAACCGAAAAAAAGTGAAATCGTGACCGTCACCGTACCGTTAACTTTAGCGTGATACGGGCCAATACGTAAAAGCTTCGCTTCTTTCGGCCGTACCACGACGGCTCCATGTTTTTTATTACAAGGAAATATAAAGAAAGGAATTTGTTGCAATTCTATTGGGAAATTGTTAAAAATAGTGTTAAAAAAAATTCCCATTTAATCCAATTAACACAAATGCAATTCATTTTTTGTGTGCTCCTGCAGAAATGTCAAAAATTATTCAGTGGATAAAATGTAACCCTATTTTTGAGCACTTCTGAACACTTTGTCCATTTGAAGGGCCGTATTTCGCATAAATTGAAAGTTATTGAAAGTAACTATCCTCATCATCGACTGTGTCTGAACTACGATATTTTCTTGTTCATCTCGGCAGGATTCTGTTCGAGCCTAGTATCCTTGGCTTTGACGTTTTACACTTTAATGATATCCTCAATCGCGCGATTCTCTTGCTCTTTTTTTCTTCTTTCTGAAAAGTCTGTATAGCTCTCATCTTCACCTGCAGCTTAGCCTTGTAGGCCTCGTTCTTGGCTGCGAGCATCTGTCGGGGCATTCCTCATTAAACTAGGGGTTTCTTGCTGGTGGCCGAAGCTCGTAGAAGCAATCTTTAGCTATGCCATCTTTTTCCTCCGTCGAGGGGTGAGCGCATATAAGGCTTATGTTGGCGAAATTGGATTTGATGCGGATTATTACAATGCGTTCGCTAATGTCTTGGAAACATAAGACTTCTTGCCTAAGTCTGGCACTTATTACAACTCCGTATCCGAAAAGTCGCTGTGTCTGCTCACTATAAAACGGTTCATAGTAGATGTCACCGTTTTTAATCCTCTTTTTTCCCGACCCATCCCATCGTATTTCCTGGATGGCAGTAGTGTCTCCTTTGTAGCTGTTGTTCGTCTTATTATCAACACTCGCACTTATCGTTTAGCAAACCAAATCCGGTTGGATGAGACCAGTATCCGATTTCAGAGTTACATCCAATGACCTGGCCTAACCCCTACAGGATTATATTGGATCTAGAACTGTAAAATATAGAATTACGGAAGGTTTCCCGATACAAGCTTGTGTACACCTGGAAAATGTATTAATTCTAACTCAGCCATATTCTTAAAGCCATCCAACAGTGGTAAAATATACGAATATCAAATAAACGAACATACACATATTCCTGAAAACACCGATTACACCTTACCAGGTTAAAGTTTGCAAAGAGTTTCCAGATCACAATCCCAGACAGATCGTCATGGGACTCGATCCATTTTTAGACCGATGGCGATCAAAGAAGCTTTATCTTGGCTGAAAGAGGATGTAATATCTGCCAAGGATATATTAGCATTTTCTCGTACAGCCAAGCGGTCATCAAATCGCTGGAATCAGTCTCTTTGAATTAGTTGAATTTGATTTTGTTGTGACTGATTCCGGGGATTAGATGGCCGCTGAGATGTCAAAGCAGTTTAACATTCACCTATGCTGGGTGCCTGGGCATATTGACATTCCAAGGAACTGTAAGGCTGATGGGACTAAATTACCAGTAGTACCCAACACGGGTGCAATAGGTATTCCTATAGCTACATTCAAAAGCTTGCTAGCGCAGCATGCTAACAGCAAATCAAATCTCAGATGGAGTCTTGGTACGACGCACGTATCAAAAAACCAACTAAATTCCAACGACTTAGGTAGGAGATGTATGGACGAAGAGGAAGAAGGAACAATGCTTCATCTTGGAGCTTACGTCTATCAAAATCTCTTCGATTTGACAAAAAGGGAAGTGAGAAGTCTCCTGGTTTTCTGACAGGTAACAAGGACCACGAAATCCATGTGGTATCACAATGGACCAAAAACTGAACTCAATGTGCTTGCGAATCCTAACCCTAACCTAACCTGGGTGAACCTTACCTTAACGACTATGCCTCTGCAATTATTTCGTTTCTTAGTTAACTGGTTTAATTTGTGCATTTTTAATTGGTTGGTTGGTTATTCCGTCAAAAGCACTAAAAGGCTGCTCAGGATGCATATCTGTAGCTTGTATCTAGCATCGCTGTCAAAAGAGAGTTACATTTCTTACATGAAATTGCCCTCTATTCAACTTCAAGCTACAGATTCACGAAGATATACAATATACGTGGTGTTAGCGCTTGAGGGTTGCCTTGTTTGAAACTTTTGCTACAAGCATCAGCTACAGATTCTGGTATGCCCTTAAGGACTTACTAATCCGCTTTTGATACACTCAATATTTCAGCGCCTTAAAGCAAAGCTGGATTGATCAGAATATTATGTGATATCTCCAGTAAGGGTTTTATTTCTAAATTACCTTCTCAGATGTATTGTCAGTCTGAAATGTTTCGTTCTGCCTAACATCTCGAGATTGCGATCCAATCTCAGTATTGCCTATGACTCAACTACGATTTTCTCTTGTTCATCTCTATAAGAATGTCTGGCATTGATGTTTCATATTTTGGTAACATTTCTTGACTGTTCCTGTTGTTGATTGGTCTAGGATTTTAGTCGCAATTAGAGACACTGTCCATATAACAACGATCGGAACAACGCAATATCAAAACATTTTTTGTTTCAGAACAAGCAAACAATAGAACGAACTTCCAGAAGACGTATTTTCACCAATATACAATCTTCAACAATTCAGAGTCAATAAACATCTGCATGCATCATATCAGGGACCTCTTTAAACGTTATAGGTTCGCCCCACCTCAGAATAGTTTATAGAAAAAGGAAGGCTTAAATGAAAGATACAGTTTAGATAAAAATCAGGGAAATAGAACAGTTCTACGAACTTTCAAGTCAGCCAATCATTTGTAAACCCCTATATTGTCTTTTAAAAATATCTTTATGTACTTATTGTGTTTTTAGGTGGATTCCCGACTCCCCACGTTGGATGATACAACGTGGTCGGGTGCTCGAAGCCAAAGCGATACTCCAGGAGTGCATCGAAATGAATGGCACCCAATATTGTCTTCCACATGACATCGATCAACAGCTTCAACTACAAGCAATGACCAGCATGGAAGCTCCACCACCAGCTGGCTGGTGGAGCCTTTGGAAAGGACCTCGAGCGGTTCGTCATATGATATGTGTGCACCTGTGTTGGTCCCTGTACATTGTCGTCTACTATGGCATGCTTTTGAATATACGATCATTCAGTCGGGATCACCTGGAGATCAATACTGCCATTGCCGGTTTCTCAGAAATGTGTGGAACCTTTATTGGGCTCTTTTTGATTTTAAAGACTAGCAAAAAATGGCAATGGACCGGTGCCTTTAATGTAGTTGCTGGTTTAATTGCGTATTCTGCGTGGTTAATACCGGATTCTAGTAAGTAAATATAAAACGAAATGATGATTGAATCTATAAATTTTGCTTTTCCAGTTAAAGGCAATCCACGTGTAGCCCTCCTAATGCTATCAGCCATGGTATCAAAGGCTGCCATCTCAACAACCCTCTCGATCCTTACCACTTGCACAACGGAATTGGTCACCGAGGAGAAGAAGAAAATCTGTGCATACTCGACAATAGTATGGGCCAGAATATGGCTTCTAACCGCCCCATTTGTGGGAGCAACTGTGATTTTTGCGCAACTTTTGCCGCAAACGGCATTTGCCTCATATACAATAATTGGTGGAGTTTTATCCGCTCTTATATCTAGTCCACGTACAATTAGCAAACAAAAGACATCACAAACGACGAATACCACTAAATCTACACCTAATCACCAGACATCAAATAATAATCAAACGTTCAATAGAAAATCGAATCTACCTCCGGAACTAATACCTGGCATCTGGACCACAAAAAACCACGATGAGCACCCACAAGTGTGATGTACTTTTTAATTTAAAAAATTTTGTTTGTTCGTTTTTATTTTTAAAGCGCGCTTATAAAATGGTTTCCTATATATATAAACACTCACAAAGTAACACAAAACTGCTGACTTTCTACTTGAGATTTACAAGATTTACAGTACCTATCAATATATCGAATAATGCACCAGCACCCTCCTCAACTGTTATACAAACAAATCTTAAAAAACAAATTTTGTAAAATTATTAACCAGAGTTTTAATGTTAAATCAATCTCTATCGCAGTTAACAAAAAAAAATACGGCAACCTAGTGCAATTTTATTATAGTCTATAAAAAATGAAGTTATTATTAAACAAAAACAAGAACTTCAAACTAAATTTAAAAAAAAAAGAACAAATAAAAAATGTATTAGAACTTGTTGATTAATTTTTAAGTAGAAATATTTTACGATAACTTAGTATACAATACAATGTATATATAAACGTAGTTATATATTGAAACAAAAAGACCCATCAAAATCTATTAGTAAAAAAAAATCGAAAATATTATTTTTTTCCAAAAAAAAATAAAAAATAAATTTAAATATATTTAAATAAAAAAAAAATTACTTCGTAACTCGTAAGCTATGGTGAAACTAACAAGAAAACAATAATTTGAAGCGATCTACTTACTTCGGAGAGAATCAAGAAAAAAAGACACTATTTTAGCTAATATTTTATTCGTAGAGATATTATAAATAATAATAAAAAAATATTTTATTAAAAATGAGTTAAACCGTGTATGTAATTGATTTTAGAAGTCATCTCATATGTAAAATAAAAAAGTTCAATTAAACAAATTAAATAATGATTGCTTTTTTCCAAACTGCGATTACGTACCTAAACCTAAAAAAATCTCAATATATAATTGCATAACATTAATAAAGAAAAACAAGAGAGTAGTTAAATTTAAATTTTAAATCTGAATAAAAAAAGGGAAATTATATTTTAGAAAATAGAAAATAAAAGAGCAATATTTTTTTAATATATTATTTCTATTTGTGTTTTAATTGTGAAGGTTCGCTGGAAGGGAGAATCATCAAAAGACATTGCAGTGGTTTTATCGCGGGGGGAACCTTCTGCAATAGTGAGGGACTTTAACCTGATCTAAAGAACCTCTGGTACTTAAGGATAGTGATGCGATTACATAAGAACACAAGCGTTCTCACTCTAGCCTCTCACTATCAACTCCTATACTCTCACCTCCACGCTGGTGACTGGTGGGTGCATAGTACCTCGACTGGAGATGGTGTAATAAACCCCTGTGAAAGGTCGTTGGTGGCAGCAAACGAGAGAGGGGGGAGGAGTGTCCTCTCACTAAGGCATTCACTCTCGGGCGGCAGCGGAGGAATTCTCTAGATGGAGTCAACGGTGGCGCCTACATCTCCAGTTTGATCGAACTGGTAGTGTAATCCCTATATGAGCTGCTTCGACATATTTGAACACCAGGTCTATAGGGATTTCCAATAGCTAGAGCTGTAAAAGTAACGAAAAAATCAGTACCCGTATGTGTTCAGTACTTTTTAAGTAACTACCCGTTACAAAGTATTCGTTACTTTCGTTACTTTCTTACATTCGATAGAATTACGTTTTAAAGTACTCAGGGTGTTGTTAGAAGCGCATTTCGGGATGAGTGGTTAAGGTTCAATTTGATTTTTAACTGAGAAGATTGAATAAATAAAACAATATTAGATCATTTAGTAACATTAAGGTGTTTATTAAATCCAATATATGAATGTATTTGCTTTAATTAGTAAGAAAAATGAAAAATTGAATGAGTTTATTTTAAACGAGTGGTGGGTGCACGACTGGGTCGTACGCAACTTTCTCTTTCACAGCAAGTTGGGCGTTAGATCTAATCATAAGCATTTTGATTATTGATGTTAAAATGATATAAATAATGTCGAAATGTATTTATACGAATTTTTACTCCAAAATTTGAAGGAATCGATGTCAATGTGAAAAATAATGATTTTCCGTTTTTGGCCAAAACTGAAAATTCCGTTTAGTAATAGTTGGGCTAAAACTAATTATGTTGAATTGCTTCAAGCTGTAATAGTAGTATATGTATTAAATTTCATTCAATTTGACACAATAGTTTGCGAGATATAAACAATTTTCTTTATATGGCCTAAATGACAAAATCCGTTATATGGATTTTCTCGCAAAAACTGCAGTTTTGTTGGAACTAATATGGTTATAGTATATATAAAGTTTAATCAAAATCGTTAGAGCCGTTTTCGAGAAAATTGAGGTTATGTGTAATTTTTATATGGCAGGTACCAGTTTTAACATGGCTAAAAGCAAACAAAAAAAATGGCCTAGAATTATGACCAAAACAAACTTGGATACGAAGTTTGAAGAAAATCGGTCAAGCCGTTTAGGCTGGGGAGACCGTCACGGACAGACGGACCGACGGACCGACGGACCGACGGACGGAATTCCAAAAACCACTTTTTTAGGCTCCGCTATCATCGTAATGTTAGAATCAATCAAAATCTCGAGGTCGAAAATTTTCACGAAAACAATATCTTTCTCTTTGTAAGAGAAAGTTAAAAATAGCATAAATATTAATCAAACTAGCTGCCCGGCCCAGCTTCGCCCGGGTACTGTTTCGTTTTAGTATTTTAGTGTTAGTAGTATTTATTTTCTCAAAGCTGACCTGAGAGATTTTCTCAATATTTTTTTCCGTAAGAACCTTGTACAGAGTACCTATTAGAAAACTACAAAAAAAAATCAGCCAAATCGGTCAAGCCGTTTTCATGTTATAGATTAAGTATTAAAATTAAAAAAGTAATAAAAAAAAATAAAATATTAGAAAAATAATTAAATTAAATTAAAAAAAAATAACATACATAAATAAAATTTTTAACTATTCAACTTTCAACATCACTATATGACTACAACTACACTGCAGACTGCAGATGCAAAACACATAAAAAACAAAAAAACATAGACCTACCCTGCCTACATAGCTATCAGGTGCTATGTAAACAGGGTTGGTACCTCTCTGCTTGCATGCCCGGATAAGATACAACATATAGGTATACACAAAATTCAAATTATTTCCAAACGAACCGAACGGCGAGTATTGAAAAAACATAAGAATAACGAATCTGATTCGAGTAACGAAACCTGTAAAAGTAACGAAACTTATTGGAGAGTAACGATTCGTTACTTCGAATCGTATCGAATATTACTCAGTAACGAATACATACGGTTTGCTACAGCTCTATCCAATACTGAGCCAGGGTGTTGGAAAAGAATTGGTGGCAGAGGAGCCCTCAATGGGTCAACGGCAGCGCTCATATCCCAAAATGGGAGGAATTTTCCGGACCGCTGTCCTAGGGTCGATATAAGGGCCTGGCCCACCAGGTTGGGGGTTGTGGTTAACTACCCATCCATATACAAAAGTCAATGTAACGAAGCGACCAATAGCCTCGGAAAGGACTGATATTATTGTTGACGACCCTGCTAAAAGAAAAAAGGACAACGACGTTCGTTTCTGCACTTGGAATTTGAGAACATTAAACAGGAGAGGTGCAGGCGAACACCTAGCGGAAGCCCTAAGCTGCTACAAAGCAAACATTACTGCCATCTAGGAAATACGATGGGATCGGCCGGCAAAAAGAGGATGAAAAACTGTGACATCTACTATGGACCGTTTTATAGTGGGCAGAAACAGCGACTATTCGGATGCGGATTTGTTATAAGTGCCAGTCTTAGGCAAGAAGTCTTATGTTTCCAAGATGTAACGTAACCCTAACGCTCGTCTCGCATGGAGAGTGACATCTAGTGAGCAGATGTTGAACTGGGAAGTGGCTAGTCCCCAACCGGCACTATCACCCGTGCTGGTGAAGGTCTGGCCACGCTCACTTCTCATCATCTCTCACTTGGCGCGAGACTCACGCTAGGGGTTGAACCTCCTATCAACTTCCTCCACCCTTATGACCCAAGGTAACAGGACCCTTAGGCCAGTCCGGGCAGATTGATAGCAGGGGTGTCCAGCCATCTTGCGGCCAGGCATGATCCTCCGCTCGCTAGCTCGTCGGCGGGAGTGGATTCTTACCACAAGACCTGGACGGGGGTTACATATAATTTTTACATGCCTGTACCGAAAAAAATATAAAGAAAAAACGAGGTGACACAGTCAATATATAAACGCGGGGGAGGGAGTTAAGCCGAAAATCGATTTTTTTTTCCACTTTTAGAGAGCGGTTTTCCCGGCGATTTTACGCCGTGAAAATTTCTTGCAAGTAACCGCGCTTACACCGTTGAATTTGTTACCTTTCTTTTTATATAGTTTTTCGATGTTTTTTTTTTTTGTATAGTTTCTAAGCGGGAAGTTATTTTTTTATAGTTCCATTGCGGGAGGGTTAATTTTTTATATTTAAATTGCGGGAGGGTTTTTGTTTTTTAACTTTCTCTTACAAAGAGAAAGATATTGTTTTCGTGAAAATTTTCGACCTCGAGATTTTGATTGATTCTAACATTACGATGATAGCGGAGCCTAAAAAAGTGGTTTTTGGAATTCCGTCCGTCTGTCCGTGACGGTCTCCCCAGCCTAAACGGCTTGACCGATTTTCTTCAAACTTCGTATCCAAGCTTGTTTTGGTCATAATTCTAGGCCATTTTTTTTGTTTGCTTTTAGCCATGTTAAAGCTGGTACCTGCCATATAAAAATTACACATAACCTCAATTTTCTCGAAAACGGATCTAACGATTTTGATTATACTTTATATATACTATAACCATATTAGTTCCAACAAAACTGCATACCCAGTTTTTTCGAGAAAATCCATATAACGGATTTTGTCATTTAGGCCATATAAAGAAAATTGTTAATATCTCGCAAACTATTGTGTCAAATTGAATGAAATTTAATACATATACTACTATTACAGCTTGAAGCAATTCCACATAATTAGTTTTAGCCCAACTATCACTTAACGGAATTTTCAGTTTTGGCCAATAACAAAAAATCATTATTATTCCCATAGACTCCGATTCCTTCAAATTTCGTAGTAAACGTTCGTATTATCACATTTCAACATTATTCATATCATTTTAAGCATTAATAATCAAAATGCGTACTATTTGATCTAACACCCAACTCGCTGTGAAAGAGAAAGTTGCGTACGACCCAGTCGTGCACCCACCACTCGTTTTTATTGTTTTTGCGGTAAACTACAAGACGACACTTTGTGGATGTACGAAGTCTAATTTTACCGCGTGCGAACAGGGAGCGGTGGAAAGGACACTTCTTGTAAATCTTTTATTTAATTTTAGCGGATTAATCGAAATTATTTTTTCTTATTTTCCTGTATCACTTTGTTCCTCTTTTATAGTAATTCGAGTGTTCGACTTTGACTCTTACCCGCGTGTCCGACTCGCTTCACGTTTTGAATAAAACAGGCCGATCTTTTGTTCTTGATGGACCGGAACTCGTCTCTTTTTTTGTTCTCTCTTTTTTTGTAACTGAGCGAATTAGGACAGTTTCCGCCCATGCATTGGTCGACTTGGTCACTTCCTACACCAGACAGCGAAAACCTCATTCACAATGATTGTGTTATCGATAGAAGCAATTGTTTTTATTTTTTATTATTATTATTTTAGTTATCGAGTGGGTCTACTTTTTCAGGGTTTCCCACAAAGACATTAGCGAACGCATTGTAACAATCCGCATCAAGGCCAAATTCGCCAACATAAGCCTTATATGCGCTCATGCTCCGACAGAGGAAAAAGATGATATAACTAAGGATTGCTTCTACGAGCTCCTCGACAAAACCTATGAGCGACTACCAAAGTACGATGTTAAAGTCGTGCTGGGAGATTTTAACGCAAAGGTAGGAAGAGAAGACATCTTTAGCAGTACTATCGGAAAATATAGCCTACACGGCAACACGTCTGGTAACGAACTTAGGCTTATTGACTTCGCTACGGAACGAAATGTCACTATAGCCAGCATACGGTTTCCTCATCTCGATATCCATAAGGGGACATGGCGGTCTCCAGATCAACGAACGGTCAACAAAATTGATCACATTGCGATAGACAAGAGGCACGCATCCAGTATTTTGGATGTCCGAACATTCCGAGGGGCTAACATGGACTCGGACCACCACCTTGTTGCAGCCAAGGTAAGGATGCGGATATTCAGCACGCCACAACAAACCAGAAATACTGTGAAAAAATTTAATGTCGAAAGACTGCAATCGCAAGAGACCGCCAAGGCCTTCGCGGAACGCGTATCCCTTAACCTATCGATTCACACCATACCACCAGCATCTAATGTCGAAGAACAATAGCAACGATGCCAACTAGCCATTAGATCAGCCGCAACTGATGTGCTAGGTTTCTCGCGCCCACCAGCAAGAAACCCCTGGTTTGATGAGGAATGCCGATAGATGCTCGCAGCCAAGAACGAGGCATACAAGGCTAAGCTGCAGCTGAAGGCGAGAGCTGCCATTGAGTTCTATAGGCAAAGAAGAAGGGAAGAACATCGGCTTTTCAGAAAGAAGAGAAAAAGATTAAGAAAAGCTCGTGATCGAGGATATAGAGAGGTGCCACTCCAGGAACGATGTTCGCAAGAAATCCTTGGTCGATTCGAGAGAAAAATTCTTCGAAAAATCTTCAGTCCCGTTTGCGTTGACGGGCTATGGAGACGAAGATTCAACCACGAACTGTACGAGCTGTACAGCGACAACCCCTGGTCAAAAAACTCCGCATTGGACGTTTAAGATGGCTAGGACATGTAGAACGAATGGACACCAATACTCCGACTCGCAGAGTCTTCGATTCCCAGCAAGACGTCGGACGCAGTAGAGGAATACCTTACATTAAGTGACTCGCACAAGTAGAAACCGACCTCAACCAATTTGGAGTGCGCAACTGGAGGCAGTTAGCTAAGGACCGGGCTAATTGGAGAGGCATGTTGGTTGAGGCCCAGAGTCAGCCCAGACTGTAGCGCAACTTAAGTAAGTAAGTCGTTTTTACAAATAGCATTGCAAAGCTGCACAATTGTTATTCGCTGTAATGGAATTTTGAAAAAAAAACTTTGGTAGCTTTAAGATTTTGAAGTAAATAACTTTTTTTTATAATCAGTTTATGAAAGCATTTCCATGAGGTATGTCTTAAGGTCTTTTAACTATCATAACCAGAGATGAATGAAGTAAGTAAGATTACACTTAAATTTTTAATGAAATTTTGTATTTAATTTAATTGTTTTATTATTTTATTCCTTAACAAATCAATACGTATAAACTTTTGCGCGCAATTTTTATAATGAAATGAAATGGGATTTATTTTTCTAAAGTAATGTTTGTCATTCCACACAAATGAAACATAATTTTTCACCGATTCCTATAACAACTACCCAAGTAAAATCCCAGTTCCATCATGTTTTGTGTTCCAATGATAGCTATAACTAGATCCCAACTGGATGAGCCAGTGAAATACATAACTTGAAATATTTGAATTCTGTTTAAATATGGAGACGAAAAAGAAGAAACCACTATAAGCTGCTTATAGAAAAAATAGGGCTCAGTTATAGCTATCATTGAAAAACATCATTGGAAATTTTCTTTTACTTCTTGCGGTTTTTTTAAATTCAATCATTGGCGAGTTGGTGTCAAAACAAAGCTTATGAATTTTAGAACATGATTATCCAAAATATTTTAATTTTTAATTCTAGTTATCGCAGAAAATCACTTTTAATTTTTCACTAATCATGATTCATTTTTGTGAAGTAATGTTTGTCGTTCCACCGAAAAGAAACGGAATTTTCCAATTTATCCTATAGGTATCTATGGAGGAAAAATTTCAATTCCATCATGTTTTTTGTTCCAATGAACCCAACTAACGATTATTCTTCTATAAGGCACAAAAATGTAATTTCCACAAGCAATTATTTCTATAGGCCTTATATAGTTCTTGTACACGGATGTCAAGCATTTTGGCAGTCGATTGTTTAGGTAGAAGCTTGTTTAAGACATTATACAGGAAAATTTACAAGCATAACCGAAAATGTGATAGCGAAACTTCTGTAAGGTTGTTTTTAAGCTTCCGGAGATGTTTGTACTTGTACCATAAGTTTAGATGTTTTGGTAGAACTTCGCACAAGTTAATCCGAAGCATAGCACGTATAGAGCTTACGAAAGAAGGCTTAAAAAAGCTATGTTTAAAATATCGGAAAAAAGGTAAAAAGATCGGGACAAGGTGTAAAGATTGGAAAAAAAAGTGAAAAGATCGGGAACCTACCGGAGAATGAGTCAACACGATTAAACTACTTCGTTTTACTTACTCGTCTTTCATGTTCGAGAGTACAGCCTAGTGGATAGCGTGTTGGACTACCGTGAGATAGAACCCGAGTTCGAATCCCAGTGAAATGAGAGTTTTTACATAATTAATTGCATTGAATTTCATACATTCATAATAACGAATTGGGTTTATAAGAGATTGAAATTGGAATTAAGAGATTGGAATTAAGTATGTAAAGAAGTCTTATGGAAGTAAATAGATTCCTAAAAGTGCGCCAAATGTTTTTCCATAAGACTTCCTACAAGTAATATTGCTGGAGGGGAAATAGCTTCGATAGTGCTTTATAGAAGCGAAATTGTTAGTTGGGAAGTTATTCAATGGGCCTGCGCACACGAGTATGCTTCAACCGTAGTCATTATGGTTATTTTCCAAACACACGGGAATATGTTCAACCGGTTGAATTTTGTGTAATATAACAAACTTCATATGTATGTGTACTTCCATGGTTTGTTTTAACTTTTATTTTCCGCGATAATGTACAACACAAACCATTAAAACTGAGTGACACCGATTTGTTTTGCGTATATATATTTTTTGTTGAAATTCTTGTTTGTTGATTTTTTTATTTAATTCGATTGACACCGAACTAGCCGCCGTATTTTTTTTTAATACCACAACTGTCAGAAACGCATGCATGTGTTGGTAGATTCAACCTCTTCAACCACTTAATTTTGGGTGAAAAATTGCTCTCCACTGGCTCTCAAACTGTGCTCCCTCCTCACCCGTCCAACCGTCAAACATGACGTTCAACCGGTTGAAGCATACTCGTGTGCGCAGGCCCAATGATAGCTATAACTGGGGCCTAACTAAAAAAACTTGTTAACTCCCGATGATCTCGCACTGAAAAAAATGTATCCGTTTCATGTAAAACGAAATTAGGTGAGTTGAGTTATCCACTCGTAGTGCTACTCACCGTGGTTCGATGTTTTTTAATAAGTTGGTTCAGGTTTTGCCTTTTCACGGCATACCGAATTTTGATTTCTCACTATATTGCGCTTCCACCCAAACCAAAGATTCCAACCATTCCAAAGTCCACGCACAGATGTCGCACCGAACACCGCCATTATTTATTTGATTTGCCAATTGGCGCTATGTTGGTACAACTTCAAATCCAAAATCGAATTTGTTGTCTCTCCAACGGAACAATTTTTTTTGCTAACATTTTTGCAGCTCTTCACATTTATTATTGAAAAGTGTTTCAAATCACATTGATTATCCGTTCGCAAAGTAGCAAATCAAAGTTTAAAAAGTATTTCGTGCGCGTAAGTTCATTTCTTAATCGAACAAAATGAATTCGGAAGACATTTACAATAGACCGGCACTGAAAGAGATCAACTCCAACGAAACTGTAAGTTGTTGCATTTATCCTATATTGCACATTTTTCCGATTGATTAAAATTCCAACGGATTGATAAATTTTAAAAGGACATTTGATATGTCAGAATTTATTTGAAAACCCTGACCATGCGCTGTGATAATCCTTCAAAATAGTCCTTCCTTACGTTTGCCATTTTCAGTACGACGTAGCAAGGCCGTTTTGCCAAACAGAAATTTTTTTAAGGATATTTTACAAGAAAATATATTTACGGACAATAGTTGCAATTATGCAAAGCGAATAATTTAATATCCGGCGGTGATTATATTCCAAAACTACAAAAGAAAACGTTTTAACATATCTATTTGTTGTCCTCTGCGAATGAACAAAATCAATACATCTGCAACGCATTCTTGTGCAGTCATATAGTCGAGGTTTGTATTTTCGTTTTAAATAAAAATAAAGAAAACCAATGCCCTCAGTTATCAGTTGTGCTTAATTTGCATTTAATTGGATTAGAATTAGAAATTGGCAAAACCGTAATGGGTGTGATACATAAATACCAGAGTTGAGGGGCATGTAGGTGTATCAAGTTGTCTATGGGGTTTCGGATTTAAATCGATCAAATATATCGCATAGACCAATTCAAGTGGCGTAATTCTGATTGAAGTATTCGAGACTATTTTATCACTTGACCCAGCTAATATTATACATTGAAAGGGGGTGAGTTTTTGAGTTAAAATGCAGAGGTGGGTGCAGAAACAAATTCAATAAATATCGGTGTAGCGGAATTGGACTACTATTGTTATAGCCAATCCGAAGGATGCTATGAGAATAACGTGTAAAAACATAATACATACGACTATTGCTGAAAGTAATTTATTTGGAAATTAACACCAACAAGCCACTTATCGTAATTGTTTTCAGTTGTTTCTATCCACAGAATGTAAGTACCATGGATGCTTCACTCTGAATGCGTACGCTCTACATGTCCTATCCATCTTAAACGTCCATTGGCTAGTTTTTTGACCAAGTGTATGTTGCTGTACAACTCATTAAGTTCTTGGTTCAATGTTCATCTCCATAGCCCGGCAACGCAAACTGGACTGAAGCTTTCCCGAATAGGTATCATTTCTTTATCCGCTTTTGATATGTTCCATGCTTCGGCACCGTAGAGCAGGACTAGGATGGTAAGAGTCTTATGTGGGATCTCCTTAGTAGTTCGAGTGAGGGCTTTACTACTGAATTCCTGTTTATAAGTTTATAACGGAGCCGTTGTAGATAACTCCCCTTACCACCTTAGTTTCAATTCGTCGATGTTGTGTGTCCATTCGTGTTGAAAGCATATACTTAGTCTTACCCTCATTTAATGCAAAACTTATTTTTTGCTGCTTCCTTCTCTATACTAGCAAAAGTGGCTATGAAATCACGTTGAGTCACGTAGTACTTGCCCAGATTTATTATAGTGTTGTCTCTGGAGTTTTGCACAATTCTCTCGGGAACGTAGATAGAGCAGCGGAGATTATACATTGTAGACCTGTACATACGAACTTATGCCTCCGTAGTTGGCGCAGTTCAGAGGGTGCCCTTTTTGTGGATCGGGCAAACGATGCTGAGGTTCCATTCTTTCATCCGACCAGATTTGGCTTGTGAGTTGGTGATGTTACTAACCAAATCATCTCCGCCGGCTTTATTATGCTCATCGGGAAGGCCGTCATTTCCGGTAGCCTTATTAAGCTTAAGTGCAGATAGTGCTATCCTCATTTAGCTTAGGTCGGATGGTTGGTAGTTTTTGCTGTCGTCGCAAATACTTCGTTCTGCCTGACAGCAGGAGATTGTTCGTCATTGTTTAACTGTCTGCAGAAGTGGTTCTTCCACATCCTCAGCATCGACTGTGTCTGCACTACAATATTTCCTTGCTCATCTTGACAGGATTCTGTTCGAACCCTGTATCCTTGGCTTTGACGTTTTACACTTTGGTAAAACTTGGGAACATCGTTAGTATATTGGCACCTCTTTATATCTTCGACCGCGCGCTTTTATTGCTCTTTTTTCTTCTTTCTAAAAAGCCGGTTTTCCTCCCGTCTTCTTTACCCATAGAGCTCAATGGCAGCTCTCGTCTTCACCTGCAGCTTAGCCTTATAGTCCTCGTTCTTGGCTGCGAGCATCTGTCGGCATTCCTCAAAACCAAGTGTTTCTTGCTGGTGGTCGCGAGAAACCTACCACATCAGTTGCGGCTGATCTGATGGCATCGTTGCCATTGTCCTTCGACAATCGGTGCTGGTGGGATACGCATTCGCGAAGAAAGACTGCAATCGCAAGAGACCGTCATCGCGAAGGACTTGACTGCGATTGCAGTCTTTGGTCATTTAATCTTGTCACAGTATTTCTTATTTGTTATGTCGTCGTGGATATCCGCATTCTAGCATTGGCTGCAACTAGTATTGGTCCGAGTCTATGTTAGTCCCTCAGAATGTTCGGACATCCAAAACACCTGGATGCTCTTGTCTATCGCAATGTGATCAATTTGGTTGACCGTGTCCCCTTATGGATATCGCCGGTTGTAGTGGCATTTCGTTTCGTAGCGAAGTAAATTAGCCTAACAGACATGTTGTCGTGTAGGCTATGTTTTCCGACAAAAAGTGATTATCTTTCAACATTTGCACGATTATAACATCGTACTTCGGTAGTCGGTAATTCGTTTTCTAGTCGGTAGTCGCTCATAGGTTGTTCCCTTGCACCTCTCCTGATACGAACGCCGTTGTTCTTTTTTTCAGTGTCGTCAAAAATAAAATCTTTCCTTTCCGAGGCTATTGGTTGCATCGTAACAATGGTTTTTCCATGTAGGTAGTTAACCCAAAGCACAACACCCAACCTGGAGGGCCATTTCCAATTTATTAGATACCCTTAGGACAAGGGGCTATCAGAACCCACTACGGGAATGGGCGCTACCTTTTGGCTCATCCGCCACCATCTCTGTTCAAGGGAAATGACTAACCATTGAGATTCCTAAATGACCTTTTGTCCGAATATTGCGAAGCAGCTAATCTAGGTTTGAGGGCTCAGTGGCGCGATGGTTAGTGCGATGAAAGCCCGCGCAGGAGGTCTGGGTTCGTTTCCCAGCCGTAGCAACACCTAAATGATTTTTCACTGGCCCTCCTCTCGTGATGATCTGACAAATCATCCGAGTAGTATCAATTGTCAAGAATAGCTTATCTCAACTTAGCCGTTCGGAGTCGGCATAAAACAGGAGGTCCCGCCATCGTGCAAGAAGTACACACGCACACATGAATGGTTGTGAGAAAGCTAGGCCCTGGGTACTAACGAGCCTGTTGCGCCAAAAATTTGTATTTGTATTTTTTTTAGCTAATCTAGGTTTGCCTGGGGAAAGCAGGTCGGGTATTGCGTGCTAGGCATTCTGACCAGGCTTTTTTTAGTGTTGCTGTTTTTCGTCTTGTTATCAAAACTCGCACCTATAGTTTAGCAAGTAAAATCCGGTTGGATGGGACCAGTATCCGATGGTTACCAGTAACCATAATCACAGTTGATGTGTAGTCAGAGTTACAACCGCAAGGCATTGGCAAGTTGAAGCCAATCAGAGTCTCGAGCCTCGTTTTGTACTGTACACCTTTGCTAGACATTAGAGGCACAGAGTAAAGTATTTGATTTTCGATGCGAAAATGGTGATATTTCAGAATGGAAATGGGACGTAACTGTAGTTAGCGACACTCTCGCTAGAAGCAAAACATTTTAGTGAATCCTGCTGCAAGTGATTTCGACATCTTGTTTGCATGCATTGTGCCTCTAGAAATCAAGAAGAAATCTGAAAATTAATGTAAGAAGTGATAGATTAATTCAAGAACTTCATGACCTTCACGCTCTTCATGCACACATACGACTTATGGAGTCATTGCTGCATATATCATATAAGCTTAATGACAAATGTTAGCTGGCAGGGGAGAGGAAGCCAAAAAACTGGTTCAAGATATAAAAATCTATCTGCAAAACCAGCTTAGAAATGTGTTGGAAATATAAGTTGAGTTTCCAAAACAAGAAGTGGGTAATACGAATGATGGAAACACTGCTCGTACATTTTTCAAGGACCCGTCAAAAATCGCAAGCATAATAGGAATAGAACCTGAGAACCCTAACTTGTACAGCGTTTTGCCATAGCACTAAAAACTCATTCATCTGGGTTGAAAATTAACCACCAAATTTCTATAGTATTGCTTAGATATAGCCAAACTTACTACTTACTTAAGTGGCTCTACAGTCCGTAATGAAACTGTGCCTCAACCAACATGCCTCTCCAATTAGCCCGACCCACTCGCACTGTAAGTTGATTGAGATCGGTTTCTACCTGTGCGCGCTACTTAAGGCGAGGTCTTCCTCTACTACGTCTGACGTCTCTGGGAATCGAAGGCTCTGCTTTTAGTCATTTTAAACAGTGCGGAATTGTTTGACTAGGGGCATGTCGCAGTACAGCTCGTTGAATTGGTTGAATCTTCGTCTCCATAGCCCGAAAGGGGACCGAAGAGTTTTCGAAAAATTGTCCTCTCAAATCGACCAAGGATTTCTTCATTCTCTTTTGATACGGTCCATGCTTCAGCGCCGTAGAGCAGGACTGGGTTGATCAGGGTCTTTTATTAGATCTCCTTAGTAGTTCGATTGAGGGCTTTACTACTGAATTGCCTTCATAGGCCTAGAAACAGCGGTTGGCAAGAGTAATTCTTCGTTTGATTTTTGACGAGTTGTTGTTGTCAGAGTTAATAGCGGAGCCGCGGTAAACAATGTCTCGTACTACCTTATAGTTATATCTGTGAACTATTACAATTTTAAAAATTTGATTTCTGTCAATTAGACCTCGAATGCTCAACTCCTGTAAGTAAAGACCAATTTTTAATACACTATAGCATTCCCAGGGAAATTTAGATTGTAACAGTAAAAACAACATCGAAATCCTTAAAGCATATCTCGATATTAACGCATTCATACACGTTTTGGGACTATATTTTATACTATGTATAGATGGTGACGTTCTGTCCAATTCGTCGATGTTGTGTGTCCTTTCATGCTGACACCATATACTTAGTCTTACCCTCAGTTATTGCTAAACCCATTCTTGCCGCTTCCTTCTCTACACTAGCAAACGTGGCTATGACATCACGTTGAGTCCTACCAATGATGTCAATATCGTCGGCGTATGCTAGTAGTTGCACCGATTTATGGAAGATTATGCCTCTGATGTTGGTTCGGGAGTTTTGCACAATCCTCTCCAGAATCAAATTATGACGACGACGACGACAGTGCATCGCCTTGCCTAAATCCTTTTTTGATATCGAATGTGTCGGTGAGGTAGTTTCCAACCCAGATAGAGCAGTGAAATTTCTCCATCGTTATCCAGCACAGACTGACGAGTTTGGGCGGTATACCAAAACTAGACATGGCTCTGTATAGTTCGTCTCTATAAATGCTGTCGTATACGGCTTTGAAATCAATGAATAGGTGGTGGGTATCTATTTGGACTTCTTGGGTTTTTTTCCAGGATCTGCCTAAGTGAGAAGATTTGATCAAATATGGACTTTCCACCATCCATCACGCCGCCTCTGTAGTTGGCGCAGTTCAGAGGGTCTCCTTTTTAGTGGATCGGGCAAACGATGCTGAGGTTGCATTCTTTAGGTATACTTTCGTCCGACCAAATTTAGCTTAAGAGTTGGTGGATGTTACTTACCAAGTCGGCTTTATAAAGCTCACCGTGAAGGCCATCATTTCTGGCAGCCTTATTAAGCTTGAGTTTAGATATTGCTATCCTCACTTCATTTAGGTCGTTGAGTTGGTAGTTTTCGCTACCGTCCTAAATATTGAATGATTCTTTCTGTCTGACAGTCAAACTATTTGTCGGCAAATACAATTCGTGCAAAATGCCCTTGAACGTCCACAAAATCCTTATGCATGGTTCTGACGAAATCGAAAACTTCGCTATGCCAATTGTCGGAGGACGTTTTGGAGGCCCGTCAAAAAGATTACAAGATATGCAGGGGAAGCTTTTCAAGAAAGATGACGAGAATTTATACCAACGAGGATGTACTTTATAACTTGTTAATTTCTTCCGATCCAATTATAAGTGATATAAGCATCTTCCAAAACAAAATCGTAAATCTTTGCCACCCGAATCAGTAGATATGTTACTAGAATCCTAACTAAATAAATTTTGTGTTAAGAGAATTAAAAAACTCTCAGCTAGCGACCACATAATCGACTAGTTGTCCATCTTTGACGACAAATGGCATTAATATAGAATCCATAAATATTTCAAAAAAAAAAAAAAAATATGATGCCTTCACCTACATTCTCTAAGCAGCCATAAAAATTTATCATCTGTGGAAAACGCGTCCACTAAAATCTAATACTCCGTTCAATCGAGAATGCTATTCATATTCCAGTTTAATTCGTGCCACATTTGGAATTTGGAAAGGTGTGTCCCACGAGGTGTGTTGTAAATGTTTCACCCCTTAAAACGTACAACAAATTAATAGCGATAAATTTGGCATAAATCGTCACCATGTTTGTATAAACTGTTTCCAATCGCCAGATCTAATATTGAAATAGTAAAACGAAATTGTAATCACAGTCTCGTTACCCCAAAGAGAAAACCGTCCGCCCTCCCCCGAAAAGAAATACACGAGTTCATAGAACTATGAAAGTAGATTCCTACTACTGCGCTCTTTCTCTGTGCCACACCAGCCCACCATAATATTTGTGCACAAATCGGTTTGGTTGGGAGGTCGCCGCGCGCGTCCGGATGACGTGTTGCATAGTTTAGCTTCCTACTCGCCGAATTATTACTTCAACTAGCTAAGCAAGCAGATACATTCGATTTGCTTGTCTCTGTTTTAATTACATATTCAAATTATGAAGCAGAGGCATCGGCTGTGTGTGCGCTTGCCAGGCCACCAGTACTTCACAGAGTCGAGCCGAATCATTTGTCTTTCGCTCCAATATGCGAATATAGGTGGATGACGTCCCGTTCTGTGTGCTGGGCTTCTTTCTTTTTGGATTTGTTTATGAGTTTTAATTTCTTTTGTTATTTTTACTTGGTGTACATTAAATTGCGACGATGGACGTTGTTGTCGATGAAGATGAATTCTCTGCGGCGGGGACTGGGGACGAGGTGAGTCGGAAGTTTCCCCCTTCGTTGTGAGCAGAATTCAATTCTGTCCATACCAATTGCTGCCAATTTCTAGGGGGAGTAGTTGACAGTGAGTGGAAATTAACGTATCAGTGCAATTTTCGGACGAACTTTTCAAATACATTCAATTGAAATCGGAAATTTCTAAAGCAAACGTGGTGGATTATCATAGTTTTGGGGTATTAGAGCCATTATATCGGGCATGATGGGCAATTCCAGCAGCAGTAAGAAGGTATGGATGGAGAGGATTTGTGTGAATTGTGATTTAAGTGCATTTATTTTTGGAAGCGAATTCTGATGCGTTTTGATACGTTTTGTCGTCATTATGTAAAGGTGTGTCGGTGTTTCAATTCCATTCACGACGGGATGATGTATTCAGTACCATATATGATGTGCTGGTACTGTTAGTAGCTGTCCTACTCGTGCCTTACGTGACGTATTTCGAATTTAAGCTGTCGTTTCACTGCGTGCGTGCGGATGATCGTTTAGAGTTGTGAATGGAGACATCCGATGAACGGTGCCGTGCAATCCAATATTAATATTTATTACTTACAAGTATGTGCCCTCGTTTTTTGTGTAGTTTTTGTTTTTTTTTTTAGTGTGGAACCCAAACACCACTAAAAAAACACCTCCCCTCCCTTATCAATCCAAGTAAGATTGACAAGTACTTTACTTTGGTACTAAAACAAGGCTAGACCTATCTGAGTTTTCTTTTCAATAGAAATATGCATGTGGCAAGTACCCCCCATTCAAGGACCCTGCGAATGGGTATTTTTTTTTAAGGTATAGAACTTTAAAATGGAATAAAACAAAGATGATTCTTTTAAATTGACAAGATATTCTTCTGGTATTATAATTTTAATGTGATTTCACGGCTGGCTCGGATGTAGTCTATTCTGGAGGTACAATTTTAGATGACTTTCCAACATTTGTGGCGTATATCGGCAATAACGCGGCGAATAAGGTCCTCCAAGTGGTCAATTGTTTCGGGCTTATCGGCGTAGACTACCGACTTCACATATCCCCACAGAAAATATTCAAGCGGCGTTAAATCTCACAATCTTGTAGGCCAATTCACAGGACCAAAACGCGAAATTATCCTCTAACCGAGAGTTCCCTTCCTATTGCATCGTCTTGTTCAAACCACAGCTCCTGCACAACATGGTTGTTCAATTTATGAAGGAAAAAGTCAGTAATCATGGCTCTATAGTGGTCACTATTGACTGTTACGTTCTGGCCAGCATCGTTTTTAAAGAAGTACGGTCCAATTATTCCACCAACCCATAAAGCACACCAAACAGTCACTTTTATGGATGTAAATCCTCATACACTTGAGGTTTATCATCACTCCAAATACGGCAGTTTTGTTTATTGACGCATCCATTCAACCAGAAATGAGCTTCATCATCAATAAACAAAATTCGCTTAGAAAATTGGGATCAACGGCAATCTTGTTTTGGGCCCATTCACCGAATCTACCCCTTGCTAGGTGATCCTGTGGCTTTAATTCTTACACGAGTTGGATTTTGTAAGCACGCAAACCAAGATCTTTATGCAAAATCTTCCATTAAGTAGACGGACACATATCCAATTCCTGTGCACGATGGCGGATAGACTAATTCGGGTCTTCCTCTACGCTACGCCATACAGCAGCAATGACTTCTTCTGTACGCACTGTTTCTGTTTTTTCTCAAAAGTGATATTTTGTACATGTACTGTTCTTCCACTCACCGATTCAATTTCTTTGAGTATGTACTATATTTTGAAAAGCTTGTACAATCTCATAGTTGTATACCATAATGTCTATACAGGATTTAGAACTTGGAATATCTTTTAACATTTGTTACTTTACTTTTTACTTGATGGGCCTGATACAGCCGGCCTTCCATCCACTTCGATCCTGGACACCTTGCTGCCAGTTATTCAGTCCAAACACTTTGGCATCTGCGATCACTTGGTCTTCCTTGTCGCATTGAACCTGAAGGTTGGGATTCGATGATTCTTTTGGCTGGAGCAATGCAGCCTACGTGCTTTTGTCTTTTGTCTTGGTCCAGCTCATAAAGTTCGCTGTTGTATATTCTCTTTCATTCGTTTTCCTCCCATACTTACTTTACTTTTGAAGACGCATACAGTGCTGGGTGGACAACGGCTTCAACCAACAAACTCTCCAGCCAGCTCCATGCTTCTTACATAAAGTCTCCTTGGTTTTTCGAGAAAGGGTTTTACTTCTTAGATGCCTTCTTAGCCCAAAGAAACAGCGACTGGCGAGAATTATTCTTCGCTATCTCTTGACTGACGTCATTTTCGGTGCTAAGCGCGTAACCTTGGTATACAAAATCCTTAACGACTTCGAACTTATAGCTGCCCATGGTGATGTTATGGCCGATCGGCGATGTTGAGCATCCTTTCTCGTTGACAGCATATATTTCGTTTTTTCCTTATTTACAGGCGAACCCATCCTCGTCGCCTCTCATTCAAT
The DNA here is from genome assembly GCA_932526625.1 of Rhingia campestris. Classification (NCBI taxonomy): domain Eukaryota; kingdom Metazoa; phylum Arthropoda; class Insecta; order Diptera; family Syrphidae; genus Rhingia; species Rhingia campestris. The sequence continues at coordinate 36,502,535 of OW052183.1, forward strand.
ACATGCACCACTGACAGCTCGCTGCGTATAATTTCAGTATCATCCGCATATGCAAGTAATTGAACAGACTTTTGAAAAATTGTTTCTCTGGTTTTGGCGTTTGATTTTCGTACAATTGCTTCAAGTACTACGATGTTTCATAAAGCACATGATGGCGCGTCACCTTGTATTAAACCTTTTCCGACATCAAATGGTTCGTTGGTGTCCTTGTCGATTTTGACGGATCAGCATGATTTATCCAACATCATACTGCACAACCGGACGAGTTTGGTAGGGATGCCGAAACTAAACATGGCTTTATACAGCTCGTCTCTAAATACGCTATTATAGGCCATTTTAAAATCGATGAATAGATGGTGGGCATCGATTTGAAACTCCTGGGTTTTTAAGCCAAAATCTGTCGGAGTGTAAGAATTCCGCTCTTTGCAAATTTCTTGTCGGTCTTTTGCGATTGTCTTTTGACCTTAAAGAATCTGAACAACGAAGACATATACATTCTCAACCTGTCTATAACAAAGAAGGTCTTTTTTTACCAGGTCAACGCTATACAGCTCGTATAGCTGTTGATTGAATCTTCGTCTCAATAGCCCGTCAACGCAAACGGGATCGAACATTTATTGAATAAATTTCGGTCAAAATGACCTTTCTTCATCCGCTTCATCCTACTTTAGGGCTTCAGCGCCATAGAGCAGGGCTTTCTTTATTCAGGGTCTCATTAGTAGTTTTAGTGAGGGCTTTACTATTAAATTGCTTCTTAGCCGGAAGAAACAGCGATTGGCAAGAGTAATTCTTCGTTTGATTTCTGGCGAGATGTTGTTGTCAGAGTTAATAGCGGAGCCGAGGTAGACAAAGTCCCGTACTACCTCAAAGTTATTTCTGCCCTATTCATCGATGTTGTGTGACCTTTCGTATTGACAGCATATACTCCGTACAACCCTCATTTACTGCTAAATCCATTTGTGCCACTTCATTCTCTATAATAGCAAACGTGGATGTAACAGCAGGTTGAGTTCGACCAATGATGTCCGTATCGTCGGCGTATGCTAGTAGTTGCACCGATTTATGGAAGATTGTGCTTCTGGTGTTGGCACGGGAGTTTTTTTCACAATCCTCTCAAGAATGATGTTTAAGAAGTTACGAAGGATTTAGGCAAACCATGCACTGTCATGGTTTGCCTAAATCCTTCGTTCTAGAACCTGATGGAGCAGCGATAATTCTCTTTCGTCATCCTCCAAAGACGTAAGAGTTTGGTCGGTATACCAAAACTAGGCATGGCTCTGTATATATCGTCTCCATAAATGCTCTCTTATGCGGCTTTGTAATCAATGAATAGGTGGTGGGTTTCGATTTGGACTTCTTGCGTTTTTTCCAGTCCCTGCCGAAGGATGAAGATTTAATCAGTTGTGGACTTTCCTGGCCTAAAACTACACTAATAAGTTCAAAGGGTTTCCCATTTGTGGATCGGGTAAACGATGCTGATGTTCTATTCTTCAAACGTACTTTTATTCGAAGAATTTATTCTTATAAGTCGGTGAATTTTGGTCACCAAATCGTTTCCTCATGCTCTATAAAGCTCGGCTGGAAGGCCTTAATTTCCGGACGCCTTGTTAAGCTTATGTTTAAATATTGCTATCTTCACTTTACTTATGTCGGTGGTTACCACAGGGAGGTCAAAGTTAAAGGTACAACATTAAGGAGTATCAGCTGGGTTTAGATCTGAGTGGAATGATCATAGCCATCTTTATTTGTCCGCCGGAAGGTATTAAATAGGATGTCCTAAATACCGTTCTATAAAATTCCACAGAATGTATGTCTGACCCATCGTGAGTTCTAAATCTCGAGACCCATATACCATAGCATTCTGTTCAGGAAAATAATTCATACTTCTTGCCAAAGAATGGTGAAAAAGTGTATAATTCTATCTGCTTTCATAGTCAATGACTTTCAATAAAAGATAAAATACTACCGATTTCTTTGTCGCTAGCATGCCTAGCTACGCTACATTGAAGCAGATCTTGAGTCTCTCCAAGTGTTTCAAGTTGTCATTATACGATCTAGGAAGTGTCCACTCGTGCTAACAACGATAGCTTTATAGAGATTTTGAGAAATCATCTCCTTTGTAAAACATTTTATGCGATCATTGTCGATTGCAAGATAATAGTGAAACTGTCAATCGGTGGTGCTACATTGAGTGAGGTCAGTAAACCTCTTGATGTAAGTGGAATAAAATATCCGCCCTTCTGTATTTATGTAATAATGAGCTCGATAATAGCGCCACTTAATTCCATCTACATTATACAACATTATTTGTTTGTTTGTGTTAATCCTATCTAAGCACATCTCTTTCCAAATATTCCATCCGAAACATTTCCTTTCTCTGCTCAAAGAAAATCCATCCCGTAATGATAATAGAGGTAACAAAAACAAAAACTTTTGAGTTCGCCACCCTCATTCATTATTATTCTCTCGTGGTCGGTCCCTCCACTCGAAAGTATTGTTTTATTTTTAGAGTTTAGAGATTTTCCATTCCGTAAAAAGATAGATGCACAACACATTGACTATCCGGCGGCTACACTCTCCCTCGGCACACGTTCACATCGCGCCGTTCAAAATGATCACCACCATCACCCACTGGCAAGACAATCGCCCCAAGCAACACACCCGCCACACAATTGGTGCCGCCAGCGAGATGATCAACGGTGCTGGTGCACCTCTCTCTCCCTCTTTTTAGTAGTGTCTCGTTGATCTCTCTGCTCTGCAACAACAGAAACAACATCAGCAGCAGCAGCCGCACCATCAGCGTGTTGTAGTAAAACCACTCGAAAGATGCTATTTTGAGTTTTCTTATTTTCCTTTTTCAGTGGGAAAAGAAAATTAAATTAAATCGGTCGACGATCGGAAACATAGTAGGCTTTGCCGTTCAAGTCTAGTAAACATCTCCGAAACCCAATCGAGCGTTGGAATTTTATTACCATTGTGTCAGCATACTGCCAAATAAAAGCGAATCTAAATTTTTATCGCACTCGAAAAGTATTAACAGCTCAAACAGTGATTTCTTACACGTGCGGGGGGGCATTCCAAATCGAATTTCAAATCTCTAATTCCGCGATCGTTTATTTTTTTTTTATTTGTGATGGATTTCATTTCAAAACTCATGGCACGACCCAAGAGTCTCATTCTAAGTTCAGACGAAATGGAGGAGAGTACATCCGTGGCTGCGTCCCCGACAGCGGCAGTAAATCAAGAATCAAGAATCGAGGAACTCCTAGTCGAGATCAACGACAATCTAACAAACCAGGTGAAGCATGCAACATATTTCTCTCATGTGTCAATCGCGACGACGAAGGGCAACAGCCACGGTCCTCTGTGCTTATTTCGTGTTCTTTATAATTGATGTTGAATCAGTGTGCGCGGTAACGCTTGCCAAAAAAAAAAAAACAAAAAAACAAATTCGAAACATTAGCGTTTCGCACGGCACAGTTTTTGTAAATGTCGCGTCTCTCGAATCTTGATTTGGATGGTGTACGACTCTCTGACACTAACCTTGTTTTTGTTGATGAGAAATGGAATTTTCATTTTTAATTGAAGAAAGTGTGGCGCGTCTGAATTTTATAGAAATGTGTCGTTTTGGTGCACTGCAACACACTCATCATGCACTCTATAAATAAACCGTGTGTGTGTGCCAAGGGATCCTCGAGTTGGATTGTTGCGAATTCATTTTAATTACGCTGCTAGCGTTAGGTTCAAGGGCGCGATCTATGAAATCTTTAAATATGAACACATCAATGAAGTCATATGGTTTTGAAATATTTTCTCTTCTCTCTTTTTAGACAAGTGGAGCACTATCAGCGAATAATAATCAAAACAAGCTGACAGCCAAATCATCGCATAACAACAAACCACAGCAACAGGATTTCAAGCAACTTGATGCGGTAAATCTGAGTTTTACTCTAAGCAATGACTCGTTAAGTGAAAATTTATACACCAGTGCTGAGAGAAAGAAACTCAATTGTTTTGCTGGTAAGATAAATATCTATGAAGATTGGGTTAATGGGGATAGGGAAAAGCTAATGAATTATTGCACAAATATCTTTACTTTAGTCGTCATGTCTTCTATCATTTGGCTCTGTTAAGACGTGGTTGTTTCTCTATTATGCGGGGGGAGAGTACTGTGTGTAGTTTTTTTTAATAAAAATGTCTGCAATCCAACAAAATTCCAATAAACTGAGATTTTAAAAAATATTTGTTTTATAAACCTGGCAAACATTGGAACCATTGGACAGAACAGAACAACTTGGTAAAACAAACTGTCAGAATAGAAATGTACAGATCCCGTGCCAAGGTACAAATTTTCTTTAGTCGTCGTGTCTTCTACATTTGGCTCTGTTTAGACGTGGTGGTTTCTCTATTATACGGGGGAGGGTACTACACAATATGTAGTTTTTTAATTAAAAGTCTGCAATCCATCGAAATTAACTTATGATACAATTTATTACAGAACTGGACAGATCAGAAAAAAAAACTTGGTAAAAAAAACTGATAGAACAGAAAAGTACAGATCCGTGACAAGGTACCCATTTTCTACATTAAAGTAAAAACTGGAAACTTGTTCAATTATTGACTGAATGGATTGCTTCAAACTATTTATATTCAAATTATTTGGTTTTGTCTTGTAGACTTCCTGTTTACAATAACCCTACAAGAAAAAGTCTGGTATAGGAAAATCTGAAGACCAGGGGAACACGAAATGAAGAGTTTCTATAAATGATTTTATTTCCATCTTGTTGAAACCAGACAGAATTAAAAGGAATTATCTTCAAGCGTAATTGTGGAAAAAAAACTTCCCTAAACATTTTTTAAATAACAGCCACCAGGCCTGACAATGCAGCTAAGCTGGAGAAAACTGCATACCAAACCGTGGCTAAAAATTTGACAATTTCGCTTGTTAACATTGCCATTTAAGTCGAAGTGGACTATATCCGACATAAAAATACAGTTTAGCATTGTTTTGTCCCCGTCTACCATTTGAAGTAGCTTCTGGCAATCGAAAGGTCTGCGGTGTTCAAATTTGCTAGTCATCTGAACATTGTAGGAAAAAAAAAAACAAATTCAGATCTTTATGAATTATTGTCTGCAATGCCTGCTGTGGAGTATCCTGTATTGCAGCAGCAATTGTTTTTTGATAATAAGCCCTTAGAGCAATTGTCCCACGCTCGAAAGAAGACTTTATAAATTTATTATGGTCCATCTGCTAGGGTGCGATTCGCCAAGCGTACGCCGAAATTCCCTTTAGACACAAAGTACAAACTCCAGTGCATGATAACAGTGCACAAACTAAATGCGAGTTTCTTAATCCCAATTATCCATTTATATTAAATCTTAATATCGATCTGAAAATTAAACAAAAATTTTGATGAAAAAAATATATTCTATGTAGACGGAAAGAAAAACAACAAATCCGCTATTAAACAAAAAAAAATTTTTTGGACTAACAAAAAAGTGTTTGTATCTTTAAAAGATACATGCCCACAACTATTCGGAAAGAAAATTATATCGAATGCATAGGATTTTGTTTTAGTTTATTAGTTATACGAGTAATTGTACATAAATAAGGTAGTATTGCACTGTTTTTTGTTAATTCAAATGTTGGTTAATATACACAAAATAATATTAAAAGACTGTTTAGGTTATTATTTAGTAAACAAAATTATGAAATATATAAACCTAAGCAAACGAGAAGATCTTGAGTAAATATAATCGTTTTGTTAATTAAGATATAGCTGTGATTAAAAAGCAATATTAGTAGAAATTATAAATTACAAGCTGGCCCGTCAAACGTTGTTTTGCCATTATCAAATGGAATGACCGCCTACAGCGCCACCTGTTGAGAATTTTTCAATTTTTCTTTTTTCCTAAACCTTCGCGGAGCAATTACGAACAAATCCGCAGAAGGAAGTATCCAATTTGGTCCAGTCGTTTTCGAGTTTTAAGCATCCGAACAAACCAAGATCCATTTTTATATATATAGATTACATAGGTATTTATTTAGTAATTTAAAGAATCATATAAATGGGAAAAACTACAAAAGCAACTATTACGATTTATGTAAAACATAAACCAAACAAGTTATTTATAGCATAAATTATGAGTTATGAAAGCTATAAAAACAATTTTTTTTCTGTCATTAACATAAGTTTACCTTACATTCAGAACAGTACATTTTTGTCTGTCCCGATCAGTTAGGTAACTTGCACCTTCCCTTTTTTTTTGACAACTGTCTAGTGGTCTGTCTTATCTAGCCGTATGTCTTTAGGAGGAGCATGGGATGAATTGGGCTTGGAACGTTTGGTTTGAATAGGTGATTCCAAAGATGTCGGCAGCCCACGTTTGTTAGGTTCCACAGAGCCGTAACTAAACCAAACATCTGCAACTTCCGACTTAAAATCGATGAGCCTCATTTGTTTCTATTCACGGCGGCCTTTGTTGATCCATTTACTGCAGTCATATCTAGTATATTAAAAAATAACCGGCTGGTCCATTTTCGGCTTTTCATGCCTATTTTATGGCTTCCCATGATACTATACATCAGATCCACTCCTTACATGTGCTGATTATAGTCTTAACAATTTGACACGGTATCAATTTTACAGACTTCTCTTTTCTATAGAACCTCCTTACACTTAGACCCGTTTGACTATCAGAAGAAGGAGGTTTTATTCCGAAATATGTTGACACGAGATTGACTACACGGTTGTCCTTCCAAGATATGGACGTAACATCCATGCCGTGAATAGAAGCAACAAATTCCTGGCCTGTTCCACGTTCGCACTTCATCATCATCTTTTCTTCCTGTAGCTTACAGTTTTTTATTCTGTTTCGACGTATAGTACCAACTTTAAGTATGCCTTGAGTCCGAAGATATGTCACCAAAGGCAGGGTTGTGTAGTAGTTTTCCCAGTATATAATGTAATTTTTATACCGTAGAACTTCCCGGAGCAATCTTGCAACAATAATTGCCGATGGTTGCAGATCTGGGGTCGAATCGCGTCCTCCGTGAACGGATCGGCAATCGTACGAACAACAATTACGTGATTCATCGTACGAACGAACGTATTCAGATTGTGTCATACGAATGCTCACGGAACGTAATTTTTAGTTTGACGTAATAGCTGTACTAGAATAAAATAAAAAAGGTAATAGTCTAAACTTAAAATAAATGTCATTGGGAAGTAAAATTCGGCAAAATACAAGTTGAAAAAATCATTTTACAACATAAAATGGATTCGGCGTTGTTATTTTATCTAAGTTCGTCAGACGAAATGAAAAACAATTTCGAACAAAGCTAAGAGATAGTAGCAATTGTTCAATTGAGAACTATCTCTGAAAATAATGTACATAGTATATATATTTATAGATTTATGAAACGGGTTGGCTTAAATAAAAAAGCATTTTAAAATGTATTTACGAAACTTTACTTCTATGGACAATTATTTACCGCAGTATTGCATTGTATTGCAATAAGCAGCCACACATTCTCTCTTAGTTTAGGTTACCAACACACCGTCGCAGGTGTCCCATTTTTTTCAATTTGTTTGTTGAATTTTGGTCCAATCAAAAAACATTCTCTTGAAGAAGTGTTAATTTGCTGAATAGCCTTCCTATAATAACGAATGGAATCCTCTATTGCGCACGCAGTACGCAGTTGTGGCTGCTTTACCATTAGTCATTGGTAACTCGTTTATAAGTCCCTCAACTGATGATTCCAATCCAGTTGCTTAAATTATTAAATTATGCTCTTCGGTGAGATGCTTCTCCTTATACGGTCCCACCTCATATTCTATTATTTATGTCTTTCATCTAAAATGTTTGGTCAGCGAAAACCTCTAAACAAATTTAATAATAAACAGCGACTCAATAAACTAAACGTGCTTTCCTACTTCCACGCTGTAACTTCTTTAACCTGAGGTCCTACAATATTTAACTTAGTTTTCAAGCTAACTCACATTTTTATGGATATAGTAGATTTGTCTTGAGCAGTATTTGGAATCTAGTTGTTTGCCAAGTCCGGCGGTCTCTCCATGTACTCCGCCAAGATACTCGTTTGAGTTTAATTTATTTTATTGCGATTTGTCTGAAAAATGTTTTTTTTTTGTATATATATTAATTAATTGACATCTTTATATGTATTTGACAATTATAAACCATTTAAAATTATTAAACTTACATTTTTCTTCATTATTTTTCGCACCAAACAAATTACGAACACTGCAAACCTATCGTATGGCATTAAGATTGAACTTGTACGTTCAGGCATCCGTTCACTCAAGTGGTGATGCCAAATTACGTTAACGACTATACGTTCACGTATGCGATAATACCAAATGCACACTTTACGAAAACGAGTTACTCGTTCACGGAAGTCGCGATTCGACCCCTGGTTCGTCTTAAGATGGTCCTTCAGGGGATCCGCTGTAAATTTTAAACTTATAAGCGAATACGCTTATGTCGCATAAAACAAATAGCTTGAATTCCCACTTGTGAGGCTTTTGTTTGATAAATATTGCTTCATAAAATGTCCAATTTTTGATGAACACATATTCATTGTTCAGATATTCATCTGTACTACCCTCATTAGTATCGTCAGTTATATATACCTTCAAACTAGTTTAACTGCACCGATACACTGCACTTTGTAACGATACGCAGCTACACTGAATACAGAGCAAATGAAGAAATAAAAAAAAATTCACCCGAAATCATGATATAGGCCGCAATGCCCAGTGTATCTTTAAAGATACAACCATTTACCGCTATTTTATAAGAGCTAGGTAAATCGTATTATGTTAAAATAAATGTATTTTCCTTCAAAAAATATACGTTTACTAGGAAATATTTTTTCTGTTACAGCATTGTTACCAACTATAATGATATAAACTAAAAGAAATGTTGTTGTTTTAAATTGATTAAAATAAATAAAATAAAATAAAGTCAAAACTAACAAAGAAATTAAAGACACACTGGGCATTTAAGGGTTAAAATCATCCAAACACTTAAGTCCAAAAAAAAAATGTTTGGACGCAATTACCTAAAAAATTAAAAAAATAGTACAGAAGCTGTGATGCAAGTAGCTGTTTTTTTTTTTTTTTCTGTGGGTAAACGAATAATTTACTGACTTCTCAATGAAAATAGTACTAAATGACACAACTCGTCCCCAAAAGAGAAAAACCAATCTCAACTCAAAAGTATAGTAGGATGATTTCGATAAGAGTGACCCATTAAAATTACCAAAATTAGCACTTCTTTTCTGCATACGATTTTCAATCTAAGAAAAAGGACGGTAGTTAGTTAGTTAGTTTGATTGGCTGTTCGTACAAGACGAAACACAATTAGCGCTGAGGTGCGCCGTTTTGATGCCAAAAACTCGTGCGGTTAAATGTTATGTCTTGTTGTTAGTTGGCGTGTACTAAATCCAACCAATGGCATTAAGGAAGGCGATCAGTTCTTTGATGTGTTTATCAGAGAGGTCGCGGATATTGTCAAAGAAAGGTTTGCCTAGGGTTCGTTGTCTTGCTCTTGACAGAGCCGGGCATTTGCACAGAAAGTGAGTTAGAGTTTCCTTCTCCCCCACCTCCTTGCAACTGCGACAGTTGGTGTTGTTGGGTATACCCATTCTAACAGCATGGTCACCGATGGGCCAGTGTCCAGTGGTAATTGCTATCACCCTGGAGACTTCCTTACGGGATCTGCTTAAGAGGTCCCGTGTTTTAGTCTTGTTGTAGCGAGGCCACATATCTCTTGAAATGGCGCACCCACTGAGGTTACGCCACCTATGTTCAGCTGTTTTAAGAGAGTGTGTGTTGATATTATTCATGATAGTTTTTAAAGGAGTGAGAATGCCGATTGCACGTGAGCTGGGAAGGGACGAGCCCAACCTGGCAAGGGCATCAGCCTGTTCATTTCCATCTATGTCACTATGGCCTGGAACCCATATGAGAGTGATACTGTATCGACTCCCAATGGAGGCCAGTTCGTTTTGGCATTGAAGTACTAGTTTTGATGACGTCGATACCGAAATAATCGCCTTAATAGCGGCTTGACTGTCGACAAAAATAGCGATATTTTGCTTGGGAGTACTATCGTGTTTAATCGCGTGACATGCCTCCCTAATAGCCAACAATTCCGCTTGGAATACGCTGGAGGAATCAGGGAGGCGAAACGATTTTTTTATTTTTAGTGTGTCCGAGTAGACACCGGCGCCCACTCCGCAGTCCATTTTGGAGCCGTCGGTGTAAATAAGTGTGTCAAAATCTTTTTCAACCAATGCGTTTTTCCAATCCTCTCTAGTTGGAAAGCCAGCGGTGAAGTGATTGTGGAAGTTCAGTTTGGGTATCATGTAGTCGGTATGATGGTCAGCTAGACCTGCTGGCAATGAATCTAGGATATTGCTGTGCCCATAGGGCTTATTGAACCAGCAGCCAGATTCTTTGAGCCTGACTGCACTACACATTGCAATATCTTTGATATGGATATCTAGAGGGAGAAGGTGGAGAAGAACCGTTAAGGCATCAGTAGGACAAGATCTCATGGCCCCAGTTGTGCCGATACAAGCAGTTCTTTGTACCCTCTTAAGTTTGTCAATGATATACCCTTTACCCACAGAAGGCCACCAGACTAGTGCCCCATAGGTGAGTATCGGCCGAACAACAGCAGTGTACATCCAAAGTGTCATCTTTGGTTGTAGGCCCCATCTTTTGCCGAATGTTTTTCTACAGGCATAGAAAGCTATACATGCTTTCTTGACCCTTTGTTCTATGTTGGTTTTCCAATTAAGCTTAGTATCTAGGGACTAGATATTTGGCATTGGATGAGAGTGAGAGCGCTTGTCCATTAAGTCGGGGGAGGTTAAAGGCTGGTATTTTGGTCTTCGTGGTGAAAAGCATCATTTCCGTCTTGCTCGGATTAACACCCAGGCCACAGCTTGTAGCCCACGTGCTCACAGAACCCAGAGCGTACTCCATGATTTCGCTAATAAAAGGACGGTAACTCTACATAATAGTCTTTCAGATGTTTGCTAATTTGAAATGTTTACTAAGGAAACTCTGAAAGAGCTTTTGTTAGAATAGCATCTTACAGAAAAGAAAATAGTGTGAATGAGAGACAAACATCCCTAACGTCACTGTACTTTCAATATATCTTTGACAGACTATAGCTGAGTCAATTTAGCCATGTTTGTCCGTCTGTCTGTATATAGGTCACCGATTTGATGGCCTTAAATTATTTTGATCTAAGGTAATGAAATTTTTGTAGATGCGATCCTTGCCCGTGCTGTTCGAAAAAATGTAAAAATTTTGAAAATCCCACTGGCACGCCCACTTTTTAGAAAAACGTTTTATTGTGGTCAACTGCTTTTCGTAAAAAAAAAACAATTTTCGGTACAGTTTTAGAAAAAAGAATAAAGAATAATACCATGAACATTTTGTCTTTATATCATTCATAACCCATATTATAACACACCCAATTTTTAGGGGCGTTTTCATAGAAAAAAACATTTGTAAAACATATCCCATAGAAATACGTCCTTTTTTGTCGGACCATATGAGATTTTATTGCGAGTGACATTTATTATAAATAAAAAAGCCTGTTTGCATTTTAAAATGACTCCATAATTAACATGACGTTAAATAGTGACGAATTCAAAGCGTTGCCACTACGTTTCATTACTTTTTGAAATTTATTTTTGTTATAATGACAACGGCAGTAAAATGGGTATTTGCACTAATAACAGAATTTGAAAATGTCAAATAATGACAATCAAACATAGAATGTTGCATAAATTCAAAATGGATAAAAATTACATTGAATCTCGATTTAATGGTATTCCAGTAGTTAGTGGCGTCTTCAAAACTGGTTTCTTTTTTGTGCTATATCCGTCTAGCATTAATTCTTTATGCCGCGATTTATGTACAATTTTGTAATGACAAATATAAGACCGTTTACACAGAAATGACAAACAAAAATGACGAATCTGTCATTTTCTGGAGACGATGTGGTAACAATGTATTTCATTTCATTCCCATTCAGTTTAAAAATGGGTTTTCGCACAGTGGATTGTAGCCTTCTCATATTTTTTTATAACCTTTTCTCGGGTGAAGCGAGCACATAACGGTGTAGGATCCCCTTAGATGATGCTTGCAGATGTTTATTGGCTCTGCTCTTGAATTTTTGTAGATTGTATATTGGTGGAAATAAATCTTCTTAAAGTTCGTTCCATTGTTTGCTTGTTCTGTAACAACACGAATTTTGGAATTGCGTTGTTCGTGTCGTTGTTGAATGGACAGTGTGTCTATGTCGGTCGTTGAAATTCAACGCCTCTAGTGATGATTTCTCTAAGCCCATCCATATGCCGTTATTACAGATAATTAAAGAGACAGATCAACTACAATTCTTTGCTGTGCCAATAGTTGCAGCTCTGAAGTAAGTGGAGAATCGTCTATTAGGCGGATTGTATGCACCACTTTGGATAGAGCCCAGTAAGTTTAGTGTTTGTTTCCGGTCTAAACTCTAAACTTGAGGTCAGTATTCAAGACCTGTTCGTACATGGACTTTATACAGAAAAGGAAGCTGGGCTGGTGTAAACTATATCTTAGAAAATACAATTTAGTTTGGACGCTGCTGATTTGGCAATAACATGTTTTTGATATGATACATCTGAGCCCAAGGTGATTTGCGGAATAGTGGACTTGTTCTTTCTTGGAAATGTCGTTTTCTACTTATTCGCGCAACATATGTTGAGGTTTTCCTCTACTGAGACCAGACTTATAGTGCTGTATTGCTCCTAACATTCTTAGTTGATTCTTCGTCTCTATAGCCAGTCTACACAAATGGGACTTCGCTCAAAATGCCCAAGATTTTTTCATACGCTTTTGATTCGTTCCCTGCTTTGTAGGTGTAGGGGGTGACTGGGATGATAAGGTTCTTATCCAGGATATACTTAGTTGTTTGAAGGCTTTGTACCTAATTGCCATCTAAGCCCGAAGAAATAGCGGTTTTTAAGAGTAAATCTGTGGTTTATTTCTGACGAGATGTCGTTGTCAGCGTTACTACCTTAAGGTTGAATTTATCAATGGCGGCGTTATTTCAAATTCGTCGATGGTTTGTGTTCTTTCGTGTTGAAAGCATACTCATTTAAACCCTTCTCTATACTAGCAAACGTGACTGTGACATCACATTGAGTCCGATTTATGTTGCACAGATTTATGAAAGATTGTACCCTGGTGTTGGCTAGCGAGTTCAGCACAATTCTCTCAAAAATTATGTCGAAAGACTTTTGTTATCAAATATTTTGGTGAGGTAGATAGTTGCCGACCCTGATTGAACTTAAAAAATATCTAGAAATACCGACACATCTCAAACCTTGCTTATTCCTTCAGTTGTGTGTACGTAGTTATAATTTTTGCCACAAAAAAGAGTACCTACTTTTTAACACCGAACCCGAACGGGTTCAATTGTTAACTTGTTAGCCTTTAATTAAATTCCTAAAGCATGCTAAATAAGTTTTAATATCATGACCCACTTTTTGCAGGTAATGACGATGCATTACTGGATTCAGAGCAACTAGACTTTTCTAAGGATATTTTACAACCACAACATTATCCTGGTGAGTTGGAATTATTTTAAAAGGCTTTTCTATTAAAATAACTAAAATGAGCATAACTAGTCTAACTTTGTGCTTGGCATGTTGCCGATTGAGTCATGGATAAACAACTGTTTACACATATTATCATACTTCACTTGTTCTAACTGCAGAGCTACTGTACCCTTGTCTATTAAAAAAACAGTGTCAAAACCGAATTGTCTCAAGTTGTTGATGCGAGGTTATGTACTCTGCAAGTTCAATGCGACTGGAGCGACAAAGATCTTCACAAACTCAAAAAGAATACAGACAGAGCTTCAGTTTTTAAACAAATATGTCGGCAAGACTACAAAAGACTATTCAGATGGCCATAAGGGATTGGGATAAGGCAGCAGGAAAATTCCTGGTGCTGACATCCAAGTAAATAAAATAATATATCTGGCATTAACGGCCTATAGGACCTCAAACCTAGATTTGGTTGTGTGTGCAAAATTTGTATTTTTGCCAAAAAAGAAGAGGTCCTCTTGTTTTACGCCGACTCCGATTGGCAATTTGTGAAGCTCGTGTTATGCACTTGGATCATTGTGAGATTTTCGCAAGATGTGGGGCAGAACAAAAACAGAGACCCCGTAGTCCAATATACGAATCACTAGGCCACTGCAACCTTTTATGTGCATCCTGCACAGACAGACGAGTTTGGGCAGCATACCACTGTCGTATGCGGCTTTGTTATCGATGAATAGGTGGTGGGTATCGATTTGAAGTTCTTGGGTCCTTTTTCCAAAATCTGCCGCAATTCTCACTTCACTTAGGGTGGTTGGAAGTTTTCACTGTCATCGGCAGTATTGAATGGTTCGTTCTCCGACAGCGGAATATTGTTTGTCATCGCCGTTTAACAGTCTGCTGAAGTGGTTCTTCCACATCCTCAGCATCGACTGTGTCTCAACTACGATATTTCCTAGGTCATCTCGACAGTATTCTATTCGAGCCTTCTATCTTTGGCTTTGACGTTTTTCACTTTGGTAAAACTTGCTAACATCGTTCCTGTAGTGGCACACTCGATATCCTCGATCGCACGCTTTTCCTGCACTTTTTTTTCTTATTTTCTGAAAAGCAGGTGTTCTTCACTTTTTCTCTGCCTATAGAACTCAATGGAAGCTCTCGTCTCACATGCAGCTTAGCCTCGTTCTTGGCTGCGAGCATCTGTCGGCATTCTTATCAAACCCATGGCAACGATGCCAACAAGCCATTAGATCAGCCACAACTGATGTGCTAGGTTTCTCGCGCCCACCAGATGGTTTCAACCTTTGGTTTGATAAAGAATGCCGACAGATGCTCGCAGCCAAAAACGAGGGTAAGCTGCATGTGAAGACGAGAGCTTCCATTGAGTATGGTGGTAATCAAGAGGCTAGGGGATAGACGTTCCGCGAATGCCTTAGCGGTCTCTTTCGATTGCAGTCTTTCGATATCAAATTTTTTCACAGTATTTCGGGTTTGTTGTGGCGTGGTGGATATCCGCATTCTTATATTAGCTGCAAGAAGGTAGTGGTCCGAGTCGATGTAAGCCTCTCGCATTGTTCGGACATCCAAAATACTGCATGCGTGCCTCTTGTCTATCGCAATGTGATCAATTTTGTTGACCGTTCGTTGATCTGGAGAGTGCCATGTTCCCTTATGATGGATATCGAGGTGGGGAAACCGTATGCGAAGTCAATTAGCCTAAATCTAAAGAACGTCTGGCGTTCTGACATTCCAAATGCAGATACGAACGTCGGTGTCCTTTTTTGTTTAGCAGGGTCGTCAACAATAAAATCAATCCTTTCCGAGTCTATCGGTTGCTTTGTAAAAATGTTTTTTCCGTGGGTGGGTAGTGATAGTGAACCCAAAGCACAACCCCCCAACCTGGAGGGCCACTTTTAATTTATTAGTTACCCCTACGACACGAGTTATCATTTCGGCTCATCCGCCACCATCTCTGTTAAAGGTGGCCTGACTTACTCTTGAGATTCCTAAATAACATGTTGTCCGAATATGTCCAAGCAGCTCATCCTTGTTCAATCCGGTTGGATGAGACCAGTACCCGATGGCTACCACTTGGAGGTAAAAATAAGCACATTTGATGTGTAGTCAGAGTTACAACCACTGGGCATTGCCAAGTTACAGCCAATCAGATTCTACCCTCGTTCTACAATATCCAACCATCCAGATGAAAACACTGCATACTCAAAATTACATATTCATCCATACCTCCACAATTACTAATCAGTCAAAAATTTCTTTTTCTTTTCAGGTCTCTCACAGCCTACATTAGAAGACAGTCTCGTCTCGTCACTCGCAGCGAATTTTGATGCAGCTCTTGTTCTAAACACAACCACTGGTAAGTCTTGACTTCTATTCTTTGCCCCCCCTTTATGAAATTTCCTGTGCAATAAGCTTCTCTCGGTTGCGTTTGTTATTCTAATTTCTTTTCATTTATTTATTTCATTCTACATTTTATGCTTTCTCCTTCATTTCTACCTTATTTCGATTCTATAATTTGAAGGTGATAACACTCAAAGAAATACGCTATCACTTCCCATTGAACCAGAATCATCAAGCAGTCATGTATCCTCAGACAATGAAACCTACGTCGAGTGTCGTTCATATTCCCCCGATATCGGTGAAGAATCAAATCGCTTTACAAGTGCTTTGGACTTGGTATCTATTGCAGATCCATCGCATGGATGGGAGGATCTGGTAACGTCCGTAACCGAAATGAACATGGACAGCTTAGAGAATATAAACGAGCAGTTGGACGGTCAGTTGGATATGACGCCAACGGAAGCAACTGCTTCTGAGATTTTGAATTTGCCAATAGGGATAATTGAGTCAGTTGTGCCAGCTATTGAAGAGCAGGTATTGCAAATGCTTGTAAAGCCTGAAGAGGCAAATACTTATCCCGAACAAAAAGTTATCAAAGGCGAGGAAATTTCAAATTTGGATGTTACCACTTGTATCGAATCGGAGGCAGTTGATCTGAAGGTGGCGAGTTTAATTGAAAATGTTGACACAAATTCATGCGATCACGAGGTAAATGATCAGGGAAAGGTATCAGAAATGCCGGTGGTACCATCTGTTGATGATCATCCCATAAAAGATTTAAATCGTACCACACCACTTGATGGTCATCCTACGGACGATTTGAATCGTACCACAGGAGAATTGAATTGCACCATTCCGGTTGATGATCACCCCACAGAAGATTTGAATCGAACCACACCAATTGATGGTGATCCTACAGGAGAATTGAATTGCACCATTCCGGTTGATGATCACCCCACAGAAGATTTGAATCGAACCACACCAATTGATGGTCATCCTACACAAGAATTGAATTGCACCATTCCGGTTGATGTTCATCCCACAGAAGATTTGAATCGAACCGCACCAGTTGATGGTCGTCCAATGGGAGATTTAAATTGCACCATACCGGTTGATAAGCATCCCGCAAACGGTACATCAGTCGATGATCATCCTAAAGAAGACTTAAATAGTCTCACACCGGTTGATGATCATCCTAAAGAAGACTTGAATAGTCTCACACCGGTTGATGATCATCCTAAAGAAGACTTGAATCGGACCACAACTACTTGCGATGAACGAGAGTATTGTAACAACGTCACGGTAGAAGCTGATAAACTGTTCTCTGCACATAACAAATCGGTGTCTGACAACAATGCCTCCTTCATTGCAGCAGATGCCAATCAGGGATCAAATCCAGATGAAAGCAAAGTCCTCACATGGGCAACTGTTGAAAAAGAAGTTGAAAAACTACCCACAACTACCTGTGAAAGTGTACTAAATGTAACCCAAGATGTCGTTCGTTCACCTTCCCCCCTTCAGCTAGACTTAAGAAGTGCCTCTCCTTCTCAACTTGAAGGGACATGTAATTCTCCAATCTCTCCTTCCTCCAAATTCCCCATAAAACCAATCCATGATAACAGTTCATTTCCAAAATCTCCTACCAAATGTGATCCTCCTCCAGAATTCCCCACAGTTCCATCTAAAGTTGAACAAAATTGGTCGCGCTCATCGTCCGCCAATAGCCACCAGGCTAAAGAATCCGAACTCAATCAAACTATAGACATTGTCCAAACAAGTCCTAGTGGCACAACAACTCAGCCCATCACCACAGCAGCTATCGATAGCTTGTCAAATCCCATGGATAGCACATTTACTGCGAACCAAGAGATGCTAAACGCTACCACGACTGTGGAGCCAGCAGTTTTCAATCAAACCTTTGACGGTAACATGATAACTGAAATACTACCCCCAAACCGGAGAAGAAGCCTCTCGCCATCCATAAACAATAAAACAGTGAATATGGGCAACCACGAGGTGAACAATGAAACAAGATATTATGAGCCAATGGATGTTGATATATCGTCTCCAAATCCCAATACAACAGTTTCCTTTCCCACATTGCAATCGCCAGTGTCTAATGTTTCACTTGAAGAAAATGGTAAATCCAATGGTGTGAATCCCAATGACACAGTGTCCTTCCCAACGTTGCCATCAACTATGTCCAATGAGTCATTGAGTGAGAAAGAAAAGTGCGATGCCAAAGATGAAAAGGATGTGTTTGTCGAGAAAGTCGCATCGCACGATAATGATGCCATCGATGACATGTTTCGATCGACAAAAGATATGTTTCATGCATCGAAAGCGCCCTCAATGGGCTTTCCCTCACACATCGGACAGCCATCAGATATAGCTGGCGATGAAGACTTTCAGTCCAATCGATGTAAGTTTGATTTTATTTTCATATTATTTCGATGATTGATTTTGTTTTGTGTTTTGTTTTCATTACTAACGGTTGTTTGAGTTTGTTATGTGACGAATGAATTTTTGTTTTTGTGAATGGTATTATCAATTGCAGATGAAACCCATGAGGTGAACCATGAAAAATACAAATTTAGCGGTTTTCTTCTTTAAATCTATTATTGATATGTATTTGGCGATCTTGTCTGACACAGGCTTTGAGTTTCGTATGTCGATCTTCACTACCTGGCCATTTTAATTAACCCAAGCTCGTCTCCATAGTCCATCAACACAAATTTTTGTTTTCGCTCGAAACGAGCGTAAAAAGGAATGGGATCAGCTTCCTTCTTAGTAGTTCGGGTTTTTCATTCCGAAATTGTCTTGGCCTTAAAAAATGGCGGTTGGCAAGAGTAATCCTATGTTTAATTAATGACAAGCTCCATTGTTGGACCCCGAATAAATACCAGAGACGAGTCGTATTCTACCTCAAAGTTAAAGCAGTTGATTGTGACGTTCTGTCAAATTCGTCGATGTTGTGTGTCTTGACTAGCCCTCATTCCTTGTTAACACATTTTTATACTAGGAAACGAGACCAACCGCTTACACAGATTTATGGACGATTGTGCCGCTGCTGTTGGCTCGATAGTTTTGCACAATTTTTCTATAAATTATGTTCAATTTTCTAAATCATTTTTTATCGCTTGTTTCGGTGAGGTCGTTACCGACTCTGCGGGAACAGGAAGGATTACCCATCGTCATTCTGCACAGACGTACGATTTTGAGCGGAATACAATAACAAGATACCGAACACTTCATCTCTATAAATAAATAAGTGGTGGTGGTTACTTCTTCGGCTTTTTTTTCACGATGTACTGAAGTGTGAACATGATTAGTTGTTGACTTTCCTGACCTAAAACCACACTGATAAGGGCTGATCAGTTTCAGGCGTTCACATAGTACGGCTGATTGGATCTTGTAGGTGATATTGAGGAGACTTATTCCTCTGTAGTTATCGCAGTTCAAATGATCTCCTTTCTTTTCTCTTCATTATTCAGGCATACTTTTATCCGACTAAATATTGCTTTTTAGTAGATTTATGCTACTTACCATATCCATATCATACCGTCGAAAAGCTTATAGTTTTCGCTCTAGTCGCCAATATTGAACTGTTCGTCATCGCAATTTGTTAGTCAGGCGATGTGTCATTTTTTCATCATCTCAGCATTTTCTTGTTCACCTAGACAGGATTCTGTTCGGGCTTTTTATTCCTGATTTTGTCGCTTTACAATTTGGTGAAACGTACGAACATCATTCCTGTTCATCTCGACATGATTCTGTTCGGGCTTTGTATCCCTGACTTTGTCGCTTTACAATTTGGTGAAACGTGCTACCAAACCTATTTATTTCTCTCGTTACCGAAAATGATTGACGGAAATACTAAAAGTGGATCCCCGGTACCACATCCAGTAAACAAACGCTGAAAAATAGGTTTCAAATCAATGTTTAAAAATGTTTATTTTATTTGCAAAAAATGAGAACAAAAAATTAAAAACCAAAATACCAACAGGGAAGTGCTGCCAGATCTCCGATTAGCTTTTTTATACCCTTTCCCATAGTGGTATATTAGTTTTAATAGATAGTTTGTAACATAGACAAATAATTTAGATAGATAAAGATATATACGATCAAGCCATGTCTGTCTGTCCGTTTGCACATCACCGATTTTAAGGTCTTAAATGTTGAGCTAGGATAATAAAATTTAATATGTAGGATCCTTGTCTATGTCTACTGAATAAGTAGGCATCAAATTTTCAACATCCGTTCACTGCCAAAATCCGTAAAAAAAAAACCTCGATGCAAAAATTTGGCATTGCTAATACTACTTCGTCTATAGT
The DNA here is from genome assembly GCA_932526625.1 of Rhingia campestris. NCBI lineage: Eukaryota > Metazoa > Arthropoda > Insecta > Diptera > Syrphidae > Rhingia > Rhingia campestris. The sequence continues at coordinate 36,522,863 of OW052183.1, forward strand.
TCACTTTAAACTAATCAACGATTTACATACCAGACCCTTAGCATATGCAATAGGAAAAAAAATTTTTTTTGTCGAACCATATAATATTTTGATGAAATGTGTATACAGTATGTTGACAAAGCCATTTTATATATTTAATCCCCATTAAGTTGTTTGCCACTAACTGAACAAAATGTTGTGGCAATGCTATTTTTTTATATTTTATCCCCATAAAGCCCACATTTTGGCGATATTAATTTAAAGGATGGAATGGGATAGCGTACCAAACGATCCGCACAGCGGATTGTAGCCTTCTCATATAATTTTGTAGGTTTTTGGAATAAAGATCTTAGCACCAAAAATAACTGTATGTAAATACTTTCTATGTAATGGTAACTGTCATTGTCGAATTATTAGACAAATGGACTTAAAAGTATCTGAGTTTAAATAACCCTGTTTTTTCTCACATCTTAATGAAATAGAATTTATAATGTTAATCTTGTACAATATCCTACTGCCAATTGGCCTCCGCACACGAGATTAGTTTAGTTGGTATGCGGAAGGAAATAGTTGAAATTCTTTTACCGAGTTTGTTAGATAGAACAAGGTTGAAAACCAATACAAACACATTTTCACCATTTTAGGTCTGAAAAAAAAATTATTTCGTTCGGCTCTCATACGCGTTTTGTGAGCCGGCTGAGCAGTCAACATCAATGGCTTTGCATATACTATCACACAAAACTTAGGCTTGCGAATTGTCAAAAGTACTCAAGGCAAATGGCAATTTGGATAACACAATAAAAAGGGGTTCATGTATGTAAATTGTTCTGCCGTCATATTCATCTTGTGTGCGCTTGAAGTATGGTTTGAAACCGGTAAGAAGTAAGTCAAGTCGAAAGGAACGCTCACCGCCTCTTTAGCGAATATTTAGTGCAAATATTTTTTATATTATTTTTTACTGGAAATGTCACTGTTAGGACACGCTATTACCAACCATCAAAATATTGGAATATTGTTTTTGAGAGTCTATTTACTTTAATTCATTCCACTATTTATAGGTAAGTGGCGAAAAACAGGGTAGTGCATCAGCATAATACGGTACTTTTCAAAATTGTTTTTTTTTTCATGAACGGCTTGTAACTGTTTATATGGAAGTTGAATACTCAGTACTCAGTTTAACTGAAATATTTCGAATAGTGGTACATTGGCATAAAAACCTTTATTTAATCAAGATCACCTTTATTAGAGAGCACGACAGAGTTAAATTCCCCCTCTGTCAAAAGTCTATGCTATCGACCAGTGCTTTTCTTTATCGAAGCAGTCTACCTGTCAACCACAAAAAGGTTTTTTTTTTAAGTTTTAAAAAAACGCATTTCTTAGTTCATTTTTATAAAATAAATATATTATATAAATATTATTATAGTGTGTCTTTGCCCAATCAATTTAAATTTTGTCATCTTTTACCGAATATGTGTTCAAAAAAATATGAATATTTATTTCAAAAGTAATTATGGATTTCTAAAAAAAAAATACCAAATCTGTTTTTTTTAAACATTGTACTAATTTGTTTTCAATGTTTTTTTTTTGTGATCTTTTCATTTAAAAAGCGTTACTAACATTATGTTAAAAAAAACAAACTATTTTATATATTACCAAACACAATACATACTCCCCTTAATATATGAGAAAGTTTTTTTCTAGTCATTTGTACATTTTATTTTTATTTTGACGTATGGTCATGTTACTATTTAAAATAAGCTTACAATAGGCCTGTTCCCATACTTTTACTGTAAAAAATTGTAAATTCTCAAATTCTTTGGATTAGGTAAATTCTATCATGGCGTTTTCCATTGGTAAATCTGAATTTTGATCAAAAATTTGATCTGTTTTTGTGTCAATGGAATTTCAGATTGATTTTATTTTTGTATCTGTATTGTTTTAATTTCTTTTCTGTGAAGTTAGCATCGGTGTAGCTGTCAAGTTTCAAGTCACACAGGTTGATTGTTTTTATTTAATTTATATTTCACATTGAACTGCTACAATTTTAATGATAATACTAGTTTTCCACAACCGAAATAAATATAAACCAAAATGAAAATGACTTTAATCAAACTGACATCTATCATTTGGATTAGTGTGAATGCAAGGATGTGTAAATCTGCCGAAAAATCCAGATTTGCAAATATGATCTGAGATCGAAAAAAAAAACTTTTTTTTTTGTCGAAATCGGTCTTTTGACAGATCTAGATCAAAAAAAAAGAATGATATTTTTACCAACGGCCGTGTTCCGGGTTTTAGTTTTACCAAATTCTCATTTTAGTCACGTGACATTGGAGGGGAAATGACTGGCGAAATAAGTTAAAAATGTAAGCACACTTTTGATCACTCATATCATAGCAGCTGATTTTGAGTCGACCTGTCGTGACGATGTTTTTGATTTCAGTAGCATTACCCAATATTACTACGGGTTTATTTAGAATATTTCTTACTTTTTGATAAAGAATAATTATTCTGAATAGATAAAAGTAAATAAAAATGTATAAATATTGAAAAATGTAATTGCAAAATAAGGGTTGGAATAGTTTAACATTTACCTTGCCATTCAATAAGATTTTTAGTTGTAATCTGAAATACGGAACGCGGCCAATGCAAAAGATACAAGTTTAAAGTGTACGGGAACGTGTTTGAGCAACAGTAAAATCTTCATTCGTTTCGTGCGACGCTTAAAAAACAAATGACATAAAGGACATGTCAATACAAATGACTTGTCACTTTCTAAAACCACCAAATGACAGTTATTAGGTCTGTTCCCGTACTTTTGCAGTACAAATTAGTAAATTCTCAAATTTCTTGGAGTGGGGTTAAATTATCTCAGAAAGAGACAAAATTACCAAAAAGTACAGGAACGCGTTTAAGTAAAAAAAATACAGAAAAATTATATATTTTGTATGGCTTTGAAAGAACAAATTACACAAAACACCTGTCAAAACAAGCGAGTTGTCACTTTTAGATACCAATTGACAGTTTACTGTTTTTTTCCAACAGAAATTTCTGCAGTAAATTTTTTTTTACAGTTTTTTATGGAGGGGTAGTTTTTTGCTCTCTCGTGAGCTCTCTCTTTTACTTATTTTTGCGGACGGGAACGGCAATAAGTAAAAATCAGTAAGAATCAGTAAATATTATTATGTACGGGAACTGACCTATTGATTCTCATCAATAGAAATGTCTGCTGTAAATTAGTTTACAGATTTTTAATGATGGGTGTTTCTCTCTCTCTCTCTCTCTCTCCAGCTATCCCTCTCTCTCTTACTAATTTTTGCGTACCTGAACGGCAATAAGTAAAATTTAGCAAGAATCAGTAAAAAAAATTATATTGTATGCTCCGAGACATTTACTGCGTGATGGATTGTTTCAGCATTGCTTAGGAGAATAGTTAATTTAGTTTTATTTTATTTAAATCAGATGAGCAAGAGCTGTGCAATCACTTCCCCCCTTATCACTACTTAAGCGACAATTTTTTTTCATTGTCTAGTATCTGTGATTTTGTCTGCAAAATGTTTAACATCTTTCCTTAACGGTTCCAGAGTAATTTGTAAACAAATGTTTAGCACTTATTTTTATCAATACTTTGATCAGCCGTTCCATTCATTTTATATAACACCCTCAAGGATTTTAGAAAGGCAAGCACATGCAATACAATAGTTTTAAAATTTGTTTCATCCCCTCAAGTATTCTGACCTTACAAAGTGTCAAGGACCTGCTCCTCAATCCCTGCCGTCACACTCATTTCGATTATAGTACCTCCTATTACAACTAGTCGCATTGACCTCCCAGGATATTGTAATTTCGACCTTGACTTCAACCAGGCTCCGCACCTACCTGCCGCCTACCTGCTTTGCAGATACAAAATGTAGGCGCGCTTTATGTTAGTGGTCACATTATTATTATTTTCAATCTTTACTAAATCCACCACAATACCAAACCATGGAATCCGCAACTAAAATTCTATTTGACTAAAAAATTAATTAGTCGCAGACACGTAATGAAATTACTCACCATCGCCAACCTCACTTACCTCTCTGGCTACATGTCATAAATATATTCGTTCCGAATGACCGTCAATCACTACACACACCCTATCTTTCTCCTGCCTCACACCATATTCTCGATTAGATTTGTTTTGTTTGTTGTTACGCTTCTAACCCAATCGCAGTCGGTTGATGTTGTCTCATTCTGGCACTTGCGTGTGTGCGTGGTGGCAATGTTATTGAACAAATCGCCTCCCCTGTGTAGAGTGCATCTATACAAACCGCGCCCTCACTATTTTATTGTGTGACAGACACACAGCACAGCACAAACAACGAAATGGGATTCAAATCAAATAATAATTAGCCGATCGGTTGCCTCATCTAAAGTTGAGTGTCATGAGTTTCCCCTTGGCGGGCTGGTGGCTATCAGGTGACATGTATCTTGTATGTGCCAGCGAACAATAATACTGGGGCGGTGTCGTCAAACATTCCTAGTCTCCAGCATGAATAACAACAACACCACATCAATGACGTCGTTGAGTGTAGAATTCGCCCGAGTGGCTATGGAGTGGAAAAAGAGCGTGACACAGAAATGGGGGCTGAATGGGTGTTTTTCCTTGACTGCTCTCTGCGTACGTACGTAATTTTCATGCGCAGGCAGAAAGAGACAACTCTGGACACGAGCCACCAACCCACGATCTAGTATCAGACAAAGAAGCACTATGTGCTGTCATTTCCATAATCCCATACGTCAAGAGAGAGTGTCTTTTATTGCTACTGCTGCTCCGCTGCTGCTTCTACTACGGCTGGAGAAAAACCATTCTATAGTGTTTTTTTTTTAATTCTTCTAATGTTTTGTGTTTAGTGTGTGAGAGATATTATTCATTTATTAATCGGAAGTATATTTCAACCACTCTCAATGAAATTCGTGTACAACTAATGCATTCCAGTGCAAGAAAACTTTGAAAATTCCATGAAACAAGACGCATCTGTTTTAGCGACGAATCCAGTGTAATCATCGATACAATCTTTTTTGCTTCAATTAAAGAAGCCTTCTCCAGCGACGACAACGACGACGAAGACGACGGTGGTGAGGGTACACGCAAGACACACAAGTGAGTCAGTGAATGGACGGTGCGGTGTGCCGCGGGGGCAAAACTACGAAATCAATTGCTTATGCTGAACGTCTTAGTCATAGTTATATTTTTTCATTTCTATTCTCATGGTTTTCTTCATCGTTTTGGTGTCGTTTTGTATTTGAGTTCCTCTGCAATTGTGATTTGTTTTTGTTTGTTTGCGGAGTTGCAGCAACAAATAACCAAATGTATGAATGAATGAACCACACAAACTGCTGATAAAACCAAATATGCAAATATGACAGTTTTGTATTGTGATAATCACTTTAGAAAATGATTAAAATAATATTTTCCTCTTCTTTCTCTTTTTTGTTTTAGTATTCTTGAATCCATCGGACTTTGATTTTCTACTAACCAAAGGCAATAACAATGTGGAAGTGGACCGGAGTTCATTGCTATTAAGATTCGACCCACTATTAGGTCATTCAGTGCCTGTAAATCAACCGGTGAAAGCAGGTACATCCTCACTACCATCGGTGTTTACATCCGCTGACAAGCAGCAAGCCGAGTTCACCCCGCAAAATCGCCTTAGTCCAACCAATGAAGAGGAGGAGCACTTTTACGATAGCAATAGATCGTTTCACCAGCAACAGGAGAAGGGATTGAATATAACGCAGCCCAGGCCTACGCAGAGGAAAACACCCGAAGAATATCCAAACGGGGATAGAAAGCAGCAACAGCAGGAGAAACAACCACTCCAAGTTACTACGAGGAGCATAAAAGTAAGAAATTGTCTGTTGGTTAGATAATATTCAAGTATTGAACTGATAAGAACCGTCAGAGCAATGACAAGTTATTAAGATGGTGCAGTGACAAGACTAAGTGCGTTTGTGTTACACGTGTGTCTGTTGTTTACGTTGGATATGCTTGGGATAGTGTTAAAAAAATGATCTTGTCTGAAGTACAACGTTTCATCAAGGAAACATATGCCATTTTGTTTTTAGCCCACGTATCTAATCTAACCCACTCGTAAAACTGTGAAAAAGTGAAATGTGTGCGAGTTTCGAAATGAATGTGACAAATAGTGGGAAAATGTCAAAAACAACTTGCATCAGCTGACAACATACCTGTTTTGGTATACGTATTCATTTTAGTATACTAAACAATTTGACCTAGCATCTCCTTAAAGGTGTTTTCATGCGTTTACTATATTAGGTGCATGTTGGAGTGTATCTATTGCAAATGCAGTTCGTAACCCTGATGTGTATGGAATTCAATTGGGAATTTGGGTTAGACTCTTGGGGCTACCCGAAATGACTTAGAAGTTGAAAGAACAAATTGCTGGAAGTCACCCTTTATCGTTTTCACTCATTGAAATACCACTTGACACAACTGAAAACTTCAAAAAGTAAAAACAATACATGCACTCACTTCATTGAGGTGTAAACGTTGTGCGTATATTCCGTGCTTCGAAAATCTTGCAGAATATTATTTTACTACTTTCTTGCAGCCTCCCTTTAGTCGACAAACTAAACGAAAATCCGTGTACTAAGATATTTCACATATTTTTTGTTTAGAATGCCTTTTACTAAAAAGAAAAATCCACTTAGACTATAAAAATACCAATATGAGTCACAAGGTTACTTTTCTTTATGAACTCCCAAGACCAATTTGTTTTAGACTGGCATTGGAATTGTTCATATCATTTAGGTCCCATTTTCTGCTTTGAGAGAGTGGGAAATGTGCAAAGGTATTGTCCTACTATTTCTTCCTCTTTTTCATCTCCGTAGCTTCTGCAAAAATCGTTGCAAGCAATACACAGACGAAAAGCGTTTCCACATTATGTCACGTTAAGTTTTCCTTGGGCTGTAAATGCTCGGTTGAATCCCCAAGGTCGCACACTACTGCGTAGACCATAGCGATACACTTAGGTGTAAAGACGTGTACTAATTTGCAATGAAGTAAGAAGCCACACCTGTGTGATGTTAATTTGAATTGTTCCACCTACCTCATAGAGAGAGGTGTTAGGTCCTGCAGATCGTAGTAGAACTAGAAAATGCCAAGATGTTGTTACTGAACGTTTGACAGTGGCACAGTAAGTGAAAGGTGTCATTCTCGACGTCTCGGTGACTGCATTTTCTGCATAGTTGCTGATGCCCAGTTATATTTTTCCTCAGTCCCTTATTTTTTAGTGAATAATCACAATAATTCATTAATATTTGTATTAAAGAAATAGCTAACAAATTCAATGTTTTAATGAAATACAACAAACATCTTAGGAGCACAATTTCCTAACCACAGAAAGAAAGATTTAAGCGCATGTCCTGACATCTGACTGTTTGATTTGCTTTTTGTGATTCATATTTCCTGCTTCTCGAAGGAGGTTGTGGCCGACTACCAGTGCAGCTTGAAAAGCATTGCGTGGGAAGCTTGTCTGCTTCCATGTTTGCTACAATAGTTTTTTGCAAGATTATTTTGATTTTTTAATTTTGTTAAATGATTGTATGAAGCCCCAAACTTAAACTACCCATGAGTTTACTGGATGCCAGCGTTTCTTTTCGCAACTTGACTATCTACCTTGATGGAGATATGGTCTTGTGATATGACAAATACAAACTACGGCTGGGAATCCCAGACCTTCTGTGCGGCAGTTCATGGCACTAACCATCGCGCCACTGAGCCCGTGATTTAAAAAGTACTCTAGGCCAATTCGGCAGAGTCGATGCATAGGGTGCAGTTCCCCGTAATAATGTTTGGTAGTTTTTTTTTTACTTATTTAAGTGGCGCTACAATCCGGAATGAACCTGGGCCTCAACCAACATGCCTCTCCAATTAGCCCACTGCGCACTCCAAGTTGTTTGAGTTCGGTTACTACTAGTGCGCGCTAGGCGGGGTCTACTAGTGCGTTCGTCGTCTGGCTGGGAATCGAAGACTCTGCCAGTCGGAGTGTTGGTGTCCATTCGTTCTGCATGTCCTAGCCGTCTTAAACGTCCAATGCGGAGTTTTTTATTGTCTAGGGCATGTCGCTGTACTCCTTGCATAGTTCTTTGTAGAATCTTCGTTTCTACAGCCCGTCTACTTCAGGTTCCTACTTGATATTTTCGCAGTGGGTATTGGTGGGCCTTGCATAGCGAACCTTCCAAGTAATCAAATGGAACTTATTTGATCATATTTTGTAGTCCCCAAGTTCAAGTCCTTCAAAGGGATTCGAAGCGTTTGTGTTCCAAGCATCTTATGTAATTAAAGAATTTTACCAATTGTATTTTTCAGTTGCCTAGTGGTTAGTAAGTTGGACTATTAAGGGTGAGGACCCAGGTTCAAATCGAAAAAAGTAACAACACTGTCCCACTTGCAAAAGTCTAACAAACATCCGAAAACTGTCATGAGAACCCCTTTCAATTTTGCAGTTTGGAGTCGATGATAAACAGGAGGTCACATTCTTTGGGGCAAAAAATATAACACACAAGTTATTGGAGCTAAGTTTCAGGCTCTATATGGGCCGCTTCATAAAAAATCTCCCTGAAGTCCAATTTTATTCTGATATCACTGGAAAACTTATCCATATGCTGGAGCCGGCAAAAGGTATTTTTTTTGTTTTACATTTGAGTTCGTTTCCTTTTAGATTGATCGTTCAATCTGTAATACTGGTGGATTGTCGAATTTCAATGTAGTTGACAAATACAATCCCAAAATACGGACGCCATACATTTACGTTTTTGACCTTTTTCAAGGAATTGGCCCAATTCTCTGCACAAAGCTGCCTATTTTTGTATTCCCATAGTGGGTTAAGTAGTGGCTTGTGGATTCATTGTTAGGTTTTGTATAACATTTTTTTTCTAAATAGCTTCAAACAAGGCTTCGAATCCTAAACACGTTGTTATTTACCTAACCTACCCACCTTCAATGTTGTTGATTTATGTTTCCTGCAGTTACTGTGAAATTTTTGGGTGCCCATTGCTCTTTAGCTAGAAGAAGCAGCGATTGTAAAGTGTATTTTTTTCGTTTGGTTTGGTTGAAGATGTTTAATATCAAAGGAGAGGTAGATTAAGTAATTTTCTACGTCAGAGTCAATTGTGACGTGCTATGCAATTCGTCGATGTTAAAGGATACATTCTTGTTGGCAGCATATTTGGTCTTCCCCTTACTAACTGCTTAACCCACGCTAGCTAACTCGCCGATTACACCCTATCGAACAATGATGTCGATATGTTGGCGAATGCTGGTAGTTGGTCATTCTTATGAAAGATCTTACCCCTGATGTTGGCTTGGTAGTTTTTCACAGTCCCCACAATAACAATATTGAAGAAGATTGAACTGAGATTTTGTATTCTTATTATTGTATATTTTTTTTGGTGTAGTGAAAGATAAAAGAATTGTTTGCTGCCTTTTCATTTACTGTTCGGTTTCTTCTCCTTAAATATTTAGGACCGTTTAATCAAGCCAATTGAGTTTAATTTGTATAATGCATTTAGCATCTATAATCAATTATGCTGAATTATAAATAATTCCCAGTTTCAAATACATCCTCAAACTCTTCTTGACAAAAATCGTCTTCAAATGCTGACGACAATGATTAATCATTAAGAAACATTTTTCTTTTGGTTCTATTTTCATCTCGGCATTGACGTCATAAAGAATATTGATTATTTCAGTAGATTATAACATTAGAATATTTTAGAGTTCTTTCGGTTTCGTACATAATTATTGGTACTACTACAAATTGGTTTTAGGTTGATAGTAGTAAAGGGCATATTTTAAATATTGCTTGACCAGTTAATTAATTTTTGTGGTACGTTATGTTGCAGATTCCGAATCAATTTTATCTATTTTGGATCGTTTGATACAAATTAGTTAGGGCTTTGCAATGTTTTTTTTGTTAGTAAATAAATACATTTAAAACAATAAATTGAGTGCAAGAAAATAATTCAAGAGCAGGGGCCTGTACCACGAAACAACAAGTATTGTTGGCCCTGGTCTTACTTGTCCTCTATAGAATTTAAATAGTTCACAATTCCCTTCTAGATCATGCCCTCCTGTGCTATTCACCGCTTCCATATTAGATATTGAATGTAGTTTTCCTAAGAAAACTGGAAGAAATTCTCGTTAGAAGACTTGAAAGCATCGGCCGTATCTCTGTGGTATTTCATGATGGCTGTCCCAGCACCTCCCCAAAGAAAACACTGAATCACTATCCTCAATATTCGATCACCGAAATTGGTCTCAGTTTTGTTTCAGGTTGGTCACGATCCAATGTCGCCGTATTGAAGCGGAGGGCCTCGTGAACATTGTCACGGATCAGCCGCTTGTCTCGCGCTTAACGGTGCGGTGGCGGTACCGAAATGCCATCCCTTTGTGCACTAACCCTAAGAGCCCCCGCACACTACAGACTTTCTATCGGCCTATAGTTTAGTCGGTCTGTTAATCAGTATGAAGATACATATAAGGAAGTGCGCAGTGTGCGCGCTAGCAGCTTAACCCGACCAAACTATCGGGCAATATAAAGTCTGTAGTGTGCGGGGCTTCTAAGAGTCAATATAAATAAATGCTTCAGGCGAAATAAAGCCTGACAAAAGCGTACTCTCTATACATATATTGGGGTAATAAGCCCCGATTGTAGGTATGTTGTCTGTTATTTTCAATTCTATTAAGCTGAGCCCCATCGTATATTTTCATGTACTAGGATTCTGGCGTTCAGTACTATCTTAGACAAGATTGGAGACACCGTCTCTTAAACAGCCCTATTCAGGTAGAATGGCGCTACATTGAACCACACGGGGCGATGATTGGTCTCATAAGAGTAATGTAACATATGACATTCACCCTTGACCCCAGTTTCCTTATCAAAGCGTAATCCCCATTGTCCAAGCCAGACAAGCATCCACATTTTTGTTAAAATATGAAAAAGATGGCAAGATATTCGGCTTTATCGAGGTATCCATCGGAGCGAAAAATTCTCCGATTTTGTACGATTCGTATTCTACCAAAAAGCTGTTCGGAATATTTCTCCGATATTTTGTAACGCATCCCGGCGAATTGCGTTGAAGTTCGTTCAGGTGCATTTTTTTCCGATTTCCTCCGACACAAATTCTTTGCGGAATTTATTTACGAATTGTAGTGGAGCCGTCGCGTCTGTGTAGTATTTATTTTCGATGACACATACATCGAATGGAATTTGAACCTCCGACAAAGTATGCGTTGCGGAAAATTGTCCGCTCCGATGGATACTTCGATAGGGCTGATTAACTACAAAACAATTCTCGCCACCAATCGTTGTAGCTAGAAGCTCTGAGTAATGGGATTCCAAACAGAAATGATTCTTTTTTTTTTTTGTAATTTATTTTTATTATCTAATCATCGCAATATCCTTTAACGCGATCACACTACAAGAGTATGCTGATCAATTGTCGGACCCGATCTGTCATCTGCGTACGCTATGGGAACTTGGAAAAATGTTAATCAACCGATTGAAATTTCAAAAGCGTTGCTGCACGTTACATTGCCACATTTGACAAAGAACTTCTTTCCCATAACCATTTCATAAATAGCATGGAGCTTGTAAAAAAAACCTCAACCATACGGTGACAAAAAGCTTTTCAAAGTCAACCGGACCGGCGCCCATGCCACGCATTGTTTTTATTTATTCAATTGAATATCGTATACCAGTTTCTCGACGCAGGATGTATAGTGTCATGGCTCGCTCGAAAACCAAACTGATTTCCCGGAATAGTTTCGTTTTCCTCTGTCCACTTGAAGAAAGCCTTATTAACAATTGTTTTGTGAATATCTTGCTTTCATTCGGCAGAAGGCTTACTGACCGAAGATTGGCACGGTTTTTTCTGTGCTTGTCCTTTTTAGGGTGTACCACCGCTGTTTTCTAATATGCAAAATGAAATATCTGGCATTAGTGACTCATACAGGGCCTCAAACCTAGCTTCTCCCATCATTTATGTGTGCCATTTTTGCCACAAAGAAGAGGACATTCTGTTAAGCGGTGAATACACATGACACTGGTGTGCACGCCGGTGTGATGACAGAAAATATCCATTCCGCCACACACGCAACACCAATCCGCACACATTAGTTGTTCATTTGTCATTTTTTGCCACACCGACACCAAAAATCAAAACATTTTGATTTTGTGCACACCGTGTGTGACACCGAAAATCGGTGTGCACACAGCCCGACACACAGAACACATTCAAGCACACTGACACAAGTGTGGCACACCAGTGTCATGTGTATTCACCGCTTTAAACGCCGAATCCAAACTGCAAATTTGGGAAGCTTCTCATGAAAGTATTACTCTTCGATGTTTGTCAGACTTTCGCAAGAGGATCTGCTTCTATTGGCTGATGTCTTTTGGGATAACATCTTCTCCCGCCGATAATCCAGGAGATCACAGTTTTGCACGGAGTGCATCAATTTTTCGGAGACTATGCCATTTCTTAGAGCTCCGTAAACAGTTAGGAGTAATTCAATAAGGCACATTCACTAATATTACGAACAGGAGTGTTCACCGAATTCGCTTTTCCGTGAGGATATTCCATCCGCCGTTCAAGTCTTATACCAGTAATTTCTCCTGAATATTTCATTAATTTGCGGAAACATGTTCGGGCCAATGATTTTTTCTATAGCCTGAATCTTGTTGCATTAGTGCAAACATACAGATTTTCTGTAATTATCCGAGATCGACTGTTGGAATTTTATAAACATCGATTTCAATGTCCTTATCTCCGACGGTAACTGTCAGTTAACTGCCTGTGGACGCGTTTAAGCGTCGAAAGCAATGATATATATCTCGTCACTTACGTTGTTTCTCGACGCAAAATACACCACTTTGTTATCTAAAATTCAGGGATACGTGAGCGTAGATTAGATGTTATTCGCGGTCAACACCCACTACCAAATATACTTTCACTCTTAAAAAAAAGTCTTTCCACCAAAACGCTCCGCTTAATATTGCGTGGAATGGGTAATTGTTTGGTATGTCGCCTAATCGATATCGACGGAGGCTTTACGACATATATTGCCACGGCAGCGATATTCTCGGCCGAACGAGATTTACAGGGCCTTTCAGGGCTTGTCACTAAAAGTCGTGTGGATACGACGCAGCGGGGCCTGGTGGACAGAAAACGGGACACAGTATCCCCTTCGGGATTAAGCGCTGCCATTGGCCTTTCGGTTCATCAGGCACCATCTCTGTTCAAGGGGCCTGCCTTAACCTTGAGATTCCTAGATAACCTTTTGTTCGAATATGTCGAAGCAGCTCATCTATGTGGCAGGCCGGATATTCGTTCCGTGCCATTCTGACCTGACGGTTTATAGTGTTACTGTTTTTCGTCTTGTTATCAACACTCACACTTATCGTTTAGCAAGTCAAATCCGCTTGGATGAGACCAGTACCCGATGGTTACCACTTGGAGGTAAAAATAAGCACATTTAATGTGTAGTGAGAGTTACAACCACTGGGAATTGCCAAGTTAAAGCCAATCAGAGTCTACCCTCGTTCTACAACATTCAAACATCGAACGTAATGCACGTTGCGTCAAAATCAATGACGAATTGTTCATAGTGCCGCGAAAATAGCGTTCTATGGTATGTTGAAACCAAATTTGTAAATTTTATGGAACTTTCCGATGATCTCATACATTATAGTCAACCTTGTCAATGAACTAGTATTCGAAGTCCTTCAATCTAGTTTCTACAATTACCTCAGGTCATACAATCTTCTTGTTGCAGCCATAGTTTGACATGTGTTTATTGTCTTCCTCATTAAAATGTTCAGCCTAGGGTCTTCGAACCAATTTAATAAAACAGTAACGAGGGATTGTACAATAATTCCGTGTGTACAACGGAATACCATATCTAATTCCTTCCTTTGTTAGCGTTGGAACTTATTCTTTACATCACTAATATAACGTTTTTGAGAAAATTAGTATCTTTGTTGCTCACAGTATTCTTCTCTATATGAAAAGATTCTGAAAAAAGTTTTTATTATATAGGGAAACGAATAAATGTAATCAGAATTTACATACATAGGGCGAAGGAGTCTTTCTATGTATCAGCCAGAATCTTAACGTACAACGAACGCAGTGACGTTGTATGAAATAAAAATACCATGAAGCTAAACTCCCGCATCGCAGAACATGAATTTGTGTTGTCCTTTTTGTCGTATTCCAGCTGTTTTTCAAAGAATGACTTGTGCATTTTCATTCAGCATTCTGCCATCTAAGGAAACGTTTTATTTTTTTTTATATGCGCCTCCCTGACAACACATCAATAATAATAATACCACCGACGTGTAGTAGTTTAAAGTACATTTTCTTTGTCTCCTTGTAGAAGAATGTCAAAATGAGTGTCGACGTGATGCAGGACATGAAAATTGAGAACGATTGCAAATCCATCGAAGAAATTGAGTAAGTGTACCAACCTCTCTCACTTCATTAAAAGTACATCAATAAAACATTAGTTTCCAATTCCACCCACTTAGCACACAAACCGATGAAAAACACAACTTCAAAATGGATGAACTAGAGAAGAAAATCAAAAATGAAGTGTAAGTATCTCCCTTGGAATAGAATTCAAGGACGGAATTAACACATGCAATTTATTTGTTCCCATTTCTAGTCTCAAAACAGAAGATATTGAAAAGAAACTCAAGGAAGCGGAGCAACGCGAAGAAGCTTTAATCAAAAGGATAACAGAGAAGGATAAAACAATTGCCAAAATGAAGTAAGTAGAATGCTGAAATTGCATTTCATTGCAAACTGATAGTAATGTGGCTTTGTGTGTTTTTTTCCTTGTTGCAGCGGTGTCATTGAAGCGTATGAGAAAGCCATAGCTGAACTCATAGCGGAAAAAGAACAAATCATACAGAATTACGAGAAACAGTTAACGGAAGTTAAAACAGATCGGGATTCTAATTATCATCACTTAACCTCGCTGGAAACAACCTTCTCGGATTTGCATGTGTAAGTAGTTCATGTATGTGGGAACAATTGAATAATTACTAGCGAGGAATGTATCATGTCACTTAATACGGCGTCGGCTTGTTTAACGAGTCATGTAAACGCGAATTGCTCCTAAGATAGTATTTCGTACTTGTGCATTGTTTACGGTGATGTGAGGTTGTCACTTTATTGACTGACTGCCTGCAATCAAACAAAGCGTGGAAAATGGCAATCGATAGCGTTTGATAGCGAAAGCGAAATTGTATCTAAAAGTGTTTTATCAAAATTGATGCATTGCGGTCTTGAAATCAGAGATAGATAGTATGTAATGTAATAGTTTTTGGGATTCCTACCATTTTTTTTAAAATTTGATCATAAAAGGAAAAGTCATCGTATTTGTAAAGTTGTTCTATTTACTTTGGTGCCGTTTCGAGCGTGGACATTTAAATTGGCGGTGACTATTTTTACAATAGCACGTTCTTTTTCAATGAGGAGCATTCCATTGAGCTTTGATAATCAACCCTGTCGAGGCATCCGTTCGGAAGAAAAAATTCTCCGAATTGTTTGGAGAGATTTCGCTCGATAGAACTCATATTTGCGATATCATAGGTGTCATCACTGCTTAATAGTTAGGCACGCAGAAAGGCTAGGCCTCTTCTCAAACGACTTCTGTAGGAGCTGCATGGACGAGGAGGAGGAGGAAACAATACTCCATCTCCTTTGTAACTGCCCGGCTCTATCAAACAAAAGGAAGCTACATCTCGGAGCTTACTATTTTCAAAGTCTCAGTGATTTGGCAAAAACGGAAGTGAAAAGCCTCCTCCGCTTCATCAAAAGCTCAAAATGGTTTTCCAATGGAAAGTAAGGAGATTGGACAAGATCCCAGTGGTATCACAACGGACCAAAGTGGTCTAAGTGTACTGGCGAACGCCGGCAGCCACTCTAAACTAACCTTACCTTGGAGAGTTCTCTACTCTACCGAGGTTTTCTTTCCGATTACCATTTCAAACAGATGTTCCAAGAAATTTTTAGCACATAATCGCGCTGCAGCATAAGGCGTTATGTTAACCATTTTGAAAATTTTAAGTTGTGCAACGAAGAATTGATGCAGAATCCATCGAACGCGATTGTATGCTTTATTTTTTTTTTTTACAACAAAACTGAGTTCCAATTGATACTGACTTTCGTTTCGGAACTTCTTTTGAACGGACACCTCGATAGGGCTGAACTTAAGCGACACACGTTCAATCTGATTTGTCGTTGTCTTTTGTCCCCTCTGTCTATATATCACAAAAGCAACAGAGTCAACTAACTGATCGTCAATATCGCTGATTAATGCTAATGGTAACAAGATTTTTGAAGGTTATGCCACCACGACAATTTTGCCTACCCTAGTTCTCGCCAGAGCCGCATCTACATGTCTTCCGAAATATAGATACTGATCCAACCAGATGCCAAGATATTTTACTACATTTTTACTCGCTAGTTCTTTCTTGTAAAAGGTGTTTGTTTAGAGGTATAGGACTTCGAATTAAAATAAACCACATGAAAATTGTTTTAATGTCGATCAAGTTGGCTTTATTGGGAGGATAATTTTATGCCATTAATGTTTAAATATGATTTCGGGCATGTGGCCGCAGCGGCTGGTTCGAATAAAGACAAGTCTAGAGGTCCAATTTTTAACCACTTTTTCGAGAATTTGGGGCCGTATGTCGGAAATAACGGCACGAATGTTGGATTCCAAGTCCCCCTTACGTTTCTGGTTTGTTGGCGTAGACGAGCGACTTCACATATCCCCAAAGAAAATAATCCAATGGTGTCAAATCACACGATCTTGTTGGCCAATTGACAGGTCCATTCCGCGAAATTATGCGCTCATCGAATGTTTCCTTAAATAAATCGATTGATTTATCCAACTATTTCGGAAACAATATAGTCGGTTATCATGGCTCTATACCGGTATCCATTAACGGTAACTTACTCTCCAGCATCATTTCGGAAGAAGTATGGCACATTGACTCCACCAGCTCATAGAGCACACCAAACAGTCAGTTTTTGTGATTGTAATTGTCTCAAGAGTCTCATGTGGATTCTCTTCACTCCGAATGCGGCAATTTGCTTGTTGACGTAACCATTCAATCAAAAATGAGCCTCATCACTGAGCAAAATTTCGCGATGAAAATCAGCATAGAGATCAATTTCATTTTCGGCCCATACACCAAAATCACGATGCATTGCATGGTCTCGTGACTTTAGTTCTTGCACAAGCTGGATCTTGTAAAGTCGTAAGCCAAGATCTTTCCGCAAAATCTTCCATAAAGTTGATGGACACTGCTCCAATTGCTGTGCACGGTGGCGAATCGATTCATTCGGGTCCTCTTCAACACTTTGCTCTACAGCGGCAATTGTTTCTTCGGTGCGCACTGTTCGACGTCTCTGCGGATGCGTATTATCACATAGAGTAAACGTTGTGCAAAAATGATCCATTGTTAACCGAATTAACTGCTCTGGCGAGTTTACCGCTCCCTGTTGCAGAACATTTTTAATGAAATTTTGTGGTAGAAGTTACATTCACACTTTTAACAACAAACGTGGTCAACATGTAAATGAAGCATATATAGCAGTGGTTTACTTATGCACAGTCTGGTCAGCTTTAGATAGAGGCCCTCTAACCATACGGTGTCGAAATCCTTCTCTAAAACAACCAGACATGCACCCGTGCACTGTTTTTTGTTTTACTTTGTTCCATTGTATATCAGAGACGAGTTTGAAGGTGGCATGGATACAGTCATATCCCGCCTTGAAACCGGTATTACCTTATTGTCTTCAAATCACTTGAACAGAGCCCGATTGTGAGAATCTTTTCAAAAACCTTGCTGATACTCGGAAGGAGACTTAACGACCGGAAATTCGCCGGATTAAGTTGTCCTTTCCCTTCTTCGGGAGAGGATGTACCATAGAGTAAACGTCTTTCAACGCACTGTATAATTTGCAGTATTCAGCGCGTTGTTGAACAGCGTAGCCTAAATGTCCACAGCTTCAGGTTGTAAGTTTCGCAGACAATATTGGATATACCATCGCCTCGACTTTAGCCAAAATGTTCCCGCAGCAGGTCCACAGTGCATCATAATAGGTGTAACCGATCGTGGACAGTTTTGCTTGTTGACATAACCCCTTAAATGAAAATTTGATTCATCCGACATCAAAACATAAAGGAATAGCGTTTTGTAGTTGTTGTCGGTGGTCTTGGGGTAGCGGTGCTTGAACAATTTTAATTGTTTATGTGTACACTTTAAGATCCAACTTTAAAATTATCTGCAATATTGTTCTGGGCATGACCAATAAGCCCGAACTACAACGGGTTGAGACAGACGGATTATTTGCAACACTCTGCCGCACAGCTTCCACTTTGTTTCAGTGCGTATATTTCAATTATAATCTGCAAAAAGAAAAAGAAAACAATGGTAATGGAAAATAAAAAAGATTTTCGTGTTTAACATTGGTTGGTCTTATTTGGTAAGTTGACTATTAGTTGTACCCCATCTACATCACCCAACCACCGAAGCAACAATACTAAAGGCCTGCTCAAACCAACGCGAAACGCGAGAGCGGTAGCGATAGCGAATATAGCATGGGAAAGATGCGGGAGCGGGAACTACTATCCATTCACACCACACGCGAAGCGGGAGGGTATGCAAAATTGGATATTTTTTTTATAATTTCCAAGAGTTTTTCCACTGACACTATCTTCAAAGTACAATAACACACGCGAGACTGCGAAAAAATAGTGCATGCAGCGAACCAGCGAAATAACGCTGCAATCCCGCCAGCGCCTCTCTGAGTACGCAGCTATTTGCATGATGCCATATCCCGCCATTTACTTATTTTCCGCGGGAATTTCGCTCCCGCTCCCGCACCTAAGTTTCGCGTTGGTTTTTTTTTTTGGCCTTAATTCAAAATCCGCTTTGATAAACATTTTACATGCAAAGCTACTTTAACTCACATGATCCTGTACTAATTTATTTATTTTTTTTTTTTTTCAGAAAATACGAAAAGAGCAAGGAAATGACGGCGCAACTTAAAAGTAATGAGGAATCATTACTGGCTGAAAAGCGACAGAACTTGGAAAACCTCCGGTTACAGGAACAGCGGTATGAGAAAATGAAGAACCATGCCATGCAGCAATTGGAAATGTAAGCCCCACAATCAATAACCAAGCACTTGCCCAATTTACAAACTTCTTTTTCTCTTTCAAAATAGTGCAAATAAAAAACTCGAATCCCTAACAAAGAATCACTCGGTGGAGATCACAAAACTGAAAGCTCTCCTCAAAAAGGAGGAGATTTCACGAGCCTCCATAAACGAGCAATTGCAACAAAAGTCTCGAGAGAACGAGGAACTTGTTAAAATTTGTGATGAGCTTATCAATGGCCAAGGAAGTTAAAGTTGTTGTAAACTTTCTTAAATTTGTTTTCCACCCATTTATATAAGTTTTTTTTTCAAATTTCTTGTTTTCTTTTCGTGTCTAATATTAAAATGTACTTCCTGATTGTTCATTTATTTTTATTATTTTTCTATTTGTTACAATTAAACTCTAATAATTTATTTTGCAAAACAAAAAAAAGCATAAAGAGATAAACTATGAAAGAACTGGCGCGATAAAGATTAAAGAAAAGAATAATACAATTAACAAATTAAAACAAAAAAATTAATCGATAATCTTTATTCTCTTATTCTCATTATTACTTATAAATTATAACTCGTATGTAAATTGTGAGAAGAAAAACAAACCAATTACTCTACAATGTAAGGTATTAGTTTAATTATTGTTTCTAATTAATTTATATTTATATATATAATATACGCATATATTAGATACCAATTAGTCCTGAATCACAAGTCGGCTTGTTGTTGATATTGGATTTTGGTTTCTGTTTTCTAATATTCCATAGTTTCATAAAACAAAAAAAAAACAATGATAACCAAAATATTCTACTAAAACCCAAGCAAAATCGCCTAATAAAACCACAAGAACAACAAAACAAACAAAAAATGCCAATTATTTCAAGAAAAAACACAAATTTCTCCAAAAAGCTGGCTAAAACAAAACGATTCTCCCATAACAAACCAAAACGATGCCATATTCTCACTAGGGTTTTTGTTTATATGTAGTACATTTTTTTTTTGAGTGCATGTTCCAAAGTGTATTTAGTAAACAAACAAAAATATATATATACGCATTGTTAGCTATGGTACTTAAGTTAATCTCTATTTAACGCTGATGTACAACACGGTCCATTTTTTCGCTGCCCTTGCATTTATTTCTATTAACCGAACCTCTTCTTTAATTTATTTCCACATGAAAATAGGATAGGATTTTGTTCGTGAGAAGAGCCGCCTTAATTGTTAAGCCATTCAAATTATATTTAGACAAAATAACGAAAGTAAAAGAGCAAATAGAGAGCCTTTTAAACGCTTTAGGCAACACCTACCTGCAGACAATCCAAATGTTGGATGGTATAACAAAATAATTAGCAATTCCTGACTCTATAAGAGAGTGTCCCATGTTCTGTTGTTGTTGCTTTTTTATCGTATTTATGAAGATCTTCATCTCATTATTTTCGTTTTCTGTGGATTTTTCAATCTGTAATTTATTTTGTTCTCCCCCTAGAGTACACTAAAAATATTAATTAAACAAATTATAGAACACACATTTGTAAGAAATAATATTTTTTTAAATAAAATTAAAAAACATGGAAAAAAGACGTTTGTAGGCAAAAGGTAAAAGGTCCACTCCAATAAAAATCAAACAAACAACTGATGGAATTAAATATATTTTAATTTGTAAGCGATATCGAGGCGTTTTAATTCAAAAGAAATGCATGTTTGCGAATGTCGGGGAAGGGGTGAAATCAGTTATGGACACTCTTTGGCCCGTACTTTAAATTATCTCTGGGTACATGCTACAGCTAAAACGCCTAACTTATCCAGCAAATCTAAGGGTATAGATTGAATTATGTATTGTTTGGTGGATGACTCCATGTCCATACCGGTGATAGTCAAAAGAGCAGATTATGAGCCCTAGCAATGACCATTTGAAGTTTCGAGTGGGAAGATGTATACAGCAAGACTACGATTGATTATAGATAGAGCCTTACACTTATTTAAATCAATAAATTGTATTATTTAGTTGTATATATATACATATGTGCTGTGTCTGGTAGTGCTATTTTTAAAGTTGGTGGGGCTAAGATGGTATTAGGAATAATTTGATAGCACAACATCGTTCCGAACAAAATTTAAAACATTTGGAAAAAGCTATGTATGGTCTCATGCTACTGATTTGCGCACACTCACTTGAGGGCTTATGGAAACACTGTTTGGTAGAGCATTCCACATTCATGTTGTTTTGCTTAGGTACGTTCAGGGGCTCTATTACATAAAACGAAACGAACGGCAAGTAAACGAAACAGAAGTAAACGATAGTCACGACAAAGCGCGATTGTGTAAAACGAGAAATTTATGACAGCTCAACGAAAACGAAAGCTATACGACTGCCCAATACCAGTCGTAAGAAATTACGAGTATCGTAAAATCAACAACGATACTCGTTTTATGTAATCGAATTTCAACGATATTCGTTTTATTAAATATGGCCCCAGAACAATTTCCAGAACGAAAGTCAGTTCCAATCGGAACTCAAGTTGCTTCGAAGTATCCGTTGCGGAGTAAAATCAAAAAGCGTACAAACGCGGAGGAAATTCAAACGCATATCTGTCAAAAATTGTTGACTTAACGCATATCGCCAATGCTCGATCATGTGCGTTACATTTTGTCCGAAGATCTGTTCGAAATGCTAATCGGAACGGATTTCAAACGATTTCGAGCAAATCGGATGTTCTTCCGAACGGATGCCTCGGTAGTTTATATTTAGTTTAATTCCTGTGTATACTTTAAGTAAACAAATTTCCATTGATAGCGAGCGAGTATTGCGGCTGAATTGTTGAATGGAGCTTATTCCCCAAAGCGCGTCTGATCGTATTAATGAAAGCGATACCTCATTTCGAACGTTTTCAGTTTTCATCATTGGCCACATCGAATCACTTGATGGCAATATATAGGTGATGGATTGCTGGCGGATGCAATTCGAAGAGTTTACCCATCATTTCGTGCCTTCTTGTAAATTCTGTAAGTTCCACATCATGCAAAAGCTTCTGTGGACTTGCTGTTTGTCTTCACAGATCGATTGAGCAATAGTGCCTACACTACAGGTGATGGATTGCTGGCGGATGCAATTCGAAGAGTTTACCCATCATTTCATGCCTTCTTGTAAATTCTGTAAGTTCCACATCATGCAAAAGCTTCTGTGGACTTGCTGTTTGTCTTCACAGATCGATTGAGCAATAGTGCCTACACTACAGGTGATGGATTGCTGGCGGATGCAATTCGAAGAGTTTACCCATCATTTCATGCCTTCTTGTAAATTCTGTAAGTTCCACATCATGCAAAAGCTTCTGTGGACTTGCTGTTTGTCTTCACAGATCGAATGAGCAATAGTGCCTACACTACAGGGTTTCTGAAAACGGACTGAGGCAAATTTACTTCGCTTCAGAATGAAATGCCACTATAGATAGCCAGCACAAGGTTTCCTTATCTCGAATCAAAAAAGGGACATAGCGGTCTCCAGATCAACGATCACATTGCGATAGGCAAGATGCATACATCCAGAATTTTGGATGTCCGAACATTTCGAGGGGCTGGCATCGACTTGCACTACCTTGTTGCAGCTAAAGTAAGAATGCGTCAATCCTGTGCAAACATTTAATGTCAAAAGACGGAAATCACAAGAAACTCCCACGTTATTTTGGAAACGCATCTCCTTTGACCTTTCGATTAACATCATATCAATAGAATCAATGTCGACGAACAATTGCTACGATCCATTAGATCAGCCGCAACTGAAGCTCTAGGTTTCTCGCGCCCACCAGCAAAATACACCTGGTTTGATAAACAAATGTTCGCAGCCAAAAACTGCCATTGAGTTTCATAAGCAAAGAAGAGGGAAGAATACCGGCTTATTAGAAAGAAGAAAATTAAGCAAGAAAAGCGCTTAATCGAATGAGGGATTGCACTCCAAGAAAAATGTTGGTAATTTTTGCATATTGTAAAACGTAAAAGTCGGGGGTACAAGGCGCGAAAAGAATCCTGTCGAAATGAACTAAGAAAGATTGCAGTCGAGACACAGTCGCTGCTGAGGATTTGGAAAAACCACTTCTGTTCACTTCAATCCCCAGCTGTCAGACAGAACGAACCATCCAATATTATCAACGACAGCGATAACTACCAACCACCCGACCTAATCTTAAGAAGGTGGAGATGATTTGGTAAGTAACTTTCACCAACTCATTAGTAAAATTTGGTCGGGTGAAAGTATGCTTGAAGAATGGGACCTTACCATCATTTGTTCGATCCAAAAAAACGCAAAAGTCTGCTTAACTTTGCCTTCATGAACCTCTCTGCTATAATTTTTAAATAATTGAAACTGTTTACCAACAACCTAATCGGTCCTTATCAGTGTGGTTTTAGGACAGGAAAGTCCGCAACTGACAAAATCATCACACTTCCCCAGATCCTGGAAAAAAACAAGAAGTCCAAACCGATACCCATCAGCTGTTCATCGATTTTAAAACCGCATAGGTCAGCATTTATAGAGACGAGCTATACAGAGCCATGCCGAAAAAAAAGAATTTAGGCAAGGCGACGTACTGTAATTTAAATTATTTAACATCATTCCTGAAAACCAACAACAGAGGCACAATCTTCCATAAATCGATATTGATATCATTTCTTCGAAAAATCTTCGGTCCCGTGTTGACGGGAAGATTCAACCAAGAAGCTCTGCATTGGACGAGCTCAGGGGCTCTATTACATAAAACGAAACTGTCAAATGCCAGTCGTAAAAAATTAAGAAAATCGTAAAACCTAGAACCATACTAGTTTTACGTAATTTCAACGATATTTGTTTTATAAAACATGGCCCCTGCATTGGAATTTTAAGATGGCTAGGACATGTAGAACGAATGAACACCAATACTCCGGCTCGCAGAGTCTTTGATTCCCAGGCAGACGTCGAACGCAGTAGAAAAAGATCTCGCCCTAATAGGCGCGCACAAGTAGAATCCGACCTTAACCAACCTGAAGTGCGCAACTGGAGGCAGTTAGCTAAGGACCGGGCTAATTGGAGAGGCATGTTGGTTGAGACCCATGTTCATTACGGACTGTAGCACCACTTAAGTATGTAAGTATGTATGTTGTTTCTAAAAACACAAATATACCAGCCATTATATGCAAAACATCATCAGCAATCCAAATGGGCCGATTACTGGCGTTTTCAAATCGACAGAACTCTTCTTAAACCATTCAAAAAAAAACTTTTGGTATCCTTCTTAGTTTCATTTCAGAATCATCTCAAGAAGGGCCAACAGAAGCAAACGCCCACATTCTGCATACCAGATTGTTGTAACATCTCACCGATGTTTGACAGTTGCTGTTCTATACGAGTGGATTCTTGAGTACAAACTAATCGACGTCATATGATAAACGAGAACGACGTGAAGGTCGTATAAAATTCGTTCGGTATGTTTAAGTAAAGAGGTATATAACTATAGAGTACGCATCACAGCTAAAAATTTTGTAGCCGTTTCCGACGTGGGCGGTAAGTGCGAAGGGGAATTTCCGTCGCTCGTATGCATCGGCTATGCTGTTGCATTGATGCTCTTTGGTTTAAGCACCAACATCTACTTAAGTACAATCGAATTGATTTTCTTATACTTTTTTTGAACGCATAATTTGTAGATTTGAATTTCAAAAATATTAAACATTCTTATTTTTTTATCTATGTAAATTATATATACATTTTCATACAATTTGAAATGTGCTACAAAACCGCCCCAAGGTATGTTTTCGATCTTCGACACTTGTGCTGTCATTCGCCCTCAGTTGATAATAAACGTCCCCAGCAAAGCGATAACAAAAGATTTCGTCTTTATTATTTCCATCCATTTCGGGGTTTCACTTTCGCAAAGAATATTATTTTCGTATTCTCTTCATCAATTGCCTACAATTGGTTGGTTAATTTCATTGCGATTGCCATTATATAACAAAAAATAAATCTATTTCCACAGTGAGACGATGAACTTCGCCGGCAAAGTTGTTCTTATAACTGGAGCGAGCTCCGGTATCGGTGCAGCTGCAGCTCTAAACTTTGCAAAACTTGGAGCAACTTTAGTTCTTACTGGACGAAATGCCAAAAATTTAAGTGAAGTAGCTGCGAAGTGCCCTGGTGGCAGTCAACCATTGCTCGTCCCCGGTGACGTTACAAAAGAAACGGACAACGAAAAGCTAGTTGCAGCCACTCTTGAGAAGTATGGTAAACTCGATGTGCTCGTGAATAATGCGGGCATCATTGAGACGGGAACAATTGAGAACACTAGTATGGAACAATACGACCGTGTGATGAACACCAACATCAGGGCAATCTACCATTTGACGATGTTAGCCGTCCCACATTTGGTGAAATCTAAAGGTAACATCGTAAATGTCTCGAGTGTAAATGGAATTCGTTCTTTCCCCGGTGTATTGGCTTATAATATTTCAAAAATGGGTGTCGATCAGTTTACTCGTTGTGTTGCTTTGGAATTGGCAGCCAAAGGCGTCCGCTGTAATTGTGTCAATCCGGGTGTGACCGTAACAAATCTGCATAAACGCGGTGGAATGGATCAGGAATCTTACGAAAAGTTCTTAAAACATTCACAGACTACTCACGCCCTTGGTCGTCCTGGAACAGCAGATGAAGTGGCTCAAGCAATTACATATTTAGCCAGTGATTTGGCTAGTTTTATAACTGGTGCCAGTCTTCCTGTTGATGGTGGTCGTCATGCTATGTGCCCACGATAAGTTTGTGCTTGTGGTTTGAATATTTAAACAAAATTAATTGGTTTTTTATTTTTAATATCGATGTGCGGATTGCATTTATTAGTTGTATCGTTTTGTTAACGAGTTTTCTATATTTCAAATAAATATCTGAAAAGTATTTTTAAATTAACGTCTATACGAGGATATAAACTTTTTGTTTTTACAATTGCTAACCAAATATAAAATCTTTTTTATCTTTGTTTAGAATATTATTATTCGGCTTTATTTGTTAACGATATAGGATTCCTCTTTTCGATTATCGAAAGTGTACACTAAAAGGATTCAAATTAGCCCCTTACCAAGTTTTGATGAAGGATGAATACAAACGTTCCTTTCGTTTAACATTTTCCCAATTGGCTTGGTAGAACATAATTTATATGCCTGCCATCGGCGTCCTTCTCTTCCTCCTCAGTCAATACAAGCTTTGGTCAGTCGATGCGTTTTGGAACGCATTGGAGATTCCTAAAAGAAATAAGCTGGGACTCCAAAAAGGAGGCAATGTAGACTTGTCTTGGCTTTCTAATTGGCTACAGGCTATACAGTACACAAAATAGAAAAACTAACTCAGCGTAATTTTTATCTTCAAAATAACTTGCTCCGTTCTATCCATCGTATGGTGCCGAGTGCCATGTAGGGAGTTTTGACCTTTTTAGTCGTTGCCAGTGTAATGTAGCATACATTTTTAAAAGCCATTGCAGTGGCATCCGTTGAGAATGTGCTTACGACAGTCTTGCAAACTACCTAATATAGAAAAGGTGATAGCACGCAGATATATGGAATTTCCTGTCTACTCCTTTCAACCATCTTGAGATTGATTCAGCATGCGATGCGTGGCACATTGATCTGTCGAATTTCCATATATTCGTACACCTAATTGAACTATTCAGAGCTGCCTATATAGTGTAGGAGGTTTCTGACATTGATATCAGCCAGCTCACCTAGATTATCAAAGAAGAAGTTTCGCAGATGGAGTTTTTTCCTTCGGAGAGAGCTGGACAAGAGCAGAGAAGGTGAGTAATACTTTCCTCCTCTTCTTCGTTCAAGCAGCGTGTAGGCCTATAGGACAGTGCCCTGTAGGGACACCGATTATGGTGCTTATGTTTGATCTGTTAAGCATTGTCAAGCAGATTGACCGTTTCTGGTTATAGTTAGAGCAGAGTGCCTGGATATTTGCCGTATCCATCTGCGGTTTGCTTTCTTGATCGAATCCAGTTTGATTTTTAATTTACATGCAGCGAGGGGCATACTTAACATATCTACTGGTGGTGCCCTGTCTTGCAAGCTCATCTACCTCGCAGTTCCCGGGAATGTCTCTGCAACCCGGCACCCAGAGGAGGTGAATGGTGAAATGTTCTGCAATCTCATTAAGAGATAGTCGGCATTCGTAGGCTGGTTTCGATTTGAACGAGTTGTATTCCAGGGATTTGATTGCCACTTGGCTTTTACAGAAGATGTTAATATACTTCGTCGATATTACATTCCTTTTCAGCCAGGACAAGGCTTCTTTAATTGACATGAT
The DNA here is from genome assembly GCA_932526625.1 of Rhingia campestris. NCBI lineage: Eukaryota > Metazoa > Arthropoda > Insecta > Diptera > Syrphidae > Rhingia > Rhingia campestris. Next base: position 36,550,389 of record OW052183.1, read on the forward strand.
TTTCGCCTGGAAAACACTACAATGATCGGGAAGGCGAAAAAATATGCTTAGGTTAAGCATCTCGGAGAAAACTCATACACCAACTCAAGATTCTGTTTAATACTCATTCGTATAAATGTGAATCGAGTTATTGGTTCCGATCGTATACGACTCCCATTCAAGGCGGGAATGGTTGTCCTGAAGCTATGCTCAAAATCCAAGTAGTGTGGTCGGTGTTTTCTGTAATGTTAAGGTGATTTAGAATCTTTGTGTATTCACCTTGTGACGAGGATCTCAGTCTAACAGCTGGACAAGCTGCGGTCTGTTTGCCGTAAATACCTAGAGTTCAGGTAATGCATATGCAAGCTGATCTTTGAACATTACCAGTAGGTAGCGGTTGGAGGCTGTTTCTAAAGCCGTCAATCAGACTAAGATACCATATAGGAAAATCGGTCTAATGATAGACACTTAAAGCCAGAAAGAGAAGATTCGATACCCCATTTCTTTCCGATTGTCATTTTACAAGAGTATTAGGCTACGGTGGCTTTCTTAACGCGATCTTGGATGTTGGCTTTCCAGTTCAGTTTCTTATCCAAAACCATACCCAGGTATTTGGCTGATTCTGCTAACTTGAGACTGGCGCCATTAAGTGCGGGGCTTTGTATTTCCTGCTGATACCATTTTGTAATAGTTCTTTAAGGGTATTAAGGTATATCCCTGATACAGCTATTGCCCCCTCATCCGCGTAGGCAATCACTTTGCATCCTTCTCTTTCTAGATTTACCAATAGATTCCAGTAAAGACAGGGTGCCACAGCTAAAAGATCTACGTGCGGATGAGACGCCAAGATTTGTGTTAATAATTCTGCCTGTGAAAGTGCATTAGTAATTGCTTCTGCTTCGACGTTGTTAAAAGCTCCTTCTATATCAAGAAAGACAACCATACTGTACTCCTTTGCTCTAAGTGAATTTTCTATTATACGTACGAGTGAGTGAAGCGCTGTCTCAACCGACTTACCCTTGCATTATGCATGTTGGGAGTTGGATACTGCAGTGGGTTCTATACTAATTCGGAGGTGTAGAAGAAAGGAAGAGGGAATGAAAGTTATATATTCTCAGAGGTAATATGATTGCAGACTGCAGTAAGAACATATCCATCAAGGGCTTTTAGTTCATTTATATGGCAGTCACTCCTATATACTGAGGGCTCATGATTTCAGAGTTCCGACTCAAGTATACTGGGGTTAAGCCACGTTTAAGTCAGGGAGAATATGTCATGAGAATAGGCTTGGGAATTGAGTGTCACGCTTACGCTTTCATTTAAAGGCGACAACTTAATCGTTGTCTGCATGGAACGGGACGCATTGTATGTACAGTATTTCAGGATACTTAATGATATGAGTTTCTCCTTTGGAAGTATTATGGTCAAAGGCTCTGTAAACGTATGTATTCCTTGCAAGAGTAAAGAGCAACGAACGCTCGTTTAATTATTTTTTTAGTATATTGGGCTGATATACTATTGACTGAAAAGTTATTGCAATGAAATGCTGCACAGAGGGTTTGGGTTCACTGGGTTTTCACTGGGACTTGGAAAGATCTGACGAATCATTTGAAATTTGTTTAAACTGTTATGGGCAGTTTATCTCAACTCCTCCGCATAGCAGATCCATGCATGTGTTGTGAGAAAAAAAAACTGGGCACTAGGTCCTAACGAGAAATGTGGACACCCAGTTTAGCAAATACTTGGTAATTTGCATCGTCGCAGAATGGTGAACCCTCGTCATTTAATGACAGAGGGAATATGAGGAATATTTCAATTCATAATGATCGTCTTTTCAGGTTTTGTAGAGTGGTAGCTCCCTGTCGTATCTACTGCAGCAAGCGTTGCACTTATTATTATTCGGATAGCAGTTCAAACACAAATTGTTGGCGGCAACAGGCTTGTGTGCGTGTGTACTTCTTGCACCTCCTGTTCTATGCCGACTTCGATCTGCTAAGTTGATATAAGCTATTCTTGACAGTTGATACTATTCGATGATTTATCAGATCATCACGAGAGGAGGGCCAGTGAAAAATCATTAAGGTATTGCTACAGCTGGGAATCAAACCAAGACCTTCTGCACGGCGTTCATCTCGCTAACCATCGCGCCACTGAGCCCGTCTGGATAGTAGTAGCTTCTATATTTTAAAGTCATTTAGCTTATAAAATGTAAAGGCATTGGACTGGAATTGGACTTTCCCAAGCACACATTCCATTGCCTTCATATAATTAAAACAAAAACCATATTCACTAAAAAAATGTATATTTTCAATAATTTAATAATTGGACCGCTCTATATACACAGAAACGAACATTATAATCACCGTGGACACATAGCATGCCGTCCACCATCGACGGGCAAATTGACGCCTGTAATAAAACTGGCATTATCACTGGCTAAGAATGTAATTGCCGCAGAGACTTCATCAACATTTCCGGGACGCTGAAGAGCGTGAGTTTCTTTGCACTTTTCTAAGAAATTTGTATAAGCCTCCTCATCCATGCCGCCACGTTTGTGCAGCTCCGTGACAATGACACCCGGATTTACCGAATTAACGCGCACACCCTTTGGTGCCAACTCCAGCGCAACACACTTTGTAAATTGATCAATCGCCGACTTGGACACGTTGTACGCCACGAGACCGGGGAATGATCGCAATCCACAGACACTCGATATATTAATAATGTTTCCCTTCGTTTCAATAAGATAAGGAACAGCTAACATAGTTAGCTGATAAATAGATCGTACATTGGTGCCCATAACACGATCGTATTGTTCCATGTTCGTGTTTTCAATTGATCCATTTTCAATAATACCGGCATTGTTTACCAGAACATTGATTTTACCATACTTCCTGACGGTCTCTTTAACGATTTTCTGAGCGTCGTCTTCCTTGTTGACATCGGCTTGTACCACAAGGGGTGCCTCACCATTAGCTGCCAAACACAGCTCAGCTGTTTCATTTAGTTTTTCAATATTTCGTCCGACAATTGTAAGAAGTCCACCAAGTTTTGCGAATCTTAATGCAGTCCCGGCACCAATACCCGAACTTGCTCCGGTAACAATAATTACCTTACCTTCGAATTCCATCATGAAATGTAGGTACGACTACTTACTAGAACTAGGTTAACACAAATATACAGAAGCACTACGAACTTCAAACTTGCCTACTCCAATGATAGTTTTATAACTACATTGGAATTCTTAAGTATTGTCACAGGGTGAAAATGAACTAGAAAAACAATTATTAAATATATATTGGAGAACATAGTAACGCGTCAATTTCTTGTAGACATTCATATATATATATAGCTACAACTGCTATGTTAATAAATACTAATTGTTACTGTTAATAAAATGTGAGCGTGATTATAATGAACTTTGACTTTAATTATTGACAATTTGAAGACACGTTTATACCTATTAGGGATCACACAAACCTGAGGGATATCCCCACAAACGCGCCGGATCGTATTGAAAGCGATACCTCAGGAGCAAAAACGATATTTCCAGTTTTTTTCTATTCTTACGGACTCAGTGGTGCGGTGGTTGGTGCGATTAACTGTCTGAGTTCGATCCCCAGAAGTAGCAACACCTAAAATGTTATTTTACTATCCCTCCTCTCGCGATAATCTGACAAATCATCGAATTCGGCATAAAAGAGGAGGTCCCACCATCGTGCAAGAACAAGAACATACACACATGAATGATTGTGAGAAAAAGCTAGGTCTTCGGTACTAACGAGCTTTTTGTACCAAAAATGTGTATTTTTGACCTCCAATGATTTTTGCAAACAATTGACATGTATTTTGAGTCACAGCAATTTTTTTTTATTCCTCGAACATTCTTGTGTGCATCTGAAGGATATAATCCGCCAGCGATCAGCACCAAATTAATATTTTGTGAATAACTCTCCAAAGTTACGTAATCCCATTGGGGTATTTATAGACGCACAAACTAGGGCGATACACCCCAACCAGGAGGGTCATTCCGTAGCTTTGAAAACGATTATCACTCAGACAGAAGTCGAGACCTTATGACCAATCCGACAGCAAAAACGACTATTGATCTTACGTGATGCAATATGTACCGTCGAAATGTTATCGTCAAACGATAATCACTTTACGGAATGAAGGCCCAGTTTTGCAGAGTAAGGGCAGCATACAGAAAAGCATCATCAGTGTTTAGAGGTGTTCTAGTGAATTGCTATTGCTACATGTGTTTTGAGGAGTTTAATAGATTGTTGAAAATTAGCTATATTTTAGGTGTCAGAAAAATTGACAAGAAAAACGGGAATATGATATTTGGAACATGAATTTGATGTGAATTTACTGAGAACTCGCTCAGTAAAAAATTTTCATACCACCTTGGTATACCATACTATCGGATCAGTACTTAAAGCTGAACATTTCAAAATATACCCAGTTTTGTACATGGTTATGCCAAGGTTTAACATGATAATTGTTCTAAAAATAATAAATACATTAAACTGCTGATCACAACGTCAAATGCTGACCACCATCTTTGACACACTAGGTCTGTTCCCGTACAAAATAATAGGTCTGTTCCCGTACAAAATAATATTTACTGATTCTTACTGATTTTTACTGATTTTTACTGATTTTTACTTATTGCCGTTCCCGTACGCAAAAATAAGTAAAAGAGAGAGATCACGAGAGAGCAAAAAACTACCCCTCCATAAAAATCTGTAAACAAATTTACTGCAGAAATTTCTGTTGGTAAAAATCAGTAAACTGTCAGTTGGTATCTAAAAGTGACAACTCGCTTGTTTTGACAGCTGATTTATGTCATTTGTTCTTTAAAAGGCATACAAAATATAAAATTTTACTGTTTTTTACTTAAACGCGTTCCCGTACTTTTTGGTAATTTTGTCTCTTTCTGAGATAATTTACCCCCACTCCAAGAAATTTGAGAATTTACTAATTTTTACTGAAAAAGTACGGAAACAGACCTACTGGTGGTATAAATACCATGGCATTGATACCATTGTATTGTTAATACTTTGGGGCTTGGGGGTGACACACGCTTCATGTGGTATGAGTCGAGAAATGGCAATTCAAAAATATAGTTTTTCCACGTAGATATCACCTAGGAAGAATGGCTATATGATCGATAGAGTTATATGTATATCACTATAAAAACGCTACTTTTAAGCCACGAAAATACATTGCGTGGCGTTAGTGTATTGTATTTCCTGATACATAGGTGGTACATTCGCATACCATAGTATTAATACCAAGTTCGTCAAAGGTGTAAGTGAGCTTTCAATTGAAACGCCCCTATTGGGAGTGTCATCGATTATCGGCTCGTTGTGTGTCGGTCACGTGTGTATATTTTGGTTTTGGTATTGTGTATGACAATCGACAGAGATCTTGATTATTTTGAATATAAATTGATTATTGTGAATGCAAACAGGTTTGACAGCTGATTTTAAGATATTTTTTCTGAGTTAGAAAAAGACTTTGTGTCTGCTTGATTTTGACAATAGGTCTGTTCCCTATTATACGGGAACATGAATACCCCTATTGTGTGTCTGCTTGATTTTGACATATTAGATTGGTCAATCGACCATTTTGACCAATAGGAACAGAGCTTCATCTAACATATTTTACTAAATCCTAAATCCCGAAAACAGCCATTTACTGTGATGGTCATCATTATGGCTGGAACACAATCACGCTTTGGTGCGTTGCGTTTGGCTGACGCACCTAGTTCAACCATATGAAATCAATTTTATCTATCACAATGTATCTTTGCCTGGCGTTGAGCTTCAACCACAAAATGAAATACGTAAAATCTTTGCTGCAAAGCGCCGTGGGTCAAAGTGAAGGTTTGAAAAAATGTGTATTGTCAAAAAAATTGTTGTTGTTTTCTGAGTTTTTCTCTGAAAGGGTTGTGGAGTACAAGTAAATATGTCAAAGCATGCGTAAAGCACGTCGGCAAAGCGAAGCTTCAAAGTGTGATTGTGGTTTAGCCATTAACGCCATGCCCTGCGTGATTATGACTCCAATCCTCAATGATAATGAAGTTTTTTTTTCAAAATTTATCGAGAGCTAAAAAGATGGAAAAAGGAAATTGATCTAGTTTACCAATATTTTTTTTGTAGAATTGGAAACTATTAACTATTTATTGTTAATAGTAGTGGGTAGTGGGTACACGTTCATTGGAATGAAAGTCATCTCCAACCGGAATGGGAATGAACCTGTGGCCAGGCACTTATGACTGTTTATAGATTATGGTTGCATAAATGTTCTGTACACTGTACAGACTTACATCAACTAAAATGTGTATTTTTAAATTTATATATCTGTTTGAAAAGCATTAAAATTGTGCGAAAAATTTTTTTGTGTCAAACCTGCATAAATTTTTGACCACACTGTAGTTGACCTTGTCAGATGATATCAAATTTTGACACTACATTGAACGTGGGTGCTGGGTTGAAGTTACTTTAAATAGTTTTCCCCATTTTATATTATTGCCTGCACCGTAAATAATGAATTTCACTGAAAAAGTAATTGTAATCACCGGTGCTAGTTCTGGCATTGGTGCTGCAACGGCTATCCACTTTGCCAAACTCGGTGGTCTGTTGACAATCGTTGGTCGTAATCTTGAGAAACTAAACGAAACTGCGGAAAAGTGTAAGGAAGCGAATAGCCAAACTCCGTTGCAAGTACAATGTGATGTAACCAAAGAGGCTGAGGTGGAGACGATTGTCAAGGAAACCATTGCCAAATATGGTAGAATCGATGTTCTTGTTAATAACGCTGGTATCGTTGAGACAGGCACCATCGAAACCACTAGCTTGGATCAATTTGATCGACTTATGAATACCAATATGCGTTCGGTTTATCAACTGACTATGCTAGCCGTTCCACATTTAATAAAAACACAAGGATGCATTGTTAATGTGTCGAGTGTAAATGGAATACGCTCGTTCGCCGGTGTATTGGCTTACAATACGTCCAAAGCTGCTGTTGATCAGTTCACCCGATGTGTTGCATTGGAATTGGCACCAAAGAAGGTGCGTTGCAATGCAGTGAATCCAGGTGTAATTATTACTGAGATACACAAGCGCGGTGGCATGGATGAGGAGACTTATCAAAAGTTTTTGGAACACTCTAAAACTACACACGCTCTTCAACGACCCGGAACTGTTGATGAAGTCTCTGGAGTAATTGCATTTTTGGCCAGTGACCAAGCCAGTTTCATTACAGCTGTAAGTTTGCCAGTTGATGGTGGGCGACATGCCATGTGTCCAAGATGAAGAAAACTGTTATTATTTTTGATATGAATAAAATTGGTTGAGTTTGATAATATTGTTGGTTCACTGTTAGGTGTCCAGATCTCTGGATCCCAGAAAAGAGTGAAAATTATTATTTTTGGTCTACATAACTTGTTTACAGATCAAGGGACTGCTTAGATTTAAAAAGAGTTATACAGGCCTATAGCAATATGATTTACGTTGCTAACAGCGATAGGCCTGATAAAGAAATATTTAAAACACTCGACAAAAAGTGTTTTAAATAAAGTTGTCAAAGGTAAGTTCTATTTATGTAGCCGTTTCTGGATAATGTATGATATCTCACCTATTTGGACTGAGTTAACCGCTTAAAGAGCAAGTGGGAGACGATATGTAATCCAGCTTGATTGAATTTTAGGAGGTGATGCTTCTTGGATGTGTGTCTGAAAGCTAAATAGTAACCAAGACCAATGATTGTACAATCGATCTCTTGCCTTATTCATATCCAAATGACGTCAAAGAGCTAATTAATTAGAGCACGACCATGAAGGGAAATAGGGACTAGAACTCATAATAGGTGCAGCGCATTTCACCTACTATGTATATTGAAGTCTAATTCAGAGTTTTAACATACAAACCGTATGCAGGATAGAGCAGACTAGAGGTTATTTGCAAAAATGCTTGAATAGGTGAGTTAATTCAATTTTATGTGGATTTCGGTTGGCATACCACTGGTAGTTGAATAAATCCGTATGGTCGTGAGTGCCTTAGCGTCTTTGAATATGTGGTAATTCCAAAGTACTGAGCGTTTCGATGATGTACGTATTATCATGGAAAATGGATGTGTTTTTTTTTCACTGCCCTAACTTTTGCGAAACTCTGAGAAAAATCCGAAAGTAGGTAATAGTCTTGAGCAGCTTCTCAAATTTTCCGTTGGTTCAACTGATCACATATCAATGTTGCGTACCTAAAATAAAAAATACATCACACCTACACTAAGCTTCAAGAAATGCTTCCCCGTAGGCTTCCCTAAAAGAGCTCAGTGGAAGAGGAACGAAGTAGTTAGAGATTTCGACTCGGTCGTCTACACAGACGGGTCTAAGATTTGCTGTGGTATGGGGTCTACTCGGAATCAACGAAAACATTAGTACATATCACACCGCCTACCGGATTTTGCCAGGGTATTCCAGGCGGAACTACCGTCTATCCGAGAGGCTTGCACGCATCTGGGGCGTGACACTACGAAAAAGCAAAATATTGCTATGCTCATAGATAGTCAAGCGGACATTAAGGCCATAAACTCGGCTACCATATCCTCTAAGCTGCTACGGAAATGCCAGAACGAACTTTTCCATCTGGGTGAACGCTTCAGGGTCACACTTCTCTGGGTTAAAGAGCACAGTTACATTGAAGGAAATGAGCGTGCAGACGAGCTGGTCAGGCAAGGCTCAGCTCTACACGGCTCACTTGAGGCAAGGGTCCATATCCCGCTAGGTGCGGTAAAGGAATAAACTTCCTGAAGAAGTTAACAAAGTGTGTCATATTGAATTGTGGCATATCTACGACTAGAACAGAACAAACGACCTCCTAAAGAGAAACCCCCAGATATCGCAAGAATTACGGCGATAGTCACGGGCACTGGCCAATTGGAGACAACCATACAACCGCAGTTTTGGGAACACAAATATGAGAGAAACCCTCTCCCATTACATCTGCAAATGTTCGGCACTAGCAAGAGCCAGATTGCGTGCAATTGGAGACCATGCGGCCAAACTAAGGATCCCATACAACCCCCAATGCCGCAGTTGCGGCAACACAAATAAGAGAGAAACCCTCTCTCATTTCATCTGCAAATATCCGGCACTAGCAGGAGCCAGATTGTGTGCAATTGGAGACCATGCGGCCAAACTAAGGATCACATACAACCCCCTATGCCGCAGTTGCGGGAACACAAACAAGAGAGAAACTCTCTCCCATATCATATGCAAATATCCGGCACTAGCAAGAGCCAGATTGCATGCATTAGAGTATTAGACCAACCATTCTTCGACAACCTTAACCACATCTTGGGTAAAAGGATACAAGATCTTATCCGTTTTCTAAACCTCACAGGATTGATCTAAAGACCGCCTGTATCACATCCACAACACAACAAAAAGGCACATAAGTGCTTCTTGGGTTCATGCTGAACCGCCACCTCTCGTTCGAAGTAGTCACCAGAAAACTGTTCACTGGAACAGCGCCATTTGGTCGCGATTACATGCTGGATTGTAGGGTCATTTTGTATACTTTGGTTAAACTTGGTCTGTAAGCAAGTGCGTTAGCACCGAGATCCAAAATTCCAAATGGGGAGCTCTTCTTAATTCCAGAATTCGCTATCATATCACTTTTGGTTGGTAACATTTGATTCACGGAGTCAACCTATGCAAATAGTCGTTTTTTTTCTACACAATGAATATCAAACGGTGTTACAATAAACCGCAAGATTGATGACAATTCTTGTGTTATTATTTTAAAGAAGCAAGATCTCTTATTAGAGGCCCAATTGATGTACTTGTGAACGCCCTAGATTGGTGACTTCGATCAACGAATCCAAAAAATTTACTTGCGACAATAAATGCACTACGCAATCATGTGTATAGAGAAACTATAGGCACTGAAGTTCAAGATCATTAATGACCATCGCTTTCAATAATCTTTTTCTTCAATTCCGTTTGCACTAACTGGATTTCGATTGACTAAGAACAAGCTGTAGAGCGACATCGATCTAGCCAACAATAATTACAACGCAATGGAGGTCTGAAATGTTCAGGAAACTTAGAGCATGAACCAATCAAGGTAATTGATATGTATGTCCTTCCGATTGGAGTAATGAGAATGCATCCCAAAAAAAAAAAAAAAACTCCAAAGAAACTAATCCCATCTAAAGTGGACAACAAATAAAAGAAAAACACAATCGAATATGAAAAATTGTTTCCATCAAATTTATTTACCATTAAAAATTACAGTACCACGGTACGAACTAGCATTCGTATCCATAGGACTGGATGATTTTGTTGAAGGGCTCAGCAGCCTTTGCGATGTTCTCGCGTGCCTTAACAGTCAATTTCTTCATGATTCTGTTGTGTTTGAGTGTGACGCGCAACTTAGATTTGCGCTTCCTCTCCAAACTCTTGACAACATCCTGGTAATGCCATCCGACCTCGTGTGAGAGACGGCCAACCTGGCAGTATTTACGATCTGAACGGAGAGTCAGAATCCTCATGGCAATTGGCACACAGACACGACGCCTCCTGTCATATGGTGGTGGAATACCATCGAATACACGAAGGCGGGCGAGAGCAGCCTGACCACGCTTGGTTTTGTGTGGAACCATACCTGTAAATAAAAAATAACACAAATTAGACCCACGGCAACTGTATCGAGAGCATGAGAAGATGAACAAAGACTCTCAGTTCGGTTTTTTGTTACACGATTCTCATTCAAATAATGTAGGTAAGTAATGTTTAACATCATTGTAGGACAGATTCTAGGATCGAATTCGATTCGTACATACCTGAAAGCAAAGAGGAAAATAAAAATTAATTATCTGTTCAAAAACCATCAACAGGTTTTCAAGTGCATGCTATGTCAGAACAAAGTCGTTTCATGTGCACTCAAATAATGTAGGTAAGTTGTGTTAATCATCATAAATGGTAACAAATGTTCAGTGCAATATGGCTAATAAGAACTCACCTCTAACAGCCTTGTAGAAGATCCTTGATGGAGCACGGAAATGGAAGGGACCGCGGGCTGGATTCACATTACACCTCTTCTTCAAGTAGGACAGGTACTTTATTTTGTTCCTGTAGAAGTGTCCAGAAAGGTTCAATTCTTCGCATCGTACAACTGCGACCTTGCCGCCTTGCAGCAGGTATTTAGCAACGACGGATGCCAATCGGCCGACCAAATGGCCGCGACCATCGATAATAACGGCCTATAAAAAGGAAAACACAAACTTGAGTACACAAATCGCTAATGAGGTTACGATTATTTTTTTTCTTTTTTTTTGTGTATATAAGGTTGAGAAAAACAAATGTTCTATTTGAACTAAATATTAAGTTTCCACATATAAGGCGAATAGAGTGCTGTATTTCACGAGAAGCAACTTTACACATATTAAAATTGGGGTTTGAGTCCTCATCATACACGTGTAGCATAGCAAGCCTGTCAGAGGGTGTTATTTTTTCGCATTTTCCGAGTTTACCACAGATTTTCTTTTTATTTTCTAAAACACCACGATAGAACATTGTTTTCTGAACATTATTTCACATTTTTTATGCAATTTCTGCTGGTTTTTCAATGTAAAAATCGCGACTTACCCTGTTATTTAAACCAGTCATGTTTAAGAACCGCACGGAAAGAAATGGCCGAACAAAAAGTCAGACGGACGGAAGTGGTGTTCCATCAAAACGGAATGTATAACCGATTGGAATTATTGTGAATTGAAACATAATGGCGCGGCATTTAAAGTGAAATTAATTTATACGTTTTAATATATAAAACAGTTAACTTGTAAATGGGTAAATATTGATAACTGGTTGAATTGTATTTAATGTAGATTTTAAATTTACTAAATTGGTAATATTTGGTAACATATTAATATATGACCCGTTTCCATAGTTTGTACAGCGGTGCTGTAGTTTCTTTTGCCTTAAAATATTTGGGCACCTATTACATTTGGGAAGAAAAAAATATTTTAAAAGTCACATGAGACCACAGTATTGGGATGGAGTTTTACGAGTAGAGGTGATGAAGTTATGGCTGAAACACAATCACGCTTTGGTGCGTTGCGTTGGCTGACGCACCTAGTTCAACCATATGAAATCAATGTTACCTATCCCAATTTAGCTTTGCCTGGCGTTGAGTTTCCACATCAAAATGAAAAAAGTAAAATCTTAACGTAACGTTGCTGTAAAGCGCCATGGGCAAAGCAGAGGTTGTTGTTTTTTGGATTATTTTCTGAGAAGGTTGTGGAGTACGATATTTTTAGCAAAGATTTTAATCGTTTCCCCCATTTTTGTAGCAGAAGTTGAAACTGCTAAGAAAATAAATATGTCAAAGCGTGCGCAAAGCATTTGGGCGTAACGTTGGTAAAGCGAAGCTCCAAAGCGTGATTGTGTTTTAGCCATTATGTATTGTGAATTCAATAATGCGCACTTGATAGGAATCTGTCATGTGTAGGTATACAAGTGTATATTCAACAAACTTAAATTATGTACAACCAAGAATGTAACATACAAATTACAAAACTCGGAAGAAAGAATTAAATTAAAAAAGAAATATTTGGAATTTAAATTTACAAAAGAAATAGATTTCAATTTTCAAAGGAGGACCACGAACAATTTTGGTTTCAAATATTTTGAAGTAGTAAGTACGCATGTCAACTGCTTCAGAATTTTAGCTAATGGATCATTTTTGACATTAGGGTGGTGAACATAGGCTTCAAATTGTTAACCTTTTAAGGCCGTGTGTCAATTGCGTTAAAATGGTGGTTAAATTGTATCCACTGGCCAATTTTTGACTCTAGCATAAACTTTAATAAATGTTAATGCAATGTTTTTATTAATTTGTAAATTATAGGGTCTCATGATGAGAAACTAAAGTTAATTCGAACGAGAATCGGGTATGGTCGAATGTTTTTAATGTTTGTTTTTTGTTATTCAATTACCTATTCTTATTATTTTTTGCTGACGAGTTGCAGAGGTGATGAATCACCCGGCTAAAGATGTTAAAGCCTTAAAAGATGTTAAAGTTGATTTTGATGTAAACAAGCATTGTGGAAATTAAAATGTAAATATTAATCCATATTGCAGAAAATGTTTGCTTTTTTTTTAAATGAGGGATCGTGTTTGACTTACGGAGATATCGGAGAAATATCTGAGATCTCCAAGCCAAACAGAGAAAGGAAGATTGCACCGAAGATCCATTTCAAACTGAGTTCTCGGTGTGGGCACGAACGTTTCACTTCTAAACTTAATCAAAGTTTTCGCAAAAATCAGTTTTAGTTTTTCAATGGGACTTCGCACACAAGTATGCTTCAATCGGCTGAACCTCGTGTCTGTTGGTTCTTGGTTGGACGCATGAGGAGGGAGCCCATTTTGAAATGGAGAACAATTTTTCATCCAAAATCAAGTGGTTAAAGAGGTGTAATCTACCAGCATATATACGTGTTTGTGACAGTTGTGATATTTAAAAAAAGACGGCGGCTATAATTCTGTTTCGATCGATTTTAAAACATAACAAACAAGAAATCAACAAAAAAACATGTATACACATAAGTCGGTAGCACTCAATTTTAATTATTTGTGTTGTATATTATCACGGAAATTAAAAAGAAACAAAACTGAAAACAAAACAGGGGAGTCATTCCGTAACTTTGAAAACGATTATCACTCAGACGGTAGCCGAGACTTCATAAGCAATCGCTAAATAATCGTCTGTGATTTGACGATTATTAGAAGTGAAAGTCAATAAAAAGATATCGCCGACGGTAAAAACGACTATTAATCTATTACGTGATGCAAGATGTACCGTCGAAATGTTATCGTCGAACGATAATCACTTTACGGAATGAGGGCCCAGGAGAGTACACACACAAATAAAGCTTGTTATATTACACAAAATTCAACCGATTAAACATATTCCCGTGTGTTTGGAAAGTAACCATAATGACTACGGTTGAAGCATATACTCGTGTGCTTTGTCCGAATGATCATGATTTATTTTTTAAAGAAATGGTAACGAATTCTATGCGAATAAAAAACATTCGTTTCAATGATGTGTATTCACCACATGCGTTTGTTCACAAATTGTCAAACTGTATCATCAACCCTAACCTAAAGTATTTGAATGACAGAATTTTCCAATAATTGCTATAAGCACCTTCTCAAGTAATGGATGAGTGCCATTATGTTTTGTTTTCCAAAAATACTTTTCAATGATAGGTTTAACTGGACCCAATCATCAATACGCGTTCAAATTCGTATTCGGTTAGCATTTTTATTGAATTGTGGAGATGCGAGTTATGGTGTTTTCTATTGGTAATTTCAGATTTTTGATCTGACATTTGATTTTTTGTTGCCAATGGAAAAAGATTTCCAATTTTTTTGTTGTGTTTGTATTGGTGTAATTTCTTGACCATTTGAAAGTTAGTTTCTGTGTTGAAGTCGAATTTCCAGGCACACAAGTTTTTTTTTTTTTATGCCAATGAATCACAATAACAGATCTGGATCAAAAATAGATTGAATTTTGACCAATGGAAAACACCATTAGTGGTGACAGCCATGACATTTGTATGAAGACAAATTCATTGGCAGGGATTGAGGGGTAGTTAAAAATAAACTACTCCCGACTCCATCCACTGAATTCATACAAATGATATGGCTGTTAGATTGATGTTGTCGCGAATTACTCTATTGCATGGTTTTCCCTACTGTTTTCTTACAATTCTAAATAAATTCAATATTTAACTATAAAACTAGAGGTTTTGAAAAACGAAATACGAATTAAACGTGAAGCTCATTATCCTTGCAGAGAAAACGGAACACGCAGGTGGCTCGGACGTAGTCTAAACCGAACGTTTCATTCAACAAATCAATTGTCTCACGACCTGTGTGACATGCTGCGCCGTCTTGTTGAAACGGCTCCTGCACATCATGGTTCTTCGATTGATGAACGAAAAAGTCAGTAATTATGACTCTATAGCGGTCACCATTGACTGTAACGTTTTTGCCAGCATCGTTTTTAAAAAGGATATGACTTCTTCTGTACGCACTGTCTCTGTGGATGCGTGTTATCACTTAGAGTAAACGTGGTGCGAAAACGTTCCATACTTAATCGAGTTAATTGCTCTGATGAGCGATTATTTTGACCGTAAAATGGAAGTAAAATCATGATTTTCAAAATCAGTCTATTCATGTTGATATGCCAAACCGAACTAAAAATAAATCACTTGACAGTTGACAAAATGGCCACCAGTTAAAATAGTATTGCCAACTTAAAGTTCTATACCTCTAAAAATAAAAGTGCCAGTATTCAGTCGTCAATGGCTACGTTTACACCTTGGACTATATATGGTCCGGCACTGAATAATTTAGTCTCAGAAATTTTCTGTTTACACCATACATGACTAAATGGTTTTTTCCCAAGATCAGCCCCAATGGCTACGTTTTCACAGTGAACAATAATTCATATGAATTTATGGTGACATCTATGCGCAAGGTAGAATAAACAGTTTAGTCCAGGTCACCTAAATAAGTGGACTGACCAAAAGAAAATTTCGGAATTAAATTGAATATGTTTTTTTAATTTACATTTTTTTAATTGAATATGTTTTTTAAATTAACATTTGAAAATCTAACAAATGCATTGCGATTTAGCTACGATTTTAATAATAGAACATGTGATTTTAATTTGCTTCTATTTTCTCCATATAAATAGCACCATAAGAATACCTATATAAAAAATCTCTGCCTTCAGTCAAGTCATCAATAGACTTCAACCCCCTCATTTATTAGATTTCACTAAAACACATCTCAACGGTTGTATAGTTATACAGTGCATAAGTATATATACAGCCTTTTTTCAGGGTCGCACAATTTCTTATTCATAACATATTTCCCCACCCATAATAGTTATACAGGGTTTGTGTCAAATAAATTACAAAAAAGCTCGGCGAGCGCACAATTTCTTATTCATAACATATTTCCCCACCCATAATAGTTATACAGGGTTTGTGTCAAATAAATTACAAAAAAGCTCGGCGAGGTATCAAGTGATAATTTATTATTGCGAAAATCATGGTGACAACTTTGTTTTCTATACTTTTATAACATTTTGGTGACTTATGTTGACTCAATAACATCGTTTACAATGTTGAGTCTGTAGTTAAAGAACACATTAAACAGTGAAACACAACTGCTAAAATACAAAAATACCATAGACGATTTTTTTTTTTCAAACTTACAATTGAACCTTTGGTAGCCCTGATGATCAGTCGTCAGCTTTGTATACAGAAATAAAATATTAAATACCCTTATACAGACACTATTCAACCATCAGACGCGTTTAGGATATGTAGCATTTTATGAATACGGTTTTTGCGTTTAGAGGCATTTTAAAGATTGCATACACTCTTTACCTACGGAGGTGAAACTTCCCAAAACCGTTCGTTAAGTGAAGAATTTGTAAAAATGAGAACAATACAAAAAATGTTATTTCGTTTGTTTGGCAATTTTCACAATATACGCGTATAATTTTCAATTGTTCTCTCTTTCACAATACTTCAAACATTGTCTAACGATGTACTTTTCGTTGAAATGAGCGAATTTCTTCACACAACATGTTTGTGTTTACCCTGCCCGCATCGAAACGGTTAGAACCGCTTCAGAAAAACTGACCGCGTGTGTCATGGCTTTTGCTTTCTTTGTCGCTGTCATCGCAGTCACCGGTTCGGTTTGTGTCAATGATCTGTCATTAGTCGTCTCCGTCTTCCATCGCGAGTGAATCATTTCTCTGTTGAATTCAATTTGCATTTTATAGAATTTCCAATTAAACTATTGATATTCCGCACATAAAATCACCACCTTACAACAAAACTACTTTCTCCTGAGTTCTTAGTGCTAACGATATCGATAAATTCCCAATTAAAGATACCAAAACTTGTATGCCACTCCCATAATCCAAGAAAAGCTTATCTACATTCTTGGCGTACAAAACAAAGATATCGTAATAATCTCGTTATGTGGAAGGCTTCTGCGGGTCACCAAATTCAGAACGATCAAAGCAACGACAATGACGATGACTGGGAAACTGATCCAGATTTCGTAAACGACGTAAGTGAACAAGAGCAACGATGGGGATCGAAAACTATTGAGGGCAGTGGTCGGACTGCCGGATCAATCAAGTAAGTACTCTCCCATACACAAGGATAACAACAAATTTTAAGTCGTTACACATTTTTGGTATGAACAGCATGCAACAACTACGTGAAGAGACAGAGAAATCCGATCAAAATAAGAAAACAAAAGAAAGGGAGGAATTCAATCCTGGCTACGGCTATGGAGGGAAATTTGGTGTCCAAACCGATCGTATGGACAAGTCCGCTATGGGTCATGATTACGTTGGTAAAGTCGAGAAGCATGCATCACAGAAGGACTATAGCGATGGTTTTGGTGGCAAATTCGGCGTGCAAACAGATCGTGTGGACAAATCGGCCGTCAATTGGGATTATAATGAAAAAACTGAAAAGCACAGTTCACAGAAGGATTATGCTACTGGATTTGGGGGTAAATTTGGTGTGCAATCAGATCGTGTCGACAAATCTGCACTCGGTTGGGATCATGTTGAAAAAGTCGAGAAACATGAGTCACAGAAAGGTAAGTTATGATAAATGAGTTGAGAATTGTTATAAACGTTATCAGCTTGTGAATTTTGTTTTCTTAGCGATTTGTGATTTGGTTTCTTTTGGGATTTTGTCATCCATAGTGGGGCCACTTTTAGATAAGATGTTTTTGTTTTTACATTGTATTCAGTTTTTCTTTCTTTGAATTCATGCGATAATAAGAAATGTGCACCATGCAATAGGAAATATTCTATTGCATACGTATTAAGCCACAGAAATTTCATTTTTATAAATTTTAAACTAGCATAAGAAAGCGCAAATCCGATATAAGCTTAAGACGGCGGAGCGATTAAAACAGAGCCCTTAGGCAGTTGTTCCTACAATGGTCAAAAGGCAAATGTTCCCAAATGAGAACGTATTTTTTGTTTGAAACAAACAAGAACATCTTCATATGTATTCGACGAAGTTTCAGTCTTCTGATTAAGGTTTTAAATATGATCTTCTTAGACATTAATTTACGAGATTGTATCTTTTGTTGACATTTGAGATTGGTAGTACACTTCTTTACAAATCATTCTTTAATAATCTTGTTTGTGTAGTTACCAACTTACTTAAGTGGCTCTAAAGTCCGGAGTCAACGTGGCCTGCATCCAACATCATACCTCTCCAATCAGCTCAGCGTTTAGCTAGATCCCCAGATGGACTGGGAATCGAAGACTCTTCGTGCTGGAGCGACAATTTTTTATTGAAACAACCAAGGACTTCTTCATCCGCTGTTGAGAGAAAATTGAGAAAATTAGGGCTGGAATGGTCTGGATCATTGATGGTACTCCAGACTCTAAAAAATGGGGACCCATCATTTGTCGACGATAATTGACATCATTTGATTTGACATCAAGGAGAGTATAGTTCAATTTTCCTCTCGAATCGATTTGATACGGTCCATGCTTCAGCGCCGTAAAGCAGGAATGGGATGATCAGCGTCTTATATAGGATCTCCTTAGTAGTTCGAGTTAGGGCTTTACTACTAAATTGCCTTCTTAGCCCGAAGAAACAGCGGTTGGCTTAGTTTTATTTCTGACGAGATGTTGTTGATAGCGGAGCCGAGGTAGACAAAGTCCAGCACTACCGCAAAGTTATATCTGTCAATGGTGACGTTCTGCCCAATTCGTCGATGTTGTGTGTCCCTTCATGTTGACAGCATATACTTAGTCTTACCCTCATTTACAGCTTAACCCATTTTGGCCGCTTCCTTCTCTATACTAGCAAACGTGGCTATGACATCATGTTGAGTACGACCAATTATGTCAATATCGTTGGCGTATGCTAGTAGTTCCACTGATTTTTTGAAGATTGTGCCTCTGGTGTTGGATTGGGAGTTTTGCACAATCCTCTCAAGAATCAAATTGAAGAAGTCACATGACAATGCAACGTTTGAAATCAATGAATCCAGTATCTGCCGAAGTGTGAAGATTTGATCAGTTGTGGACTTTCCTGGCCTACAAACGCTAAGGGCCGATCATGTAAAACGGTTTCATGCGTTCACATATTACGCAGATAGGATCTTGTAGGCGATGTTAATGAGACTTATGCCTCTGTAGTTAGCTCAATTCAGAGGGTCTCCTTTTTTGATCGGGCAAACGATGCCGAGGTTCCATTCTTCAGGCATCACACTACACTTTCATCCAATCAGATTTGGCTTATGAATTGGTGGATGTTACTTACCAAGTTCTCCGCCGCATTATAAAGCTCGGCGGGAAGGTCGTCATTTCCGGCGGCCTTGTTAAGCTTGAGTTTAGATATTGCTATCCTACCTTCACTTAGGTTGGGTGGTTGTTAGTTTTCGCTGTAATCGCCAATATTAAATGGTTCGTTCTGCCTGACGGGAATGTTGTTCGTCATCGCCGTTGAACAGTCTGCAGAAGTGGTTCTTCCATATCCTCAGCATCGACTGTGTCTCAACTACGATATTTCCTTGTTCATCTCGACATTGTTCCGCGATCGAGCATATAGAGGTAGCACTCACCTCGATCGGGCGCTTTTCTTGCTCTTTTTTCTTCTTTCTTCCCTTCTTCTCTGTCTATAGAGCTCGATGGGAGCTCTTGTCTTGTCGTTCTTGGCTCCGAGCATCTGTCGGCATTCTTCATCAAACCAGTGGTTTCTTGCTGGTGGGCGCGAGAAACCTAGCACATCAGTTTTGGTTGATCTAATGGCTTGTTGGCATTGTTCTTCGACATTCGATGCTGGTGGTATGGAATTTTTTTTTTATAATTTTGACCAATGACCAATAGACCAACTTTTGGTCGAAGAGGAATTTGACACACTTTAAATGGGTATTACAGCCATTTCTGGCTTGTTTCAACTTTGTTCAGTTTTCCTCTGTTGGGTTGGTCTTGTAGAACCGAAAGTGAGTCTCTCTCAGTCTGATAGCTTCTTTACAGCTCAAGTCATACAACCCTTTTGCCTTTGGTCTGATATTTTTAATACTGTTGGGAATAAAAGATCTCATACCTAGCAGAATGGTTTATGATATGATATTAGCAGCAGCATTCACAACACAATCAAGGAAACATAGTGTACAGTTTAAATTCCTAAAAAAATAAAAAAAAACTGTTTAATGCTTCCCAATTGGCTTTCTCGTATTGCCATACGTTTTTGTTGGAAGTTTGTTCTTTAACTGTGTGGTTGGCATACAAGAAATTTTCTGATATGATACAGTGGTCTGACGAACTAAGAGGCGATAATATATTGATGGTGTGTTTATCAGGATGGGAAGCAAAAAGCAAGTTCAGAGTATTGGCGGCTTGACTGTTAACATCCGGTATGCGTGTCGGCTCATTAACAAGCTGGGTTAAGTTATTTATCTCAGCAAGTGTGTTGGTTGTGTTGATAGTTTTCAAGGTAATGTCATCCTCATCAGTTGTTTGTTGTCCCTAAATTTAAATATAAAACAGTGTGCGTGAAATGAAGCACTACAGATACCATAAGATTCAGCCAGATAGAACTTGAAAAAGTCAAAGGTAACAGGTCTCGAGAGAGCGATCGTTTCTTTCAAAAACCACCCCGCCGAAAGTATTTTCAGGTGTTAATTTGTATTTCCTTCTCCTATAAGTCTGTGTTTTTCTAGGAATCGGTATCGAGCAAGTTTACAGAAAAGTTTCAAGAAAACCTGTAGAGTACGGTACATGTGCAAACGAAGATATCCGGTCATGGCAGTAGTGTGCCTGCAATTAAAAATGTGCAAGATGTGTTTTTTTGCTAAAACATTTTACGTCAAACATACATCTTTTATGTTGTAGCTAGCGATCAATTGTTTGTTTAACAAAAAAACAAGACCATCTCTCCGTTATTGCTTTTGCGCAAAATTTTAAATATTATTGTTGTAAGCTTAGGTGGGTTCATAGAGACATCTTTGATGCTCTTGAGGTAGATGACGCATGCTCGCGGTTGCCCGGCTAAGCTCATCAGAGGTAGAAGTTCCTGTTTCAACACCATGTTCAACAAACTTTTATCTCGTGCTTAAATACAAAAAAGGAGCAAGAAGAAAGAAAGTTACGTTAAGTAGACCTCGGCCGTACTAAGGAACTGGGATAAAATACCCTAAGACTTTAAAAATATATCCAAAGCCCATCTTACGTAGCAGGTTCGCTGGACATGATCCGTTATGGTGAAAGTGGACCTCTCGTGTCGAAGCACGATCGTCATTATCACCCTGGCCTATGCTCCGGGGGATAGCCCCTTGATGCACCTTCCGGTCACATCCATCTATCTGTTAATCTGGTGTAATGGCATGCCGTCGTCCTTTGTTAAAGTGTTCAGAGATGGGGTTCCCAGAAAATCACAATCAAAGTCTAAGTGTCCTAATGGAACAGAAAATGTGTTATTGTTGTCTCAATCTAATGAATTTAGGAATATGATTAGTCTCTCGAAAGGTGAATCAAGATGCAAAGTATCTTCCTGCGTAATCTATCCTTTTCTAATAACGTAACAGATTCACGATGTGGACATTAGAATTGCAAAACTCCTTATTGGCTTTTCCTTTTGAAAGAGTTTTGCAATTTGGTGAGTGGTAACTGTAGTAAGCTCCTTTGGAAGACAATTTCACGCCATATACACCAAGGATAGCACGTTCCATCGACTCCCCTATCTGGTATTCAAAGTTAGATCTTTTATAAGACAACATTTCAAAGTTGAAATACTTCAAAAGCACTCCCTCCCCTTTTAGACTACTCGAAGGGCTTTGGAGGCAAGTTTGGTGTGCAAGAGGATCGCAAGGACAAATCTGCAGTAGGATGGGATCACATTGAAGCTCCACAAAAACACGAAAGCCAACTGGATCACAAAGTCGTAAGTGAAATCTTTAAATAACAAAAAAAAACCTTTAACTCATTCGCTCGTGTCTTATCTCAGGGATTCGGTGGCAAATTCGGTGTTCAAAAAGATCGCATGGACAAATCGGCTGTCGGTTTCGATGATGATAAGAACAGTAAAATCGGCACGGCATACACAAAAGTAAAACCCAACATTGAGGGAGCAAAACCGTCTAATCTTCGAGCCAAATTCGAAAATCTTGCCAAAAACTCCGAAGAGGATGCGCGCAAAAAAGCCGACGAGCAAAAGAAAATTCGCGAAGAAAAAGATCGGCGCGATCGCGATGAAGCGGCCAAGCAGACTGTTGTTGAGAATACGCCTCGACAAGCGTCTGAAGAAGCCCGACCAATGGCTCGATCCACCTCCATATCTACAGGACGAGAAGGTGGCATTGGAAGTGCAATAAGCGCGTTCAATCAGATGCAGTCACCCACAGAGGAGAAACCGACTCCTCGCAGGGAGCCAATTGTCATACCACGAGCTGCTCCCGAACCAATACCTGTGCAGCCTGATCTTATTCCTGCATCTGAGGTTCAAAAAGAGGTCGAACGTGTGAAAGCAACTATTCCAGATGCAATTCCAGTTGCTGTTCCAGTTGCCACAGCAATTGCTACGTCAATTCATACACCAGATGTCACCCCATCTGTACCCATTCCTACAGAAACATGTGAAGTTAAGCCTCCAGCTGAAGTGCAACCAATTGAACAGACCCAGCATGTCAACGAACCCATCTACCAGAATAAGGAAGAAGCACATATGGCAGAACAGCAACCGCCAGAAAACATGGAGTCCATCTATGCGAACGCAGACATTCTCGACTACATCGAAGATACGGGAATCAAGGCAACGGCTCTCTATGACTACCAAGCTGCTGACGACGATGAGATCTCATTTGACCCAGACGACATCATTACGCACATTGAAATGGTAAGATCAACTTGGCACTCAAAAAATATCAAATAAATGTGAATTTCTTTCAGATTGACGAGGGATGGTGGCGAGGAATGTGCAAGAATCGCCACGGTTTGTTCCCAGCCAACTATGTGCAGTTGATTGAGCAACAGGAGACATAGACTTGTTACAGCTTTTAAATACATTTAACGCATTCTTCCATGGAATCGAATAACTTCTATAGAAAATGTAATTGACTCTGTTAAAGTTTAGATAAGACAACAGTATTTTGCGCGCGTTCGAACGTTATTTACAGTGATATATGTTTTTTTTTTTAACATTTATTATTTTCTTTGTTTAAATTGACGTTTAGTAATTGTGTCCCCCGTCTTTTTTTATAACTTTTTCTACTTGGTGTCCTTTACAAAACATTCTAGTTTACAAAATTTTAAAACCCCACTTGAGGCATGTAAGCCTGATGTTAAATGTTCGTTTTAATTTTTAATGACTGCAAATACATTTATTATTACTAATTGAAATTTGTTTTTATATATTGTAATCATGTGGTTAACCCATACATCGATTTGGGAAATATTAGTCTCCGACGCACAAACGACTTCTTTTAGATTTTGTCGGGATCTTGTTTGAATTGTTGTTAAGCTTAAACTGCTGTCAATGCAGACCTATTGTGTTATTACAGAACACTTTTAAGAAAACAATACTGGTCTAGATATCTAGGAGTACTTTACCTTGCATACTGATTGATAAGGTAAACGAAGAAGCGACTGATTAAACAGAAAGAAATAGTAAAGAAAAAAGCGGTTGATAAAAAATCCTACAAAGAGACAAAAAGAAACTGAAGCAGTCTAGTCTAGTCTAGGAAGATCTAAGAAGTTAATTATTTCCAACAGAACAGTTTGACTAGGGTAAGCTGTTGCCAATTGGACGACAATGTACTGGTGTTCAGGGTTTCTCCCGCTCACCAGAAGAAAATGCTTTGGCGACAAATAATCCTCTTTAGCCAAAGGGAAGATATAAACATGAGAAGGGTACAATCCCATTCCATTCCACCCATCAATTAAACATCCAAAAAAGTGGGCGCATCAAAAAACTTTATGGACATGAAATACAAAAATAGCTTTTTCACAAATACTGTTCACAAAGTTTATCATAATTTTTTATGTTTTGGCAAAAACAGCATTTTTCTGTTGCTTATGCTATGAGATAGGGAATACAAATCGTTGTTAAGAAAACGCCCCCAAAAAGTTGGTGTGGGCTAAAATGATCTATAGACGTATTATTTATGTTAATAGTACCTACCAATCATTTGGCATCGAACTTTTTTTTTCAAATTTTCTTAAAATTTTACCAAAAACCGTTTTTTAATCTAAAATTGGGCATGACAAAAACTTTATAGAGTCGAATTATAGATATAAGGATTGTCTAAATGTGTTTAGCATACACTTTTCCAAAATTTCCTACCGTTTGGCAGAAAACAACGTTTTTCTGAAAAGTGGGCTTGGCAATGGGCGAATTTTGAAAATTTGTACACTTATACTGTAGGCATGCACAAGGATGCTATATAACAAATTTCAGTATCGTAGCTCAAAATTTAAGGTCCAAAAATCGGTGACTTTCAGACGGACGGACGGACAGACAGACGTGGCTTAACCGACTCAGCTAGCGATTCTGAGCTGATCCATAAGGTATATCTACCTAAATTAATTCTCTATTTCTATTTAGCTAGATATACCTAGATATACCATGCACAACACCCTCAGCAGCACTAGACATTCTTTTTCACCTACTACCCCTAGATATTTTCGGCAAGCAAATGGCATCTAATTCAGCCATACGTCTTAAAGTCATCCAATATTGGGCAAACACACAAACTGGCCACTCAAAAATTCTAAACGAACATACAAATATTCCTGAAAACACCGACTACACCCTCAACTTTGATAACAGCTTTCAGGCCACAATCCCAGACATATCGTCATGGGAGAGTAACAAACATGTGTATAATGACTCGATCCATTTCTATACCGATGGCTCCAAAACAAATGACGGAGTGGGTGCTGGTGTCATCTCTGATAGGCTAAATCTCAGCCTATCTTTCCGTCGTTCTGACCATTGCAGCGTATTCCAGGCTTAACTCATGGCGATCAAAGAAGCATTATCCTGGCTGAAAGAGAATGTTATATCTGCCATGGATATTAGCATTTTCTCGGACAGCCAAGCGGTCATCAAATCCCTGGAATCAGTCTCAACAAATTCCAAGACAACCCTAGATTGCCGATCATCTCAGCAAGAGATGTCAAAGCATTTTAACATTCACCTATGGTGGGTGCCTGGGTATAGTGACATTCCAGAGACCTGTAAGGCTGATGATTTCACCAGAAATGAAACTAAATTACCAGTTGTACCCGACACGGGTGCACTAGGTATTTCTATGGCAAACAAATTTGGTCAAAGCTGGATTTGAGAAGATTTAAGGGATTGATTTCGCTTGACAGATCGTACATTAGCGCAACTGTAGGTGTCATCACTGGACCCTGTTTAATAGGCAGACACGCGAAAAGGCTAGACCTCCACTTAAATGACTTTTAAAGGAGCTGCATGGACAAAGAGGAAGAAGAAATAATATTTCATCTCCTTTGTAACTGCCCGGCCCTGTCAAAAAGAAGCTCCATCTTGGAGCTTACTACCTTCAAAATCTCAACGATTTGCCAAAAACGGAAAAGTCTCCCCCGTTTCATGAAAAGCTCAGAATGGTTTTCTCACGGATAGTAAGCAGAATGGACAAGATCTACGTGGTATCACAATGTTCCAAACAATGTTTAGTCCGTCTGTCTGTAGGTCAATGGTTTTTATGCCTGAAATGTTGAGCTAAACTAATGAAATTTGGTATATGCGATCTTAGTCCGTGCTGTTATAGCAAGTGTACAATTTTTAAAATCCACCCATTGCCACGATCACTTTTTTAGGAAAACATTTTTTTTGTATAACTGATTTTGAAAAAGTGTCTGAACAAGATATTTGACAATATTAATATCTATATTTGGCCCATATTTTTTTTCTGCCACGCCCAGTTTTTGGGGGCGTTTTCTGTAAAAAAAAAAAACTATTTTCATATTCGATTTTGAAAATTACTCGAAAAAAAACTTGCGTTGAAAATACTTCGAGAATACCTAATACCATAACGTTTCGTCTTTATGTCATTTTAACCCACGTCAAATTTTTGTGGGCGTTTTCCTAAAAAAAAACATTTGTAATACATATCCCAAAGAAAACGGTCCTTTTTTGTCGGACCATAAGGGATTAAGATATACTTTCCGAACAAGATGTGGTGACAATGTCATTGAATATATTTCATCCCCATCCAGTTTTGGGAACGCCCACTTATTAGGGATGTTTAATTTATTGCTGTAATGGGATAGGGTATTCAACGACTCTCACGGCGGATTGTAGCCTTCTCATATGTTTTTTTGTTAAAAAAGAAATGTGTGAAACGCTTATTAAGCTTAACCATTCATTTATTTTCGTCATTCAATATGTTTTACTATTCTAAATCCCTAACTAACTCACTTTTTGTAATCGGTCTACCACAATCTCTGACAGACCAAAAATATATAAAAACAGAGGCATAATGCTCTTGGATTGATAGTAATGTAGAGCAGCTCATTATTCACAAACAAAAAATGTAAGATAATGGCCGCACACACTTACGATATTTTAACGATCTTACCGATAAAAAAACTCAAGGAATAATAAACTACTCATAAGTTAACGAATTTCTTAGTTTTGAATTGTGATAAGCAATTCTTTACTCAGAATGTTTTTTTTACTGATCAACGCGTAAGAAGAAAATTGACTGTGACAGCATTTTGACTTAGGAGGGCATTTTACTGGAAAACGTACATTCAGGGGACCTAGGTGCACATCAAAGAATAATAGAATACTTTACGAAGTAGATAGAAAATAAAATATTGAATTTAATTTAAGGAAAATACCGATTTTGCTTTTTATTAATAAATAAGGTCTACTTGCTAATCCAATCTTGGCCAAGTTCCGGGAAGCAATTTAAGTAAGTTAACTTTGATGAAGCTGTGTTCTTCTTGATCAGTCGACCATTTTAGTCACGTGACATTAGAGGGAAATGACTAACGAAACAAGTTAAAAACTTACGCATGCGCACTCAGATATGATGATGTTTTTGATTTCAGTAAAATTACCCGATATTGTAGGTTTATTTAAGTTATTTCTTGCTTTTCTGATAAAGAATAATTATTCTGAATAAAGTTATACAAATCTATAAATATGGAAAAATGAAGAGTTGGCATAGTTTGACGTTTACATTACCATTCAGTAAGATTTTGCGTTCCACATTCGGGACTGTTTAGAAGCTATAATTTATGTTCTCCCTATTGGTTAATCATTCTAACCCATTTGAATTGAAAAACCGCCTTCAATTGGTCAGAATACCCTATGAACTGAATTCGATAACGTTAATAAAACCAAATGGAATAATAATCCCCATTGTTGGTAATACCCACTAATCTAGTACAATTATATTCTTCATTACGGCTGACAGAAACACCCCGAGCTATTAAAATTGAGGATATTAATTATAGAAACCGGCAAAGCACGATACATACTACGCTCTTACTAGTTAATTTGCTAATTTACCAAAATCTGTACTCACTAAGTATGCGCATTACGTTTGACAGCTGGCTATATTCCCGAATTGGCTGTGATAGTCAGAGTTACCGCGGGGACTCATTTGAGTCAAAAGGGACTCATTTTTTTTAGCTTGACTCAGGGACTCATCTTTTTAATATTTGGCTCATTTTTTTGAAAGAATACAAATAAACATTTAATATAATATGGTACAATCAATTTGCAATTCCAAAGACTTTTATATCAATTTTCAGAACAAAAACTAATTTTCAAAAGGTTGCGTAGTGTTTGCTAACTTTATTATGAAACTGATGACATTTCCTGTTGACATTTTCGGATCTTCAGCTGATTAAAACAAAAAAAATCTAATAGATTTGACTTTGACACTGTTCAGGCAATAGAGAAAAAGTTTGGACTGCAAATTGAAAACTTCTTTTTATTGAAATTTTTGTTTTGTTTAATTACCTCCTGAACTATTTCCTTTTGTTTTTCTTACAAAGCAATTTTTAAAACGTTTTTATTACATAATATTCTTTTATCTTTTTGAAAACACATTTTGTGATACATATTAGGTGTATTCAGGCAACGTCGGAAAGTCGTCGTAAACGTTGTAAACGTGATAAAATTACGACGTGATAAATGAACTGTCAAAATTTGTATGGGAAATCTTTTCCAAGAATATCGGAATTTTCTCACAGGAATTTTATGCGTAAACTGAGATGGTAAACGTTGTAAACTTTTGAAATGCTAATTTAACATTTAATCAGTCACTTTCACATATCAAACGTATGCGCTAAACTGAAAAAAATCATCGAGAACGGAAAGAAAACAACAGGAACAAAATTCCATTAATAAATAAATTACTAAAATGAGATTGGATTCATTGGGTTACCGCATTATTTAGTGGTGCAGTTTTAGGGTCGTTCATGAAACGTACTCGTAAAATTACAATCTTTCGCACGTAATAAAATTACGACGTTGCATGAATACCCTTGTTGATATTACGTATGTGATTTATGTACAATTAGTTAATTACTAATATTTATGAATTAATTATTTTTGTTTTGTTTATTAGGCGTGTTTTTATAATATTATTTTATTATTTTTATAATATTTCAAAGGGACTCATTTATTTTCAAAACGACTCATATTTTTAGCCTCTGGGACTCATAAAAAATTTACCCTGCGGTAACACTGGTGATAGTAGACATTTATATTGTAAGCAAACAAACAAAAACAAAGCCGTTAAAAATGGATTATTTAAATATCTTAATTTGTGGTTAATTCAACCGGTTTAATTTAAAATAGTAATTCTCGTATTAATAAAAAAGAGGGCTAATAATATGGCAAAATATATCAATTATCTTCGGTTGCGAATTCATATTTTGTCGACCCTGACATTAAAATGGAATACTCCGTATAGGTTCTGGGCGAAGATATGTACATACTTAAATAACAGCCACAAATACAGAGGAATAAATTTAACTTCAATTGTTGCATAGTTAAATTCCGTAACTTTTGGAGAAAGAAGTTACGGAACCTTTAAATCACAGAAAATGTTCGCATTGACGGATCTGTATTCAATGCATTATGCATTGAGCTAAGAGGGTTGATAAAGATGACTGCCTCTAGTTTTTTGGTGGGAACACTATTTTTGAATGTAGTTAGGTAATGAAATGACGGGTTTTGGTTCGGTGGAAACGTACTATGAGATATCATACAAAATCTGAAATCAGGACCGAACCTATTTATAAAAAAGTGTTCAAAATGAACAGACGTTTTCTAAAACTATTTCGTATTGGCCCTGGGTACTAACGAGCCTAGTTGCGCCAATGTTTTTTTTTTTGTGATTCATCTTCTCATCGTTTCTGCTAAAAGTGTACAGATGTTTTTTTTGTATGTATAATGAAGGGAACTTATTAGTATTATAACTAACAAATAATTAAACTCTATCCAATAGGGGTATATAAGTTTTGATACATAGTTTGTAACACAGAGAAATAATTTAGCTATAGATGTACCTGAAAGTGTATGGATCGACTCAGAATCACTAGCTGAGTCGATCTAGACATGTCTGTCTGTTTGTCCGTCCGCCTGTCTGTGTGTTACCGATTTTTGGGCTTTAAAATTTGAGCAATCTGTAGTCATGAAATTTGTTATATACCTACACTCTCTGTCAGACAAAGCAGAACAAGTGTGAACATTTTCATTTTTTTTGGGCAAACGCAAAAATACAAAAATTTAAACCACGCCCACTTTTTGCGACCGATTTCCTAAAAAAAACGAATTGTATATCCTCCCCCATAACATATTTAACAGAAAAAAGAAAACGGTTTTTGTCAAACCATAAACGATTTTGATAAACTGTCTGAGCAATATATTTTTTTTTCATTTTGTATGTACCATCCTTACAAAGTTTTTAGTGATGTCCACTTTTTAGGGATATTCATTTTAACGATGAGATGAGATAGGGTATTCAACGATTCGCACTGCGGGCTGTGGCCTTCTCATATGTGTTTTACTAGTTTTTACTTAAAATCGTTCGCGTATGCAATTTTAGAATGAATATGAATGCCTGTAGATAAAATTAGTAAAAATATGCCTTATTATGGCGTTTTCCATTGTTAAAAAAAAATCAATCATATTTTTTGATCTGTCAAAAGACCGTTTTTGACAGTTTTTGTGTTCCAATGGGAAAAAAAAATTATATTTTTTTGATCTCAGATCAATTTTGCAGATCTGGATTTTTCGGCAGGGCCCTCATTCCATAAAGTGATTATCACAACATTTCGACGGTATATCTTGCATCACGTAAGTTTAATAGTCGTTTTTGCTGTCGGCGATATCACTTTATTTTCTTCACTTAAAACAATAATCGTCAAATCACAGACGATTATTGAGCTCATAAGGTCTCGACTACCGCCTGAGTGATAATCGTTGCAGGGATACGGAATAATGACCCCTCCTTGCACTAACACTAATACAAATAATAGCAGTCAGTTTGATTAAAGTGATTTCCGTTTTGATTTATTATTATTTCGGTTGTGAAAAACCATTATTAGTCATTAAAACTGTAGCAGTTCTATGTGAATTATAAAATAAATAAAAAACAAACAAACTGTGTGACCTAAAACTTGACAGCTACACCGATACTAACTTCACAGACACGAAATTACAACTTTGCACCAAAAAAGATAAAATTTCAGATCAAAATCCAGATTAACCAATGGCAGTAAGGAAATTGTTTTTCGGTAGAAAATGTTACCCTCTCTTATGAATGTTGTCTCAATTAATGAATAAATCTTTGCATTCAGCGTTCTATCAAAGGATGTCATACATGTTTGGAGAATAGTCTAAATAGCGTTTTCGATTGGGATTTTTAGATTTACTCTCAGATTTCAGATTTTACCCGTTCCAATCGAACATAAAAGAGGTTACTCTGGTTTTCTGTGTGAGTGTGGCATTTGACAGTTTAATGCTTATCTTTAGGCCACAATTATTATTATTATTATAAACTCAACCATTTCCGAGTTGGTTTCAAAACAAAGCTTATGAATTTTAGAACATGATCCAAAAATATTTTAATTTCTAATTACAGTTTTCCCCGAAAATCACTTTTTAATCATCTGCGAAATGCAATTGACATATTAAGTCAGATGTTAAATGTTATTGTGTTGGTGTGGGTGGTGACTTGGAATCCAGATTCTTCAAAAGTACTCTAGAGTAAAAAAAGAGTGCTTTTTGTATCCCAATCGAAAACGAAAAATAGATCTAAAGTAAAAAAAGTGCTCTAGAGTATAAAAAGAGTGCTTTTTGTATCCCAATCGAAAACGCTATAAGAGGGTACTTCTCTCTTAATCCAGAATAAGACATAGTCGAGCGTGTAAATAGCATAGTAATTAAAACACCTCATCATATATGTGTCACCAGTAAAGAGGTTATCACAGTTTTACTGACTCATCAAATTAGCCCTTGAACATTGTTCGCTTACATTCTATATTTGTACTCAATATTATCTTTTAAAAAAAGAAGAGACAGCTAACAAAAGGAAAAATTAAGCTTGGCTATAATTCGAGCAGTCTGATTTTTTTGATATATTATTAACACGAAACAACGAGCAAACGCGAAAATATGCATGAACCTGTTATACATGTTATACAGCGTTCTGATTAACCCATCAAACATTATATTTCAATCATTAGAAAAGTTTTAATACCACCACAGCTGGTAACAACAACATTGGTTACAAAAAAGTCTCGTCTATACCATACATGTGGTAAATTATAAATATTATTTTTATTGACAATTAATACACAAATTGACTGACTTGCACCGCTGTCATAATAAATCCACCCACTCGAGCAAGTGTAGTTGCCATTGCCATCACATTCATTCGAGACGACTACGTGTGGCTTATGATAAGTGACTGCGTGCCGCGATAACCGTTGCCTCATCGCAAAGATATTGACAATTACGATAAAGCCATACTATCAATTGATTATATCTTGAGTCCACCAAGCATTTAATTCTTAGTATATTACAATATTTTAATACATCTACCATTTTATATAATATCTTACTCTCTCTCTCAATTTCAAATCTACCGGCTAGATTCTGTTGCTAGATAAGCTATTGTGAATAGACGCAAATGCGTTAGAGCGAGACGCATTGTGTACACTAGGCTTTGCCTGGAAGAATATATGAACAGCTGAGGGCGCACATATCTCCCGCATTGTGAAGCGGCCATCTTTCGTGAACGGATGGGCGAACATTTTCTTGTCGTGGTTGGAATTAGATAATTGCAGTGGAATGGTGCAGTGATAAATAATAAATAGATTCAAAAAAGTCGCGCTTTGCAATTGATAAATTTCGGTTATTTGGCTTTTCAAGAAACTCGAGAATTTTCGTTCGTTCAAAAAGTATACGTTTTTGTTACCATCGTTGAAGAATCGATTTGTGTTTCCGACGTTTTTATTTATGTAAGTGCGAAAGGGAAAGAGAAAGTGGAAGTGGATATTTTCCTGGAATAATCTGTCAAAGAAAAAAATAATTTTTCTTATCATGTTTTCTATGTGATTGCAAAGTAGTGTGTGTTTGTTTGTTTAAATTGCGTGTGTAATCAATTCAAATTAAAAGGTCAAACATTCTCGCATGGAATTATTGTGAAAACTCAACATTTATTACACAAGTGCTGCGAGTGGCACAGGTGTACACTGTGGACGCACTTTTTGCATCTTGTTTACCTGTCAGTTGGTGTACTTGTCCAGCATTTTTGTCTTTGTCGGCCAAGTCATCTTGCACTCGTGTCAAGGTAAACCACATCCAACGAATGTGCCGAAGCGCAACAAATAGTCACCACTAAATGAAGCGAAACTTGTCCAATTAAGATTGTGCTTCACCATGTGAGAGCATTGGCTGAGATTCTTGTGAATCGCTGTCACCAGTTGATTGGGAATAAAATGCTAGAATACCGTTTACACTTCGCGGGTTATTGACCAGTGTTTTGTTGGCAGTTTGTGTTTCTAATTCGTTGGCTGCCGCTTGATTTATTTAAGAGGTGCATTGCATTTTTGGGATGAACAGGTTATCAATGATTGCGAATACAATTCGGTTGCACAAAGTACCTGTTGTGTTAGAAAATTGTATGCGTCAAAAGTTGAACTGTCTAGATAAGGAGCGCTGAAAATTTTGCAGTCGAGATTTGGTTAGACAAGCTGCCAACTGTGCAGTAGATTATGTGTAATGTACACGTAAATTAACAGAGTGACATTCGTTTCAGTAGATTAGAATTGAAAGACACGACTTTTGCGGTGTTTCATCGTGAGTTTAAGAGAAAAGTAAACGATTGTTGACTGGTTGACTTAAGTATAACCCCTGGTATTTCCATTTGAAATTATAAATACTATATTCCGCCCATTAATTCTATTGTTTAGTCATTCGTTTACCGGTTAAACATTCCATGCTGGAATTTATTGGGGTCTAGATGCGATGGCATGATGAGGAGTAGGAATGGTAGAAGTATTCAAATGTTGGAACACCCATTCCGTAGAATTCTAAGTGCGTTCTGTGTTAAATAGTCTATTCCTGTGTAGAATGGGATATAGGTTTTTAAGATATTGAAAAGAAATAAACCATGCATTCATGTACCTTCCGCGGTGACGTTTGGGAAGCGACTTTCTCACAGAAATATTCTATTTCTGACATAAAACCGTGCTTAGTATCTGTAGGGCGTGAGCATTGTTAGACTAGATGCACAGCCAACACCCATTAGCGGATGGCCTTCATTTTGTTAGGAAACACCATCAAGTGTTTTATTTAAATACACCACAGAGACGTGTCCAATTACGTTTCCCGTCAATGTAGACTATCTTAGTGTCAACTTTACCCACAGTGGCGATAATCTTGACCGAACAAGAAGAACGGGTTCATTTGTAAAGGCTCGCTTGGTTTCGTTTTGTCTATAAGGGTGCGCACTTGCGCAGGCTAAACGCCGAAGTAGAACCCCGGCGTCCGGGCAACGAGCAGGAAAAGTACGTTGCGCAGTAAGCACTTACAAATTGTTCTTAAAAAACTGTAATGTGAAACTTTTGCTGAAATAAAGCGGCTTAAAAATAGGAAAATCGAAAACATTGAATAATGATCCTAGGGCCACTTGCAACAACATTTATAATCAGTCCTTTGTTGTTTTCCAATCAGAAATTGTTTTCCAATAAATGCGTTCGTGCAAATAATTGACGGATTGTCTTGCCGTTAAGTAGGGTAGAGGAACTAGTATCCGGACAAAGCTAGTGTCCGGACACTGCATCGTTTAAGTTAAAGAAATAAGCACATTTGACAAGTATAGATTCAAGCAGCTGCAAAATAACTATCCTTTGTGTTTTACACAAACACATGCAAAGTTTCAAGAAAAATACCTGTTTGGTATTAGAGATACACGTTATTTGGTGTCTGAGGTACAAGAAGACTGCGTCGGTTTTGTGTTGTGTTCGAAAAAAATTAGTGAGACAATTTAGAAATGTGAGTACTTTAAGGACTAGTTATTAATATATTTCAATCAAAAATGAGTTGTTTTTAATGAAATATATATTACTTGTATATCTAAAGTAAATAAGTAAAATATATCTTACAATTTTGGCAATATATTTGGTGTCCAGATACCGAAACATCATTTTAAAGATTTTTTTAGTCTCCGGACAGACTGTCCGGCTACTGAAAATGTGAGACAAATGTAAAATTCTTATTTGAACTCTTTTATAGGATACCTACACATATTTTAAACGATTTAAGGAAAGAGAATTGTATTTCGCTCCTAGATTTTCAGTATTCGGACAGCGCTTACTGAGTCACAAAACGTGTGTCCGGGTAGTGAAAAAAGAGGTTCAGTATCCGAACAACCCTATTTGTATGTTATTAACGTACATAATATTGAATTTAAGGCTTTTCTGTATTATTATTTTTCTAAAGAATGGACGCAGATAGTTTAGCGAAGGCTTTAGAAGATGTTAGAAACAACAATTTAAGCATAAGGAAAGCAGCTGCTAAATATGGCTTACGTCCGTCAACATTGCATGACCGTCTTAGGGGCAAAAGATTAATTGGCGAAAGCTCGACACAAATGGGCCCAGATCCTTATTTAACGGGAGAAGAGGAAGAACATATTGCCCAGTGGTGTGCCGATTTATGCAAATGTGGATTTCCATTAAAAATAGACGATCTATTGAATACTGTTCAAAAAATAATTAAGGACACAAAGAGAACAACACCATTCAAAGATGACCGACCAGGAAAAACATGGATGCGATCTTTTATGAAAAGGAATCCTTCTTTAGCTGAAAACATTAGCAAGGGTAGACCAGGGGCTATATTTTATAAAACGAATATCGTTGAAATCACTTCGTTCTCGTTGAAATACGATTACATAAAACGAGTATCGTACGAATATCGTTGAAATCACTTCGTTCTCGTTGAAATTTGATTACATAAAACGAGTATCGATCTAGGCTTTACAATACTCGTTATTTCTTACGACTGACATTTGGCAGTCGTATAGCTTTCGTTTTCGTATTGTTTTGCCTGCAAGTGATTGTCCTCAGCTATTAAAATGTAAGCAAAAACAAATAGAAAATAGAAAAAAAATTTATAATTTATAAATTTAATAGGCCACCAACACAAACAAAGCAAATGGATTTCTGTTAAAATATATGTGTTCATTGGTAGTTGGTCTTATTATGTTAATATGTGTACCGTCCACACATCCAATTATGCCTGGGAACTTCTCATAAAAATATTGCTTGCTGGAAGACATCTCATCCTCCGTCCTGAGGAATGATATATGTTCGGGACACAAAACACTCTCCATAACTGACAACATTTTTGTTATGGTTGCCGACAAAGTTGGTTGCGCCATACCGACAAGGAAATCTTGACCGGTTCCTCTTTGGTAGCCACCCTCTGCTAGAAATCGAAGAGTCGCACACATTTGGATTATATGTTGATCTTGCACTCGGAAGTTGCGAATCAATCTTTCCCAGAACATAAACGAACTCTTCTTTATTTACTCGAAATAGTTTTTTAAATCTAAAATAAATTGTAATAAGTACATCAAGTATGGAAATGATTGCTTACGCTGAATTGGGTCTGAGTTATCTCTAATTCGTCTCCTTGAGATTAATGCTTCCTCCTCTTCGGAATCATCATCACTATCCAAAAATAAATCGCAATGAAAAAACATTTTTACAGAATTTAAATATTCCCGATTTCACGACTTTTTGTTTACGTTATTCAATTTTTGACAGTCCTAAATAGGATTGAAGTTGGTTGCGCTTCAAAAATATATGTTTTTTTTCGTTTAATTGTTTTTTCTGCAGATGGAAAGTTATTTGAACCAATGGTGGTGTTTCCATATTTACGTCCACCAAAAGATATTGTGGATAGTATCCCGAAATCGTGGTTTTTAGGTAAAAGTGAAAGCGGATGGATGCGAAGTGAAACATTTTTCGAATACGTCGCTAACGGTGTACATAAACGATTATTGGCCGATAATGTGGAACGGCCAGTTATATTGTTTGTTGATGGGCAAAAATCACATTTAACCTTGGAACTCAGTGAGTTTTGTAGCAAGGAACAAATAATTTTATATGCATTACCACCGAATACTACCCATATCATGCAGCCAGCTGACGTTAGTGTTTTTAAGCCTCTGAAATCAGATTGGAAGCAGACTGTGCGTGCATGGCAATCAAATAATCTGGGGCAAGCATTAACAAAAAGAAGCTCCTGCCCACTCTTAAATGAGGCCATCATGAAAAATAAGGATATGGTGGCCACTATACAAAATGGTTTTCGCAAGTGTGGTTTGTTCCACTTAATCCAACAGCTGTCGATTTCTCCAAATGCGTTAAAAATACGGTGGAAAACTTATTAATTGCCCAAGCTCCCTCATCACCCGGTTCAGCTCATTTAATTTGTTTTACACATGTACCTTTTTTTACTTTTAATAATGACTTGTGCAAATATTGTATGTACGTACAAACATTTATTAGTACAAAACTATATTAAAATACATACCTAGTAGTATAAAAGTTGAAAATGTTTCATTTATCGAACACAAAAATTACAAAATTTGCATAGAAAAATCCTGTGTCCGGATACTAACATAAAAGTGTGCGGACACTAAATTCTACTGTTCGGATATTAGCGCCAATCGTCCTTTTTTGAAAAGCATAATTTATAAATATACAGATTCATTTAAGTGTTTTTGGCATTATGCAATATTATCAAAAACTATCTAGACATTTAGAAAAAATATAATTATTTGCTGCAACCTTAGTAGTAGGAAAATTAATTAAAGCTAATGTTAAGATATATGTTAACTGTCCGGATACTAGTGCCTCTACCCTATGGCGGGTATGATTAGAGTCCTTAACAGAATCCTTTTAATAACTCGTGCCCGATCAGAATGCCACTTTGGTGAACGATTTTTTTTACTGCCTCACTTCTTACGGAATTCTGACGAAGAAACTTGTCAAATTTGAATTCGGCATTGGTAATAGGTCAATACCTGTAAAATATTATTTATACTGATTCTTACTGATTTTTCCTTATTACCATTCTCGTACGCAGAAATTAATAATTTAGATAGCTTGCGAGAGAGGTAAACAACTAAGTCACTTAAACCTTTTACAAACTGGTGATATATACAGTGCCGTTCGAAAAATGCTGCAATAACTACGTATTTACATATTTTTGAAAGAGGATTTTTTATGCGGTTTCAATCGTTTCAGGATACATTTACGAGTGTTAAATTTGTTCACACGCCGTGACGGGAGCAAAAAGTTGTTAGTACTTTGTTGGACCTCTTGCTTTTACTATAGCTGCACATCGACGAGACATTGACTGAGATAGATTTTTCCATTTGGAAACAGGGTACTCAAACTTTTAAAACGATAATCGTTGACTATAGTGAAGGAGACTTTTTGGGTACGTACAATGTAATTTGTATACATGTGCACACACACGATATAAACATTACACGCTTAAGACCTAGCAATTCTTACAGCATCGTTTTAAAAGTTACGGAATGAGTTATGAGTTATAAGCTTGATATTAGTCTTTCATATTTAAAAAAAAGGTTCATACTTACAACTTTGATTGCAAGGAGCATATTTCTTTTGAAAAATTAATCTGCAAGTATCAGCAAAATGCTCCAGCAGAGAGGGCTCTAGTACATTTTCCAGAACCACCTTTAGTTTTGGAGGGCATACGTAAGATAAATTCAGAGATCAGTCTTTCCTTTGATATTCTTATCGCAAGAATCCTCCCATCTGCAATAAGCAGCTTAGACATTGATTCGTCGTCATGTCTATATGTCTTGAGCCCAATTAAGATGCTGCTAAGCACAGAGCAATCGTTTTTCTTTTTCGAAAATCCGGCTTTTAGTACTGGCATAAGTGCTCTAAGTCCAGCTTTTACGAGCCTTTTCCTCACTGAGTTTGACAAAATTATTATTCCTGCAGCTCGACAAAATTATTTTCCAGATCCACCGAAGTCTTGAACCGATTCCGTCGGCTGTACATTACCAAAAAACGATCTTCCACTGGGGTCGTCTTTTTTTTGGCTTCCCTGAGCCTTTCGTTCTGCTGGTAGTTCCGGTCTCACGATG
Source organism: Rhingia campestris (assembly GCA_932526625.1). Taxonomy (NCBI): domain Eukaryota; kingdom Metazoa; phylum Arthropoda; class Insecta; order Diptera; family Syrphidae; genus Rhingia; species Rhingia campestris. Next base: position 36,589,156 of record OW052183.1, read on the forward strand.
TTTTTTTTTTTTAATTCCATGCCACAGTTTGTTGAGCAACATCAAAGAGGTATATAGCTATAGAGTACGCATCACAGCTAAAAATGTTGATACTGTTTCAGACGCGGGCGGTAAGTGCGAAGGGGAATTTTCGTCGTTTGTATGCACCTGCTATGCTGTTGCTTGATGCTGGCATGGAAATGTGCACACTGGGGTATCAATATCAGTACCCCACATAGTAAATTTTCGTTGTATGAGATGCGCACTCTATGTAGTTCTATACTCTTTGCCAACATTTAATCTTCTAGAAATTTCACGTGTTGTCAAATTGAGACGTGACAGATACAAAATACTATTAGCATTACACACCGAACTGACCCCTCCCCCATTTTTGCACTAAATTACTTCTGTTCGTTTCGGACTGCTATCAAGAGTTTAATGCACCTCTTATCTATCTATACATAGTATAAAATGAAGTCTCAAAACGTGTATGAATACGTCAATCTCGAGTATAACTGAATGGATTTCGATGTGGTTTTCACTGTTAGGATCTGCATTTCCCTGGGAATGCTAGTGTATTCAAATTACTTACAGGAGCTGAGCATTCGAGGTCTAAGTGACAGAAATCATTTTTTTGTCATCAAAATTGTACCCGGGCGAAGTCGGGACGGGTTCCTAGTTCATAATAAATTCGATTATTTGAACATTTTGCTACCTAGTAGCACATTCGTATACAACCAGTGTTTCAAAATTGTTAGTACCTGAAAGCGACAAGTCGTTTGTTTTGACATATATTTTATGTCGTTTGTTCTAAAAAAAGACAAACGAAACGAAATAGTAGGGGTATTCATGCAACGTCGGAAAGTCGTCGTAAACTTTGTAAACGTGATAAAATTACGACGTGATAAATGAACTGTCAAAATTTGTATGGGAAATCTTTTCCAACAGTATCGGAATTTTCTCACAGGAATTAGGTGCGTAAACTGAGATGGTAAACGTTGTAAACTTTTGAAATGCTATTTTAACATTTAATCAGTCACTTTCACACATCAAACGTATGCGTTAAACTGAAAAATATTATCGAGAACGGAAATAAAACAAAAGCAACAAAATTCTATCAATAAATATATTACTAAAATGAGATTGAATTCAGTGGGTTACCGCATTTTTTAGTGTTGCAGTTTTAGGGTCGTTCATGAAACGTCGTCGTAAAATTACAATCTTTCGCACGTAATAAAATTATAACGTTGCATGAATACCCTTAGTGTCTGTATTTTACTTAAACCCGTTTCCGTAATTTTTCCTAAATTTTTCACTCAATAAGAGAATCTAACCCTGCTCCAAGAAATTTAAAAATTTAACAATTTGTTTACTACAAAATGACGGGAACAAACCTATTAAGTAAAGCGGACTTTCAGAAAAGTTCCTGCGAGATCAATCGAACAGAAAAAAAAATTAAAATGAATTACCCCAAACATTTTGCCCGTGTCTCTCTTTCTTCCTCCTCCCATAAAACCGTTTTATCGCCCACAAATAATGCAAAAAGCTGGTTCCCATCCGTTGTGGCATTGTATGTGTCGGTTATGGTTAATATTGTATTTTTTCTTTAACATTTTCGAAGATAATGACCCTTATCAGTCAAAGAGTAAGAGCTGTCAACTGCTTGCTGCTTGGATTGGGCGATATTGTTCGTAGCTCCTGAAGCGGCCCTTACACGGTTAATCAATTGACATCATGCATCGTGTATGTGTGGATTGACACTACCCCTTACACCGTTCAATCGATTGACGTGAATTTTTTTTATCATTAATGATAACAATTTCCTTGCAATATTTATGTTTTATACAATTTTAAAATTAGGCTGTTCGTTTTACACAATCGTTTTAAGTTTTAAATCACACGACAGCTCGTCCCTATTATATATATTTTTTATATTTTCTATGAGGTCTCTGCACGACGTGGCCGTGGTGGAGAACTAGAGATACAGAGTAAATTACGTGATGTAAACAACTCGATTAACTGCGCGCAGCAAATCGGATGAACTGAATGCCTGATTTGTTTCATTTACTATCTGCATTTGTTACGTGTGCTACCTACATATAACATGTTAAATTTTATTATGTCCATGATATTGGAATTGGATTCATTCAGAATCAAGAAATGTGCGAATCGTGAATGTGCCAGTTACTTTTCAACATCCACTATTCGCACGTTTTTTGATTCTGAATCGTATAGATATAGAATTATTTGGATCTTGATCACAAATCTATCTGAAAATTTTTATTAGCTTACATATTTGCAATTTGAAATTTGAGAATTTAACTACATTATGTGCCTGAAGCCTGTACACTAGTCGGCATAAGTATTTTGACGAAATAAAAATCGTGCATTTTTGAGTTTAACTTCTAAATGGCTTGACAATAATTCATGTTTATTTTTTCATTTTTATATATAACTAATACAAACTTAAAAATAGGGAAACAAATATTTTTTCATAGAAGTCAAAAAAGATATAAATTAATTTGTAATTTCTTGTGTTGGCATAAGTATTTTGACAAGTATATAACTCTAAGAAAAAACATTTTAAACTTAACAAAAGTAAATAAATAAAGAAGAATTTAGTAAAATATATAACCTCCTTTGGCTTCAATAACTTTTTGAAGGCGTCTCGGTACTGAATCTACTAAATTTTGAAGAATCTCTGGAGATATCTCTTCCCAAAGGGAAGTGACCTCAGAAATCGTCTCCTCTCTGGTTTTATTTAAAGAAACTGTTCTTTTGCGTTTCAAAAGAGACCAGTCGTTTTCTATTATATTTAAATCTGGACTTTGAGGTGGCCAGTCCAAAGTGGCAACACCAACATCCTTCAAAAATTTAGTTATCATCCGGGCTTTGTGGCATGGGGCATTGTCCTGTTGCAGGATAAATGATTCACCAATAAGCCTACCTCCGGAAGGAAAGGCATTATCATTTAGGGTTTTTAAATATTGACCTTGGTTCATCGAGCCGGTGATAGGAACCAATTCACCCAGGCCATTATACGCAACACATCCCCAGAACAGGACAGAGCCTCCACCATGGCTCACTTTTTGACAAACGGGGCGTCTTTTTTGCCTTTCTACCTTTGGCAATCTAATTTAAATTTGTTTTTTGATGAGTTATACTCAAAGGAGCTTTCATCTGTCCATAGAACGCTTCTCCAGTACTCCTTTGGCTTGTGCAGATGTTCCTTTGCGAAAGACAGTCTTTTAAGCTTATTTACCTTTGATATGTACCGCACGTCCTTAGCTTTGAATGTTTTAAAATCTCCTTCCATTAAACGTCGTCGGACAGTGCGCTCACTGATTGTATTCGTTGCCGTCAAATTCCATTGATTTGCAGCAGTTTGAGGCTTCAGGAATATATTTCTTTTAAATTCCCGTAGAAGGGTTCGGTCTTCAGTGGGCGTTGTTTTGCGCTTAGCACCTGATCTCATTAGGTTTGTGATGGCATTATGCTTTTTAAACTTATTGATTTGATAGTGCACAGTTTGACGCGGCACATTAAACTCACTTGCCATGTCTTTTACTGCCGTTCCAGCGTTAAACTTCGCTACCATTGAAGATCTGACAACCAAACTCAACTCAGCCGTTTTACCCATGGTTTTTAATAAATTTTAATAAATTTTTATTTTGTTATCAACGTTTAATGTAAATTAAAGTTAACTACACAAGTTTTTTGGTTATCACGTGCTCAAAACTGTTAAAATATTTACACAAAGTTTCCGTCAAAATACTTATGCCGACTAGTGTATGTGTTTGGTGTTCTTAAGGATGAAAATTGATAGCGCATTCGACGCAGAACGCTCATATTCCTCCGTTTTTCAACTAAACAGGAATAAACTTTACCTCGCTCCAATATTAGTTTTGATACATAGTTTGTAACATATAGAGAAATAATTTAGCTACATGTACCTCAAAGTATATGGATCGACTCAGATTCGCTAGCTGAGTCGATTAAGCCATGTCTGTCCGTCCGCCCGTCCGCCCGTCCGCCCGTCCGCCCGTCCGTCACCAGTTTTTGGGTCTTAAATTTTGAGCTAGAATGACGAAAGTTGGTACACGTGCTCTTTGTTGCTCCCAGTAGAACAAGTGTACAATTTTTTTTAAATCTGGCCCCCTTTTAAGAATAACGCAGTTTTTGGCCAAACCGTAAGGAATTTTGAAAATTTTTCTGAACAACATATATAAAGAATATTAATATCCATATTTCTTCCATATAAAGTTTTTTGCCACGCCCACTTTTTGGGGACGTTTTTATATAAAAACCGTTTTTATACACTACCCCAAAACACATGCAGGAGAAAATCCTTGTCTTTTATGGAACCATAAAAGTGTTCTATAAACTGTCTGATCAATTTGTTGTGAAAATGTCATTTTCTATATTTAATCCCCATCGTGTTTTAAGCCATGTCCACTTTTTGGGGATATTTGTTTTACAGATGGGATGAGGGCATTCAACGATCCGCACAGCATATGTCTTTTTTTTGTTATTTATTCACCGTTTCTTTTGATTTTGTTCACAAATTATTCAACACACGTATGCACCACAAAAACAAAAAAAAAAAAACAGAGTAAGTGCACTTGAATAACCTTTTATTGAATTATTTCGGCGCTACGTTAACTAAATTAACGACTTCAGTTATGTAACAGACGTAACAGATGAAGTAAATAAAAAAAAAAGTGTAATTTCTGCCATCTCAACAGAGAAGCTTTTTCGGTTTACAAAAAACTGGAAGCGCTTATAAAGAGATTATTATTAGTCGAGAGTCGGGCTACAGAGACATCATTAATGATGCGATGTGCGATTAGGCTTCACATGCGAATGGTGGTTGTGTTCTTTAGTAGGCTGTCCTTTTTCATATCGATAATAGTCGATATGGAAAAGAACAAGAACGAGTTTATCAAAATAAGGGTTATTGAGGACACTCACATAGAGGTGTATTAAACACTCGCATAGAGTTGTAATATACACTCACATAGAGTTGAACAGTGGCAACCCTGTATAGCAAGATCTTGCTGAACAGTTTGGCAAATTCATTGCTGACATCTTATTTATAGATCACCAACGCATTATCCAACTATAAATCAAACGACAACTATTTCATTCATCTGAAGTTGGCAGAGTACACTATCTGCACCCTAAAACGAAAAAAAAAGAAAATGTGGGTTTCCTAATTTAAACTATAGGTATGGCCTTGCCAATAATATTCGAAAAAGGCCCGTCATCTGTAAACAAACCAAAAAATGAAAGCGTTGCATCATTATCATTTACGCACCCAAAAATTACTACAACATGAATGAGGTATTTCCCCACTGAATAGCCCGCATATTAGTATGCTAAGTGATTTATCAAGAGTAGGATAATAAAAAAAATAACAATTGTTCCTCAGCTAATTTATGACCCATCTTAATTGCTTGTTGCTCAAATCCATTTATCGCGTGAAAAGATAAGCTTTATGACAAATCTACGAATTCTTTACTTATGTGGATGTAGATATATGTATGTGCTGTGGCATATTCCATTTTTCCTTTTTCGTGGAAACATTTCTTGACAAAACGTTTGTATATTTTTATTTATCCAATAGAATTGACTTTTTCCATGAGTAATTTTAAACACCACTTCTGGAGTTAAGGAATCACATAAACGTAATTGAAATCAATACTATCCAACACACAACTGTGAAAGTAGTTCAACTTACAATGCAATTCCAGCAGATCGATGCCAGACCTTGGTTTCAGATCAGAATATGGACTTAATGTAGGAATACTTTTTTTAAATATATGTCGATCCTGAGGGTATCGAGCATTACTATTCATTCACGCAATTTGGAATGGTTTTTTACCTCTTGCACCATATTTTGGTGCTGGTTATAAAGTTCGCGGTGTTATCTTCCACTCTATATGCTTCCCTCGTTCACAAGTCGAATTATTTGACGAAATATTGCTCCTTTTTTTGCCTATCACATAGTACTTGGAGCCAAAGTGTAGTACTGATACGATTAGGGTCTGGAATTGGATAAATTATAAGTAGTATCGATTTTCAATGGCCAAATTCTTATCTGATCTATTCGTGGGTTTTATGTCGACTCCGAGATAAATGAACTGCTTAACTACCACCTCATAGTTGTATTTATCAACAGTGGGATTTTCTCTGAGGCTGTGGATATGATATGTTTTCTGATGACATGCACTCTTATCCTCGTTTACTTGTTCTATTGACGTAAATGCAATATCACATTAATTGAGATCATTGACATATTTGTGTAATATAGTGCATTTCATGGTTACACCTGCCCTACTCACTATTTGCCCAGCACGAGATAAAAACTGCACCTTGCCGAAAGTTCTGCTGAGCTGCACCCAAACTAAACGTTTCTAGTAACCTGCGATAAGTGTGTTGAAAAAAGGTTTTAGACATTTAATTCGGTGGGTAGAAAATTATATACGATGTTTAGTAAGGATATCCTTCGATAGCTTAAGAAAGACATAGCATACTTTTTTTTATATTTAGTAAAAGGGATTAATATTTCTGATATTCCAGTAATGAGGCATGTTTTTGTGCATCCAAGCTAGCTTATGATTTGGTGCATGGACACTTCCAAGGTATAACCTAGATATTTAAAGAATTCCGATGGTTATCCATGAGACGTGTACACTATCCTCTTCAATACTTTTCTAAATCGAATGGTGCCGGGCAGTTTTCTTACCCTTTCATGGTGTCAACATTAACTGCTATTGGAAATACTCTTCGACAATATTTACAATATTCTTCTCATCGTTGACTCGACTTTCGTAGAGTCGTAGAGCCTGCGTTATAGCTTTAAAGGCGGGCGCAAGTAGCTTATAGAAATATCGGATCTTCATCTTTCTGCAATGCTACATACTATATATTTTCTATAAACTTGATTTTCGAATCCTAAATTCTGTTAGATAGGTAGTGTTACCGCGCACAAAATGATTCTTCCATAATCGACTTGACTCAACTACGATTTTTCTTGTTTATCTGTACAGGATTATATTCGAGTCTTGTATCTTTGGCTTTGACTTTTTATACTTTGGTAAAACTTCATTCCTGGAATCCTTACACTTTAAGGAATACACTCTAGCCTCCTCTAGGGAGCTTTCAACATCGTCCTCAATGTAGCTATTCTTGAATCTATGATCGAGTTAGGTATAGAGGAATCTATTAACCAATGGATAGTCTCTATGCTTGGAACAATAATTATCCAGGCAACACTGGGAAATAGCCACATAACCAAATATTCCCATATAGGAACGGCACAGGGCAGCGTCATCTCTCCTCTACTCTGGCTTATGGTTATGAACAAAATGTCACATACGGCTCACTAGTTTGGTGGCCCGCATTAAGTAAAGGCTACAACCTCACAAAACTAAAGACGCTGCAAAAAACAGCCAGTGTAGGCACCACAGGCGCGCTGAGGGCAGCGCCAACGGATGCCCTTACTGTGCTATTGCATTTCTTGCCTCTCGACCTACACATTACATATACCGCTTTATGCAGCTCAGTAAGACTCGAGGAGTCAAGATGCTGGAATGCAACGCCGTATGGCCACAGTAATATCCTGGACTCGTTACCAAACGGCATGGTCACGTTTCCAACAGACTTCATAACACCTATACTAAGCTTCAAGAAAGGCTTCCACGTAAGATTTTCTACCAGAGCTCAGTCGAAGAAAATCGAAGTAGTAAGAGATTTCGACAACGTCGAATCTAAGATAAACTGTGGCTTAGGGTCCGGAGTCTACTCGGAATCACTGAAAATATCAGTATCATACCGCCTACCGGACTTTGCCAGCGTATTCCAGGCGGAACTACTGGCTATCCGACAGGCTTGCACGATACTGGGGCGTGAAACTACGGAAAAGCTAAATATTGCTATTCTCATAGAGAGCCAAGCGGCCATATAGGCCATCAACTAGGCTACCATATCCTTCAAACAGGTACAGGAATGCCGGAACAAACTTGCCCACCTTGGCGAACGCTTCACGGTCACGCTTCTCTGGGTTCCAGGGCACAGTGACATTGAAGGAAACGAGAGTGCAGACGAGCTGGCCAGGCAAGACTTAGCTCTTCACTTGCGACAATGGTCCGTATCCCTCTAGGTATTGTTAAGCGGAAAATACACTCATGCTTCCTATAAAAGGCTCCTTAAGGAGAAGGTTAATAAATTGCGTCATATCTACTAAATAGGACACGCCCAGATATCGCAAGAATCACGGCGATAGTAATTGGCACTGGCCAATTGGATCCCATACAACCCTCAGTGCCGCATTTGCGGGAACAGAAATGAAATGCTATATTTTCGATGGCGCACTTATAATTCAGAAAAGCCATTGCAATTTCTGTTCAGGCCTTGTATCCCTGGCTTTGTCTTTTTACACTTTGGTAAGTCTTCATTCCTGGAGAGGCACCTGTCTATATTTATGATCTAGTGTTCTTGCCTTTTTCTTTGCATATAAAGCTCAATGTCTTCACCACAGATTTGGCTTGTAGACCTTGTTTGTGGCTGCGAGCATGTGTCGACATTCTTCGTTAAACCAGGGGCTTCTTGCTGGTGGGCGCGAGAAACTTTGCATATCAATTTCGGACGATCTTATGATTTTTTATGATCATCGCCATTGGTATTCAAAATTAGATGCTCGTGTTATGGTATTAGACGAGAGATTAAGGGATAAGCGTTCTGCATATGCATAGACCTATGAACGGCCTCTAGCGATTGCAGTCTTTCGACATTGTTTTCACAGTATTTCGATTTGTGGTGACGTAGTGGTCCGAGACGATGTAACCCATCGCATTGTTCGGACATCCAAAATACTGGATGCGTGTGTGTAACACAATGTGGTCAATTTGATTGACCGTTTGTTGATCTGGAGACCGCCATATCGCATTTAAATAGTATCTGTTTCTCTGTCTTCTTGTAGCAGCTTAGGGCTTCCGCTACTGCTAACCTGCACATTTTCTGTCATGTGTCCTAATATTTTAGGATTTTGTTTTACGTTTAGTATGGCAAATTATAAAATTAATTTCCGAAGCTTTTACCAGTTTCGTTAAAAAATGGGTTTTTCATGATTAAGTAGTTAACCCAAATCATTAAATCCTATAACCAGGTTCGGCAGTTATTCACTTTGTTCTTTAGGCTCATCCGGCACCATCTCTGTTCAAGGAGCCTGACTAACCTTTGAAGATCCGATATATCTTGGTCTCGGAATATGTCAGACCAGAGTTTTTTGTTTACTTCGTAGACTCCACCGTTGATTCCGTCTTTTGAATTCTTTCGATGCCATCTGGGGAGGTATCTGAAGGAGATTTCAATAATAATGACTTTTTTTCTTATTGGAAGGAAAGTATGTAATCGGAAGCGTTCCTACACTTTAAAAAGGAAATCCAGATCCAGAAATTTTCAGAATGTACGTTTTGATAGTTTTTAGATGTTTGCGATAACTTATTTTGTTTACCAATGGAAAAATATAAATTATAACCTTTTGATCCCGGATAAGGACATATATAGTCGAATTATCTGTATTTATGTTGTATTTTGCATGACATATAAAATATGACTGCATGCTCATTAGTCCCGTCATTACCATTCTCAAAATTAACGACTTTCGCTTAAGCAATCACTATTTTGAAGTCACATGCTATCCACAATCTCCCGTAGAGCCAGACAGTAGAACATCCGTGGCTTGGTAAAGCATTAATTAAATTTACACTACTTTGTCAACATTGTAGGTAAACTCAATCAATTTCTATCTGAAATTTGAAACTACTCATCAGCCTTCAGGTAAAGGGGTTGTTGTGCCGTTTGCATACTATTTTGTTGTTTCAGCTTAGTCAATGTCGGCGGCGGTTTATACTAAATTAGGAACAGAGACAATGGTGGCTTCTCAATATGGTTGAAAGTTTTGCACACCACACTGCGATACTGGAATCCACATAGATTATTTGCCCGGGTAATTACTTACCCACTTAATTTTTTTTTTACTATTTTTTGTCATAGTCAATTTTGTCTTTTTGTTTTTTTTTTAAGTTCTTTTGAATTCTAGCAACTAATATATCGGGTGGTTGCCAAGATTCGCGGTTATTCCCCAGCGATCTGTGGTACGTGCACATAGAATGGATCTTGCTCTGTACCTCCCACTTTATCGTTTGTGATAAATGACTGATTGTTTTTTTTTTTTTATCATAGGTTTGATGGACAAACACAAACCGTCAAAGTGGTTAGTCTGTCGTTACACTTCGTTTGGTTGCGAAGCTGTTGTACCGGCTTACTACGCAATTTGTAGCTCTAAAAATTTAAAGCTGTTTGAATAAATTTAAATATTTGTTTTGCATTTTATAAAACTAGAGATTACTATTAGGTAAGTGTTGTAATTAGTGTCATCATTATTGGAAATGTTGTGTGGATAGTTTTGTTTGGGATTGGCATTAAAAAACATTTTTGGAATTGAATAGATTCATTGAATAGTATTACCGTAATTTAAGGTAAACACGCGGGTATATTTTAATGAAAGTAGTTACTGCATGCAATATGTATCTTAACGCTAGCTGGGTTTTATGTATTTAGACAGCTATATATCCAATATACAATAGATTCACATCAGTACGGCGTTAATAATGAACTTGAATAAACGGGTAATAGTATTCATCTTAGAGTTAATGATTAGGTCTCGCAAACTATAGGTATTATTTTTTCAAATGATAGCCACATTTTTAAAATTTTACGATTTTAATTTAGAAAATATTTTACGTAATGTCCCTGAAAACGCAAAGGGAGAGTTCATAATTCGATTAACATATTGAGGCATCACCTTATTAATGCAACTAAGTTACGTGAATTTTGCTTATTCCTAATTAATTACAATTCAGACGGATCTTTTAAAGATTCAGTGGAACAACATTCTAAAAGCTATAAGCTTGTTTCACAGCATATAATAATGATGAATTCCATACATGACACGTGCAAAATAATCAAAATACTCTTATAGCTGTAAATGGGGAGACGACTCCAAAAATAGTGAGGAATAGTGTTAGACTTACGGAGATCTTAGAGAGACCCGTAAGACGTCGTCTTCCTTATCATTATCATCGTCATCATCATCTACATCAAGCGACAGTTTCTTGGATTCATCTTCCGTTGATGATTATTTTGAACTGCAAAAATTGTTTGAAAAAAAAAACGAAAGGCATTCGGTGAAAAATTTAATTGATGATGTCAAATGGTACACTTACAGACACACAAAGCAGATCAATCTATTTATGGTTGATTGGGAAAAGTAAAAATCTGAAATTTGAGAGCAAATCTAAAACTTCCACTCAAAAACGCTATAAAATAGCAGCAGCTTTGATGATAATAATTTCATTGCAACGAAGGCGAAAAAGATATTAATCAGCAACTTTGAATGAGCTGAACAATAAAGATGAAGAGGGCTATTTCAATTTTTTACGAGCGCCTAAGAATGGCTTTGAAGCTTTGAGCTCTAGTAAGAACCAAATTAACAAAATGTGACACAGTAATCCGCTGCCGCAAAATCCCATAATTCGGTAAAGTTTTATATTTAACGATTAATCATTGTATTAGCTCGCGATTCCACATTGTTGTTTGCGCTTCCTCACTGAAATATAGTAAATGGCAAACAGCAGCTGAAAAGACGCAAACAGTTCATGCAAACAATACTGACGTGTTAACATGACATACGCATGATTGCCGCAAATTTTTGCTGCAAACATTTTTGATTGCAACCAACTGTTTTTTTCTACTGTTCACACATGCAAATTTGATTGCAGGCAAACATTAATTGCTCCGCGAAGGTTTAGGAAAAAAGAAAAATTGAAAAATTCTCAACAGGTGGCGCTGTAGGCGGTCATTCCATTTGATAATGGCAAAACAACGTTTGACGGGCCAGCTTTGGTATAAAAATCAAAAGATATGTTTGTTAAAATAACGATTCTAAAAATCTCATTTCAAAATTTAAACGAAAAATTCTTCTGACAAATAACGATTTATTTGGATGTTTGTCAGACAAGACTTACTTACTTTAGTGGCGCTACAGTCGGGGATGAACCTGGGCCTCAACCAACATGCCTCTCCAATTATCCCGGTCCTTAGCTAACTGCCTCCAGTTACGCACTCCACTTGAGGTCGGTTTTTTCTTGTGCGTGCCACTTAAGGCTAATTCTTCCTCTACTGCGTCCGACGTCTGGTTGAGAATCGATGACTCCGCGAGCCGGAGTATTGGTGTCCATTTATTCTACATGTCCTAACCATCACAAACGTCCAATGCGGAGTTTTTTCATGGTTGAATCTTCGTCTCCATAGCCCGTCAACGCAAACCGGACTGAAGATTTTTCGAAATTTTTTTTCTCCCGAATCGACCAAGGATTTCTTCATCCGCTTTTGATACGGTCCATGCTTCAGCGCCGTAGAGCAGGACTGGGATGATCAGGGTCTTATATAGGATGTGAGGGCTTTACTACTTAATTGCCTTCTTAGCCCGAAGAAACAAGTGTAATCATTCGTTTAATTTCTGACGAAATGTTGTTGTCAGAATTAATAGCGGAGCCGAGGTAGACAAAGTCCCGTACTACCTCAAAGTTATATCTGTCAATGGTAACGTTCTGTCCAATTCGTCGATGTTGTGTGTCCTTTCGTGTTGGCAGCATATACTTAGTCTTTCCCTCATATACTGCTATGATGTCATAGCCGTGTTGAGTCCTACTAATGATTTCAATATCGTCGGCGTATGCTAGTAGTTGCACCGATTTTTGAAAAATTGTGCCTCTGGTGTTGGCTCGGGACTTTTGCACAATCCCCTCAAGAATCAAATTGAAGATGTAATATGACAGCTCATCGCCTTGCCTTAATCCTTGTGTCGTTGAGGTCGTTTCCGATCCTAATGGAGCAGACTTTTACAAGAGCATGTGAAAAAAAACTGAAGTCTTGTCACTTTCGGGATTTGGACCATGTAAATTGAGAGAACAGTATTTTTTAGTAAAAGAGAGAGCTTATGAGTGAGGAAAAAAACCCCTCATAAAAATAGAAATGTCCAATTTTGTCAATTATAAGTGATATTGACAAGTTATTCCTTTTGGTATGTGTTTTCTGTCATTTGTCATGTAAAAGGTAAACGAAATGAATAATGGTCATGTTCCGGCTTTTAGTTTTACGAAGTTAACTTTGCCGATGCACTATTCTCATTGGTTAATCGAGAATTTTTAGTCACGTGACATTGTCGATTGACTAATGAGAACAAATCATCGACAAAGTGAACATGGAAAATCTAAACCAGGAACACGGCCAATTTTACAGTATTTTTCTTAAACACCTTCCGATATTTTTTCCTAAATTTGTCTCAAAAAAAATAATTTAAACCACTTTAAGAAATTTTACGGGGACCTATTAGGCCGTATGAAAATTGAAAATTGAGTTTAAACATTGGCCGTGTTCCTGGTTTCAGTTTTAGTAAGATAATAGGTCTGTTCCCGTACAAAATAATATTTAATGTTTTTTACTTATTGTTTTTTACTTATAAGTAAAAGAGAGAGAGAGAGCAAAAAACTACCCCTCCATAAAAATCTGTAAAAAAATTTACTGCAGAAATTTCTGTTGGTAAAAAACATTAAACTGTCAGTTGGTATCTAAAAGTGACAACTCGCTTATTATGACAGGTGTTTTGTGTCATTTGTTCTTTCAAAGACATACAAAATGTATGATTTTACTGTTTTTTACTTAAACCCGTTCCCGTACTTTTTGGTAATTTTGTCGCTTTCTGAGATAATTTACCTCCTCTCCAAGAAATTTGAGAATTTACCAATTTTTACTGCAAATGTACGGGAACAGACCTAATATCTTGATAAAGCTCTGTTCGACCATTTTAGTCACGTGACATTAGAGGGGAAATGACAGACGAAACAGGTTGAAAATTTACACATGGCCACTCAGATATGAGTGAAACAGCTCTTTGACCCGTCATGAAGATGTTTTTGATTTCAGTTCAAATTAAAGGTTTATTTAAGTTATTTTTACTTTTCTGATAAAGAATAATTATTCTGAATAGATAAGAGTCAATAGAAATCTATTATTATGGAAGAATCAAATTACAAAATAAGGGTTGGCATAGTTTGACATTTACATTACCATTCAGTAAGATTTTGCGTTCCACGTTACCTTACCATATTTTTCAGTTGTAATCTAAAATCCGGAACACGGCCATTTTATCCACTATATACGTTTGATGTGTTAAAGTGACTGATTAAATGTCAAAATAGCATTTCAAAAGTTTTCATCTCAGTTAACACGCACCCAATTCCTGTGGGAAAATTCCGATTTTTCGATTTTGAAAGTTCAATTACCACGTCGTAATTTTCGCACGTTTACAAAGACTTTCCGACGTTGCATGAATCTTGTAATAGAAAAAAATACGGAATAGATTTCATAGAGATGTCATTAATTATTTATTATTGTCAGTAAAAAATATGTTATGTCTATTTGTGTTCATGATTAAAGATATCAATCCTAATTTGTTTAAGTTAAACAATTTTTGTATGCAAAATATAGCGAATTAAATGTACTCTCAACATTGTGAACACTGTTGCGTATACATTTGAGTCCCTGCTGGCATGGTAGTTCCCTCTTAGCTCATCGATGGGTGTGGGACTTGAGTACTTGACTATTGGGCTTAACACAACGAAAATCATGCCCGTGTTCTCGTCTAGCTGTTCTGATGAGTGCGAGAAAATTGTTCTAAACCCCGCCTACCTTGTTGGTCATACTCACTTTGATGACCACTATACTTTGCCACTTCTCACCTCATTTGTTTTCGGGTGTTTGCTATCCTTTCCTTATCTTATCATTCTCATCCTTTATTTGCCGCTTTAATTTAACATGTGAACACTGGCAATAAGAAATAATCCACGAGTGGGCTTTCTATTAATCTTAATTCTCAGTAGATATACCAAATGTCAAAAATTAGCCACTTAATACAAGTTAGCGAGTTCCTAAGCAAGTTATATTTCACCACACTAATGTCAAAAATGTTGTACTGGTTAACATTTTAACGCAATTAACACACGCAAGTTAGATATAAGAAAAATCATTATGAATGGAATTGGTAGGTAATTAAAATCCTAGCAACGCTTGTATTTACTATCATTTAGTATGCTATAATAGGTTCCTTATAAAAAATGACCTATCAAAATATTTTTATACAGCTTTGACGTATTGATAAGTAGATAAGTAAATGAATCACGCCTGGTTTGATAATACTTTCTTACCTGTAGGAGTATATAAAACAAATATAAAACACTTATCTTGACAAAAAAAATAAACAACAAGAGTCTTAATCAGTGACATAATTCAATTATACAAATTAATTACAATTAACACCCGATATCATTTGAAGTGCAGCCAGATTAATTTTCAGACCCGTTTGGTATTTATAGATTTAATTGGAAATCACTTGAATTATGGATTATCGAATAATAATACGCTTTACAAATTAAGTATATTAGGCATTGTTTGCGTTTAAAAATACATTTAAAGGCGGTTTATTTGATTTATTTTATTGCTTTTTTATAGGTGCAACTCGAAAAAAAAAATTAAAGTGGTTATAATAAGCAGCTCAAGCTAGCTACACTATACTTAAGGGAGAGGGAAGTAGCTTCATACGTTCAGTTTTTGTTTTATCTCCTATATTTAATTTAGGTGAGTTCCTTTTCAGATTACCAAAGATTTCGACGCAATCGAACATTTTACATTTTAACCCATACTAGGCGTGTTTTTTTTCTTATTCTATATTAAATTAATTAAAATGAACATTAATTAACTTAATGGGAAACATATAGGGCATCAAACCAAGCTCCTCCACACGGATACAATTAATACTTCCATGATCTTCAGAAGGGGTAACATCGCCTTCATAGTCCATTCGGGGTTGTGATGGTGTGGTGAGCCATATACGAATATGGTTCGTGCGAGTCATGAGCTTTCGTGCGCATTTCCTTTGGAGCCACTTTGAGTTGAAGCTCGTTCTTAGTTTAGTCTCCATAAATAAGAGGACATTCCTTACCACTTTTTCAATATTAGATAAGCTTCCTTTAACACCAACATTGGGACTGATCTTTTTCGTTTATACAAAAAAGTAGCTGCGTTTTAACAACAACAACAAGATGATTTTTATTAAGGGTTTGCTAACCTGATGCATTGGGCGCATTTCAAGGGCTTCCTTTCTCTTGTTTGAATAACATCCCGTATTAATTTTCTTTGTTAACATGCTAACCCTGGCGATCGATGTTACAAAGATATCGAAGTTTCCATATTCAGACACTATGATCACTAATTCCATGTGGTAGTTGGGAGTCTGTTATATGCGCTCTAGGTTCCACTTAACTATACTACAAGTTATGTATTTCACATTGGATTAATAGCAAATAGCCATAATGGTAATTAATCCTGTGAAAGTGAATTGTTACTCGAGTAGCATGGTGTGGTCTTATATTGCTGAAAACAATGATTTTTCTTCGAAATTTCGCATGTTATAATATAATTGTCGGAATCTGGAAGCATATTCACAAAGCTTTCTTCATCATTTTTAGTCCAGGATGATTTTGGTCTTGAACCAACATGCTTACTTACTTACTTACTTAGTTAAGTGGCGCTACAGCCCGGAATGAACCTGGGCCTCAACCAACATGCCTCTCCAATTAGCCCTGTCCTTAGCTCCAAGTTGGTTGAGGTCGGTTTCCACTTGTGCGCGCCACTTAAGGGGAGGTCTTCCTCTACTGCGTCCGACGTTTGGCTGGGAATCGAAGACTCTGCGAGCCGGAGTATTGGTGTCCATTCGTTCTACATGTCCTAGCCCTCTTAAACGTCCAATGTGGAGTTTTTTGACCAGGGGCATGTCGCTGTACAGCTCGTATAGTTCTTGGTTAAATCTTCGTCTCCATAGCCCGTCAACGCAAACGGGACCGAATATTTTTCGAAGAATTTTCCTCTCGAATCTACCAAGGATTTCTTCATCCGCTTTTGATACGGTCTATGCTTCAACGCCGGAGAGCAGGACTGGGATGATCAGGGTCTTATATAGGATCTCCTTAGTAGTTCGAGTGAGGGCTTTACTACTAAATTGCCTTCTTAGCCCGAAGAAACAGCGGTTGGCAAGAGTAATTCTTCGTTTGATTTCTGACGAGATGTTGTTGTCAGAGTTAATAGCGGAGCCGAGGTAGACAAAGTCCCGTACTACCTCAAAGTTATATCTGTCAATGGTGACGTTCTTTTCAATTCGTCGATGTTGTGAGTCCTTTCGTGATGACAGCATATACTTAGTCTTACCCTCATTTACCCATTTTTGCCGCTTCCTTCGCTATACTAGCAAACGTGGCTATGACATCACGTTGGGTTCTACCAATGATGTCAATATCGTCGGCGTATGCTAATAGTTGCACCGATTTTTGGAATATTGTACCTCCGTAGTTTGCTCGGGAGTTTTGCACAATCCTCTCAAGAATCAGATTAAAGAAGTCACATGACAGCGCATCGCCTTGCCTAAATCCTTTTTTGGTATCGAATGTGTCGGTGAGGTCGTTTCCGACCCTGATGTAGCAGCGAGAATTCTCTATCGTCATCCTACACAAACGGACGAGTTTGGGCGGTATACCAAAACTAGACATGGCTCTGTACAGTTCGTCTCTATAAATGCTGTCATATGCGGCTTTGAAATCGATGAATAGGTGGTGGGTATCGATTTGGACTTCTTGAGTTTTTTTCCAGGATCTGCCGAAGTGTGAAAATTTGATCGATTGTGGACTTTCCTGGCCTAAAACCACACTGATAAGGGCCAATCAGGTTGTTGGTAAACGGTTTCAGGCGTTCACATATTACGGCAGATAGGATCTTGTAGGCGATGTTGTCGAGACTTATGCCTCTGTAGTTGGCGCAGTTCAGAGGGTCTCCTTTTTTGTGAATCGGGCAAACGATGC
Organism: Rhingia campestris; assembly: GCA_932526625.1. Taxonomy (NCBI): domain Eukaryota; kingdom Metazoa; phylum Arthropoda; class Insecta; order Diptera; family Syrphidae; genus Rhingia; species Rhingia campestris. Next base: position 36,607,170 of record OW052183.1, read on the forward strand.
TGAGGTTCCATTCTTCAGGCATGCTTTCAACCGACCAGATTTGGCTTATGAGTTGGTGGATGTTACTTACCAAGTCATCTCCGCCGGCCTTATAAAGCTCAGCGGGAAGGCCGTCATTTCCGGCAGCCTTATTAAGCTTGAGTTTAGGTTCGTTCTGCCTGACAGCGTAATGTTGTTCGTCATCGCCGTTTAACAGTCTGCAGAAGTGGTTCTTCTATATCCTCAGCATCGACTGTGTCTCAATTACAATATTTCCTTGTTCATCTCGACAGGATTCTGTTCGAGCCTTGTATCCTTGGCTTTGACGTTTTACACTTTGGTAAAACTTGCGAACATCGTTCCTGGAGTGGCACCTCTCTATATCCTCGATCGCGCGCTTTTCTTGCTCTTTTTTCTTCTTGCTGAAAAGCCGATGTTCTTTGCTTCTTCTTTGCCTATAGAGCTCAATGGCAGCTCTCGTCTTCACCTGCAGCTTAGCCTTGTAGGCCTCGTTCTTGGCTGCGAGCATCTGTCGGCATTCCTCATCAAACCAGGGGTTTCTTGCTGGTGGGCGAGATAAACCTAGCACATCAGTTGCGGCTGATCTAATGGCCTGTTGGCATCGTTGCCATTGCTCTTCGAAATTAGATGCTGGTGGTATGATGTTAATCGAGAGGTTAAGGGATACGCGTTGTGCGAAGGTCTTGGCGGTCTCTTGCGATTGCAGTCTTCCGACATTAAATTTTTTCACAGTATTTCTGGATTGTTGTGGCGTGGTGGATATCCGCATTCTTACCTTGGCTGCTACAAGGTAGTGATCCGAGTCGATGTTAGCTCCTCGGAATGTTCGGACATCCAAAATACTGGATGCGTGCCTCTTATCTATCGCAATGTGATCAATTTGGTTGACCGTTCGTTGATCTGGAGACCGCCATGTCCCCTAATGGATATCGAGGTGAGGAAACCGTGTGCTGGCTATAGTGGCATTTCGTTCCGTAGAGAAATCAAATAGCCTAAGTCCGTTACCAGACGTGTTGCCGTGTAGGCTATGTTTTCCGACAATACTTCTAAAGATGTCTTCTCTTCCTACCTTTGCGTTAAAATCTCCCAGCACGATTTTAACATCGTACTTCGGTAGTCGCTCATAGGTTTTGTCAAGGAGCTCGTAGAAGCAATCCTTAGCTATATCATCTTTTTCTTCCGTCGGAGCGTGAGCGCATATAAGGCTTATGTTGGCGAATTTGGCCTTGATTAGGATTGTTACTATGCGTTCGCTAATGTCTTGGAAACATAAGACTTCTTGCCTAAGTTTGGCACTTATAACAAATCCGCATCCGAATAGTCGCTGTTTCTGCTCACTATAACACGGTCCGTAGTAGATGTCACAGTTTTTCATCCTCTTTTTGCCCGGCCCATCCCATCGTATTTCCTGGATGGCAGTAATGTCTGCTTTGTAGCAGTTTAGGGCTTCCGCTAGTTGTTCGCCTGCACCTTTCCTGTTTAATGTTCTCACATTCCAGGTGCAGATACGAACGTCGTTGTCCTTTTTTCGTTTAGCAGGGTCGTCAACAATAAAATCATTCCTTTCCGAGGCTATTGGTTGCTTCGTAACAATATTTTTTTTCTGTGGGTGGGTAGTTTACCCAAAGCACAACCCCCAACCTGGAGGGCCAGTTCCAATTTATTAGATACCCCTAGGACACGGGGCCATCAGTATCCACTACGGGATTGAGCGCTGCCGTTGGCCTTTCGGTTCATCCGCCACCATCTCTGTTCAAGGGGCCTGACTAACCCTTGAAATTCCTAGACAACCTGTTGTCCGAATATGTCAGAGCAGCTCATCTAGGTTCGCCTGGGACAGCAGACCGGGTATTCATCCGTGCCATTCTCACCAGGGTGTTTATAGTGTTGCTGTTTTTCGTCGTGTTATCAACACTCGCACTTATCGTTTAGCAAGTCAAATCCGGTTGGATGAGACCAGTACCCGATGGTTACCACTTGGAGGTAAAAATAAGCACATTTGATGTGTAGTCAGAGTTACAACACTGGGCATTGCCAAGTTACCGCCAATCAGAGTCTACCCTCGTTCTACAAAGCAATAAATCTCTATATTCCATAGTACGTACTCAGATAGGCTTGAGGATGAATTGATAAGGCACAGGGAGTATGACGGTTGAATTGTTGAAGCATTTGTTGTTATAATTGACGGGCTCAGTGTCGCGATTATAAGTGCGATGAACTCCCGCTCAGAGTTAAAGCATTTGAGTCTCCTATCAGTCTTATTGCACGCCTTTGTATACTATCTAGTAGGAGCAATGATGTTTTCGCTTCACTTGACCAGATTTGGGAATTGAACTCAAGTTTGACGCTTATATAAGTTTTATATACTAAGGACAAATAAGGAAATATTTTACCATTTATTGCATCGGAAACCACCATTTCAAAATAGGAGACGAATTCTGTATTGAAAAATTAAAGAATATTAGACAGATTTCAGCGGAAGTGGTCAAGAAGAATCCGTGCTATGCTATGTAACAGACGAGCAACAGAGCCCTGTGTACTAACGAGCCTGTTGCGCCAAAAATTTGTATTTTTTTGTTTGTAATGACTTCTTGAGTGTTTTATGATATTGCAGTTATGACCACGCAAGAATTTAGCTAGTCCTAATGTAGAGACACATTTTCCCAAAAGATATTTATCGCTAAAACCAAACGTCTTTTGGGAAAGAACAGTCGCAGAAGTCGGATTGTACCAATGTTCTTCCTTGTATCCATTCCTTTTTCAATTGTTTGAGACTACGTTTTTCATCCAAAGCTAATCTAAGTCTGCTATCATGTCAGCAGTGGGGACATAGTGAACTCTTAAAAGGTGCAAACAACGATTAAGGTCGCCTTAAATATCATTATTTATTGCCAAAGGCAACCTGAGGCTTCAAGAACACATTCCCTAAACAATGCAAAATGTAATTGGAACCCAAATCAACGTTATTCTGATTAATACAAACATGCCAACTATCTGCCACAATCGTCTTCAAATTTATCAACGTTCTGTCGAATTTGTAAGCAAATACAAAATACTTCTCCCATTGTTTGTGCATGACTCTATTAAATGCTTCACACTTCAATAAACAAAGTAACACCTGGGTCAATACTTTATTTTATTACGACTCTGTAGACATTCACAAAATACAATGAACTGCAATATTTTAATAATTTGCAAGTACCTACATATTTCGTAAATAAAAATGTGACTTCCAAGTGACTCACAAAATGCAATCAAATGGGATGCACAAACAAAGGCCCAGTTCTACCCGACATTCTAGGAAACCCCCATTCCAATTTATTTGAAGATAATACCAGCCCGCATTTCATAATGCACATGACATTGAAATCCAGTCATGAAACCTCTTCATGTAATCTTTTCAAAGCGGAAGTTGTAGACAATCTCCCGCTATCAACAAATTAGAATAAAAAAAAAATAACCACAGCAAGAATTATTATTTTCTTTCAACAGAATGGCGTCAAATGCAGGCTACGATGACAGTGGTGACAACACAGAGACTGGTGCAGCTTCACACAATGCAAGTGACTTGACATTATATTCGCCAGCGCAGCAAAAGCAGAGCTCAGCCGCAAATGGCTACAGTAATGAACCGCCACAAATCCTCCCCAATGAGGAAACACACCTGAAGAACGCCAAACAGGCGTATTTCAGTGAAGAGAAGGTCCTGATACCTGAAGTCGAAAAGGTTTGAAGGTTCATCGCATTTTTACTCCCCTGACTAACTGTTTGTTTTTATGCTTCTAGATGGGATTTAGTTTTAGGAAACTATGGGCGTTCACAGGTCCTGGGTTTCTAATGTCCATCGCTTACCTTGATCCGGGTAATATCGAATCAGATATGCAGAGTGGTGCTGCTGCGAAATATAAGATATTATGGGTGCTACTTGCAGCAACGTGTTTGGGGTTGCTAATGCAACGCTTGGCAGCAAGGTAAGAATGTTGAAGAGTTGAAAAAAAAAAACAGCTTAAAATAATTAATTCTATAGATTGGGCGTTGTTACCGGCCTACATCTGGCGGAAGTGTGCAACAGACAGTACAAAAGTGTGCCTCGATTTATCCTTTGGATTATGATAGAAATAGCGATCATTGGCTCCGACATGCAAGAGGTCATTGGCACAGCAATCGCGATATATCTTCTGTCGAATAAAGTGTAAGTATGCCAGAGATTCAAAAGCAATCGAGTGCAAGTTTTATTTTTTTCTTTCAGTATACCACTTTGGGGCGGTACGCTTATCACCATTGTTGACACATTTACATTTTTGTTCTTGGACAAGTATGGCCTTAGGAAGTTGGAGCTACTGTTCGGGTTACTTATCAGTGTGATGGCGGTGACATTTGGCTATGAGGTAAATGATTTAGTAATGTTAGTTTTGATTTACAGCAGAATAAAACGGGCGAACTTTAGCTATTTGCGATGGGATATACCAGTCGGAGTAGATGTATATGTTGACAGCAAACTGATATCATCCGTGGAAAATACATTTCCGCGAATGTACTATCTTTGCAATTATTCTTAATATTTACGACGACGCGACGCGGAGATCACGAGCCGTTCGTCTATTATTTCAGCTGTTGCATGTCTCTGCGACGACGTTGTGTGTGTTAATTGGAAATTATTATCTACCTCGTCGCAATTGTTGGTAAAACACGAGTACGAGCTTTACTGCGTTTTTATGGTTATAGGGGGTTCTAGGTAGGTGTCTGTTTGCCGGTAATGCCGGAATTAATTGCGTTGGATTATCATTTAAATGGTTGTAGAAAAAATGTAGACCTGACACCACCACCGCTCGGTATATTTGATGATGTTTGGTTGGAAGTGCCGCGCCGGTTGGAACCGGTTTATGGGGATAGGACAACAAAATAGTATCTGTTACTTACTTACTTAAGTGGCGCTACAGTCCGGAATGAACCTGGGCCTCAACCAACATGCCTCTCCAATTAGCCCGGTCCTTAGCTAATTGCCACCTGTTGCGCACTCCAAGTTGGTTGAGGTCGGTTTCCACTTGTGCGCGCCACTTAAGGCGAGGTCTTCCTCTACTGCGTCCGACGTCTGGCTGGGAATCGAAGACTCTGCGAGCCGGAGTATTGGTGTCCATTCGTTCTACATGTCCTAGCCATCTAAAACGTCCAATGCGGAGTTTTTTGACCAGGGGCATGTCGCTGTACAGCTCGTATAGTTCTTGGTTGAATCTTCGTCTCCATAGCCCGTCAACGCAAACGGGACCGAAGATTTTTCGAAGAATTTTCCTCTCGAATCTACCAAGGATTTCTTCATCCGCTTTTGATACAGTCCATGCTTCAGCGCCGTAGAGCAGGACTGGGATGATCAGGGTCTTATATAGGGTTTCCTTAGTAGTTCGAGTGAGGGCTTTACTACTAAATTGCCTTCTTAGCCCGAAGAAACAGCGGTTGGCAAGAGTAATTCTTCGTTTAATTTCTGACGAGATGTTGTTGTCAGAGCTAATAGCGGAGCCGAGGTAGACAAAGTCCCGTACTACCTCAATGTTATATCTGTCAATGGTGACGTTCTGTCCAATTCGTCGATGTTGAGAGTCCTTTCGTGACGACAGCATATACTTAGTCTTACCCTCATTTACTGCTAAACCCATTTTCACCGCTTCCTTCTCTATACTAGTAAACGTGGCTATGACATCACGTTGAGTCCTATCAATGATGTCAATATCGTCAGCGTATGCTAGTAGTTGCACCGACTTTTGGAAAATTGTGCCTCTGGTGTTGGCTTTGGAGTTTTGCAAAATCCTCTCAAGAATCAGATTTTTTGGTATCGAATGTGTCGGATAGGTCGTTTCCGACCCTGATGGAGCAGCGAGAATTCTCTATCGTCATCCTACACAAACGGACTAGTTTGGGCGGTATACCAAAACTAGACATGGCTCTGTACAGTTTCAGTTTCAGTTCTCTATAAATGCTGTCATATGCGGCTTTGAAATCGCTGAATAGGAGGTGGGTATCGATTTGGATTTCTTGAGTTTTTTCCAGGATCTGCCGAAGTGTGAAAATTTGATCGGTTGTGGAATTTCCTGGCCTAAAACCACACTGATAAGGGCCAATCAGGTTGTTGGTAAACGGTTTCAGGCGTTCACATATTACGGCAGATAGGATCTTGTAGGCGATGTTGAGGAGACTTATGCCTCTGTAGTTGGCGCAGTTCAGAGGGTCTCCTTTTTTGTGGATCGGGCAAACGATGCTGAGGTTCCATTCTTCAGGCATATTTTCATCCGACCAGATTTGGCTTATGAGTTGGTGGATGTTACTTACCAAGTCATCTCCGCCGGCCTTATAGAGCTCAGCGGGAAGGCCGTCATTTCCGGCAGCCTTATTAAGCTTGAGTTTAGATATTGCCATCCTCACTTCACTCAGGTCGGGTGGTTGGCAGTCTTCGCTGTCGTTGCCAATATTGAATGGTTCGTTCTGCCTGACAGCGGAATGTTGTTCGTCATCGCCGTTTAACAGTCTGCAGAAGTGGTTCTTCCATATCCTCAGCATCGACTGTGTCTCAACTACAATATTTCCTTGTTCATCTCGACAGGATTCTGTTCGAGCCTTGTATCCTTGGCTTTGACGTTTTACACTTTGGTAAAACTTGCGAACATCCTTCCTGGAGTGGCACCTCTCTATATCCTCGATCGCGCGCTTTTCTTGCTCTTTTTTCTTCTTGCTGAAAAGCCGATGTTCTTCCCTTCTTCTTTGCCTATAGAGCTCAATGGCAGCTCTCGTCTTCACCTGCAGCTTAGCCTTGTAGGCCTCGTTCTTGGCTGCGAGCATCTGTCGGCATTCCTCATCAAACCAGGGGTTTCTCGCTGGTGGGCGCGAGAAACCTAGCACATCAGTTGCGGCTGATCTAATGGCCTGTTGGCATCGTTGCCATTGCTCTTCGACATTCGATGCTGGTGGTATGGTGTTAATCGAGAGGTTAAGGGATACGCGTTGTGCGAAGGTCTTGTTTAAGTCGGTAAATTAAATCATACGCAATGACGATTATCTCAATGGGTAAGCGTATACAATGGTTTGTCATGCAAAGAAGTTAAAGATGTCACCTTGAAAATATTGTTCTTCCAAGCAGCGAATTGCGACTTTAGAACATTTACTCCATCAGAATTCAGATGTGATTTACAAATTATTTGATGCCAATTAGGGCCATCAGCTAAAAATAATGAACTCGATCTATACTGCGATTGCTAGGCCTATCTCTAAACAAGATTACCCAGTTGCACATTGTCTCACTCCCATGGGGTTGAGGTGCCAATGAACTGACAAGTCGAGGCTTTATTTTTTTTGCGAAATAACAAAACCGTGACCTAGCGTTATCCACAAATAAACCCCAGGTGTTCACAGCTTGAGTATTGTAATATATCGCAACTCATTAGCTATCACTTAATAATAGAAGATCCAAGTCACTAATACAAGTGAGGTGCTTTACTACCTCTAAATTAAAATGGGACACTGCATTCCAAGAAACTCTCCCATATCATAAAAGTCTATCTAAGTATTTTTCTCTCGAATCGACCAAGGATCCGCTTTTGATACGTTCAATGCTTCAGTGCCGTAGAGCGGGACTGGGATGATCAGGGTCTTATATAGGATGTGAGGGCTTTACTACTAAATTGCATTCTTAGCCCGAAGAAACGAGTGTAATTATTCGTTTAATTTCTGACGAAATGTTGTTGTCAGAGTTAATAGCGGAGCCGAGGTAGACAAAGTCCCGTACTACCTCAAAGTTATATCTGTCAATGGTAACGTTTTGTCCAATTCGTCGATGTTGTGTGTCCTTTCGTGTTGACAGCATGTACTTAGTCTTACCCTCATTCACTGCTAAACCCATTTTTGCCGCTTTCTTCTCTATACTAGCAAACGTGGCTATGACATCACGTTGAGTCCTACCAATGATGTCAATATCGTCGGTGTATGATATTTTTGGAAAATTGTGCTCGGGAGTTTTGCACAATCCTCTTTAGAATCAAATTAAAGAAGTCACTTGACAGCGCATCGCCTTGCCTAAATCCTTTTTTGGTACCGAATGTGTCGGTGAGGTCGTTTCCAACCCTGATAGAGCAGCGAGAATTCTCCATCATCATCACAGACAGAGTTTGGGCAGTATACCAAAACTAGACATGGCTCTGTACAGTTCGTCTCTATAAATGCTGTCATATGCCGCCTTAAAATCGCTAAATAGGTGGTGGGTATCGATTTGTTATTTTCCAGGATCTGCCGAAGTGTGAACATTTGATCGGTTGTGGACTTATCTGGCCTAAAACCACACTGATAAGGCCCGATCAGGTTGTTGGTAAACGGTTTCATGCGTTCACATATTACGGCAGATAGGATCTTGTAGGCGATGTTGAGGAGACTTATACCTCTGTAGTTGGCGCAGTTCAGAGGGTCTCCTATTTTGTGGGCAAACGATGCTCTCATTGTTACTCCTCTTGAGCTGTTTAAATTCTTAAGATTTCTGGAACGGTAGCATCTAAAACATGCTAAACATTATGTCGAGTCGTCGAGTTGTCAAACAAAGTGGCTGAGGAACGCCTAAAACCGTCTGGACTGACATTATTTCTCCGTGCTTTCACTTTATCCATGTTCATTTCCATTCTTTGTTGCCACCTCCTCAGTGAAGTTTTGGTTCTGTCAGTGCTTAGAATATCACGTCTTTAGTGGCGGGCACAAGTAAAAATTCAGGAGGTTTCTGACATTAATATTAGCCAGCTCACCTAGATTATCAAAGAAGAAGTTTCCCAGATGGAGTTTTCTCCTTTCGGACAAGCGCAGAGAAGGTGAGTAAAAATAGCCTCTAAAAATATCCCAGCAGCTTCTTCAGAAGTCATTGCTAAAGAGGCCTAATCTTTTTGCATGCAGGCCTATGGGGCAGTGTCCGGTAAGGAAACCGATTCTGTCGCTCATGTATGATCTGTTCAGCATTGTCAAGCATATGGAGCGCTTCTGATTATAGTTAGGTCAGAGTTGCCTGGATATTTGACAAGTTGTGCCGTTTATCCATCTGCGGTTTTCTTTCTTGATCGCATCCAGTTTTATCTGTAATTTACATGTAGCGAGGGGCATGCCTAACATATCTACTGGCGGTAGAATATCAGGGGTTATTACCTGCCTGGCAAGGTCATCTGCCTTGTAATTCAGATTCCCTGGTATCTGTCTCTGTGGCCCGGCACCCAAAAATGCTCTTCCATCTCGTTAAGAGACAGTCGGCATTCGTAGGCTGATTTCGATTTGAACGATTTGGATTCCAGAGTTTTAATTTCCGCATGGCTGTCACTGAAGATGTTAATATACTTCGTGGATATTGCATTCCTTTTCAGACAGAACAAGGCTTCTTTAATTGCCCTGATTTCCGCCTGGAAAACGCTACATTGATCGGGAAGGCGAAAGGATATGCATAGGTAAAGCATCTTGGAGAAAACACCTTCACCCACTCCAAAATCTGTTTTAGACCCATCCGTATGGATGTGATTCGAGTTATTGGTTCCGATAGTATCCGACTCACATTTAAGGCGACTGGGAATGGTTGTCCTGAAGCTATGCTCAAAACTGAGTTGGCTAGGGGTGTGGTCGGTGTTTTCTGTAATGTTAAGGTGATTCAAAATCTTTGTGTGTTCACCTTGAGTGGGTGTTCATTGTTCATTGTGCGGGTTGTTCTAAGAGCTCAGCTCATGCATATGCAAACTGATCTTTGAACTTTACCTAGTAGGTAGCGGTTGGAGGCTGTTTCTAAAGCAGCTCAACCAGGCTAAGACACCATACAGGAGTGTTGGTCTAATGATAGACACGTAAGCCCAGAAAGAGATATGTGGTTGGATACCCCATTTTTTTCCGATTGCCATTTTACAAGAGGCTACGGTGGCTTTCTTAACGCGTTCTTGGATGTTGGCTTTCCAGTTCAGTTTCTTATCCAAAACCAGACCTAGGTATTTGGGTGATTCTGCGAACTTGAGGTTGATGCCATTATGTTTGGGAGGGTCAATGTGCGGGACTTTGTATTTCCTGCTGAAAAGGACCCATTCGGGTTCGCGCCGAGTTCACATATGGCGTCCTATTTGGAGAGTACGGAGAGACCATTTTACAATAGTTCTTTAAGGGTATTAAGGTATTTCCCTGCCACGTCACCCGTGTAGGCAATCCAATCTTGCTAGATTAGTAGCTCGTTGACGACTAGATGCCAGAGAAGAGGAGACAGGACGCCCTCTTGTGTGGTGCCATAGTTAACAGATCTACGTGCGGATGAGACACCAAGATTTGTGTGAGTAGCAGATTTATAAGCAATCCCAAAGAGTCAAGATTTGAATCCGAAAGTGCATTAGCAATTGATTCTCATATGGACGTTGTTAAAAGCTCCTTCTATATCAAGAAAGGCAGCTCTTAGTGAGTTTTCGATGATACATACGAGTGAGTGAAGCGCTGTCACAACCGACTCCCCATTGCAATATGCATGTTGGGATCTGGAGAGTACAGTCGGATCTATACTAGTACGGAGGTATAGATCAATTTTTCTTTCCAAGGTTTTAAGAAGGAAAGAAGAAAGACTGATGGAGGTCCTTCGGATTTATGTGAGAGCTCTTTCCTGCTTTGGGGAAAAATACAACTTCTATTTCCTTACATGGCTTGGGGATGTGTACTACCCGTAGACAACTTTTTATGACGATTAGTAACCAAGGTAGCAGGATATCAAGGTTGTATTGGAGTTCCGCAGGTATGATACCATCTGGTCCAGGGGATTTATATGGTTTGAAGCTATTGATGGCCCAACGAAGTTTTTCTGTGGTGATGATAATATTGGTAAGTGGAGAGTAGTACCCACAGGGTAAAGGGAGCTGTCAGGGAAAGTGTCCAGAAGTAGGTGAATGGTTTCCATGCAGGAGGTTGTCCATTGACCAACTGGTTTAAGTAGGTAGCTAGATATAGGTGGATTGGTGGAGAGGATTTTACAGAGTTACAGAGCTTCTGAGGTTTCTTCTTTATTACCACAGAATGGCCCACCTTTTGTGGTAATATCGAAGCTCTCTTGTTTTTTTTCTCAACACGCTTTTGTATGTTTTGAGAGACTTTAATAGGTCCTAATCTAATGCCTCTTAGGAGCTCTTAGCTTTGTTAAAAGTTGCCTGCATTTTATTCTTAGAGTGCAGATGTTGGAGTTCCACCATGGAGGCTTGGCCTTCCCACGAGGCCTCCTCAACTACCTTAAGACTGGACTAATGGATGAAGCAACTAAGTCGATGCACGGGATCACCCCGAATTTTAGTGCCAAGTCTGGCACTTGGCTTGTTAGATTAGTTACAGAGCGAGTTTTTTTTTATTATGTTTACCAATGCCTGATATTCTTGGAAAGCACCCGGTATTTGAATATAGTTGCATATTACTGGTTGTAAAAGTTGGGTCTTAGTTGGTGCAAGTTAAGGGTTTTCTTTGCCTGTAGATTTTATTTGTAAGGATTTGAGTGTGTCAATTCATAAGCCTGGTTCTCATTTCAATAGAGTATCCTCGCTTGTTTCGCTAATATATGACATAACTGGAATGGACAATACTCAATTTGACTGAAACGGCAGCAAACCTTATGCCAATTCGGACAAAAGGTTGGAAGCTGCAAAAATGCGGAGTTCATTGTCTTGATCGGAATGTACGTCTTCTATCGCTTCGTTTGACTTCGTCTTATATGCGCTGCGTAATTGGATATTGGCCTTTATCTTATCGTAACACCAGATCCCTAGACTGCATTCCATTCTTAACTCAAATAACTTCAAAATTCATCCTCGCAAAGTCCTGTTAAACCTCTGCATCTGAAATTGCGGATTTACTATCCTAATATTAGCTTTATTAGGAAAGGCCTTGTGCTGAAAACGGGTAAAAACACTCGCTGACAAATCGCAAATCACTCTGATCATACAGTTTGCACTTGTCTTCTTGTCGTTATCTTGTTTGCTCATTCCATATCCCGAGCAGACGATGTCAATCAAACGTCACTAAAACCTCATCTCTATCCCAACTATGCACAAACTTAACAAAATGATTCATCTCCTTGCAGTATATAGTGTCAGCACCGGATCAAGGTGAAGTGATGAAGGGCATGTTCTTCCCATGGTGTACCGATTGCGATTCGAAGGTCTTTCTTCAAGCAGTTGGTGTTGTTGGTGCTGTTATAATGCCGCATAACTTGTACCTGCATTCAGCCTTGGTTAAGGTAAGTACGATACAGCTCTGAATTATCAAATCACTTTCATATCGAATTACCTTTACAGTCTCGAGATGTGGATCGCACAAAGCCCGCCAAAGTGCGTGAAGCTAATTTCTATTTCTTCGTCGAAGCCTCTGTGGCGTTATTTGTATCGTTCATCATCAACGTGTTTGTGGTGGCAGTGTTTGCACATGGGTTGTTTGGAAAGACCAATGAGCAAGTGGTATGTTTATGATCGGCTTGAAATATGATATGCATATGATTAATTGATATTGATTTTATTTTACAGCTAGATGTATGTGTAAACCAAACAATGTATCAAGATGCACAGAATTCCTTTGTCGACAATAACAACGGTCAGTCACTTGTCGACGCGGATTTGTACAAAGCTGGCCTGTTTCTAGGTTGTACATTTGGAGCGGCGGCTATGTACATTTGGGCAGTTGGTATTTTGGCCGCAGGACAGAGCTCAACAATGACAGGAACCTATGCTGGGCAGTTTTGCATGGAGGGATTCCTTAACCTACAATGGCCACGTTGGAAGAGGGTGTTCTTCACTCGTTTCATTGCCATAGTGCCGACTTTTTGCGTTGCCTTCTTTAGTAAAATTGAAGATCTCACTGGAATGAATGATATTTTGAATGCTGTAATGGCACTGCAGTTGCCATTTGCCGCGATACCAACGGTTGCCTTTACATCTTCCGCTGCCATAATGGGCGAGTTTGTCAATGGATTGTAAGTGATGGACTCGATATAGCTAAGGGATTTGTATTAAACAAGAGTTGTCTATTTACAGGGGAAACAAGATCGCCTCGATATTGCTCACAGTTGTTGTTATAGCGATTAATTTGTATTTCGTTGTCGATCAGGTGCGGTCGGCCGAACTGGATGGTGGTTATTTGACGCTAGTTTGTAAGTAGCCTGGGTGAATGGTTGATGAGATGAGATTTTAAATTTATTTATTTCTTTCATTGACAGGTATATTTGCCATTTTATATTTGGCATTCAATTTTTATCTTGTGATACACATGTCGGCGAGCATGGGCAACAGAACATTAAACAACAATAGGGTAAGTGGGTATTTACAAATTTTAAAATAGACTGCTTTGTCTGGCTTATGTCAGAGGAATCGTAATAATCTAACAAAAAAATACGATCCGGGTAGAGTTATCATACCCCTTCACTTTACTGCATTCCTAATGATGTGGTTTTTCCACTGCACTCTTGCAAAAGCCTGTCATGAGAAGCATCAAAAATTTGCCTTAACAGGAGGTCCCATTCATTGCGACAAAAAAGTAAAAATTTCGCATAAACTAATGAAAGGAGAACCTGGGTTCTCTAGCTGAGGCCCTTTAAGGGCCAGTAATATCAGTAATTTTCATTTTCAACATACAAATAGAAACAAACCAATTTCGTCTTGTGAATGACGAATTGGAGTGCAGAAATTAAGCTTTTCCTTACGAAACGACTGATAAACTAAGATCCTTTTGATGTGCATTTACTTACTTACTTAGTTAAGTGGCGCTACAGTCCGGGATGAACCTGAGCCTCAACCAACATGCCTCTCCAATTAGCCCGGACCTTAGCTAACTGCCTCCAGTTGCGCACTCCAAGTTGGTTGGGGTCGGTTTCTACTTGTGCGCGCCACCTAAGGCGAGGTCTTCCTCTACTGCGTCCGACGTCTGGCTGGGAATCGAAGCTGGAGTATTGGTGCATACATTCGTTCTACATGTCCTAGCCATCTTAAAGGTCCAATGCGGAGTTTTTTTGACCAGGGGTATGTCGCTGTACAGCACGTATAGTTCTTGGTTGAACCTTCGTCTCCATAGCCCGTCAACGCAAACGGGACCTAAGATTTTTCGAAGAATTTTTCTCTCGAATCGACCAAGGATTTCTTCGTCAGCTTTTGATACGGTCCATGCTTCAGCGCCGTAGAGCAGGACTGGGATGATCAGGGTCTTATATAGGATCTCCTTAGTAGTTCGAGTGAGGGCTTTACTACTAAATTGCCTTCTTAGCCCGCTTCCTTCTCTATACTAGCAAACGTGGCTATGACATCACGTTGAGTCCTACCAATGATTTCAATATCGTCGGCGTATGCTAGTAGTTGCACCGATTTTTGGAAAATTGTGCCTCTGGTGTTGGCTCGGGAGTTTTGCACAATCCTCACAAGAATCAAATTGAAAAAGTCACATGACAGCGCATCGCCTTGCCGTAATCCTTTTTTGGTATCGAATGTGTCGGTGAGGTCGTTTCCGACGCTGATGGTGCAGCGAGAATTCTCCATCGTCATCCTACACAAACCGTCGAATTTGGGCGGAAGTCGATATTCTTCCCTTCTTCTTTGCTATAGAGCTCAATGGCAGCTCTCGTCTTCACCTGCAGCTTAGTCTTGTAGGCCTCGTTCTTGGCTGCGAGCATCTGTCGGCATTCCTCATCAAACCAGGGATTTCGAGCTGGTGGCCGCGAGAAACCTAGCACATCAGTTGCGGCTGATCTAATGGCTTGTTGGCATCGTTGCCATTGTTCTTCGACACTAGATGCTGGTGGTGTGTTGTGAGTCGAGAGGTTAAGGGATACGCGTTGCGCGAAGGTCTTGGCGGTCTCTCGCGATTGCAGTCTTTCGACATTAAATTTTTTCACACTATTTCTGTTTTTTTGTGGCGTGGTGGATATCCGCATCCTTACATTGGCTACAACAAGGTAGTGTTTCGAGTCGATGTTAGCATTTGGTACAGTAAATCCAGAGCTATCATCTCGGAGGGAAGCGTTATGGGTACGCCTTACCTGAGAGAAGTGTATATAAAATATAAATTACTGGGAAAATAGGAAATAGATAAAAAGCGATAAATCACATCATCTTCTTCTTCGCAGCCTGGTGTAAAACTCAATTAACCATCCTCTGTAATGAGACCGTTCCCTAAGAACTACCTCCACCTGCGAATTTCAAGGTTCTCAGCTTGTCTACTTTTATTCTGCCTTTCTTTGTTGGGATGCGTATAAGTAACGCACAATATTATAAATTAATTTTGTGTACAAAATTCTTGTGTTAATTTCAATCCTTTTTTGGAAAATTCCTTACACAGATATTAGAACGAAATTTCTCAACCTTTGAGTCGACTGGCATTGACACTGGTAGACCATTTTTGGCGATAATTCGGCACTTCATTTTGAATATTGCTAAGCTCCAACTGAACTGAAGCAAATATCTACCGAATTTCTCATTTGATTTCTGAAAAATATTAATCAGTCACTCGATGGAAAATGGAAATGACCCTGATGGAATATTTCTGGAGATGATTCACTGCATTCATTTGGTTAGCTTAAGAAAAACTTAGGAGAACTGATTGGTTGATAATCATAACTCAAGTGAATCGTTATGAAAGAGTAAGGGCTTTTAGAAAATTTGTCCTTCCTGGAAAATGGCTCATAAAGCTGACCTTGTTAGCATTGGTCGTCATATCAATATCAGACATGTCCTATCCTATTTCAGCCATGCATGCAAACATGTCTGAGATTAAATTAACGTGTCACCTAATAGTCTCTTGCTAAATGGCACAATATGATTAAATTTGTGATATGCTTATTATGATTAGAAAAGGTATAAGTCCACAACAATCCCGAAGACTCGTCAAATATGAGCATGTCGCTCATGATAATATAATTCTCTATAAAGTGTCAATCGAAGTAATCAGCGGTTCTTAATAAAGAACACCTTAAACAGAACGTGTTTGATATTTAAGCGTCAACTGTCCATAAAAACTTAAGGGATTACAATTTTTGAGTAGTTTATCATACACCAGAGTTAAGTTTCCATGCCAAAAATAAACGATGAATGTAATCTAAATTAAATAAATAAAATTTCTTTTGTTTTACATATACATATATAAATAGTGCTTTTAACATAATAAGAATGTTTAATGATAGAAAATAACTGAACCGGCTTCGTGCTGGTAGAATACGATTTAAAAAAGCATGTCCCTTTCAAGAATCAATATGAAAAAATATATATATGAGCAAGTTGTTACTAGTTCAACCATTTTGATCGTATCTGACTTTAAAATGTCCGGTATTCTTTATATTTGTCCCCCAAATCGGTATCTCCTCACCGACTGACCTATATCTACTTTTCATGCCCGATATTCTATCAATCCAATCCTGATATACGTGATATTTATTCGACTCTACTCAAGAACTTTCCAGCACTCGACCTACATCAGAAAACACGCTTCTTATTTCCCGATCTTTTTATTATTTACTCGTGAAAACTTCTATCACACAGACTCTTCTCCGTGCCCAACATTTGTTCTCGCTTGATCTTCCTCCTTACCTGACTTTATCCAACACAAAATCTAAAGGAAGACATTTTAACCATGATTCCAACCATTTCTACATGTGGTAGAATATCAAGTGTGGTGCCCCTTCTGGCAAGCTCGTTCTACCTACCTACCTAATTGCGGTTTAGGTGTTTAGCAATAGATATAGGAACATTGAACCAGACAACATTTATCGATTCAAATTTAGAGAGCCTCGACTTGGCAGTTCATCTGGAACGCAGTTTCCTGGATTGTCTGAGTGTCCCGGAACCCAACAGAATGTGACATTTTGCTGCTGGGTGATCCCATTTAAGATATTTTGTTCAGTCTTTCATTAGTCTAGATTAGTCTGGCTTGGTTATCGATATTACAATATCTCTACATGATATCAGATTATTCTGTAACCCGCAAAGTCCATATCATTTGGACTCTTGGACTCTTTTTACGTCTTTATGTATATCGGTAAAAAGGATGCTGAATGTCTGCAGTATAAGTTAGTAAGAAATTATAATCACAATGGACATGAAACTGGTCTAAGTGTGCTGGCGAACTCGCTGGCTGTGAATTCAAATCTTAGAAGTTTGCAAATGCAAATCTTTAAAATTCGCTAAAAACTGTAGTAGAAGGTATTTGTTTGGTAAAATGGTGAATTACTAACTGCAGAAATATTTTCACGCACTAAAGTCTTCTATGTTTGAACTGACACAAAACGCGAATGAGAGCCGAATGACTTACAATTTTGTTCAGACTTAAAATGGTGAAAAATGTGTTTTGATTAGTTCCCAACCTTGTTCTACCGCACAAACTCGGTTGACGAATTTCAAATATTTCTTCCCCGAACCTCGGTTCCCTTGCCAGTTGAACTCATCTTATTCACTTACAATAACCAACAACACACGGTGTTTCCAAGCGTTCCCATATCTAAGTACTAAGAGGAGTTCCCGATATCTAGCACCTCGTTTTAAAAATTTCGTCATATACAAAACACCGTCCCTCCTGAAGGCAACACTCCGATTCCATCATCATCACTAATCACATCCACATCGAAAAATCAATCAATTATACCAAGCTTCAATTACAGACTCCAGGCGTCAGACTCACACCTTCGCTAAAACACATTTATGACATCAAAAGAATGGCAGTACCATCGGTCAGCTGTGATTTCAACATTCAGAGGGAAATGACCATTTTAGCCACCTACAGTTACCAAATGTCGCATCCATACATCTAGCAACTTTCGTTTGATTCCTTAAAACAATGGAAATTGCTTTCCTAGACTCAGCGATGAGTTTCATAATTTGATCTTGCTCACACATAATCCCATGTTCCCAAATTTACTTATTGATAGACACCACACTTTCTTGATGCATAACAGTGCACCAACGTCCTTTCTCCAACCAACATGCCAACACGAAACCATCAACCGGTATGCAAATGGTACGTGTTGCCTTAGATACAAGTACATCCGTTCAATACACACGATCAAACAGCCACAACACAGCCGTCCAAAAAAAGTTTCAAACAAACAAACAAACAAACAAAATAAACCAACAACACGCGATCACCGACGAGCAGCTTCGGTTGTGGTTAGTACTTGGATGGGGGATCGGATCAGAACCACGTAGTTGTTG
This sequence comes from Rhingia campestris, assembly GCA_932526625.1. NCBI lineage: Eukaryota > Metazoa > Arthropoda > Insecta > Diptera > Syrphidae > Rhingia > Rhingia campestris. The sequence continues at coordinate 36,625,358 of OW052183.1, forward strand.
ATGTTTTTATTGTTTCATAAAATCCAATCAAGGAGTATACAACTACATAGAGTGCGCATCTCATAAAATGAAAACTAACTATGTGGGGTACTGACGTTGATACCCAGTGTTCAAATTACCATGCATAGCATCAAGCAACAGAATAGCCGATAGCGCGTCAGCTGTATCCTGAAATCTGTCTCGACTTGGAATTCGTTGTCTTAGTGTGAAAAGTTGGTCTATTGTCGATCTGCCGGGCCGGAAGCCACACTAGTACGTGCCGATAAGTGTGTTGCAGAAAGGCTAAATACGTTCACACAGTACGTTGGATAGAATTTTATAGCGACATTTAGCAGGGATATGCCTAGGTAGTTGGTGCAAGACATGGCATCGCCTTTTTTGTAGATCGAACATGTGGAGTTGATTCCTTTCATCCATCCAGACTTTGTTGATGGTTTGGTGCATGCAAGCATCTATAGCAACATCTCCGTATTTGAAGAGTTCTGCTAATAATCCATCAGAACCGGATTCCTTGTTGTTCTTCAGTTTTTGTACGACTGTTCTAACTTCTTCAATACTGGGAGGGAGCGTTGCCTTTCCGTTGACTGGAGTTGGGTTGGTTTCATACCCTATCACTCTCTCGACAATTTGCGCATTAACATTTGATATTGGATTAATACACAGAGGGGTATTTAGAATTGGCATTGTAGGGCTAAAGTACTTACCATATAAAAATTTTGACAAAATCCATTTTTTTTTTTTCAAAATGAAGAGTTTTTGGAAATGATTTTATTTTTAATTATTTGTTGTAGTTCTGCCATAACTGCCCTGGTAACGTGAGAACTTCCTCCATCTTGTTGAAACCAGACAGACATTAAATTAATTCTCGTCCGGAGTAATTCTGGAAAATAAAAATTTTAAATACTTGTCACCAGTTACCCTTACAGTGAATCAGTTTTCTTCAAAAAAGTATGGTTCGACAATTCAGATTGAGCAAACAGCACACCAAACTGTGTCTCGAACTTGATGAATTTTAGTCTCATAAAGAATTTGTGGGTTTGACTCACTCTGAATTCGACCATTTTAGTCGAAGTGGGCTTCCTAAGACCTAAAAATAAACTTCAGAATGATTTCGTCATCGTTTACCATTTAAAGCAGCTTCTGGAAAAATTCCAAGACGATCGGAAGGTCTGCGGTGTTCAGTTTGCTAATAATCTAAACCTTGTAAGGAAACAAAATTAAATCTTTATGAATTATTGCCTGTAATGTCTGTTTGCTGATCTATGTCTGTCTGGTGTATGGCAGGAGTTACAGCAGCAATTGTTTCCGTTTTCCGAAGTGAATGATTTTAATGATAAGGCCTAGGTATAGGCCCTATTTTTGTCAGCTGTCAAGTGATATATTTTTAGTTTAGTTTGGCATTTCAACATAAATAGACTGACGTCTGAACAAAGCTTCCAAATTTTGCAAATTTATATTGAAAATCATGGTTCTGTTCGAAATACCTATCGCGCACTACGTCCATTTTACTGTCAACATAATCGCCCATCAGAGCAATTAATTCTATTAAGTATGGAATGTTTTCGCATCACGTTGACTCTAAATGAAAATACGCATCCACAGAGGCGTTAAGTGCGTACAGAAGAAGTCATGCTGTAGAGCGTAGCGTAGAGGAAGACCCGGATCTGTCTATCCGCCATCGTGCACAGGAATTGGATATGTGTCCATCCAATTTATAGAAGATTGCGTGCTTACAAAATCCACTCGTGCAAGAATTGATGCCACGGGATCACCTAGCACGGCGTAGATTCGGTGAATGGGCCCAAAACAAGATTGCCGTTGATCCCAATTTTCATAAGCGAATTTTGTTTAGCGATGAAGCTCACTTTTGGATGTCAATAAACACATCTGCCGTATTTGCAGTGATGATAATCCTCAAGTGAATGTTGAGACACCGTTACTTCCACAAAAACTGACTGTTTGGTGTGCATTATGGGTTGGTGGAATGATTGGTCCATACTTCTTTAAAAACGATGCTGGCCAGAACGTAACAGTCAATGGTGACTGCTTAGAGCCATGATTACTGACTTTTTCATCCATCAATTGAACAACCATGATGTGCAGGAGCTGTGGTTTCAATAAGACGGCGCAACATTTCACAGAACTCGTGTCACAATTGATTTGTTGAAGGAAACGTTCGGTGTTTCGCGTTTTGGTCCTGTGAATTGGCCTCCAAGATCGTGCAATTTAAAGCCGCTTGACTATTTTCTGTGGGGATATGTGAAGTCGGTAGTCTACGCCGATAAGCCCGAAACGATTGACCACTTGGAGGACAACATTCTCCGCGTTATTGCTGATATACGGCCACAAATGTTGGAAAAAGTCATCGAAAATTGGACCTCCAGATTAGACAAGTCCGAGCCAGCCGTGGCGGCCAAATGCCAGAAATCATATTTAAATTAAAAAGCCAGCAGCCTTATTCATAAATTCATTATAAGCAGTGTATAAAGTTATGCACTCCCAAAAATGCCTCTAAACGCAAAAACCGTATTCATAAAAATTATACAACGTTGAATAGAGGCTGCATATCCTAAACGCGTCTGATGGTTGAATAGTGCATGTATAAGGGTATTTATCTTTTTTTATTTCTGTATGCACAGACACAGCATCAGGGTTACCAAAGGTTCAATTGTAAGTGGAAAAAAATCGTCCAGGGTATTTTTGTTTTGTTTTTTTGTTTCACTGTTTAATTTGTTCAAATGGCAATTCTTCTTTACCTACAGACTCAACATTTTAAACGATGTTATTGAGTCAACATAAGTCATCAATATGTTATAAAAATGTAGAAAATTAAACTGTCACCATGAGTTTCGCAACCATAAAAATGATCCCTTGGTAACTCTGCCGAGCCTTTTGGTAATTTGTTTGACACAAACTCTGTATAACTATTATGGATGGGGAAATATGTATGGCTGTATAAATACTTATGCACTGTACAAGGTGGCGCAAAAGTAATCCTCCTATCAGAAAATGCTATAAATTTTGCGATTGGCCCCTAATGTCAGTTCTGTTTTGACATTTGTGTAGTAAACACATGCGAAATACACGTTAATAAACAATGTTACGCTACACTGCTCCAGAACGCGGAATATTGGTGACTATTTATTTGAGCAATAATTTTTTAAATTACAGCCAAAAAACATCGGAAGGTTATTTTTGCGACACCTTGTATAACTATACAACCGTTGAGATGTTTTTTAGTGAAATCTAATGAATAAGGGGCAGAAGATTATCTTTCGAATAAAGTAAATTTCATGTCAATTTAATAAAAAATCACCTTTGTTTTATTCCATTTCAAAGTTCTATTCCTCTAAAAAAAACACCCTTTATATAAATATGGCGTCCCATGAGCAAATACGTACGACCCAGTCGTGCACCCACCACTCATTTATTCTCAATTAAACCGTGCGTACTACTGGCCTTCAATATCAATTGAATTTCCCCCTTGAGCTTATAGGATCTTTAATTAAGTAGCTACTTTCAAATTTATCTAAACAACTTAAGCCTAAAAAAACATTTAAGTACTCTTTATATCTTATCACTGACATTTGGTTTTATTTCGTTACAGTGGGTCAAAAAGTTGGTGCTTCCATCGCAAAATAGTTTAGCTGTCAGCAATGTGAACTCGACGTACGCAAGGTAAGCACATCCATTACTTTCTACTGGTCATCGCAGTTTAACTGTAGACAACATTTTTTTTAACTTTTCTGTGCTGTAAATCTGTTGCTTATGGTTGTTTTTTAATCTCGTTTTGTTTTTCTTTTACAAATTTTTATTCTTAACAGTGGTGATACTGAAAGAAGTAGTCCTATAGTAGATAAGAGTCCAATCTAAGGCTTAGCATATTAATACTCATTTTAGAGCGCTTCTACATGAAAATACTATACTTGAGTATTTGTTGCAATTTCACATTTTTATTTATTTACTTGTAATTCATTTCCTTTTTAATAATTTTTAAGCATATGATTTATGTTTTATGAATATGTGTCACTAATTAACTGCATTTTTAAAATTTCATGTATATAATAAATATAAATGTTTACACAAAAAATTTACATACCTTCATAATATATTTTATAAAATTTAAATACAAACAAACAAAAAGAACTGTACATTTTGAAAATAAGTGGTGAAATCTTCGGTTGTGTGAAGGGTAGTCTACTTTCATATTTTTTAGAAATGGTTTTTATGTCAATTTTGATTAAAAAAAAAAAAAAACAAAAATTAAATTAAAAAAAAAACAAAAATGTTTTTCTGTGTTTCATTCTCATTTATGTGCCGTTAAATTGTGTGTGCGTGTCCGTCATATAGTATATCGTACAATTTACGTAGCTATAATACATAACGGAGGTTCCATAATACTTTATCCTGCTTAATCTACAAACAACGAATGAATACACATCTTCTCTTGACACTTCGCATCCAAAAACGACACACACTCACAGCGAACTAACAGTTTATGAGGATGAGATGATCGTGTATCCGGGTATCCTCCCCCATAAAGGATAAACTTATCAATAACTGGAAGCAACAAATTTCGAGGAAACAAACAAAAATAAACTCAAGCAACTCGCGGTGCAATATGATTTCGAGTAAACACAAACAATACATAGATGAATAAATTTATCACACGAACAGAGATGACGTGCTGTAAGGATCATTTTAGCCGTTCGTTGATATTTATTTTAAAAAAAAAGTTTACACTTAGAATGTTTTTATATGTAAAATTAAGTATAGTTGTTATTTTATTTATTTTTTTTAAATGCTAGCATTTATACTTGAGTAAGATGAAAATAAAAATAAAATTGAAATGACGTTTGCAGATATTTACGATTTGCATAAGCATGTAATGCATATCCTTGTGAATTGATTTTTCTCTGTGGGATATATTTTGTTTGGGGAGTTTTGTTGTCGTAATGTTTGTTTAATGTTGTGTCCTGTGATTGGTGATTATCGCACGAAATTCATTGTTGTGTTTCATTTTATTGAGTGGGGGATGAAAAACAAAAATGAAAAAAATAAAGCACGTTTATTTTAACATGGGTGGGCAGAATGTTTAATTTATTAATTTAATTTATCTTACAAAGAAACATTGTTGTACGGGATCCATTTTTATTTTGTTGGTCCTGCTTTCACAATGATCTGACAAATCAAACAAAAACTTAACAACTTCTTTTTTTTTTAATAAAATGCAAACTTCTTGAGATATCTCCAAAAAAAATAAAGGCTTGAATTAATGAATGGAGTTCGACTTCGTTCATATGTCCACCACGGGAACGTATGCTGCGGTCGATACGTTGAACCCAATTTTATTTGACTAGGCAGCACATTTCTACCGATCGTCCGCTTTTTCTGGTTCAATATTGCCTCTGAGCTCCTCTTACTTCGTCGGCTTGTTGCCATAGACCAATGATTTAATGTAGCCCTACAAAAAAAGTCTAGAGGCGTTAAATCACACAATCTCGGCGGCCAATCGACGGGTCCATTTCTCGAGATAACACGTTCACCGAACTGATGCATCAATAACTCGATTGATGCACCCACTGTGTTGCTTGTGGCACCGCATTGTTGGAACCACATATCCCAGATGTCCAATTCATGCAATTGCTCAAAGAATAAACGCTCCAAGATGTCTCTGTAGCGAATACCATTTGCTGTAACGTGACGGTCATTTTCATCGACGAAAAAAAAAACGCCAAAAGGATGAAATGCTACCCATCCAGTAACGCATATTTTGCTTATTGTAGAAGCCTTACTAAGTGGGGCTACACTCAAGAATAAACCTGGGCCTCAACCAACATGTCTCTCCAATTAGCCCGGTCCTTAGCTAACTGCCTCCAGTTGCGCACTCCAATTTGGTTGATTTCGTTTTCTACTTGAGCGCGCCACTAAAGGCGAGGTCTTCCTCTTCTGCGTCCGACGACTGGTTGGGAATCGAAAACTCTGGTAACTGCTAACTGCCTTCAGTTGCGCACTCCAAGTTGGTTGAGATCGGTTTCTACTTGAGCGCGCCACTAAAGGCGAGGTCTTCCTCTACCTACTGCGTCCGATGTCTGGTTGGGAATCGAAGACTCAGCGAGCCAGAGTTTTGGTGTCCATTCGTTCTGCATGTCCTACCCATCTTAAACGTCCAATGTTTTTTGTTTTTTGAATCGCTGTACAGCTCGTATAGTTCTTGGTTGAATCTTCGTCTCCATAACCCGTCAACGCAAACGGGACTGAAGATTTTTCGAAGAATTTTCCTCTCGAATCGATCAAGGATTTGTTCATCCACTTTTGATACGATTCTTTAGCGCCATACAACAGGACTGGGCTGATCAGGGTCTAATATAGGATTTCCTTAGCATAGGATATAGGATCTTCTTAGCCCGAAGAAACAGCGATTGGCAAGAGTAATTCTTCGTTTTATTTCTGACGAGATGTCAAAGACAAAGTCCTGTACTACCTCAGATTTATATCTATCTATGGTGACGTTCTATCCTATTCGTCGATGTTCTGTGGTCATTCGTGTTGACAGCATATACTTAGTCTCACCATCATTTATTGCTAAACCCATTTTTGCCTATACAAGCCAACATGGCTATGACATCACGTTGATTCCTACCTTACTTAAGTGGCGCTACAGTCCGGAATGAACCTGGGCCTCAACCAACATGCCTCTCCAATTAGCCCGGTCCTTAGCTAACTGCCTCCAGTTGCGCACTCCAAGTTGGTTGAGGTCGGTTTCCACTTGTGCGCGCCACTTAAGGCGAGGTCTTCCTCTACTGCGTCCGACGTCTGGCTGGGAATCGAAGACTCTGCGAGCCGGAGTATTGGTGTCCATTCGTTCTACATGTCCTAGCCATCTTAAACGTCCAATGCGGAGTTTTTTTGACCAGGGGCATGTCGCTGTACAGCTCATATAGTTCTTGGTTGAATCTTCGTCTCCATAGCCCGTCAACGCAAACGGGACCGAAGATTTTTCGAAGAATTTTCCTCTCGAATCTGCCAAGGATTTCTTCATCCGCTTTTGATACGGTCCATGCTTCAGCGCCGTAGAGCAGGACTGGGATGATCAGGGTCTTATATAGGGTTTCCTTAGTAGTTTGAGTGAGGGCTTTACTACTAAATTGCCTTCTTAGCCCGAAGAAACAGCGGTTGGCAAGAGTAATTCTTCGTTTAATTTCTGACGAGATGTTGTTGTCAGAGCTAATAGCGGAGCCGATGTAGACAAAGTCCCGTACTACCTCAAAGTTATATCTGTCAATGGTGACGTTCTGTCCAATTCGTCGATGTTGTGAGTCCTTTCGTGATGACAGCATATACTTAGTCTTACCCTCATTTACTGCTAAACCCATTTTCGCCGCTTCCTTCTCTATACTAGCAAACGTGGCTATGACATCACGTTGAGTCCTACCAATGATGTCAATATCGTCAGCGTATGCTAGTAGTTGCACCGACTTTTGGAAAATTGTGCCTCTGGTGTTGGCTTTGGAGTTTTGCACAATTCTCTCAAGAATCAGATTAAAGAAGTCACATGACAGCGCATCGCCTTGCCTAAATCCTTTTTTGGTATCGAATGTGTCGGTGAGGTCGTTTCCGACCCTGATGGAGCAGCGAGAATTCTCTATCGTCATCCTACACAAACGGACGAGTTTGGGCGGTATACCAAAACTAGACATGGCTCTATACAGTTCGTCTCTATAAATGCTGTCATATGCGGCTTTGAAATCGATGAATAGGTGGTGGGTATCGATTTGGACTTCTTGAGTTTTTTCCAGGATCTGCCGAAGTGTGAAAATTTGATCGGTTGTGGACTTTCCTGGCCTAAAACCACACGGTTTCAGGCGTTCACATATTACGGCAGATAGGATCTTGTAGGCGATGTTGAGGAGACTTATGCCTCTGTAGTTGGCGCAGTTCAGAGGGTCTCCTTTTTTGTGGATCGGGCAAACGATGCTGAGGTTCCATTCTTCAGGCATATTTTCATCCGACCAGATTTGGCTTATGAGTTGGTGGATGTTACTTACCAAGTCATCTCCGCCGGCCTTATAGAGCTCAGCGGGAAGGCCGTCATTTCCGGCAGCCTTATTAAGCTTGAGTTTAGATATTGCCATCCTCACTTCACTCAGGTCGGGTGGTTGGCAGTCTTCGCTGTCGTTGCCAATATTGAATGGTTCGTTCTGCCTGACAGCGGAATGTTGTTCGTCATCGCCGTTTAACAGTCTGCAGAAGTGGTTCTTCCATATCCTCAGCATCGACTGTGTCTCAACTACAATATTTCCTTGTTCATCTCGACAGGATTCTGTTCGAGCCTTGTATCCTTGGCTTTGACGTTTTACACTTTGGTAAAACTTGCGAACATCCTTCCTGGAGTGGCACCTCTCTATATCCTCGATCGCGCGCTTTTCTTGCTCTTTTTTCTTCTTGCTGAAAAGCCGATGTTCTTCCCTTCTTCTTTGCCTATAGAGCTCAATGGCAGCTCTCGTCTTCACCTGCAGCTTAGCCTTGTAGGCCTCGTTCTTGGCTGCGAGCATCTGTCGGCATTCCTCATCAAACCAGGGGTTTCTTGCTGGTGGGCGCGAGAAACCTAGCACATCAGTTGCGGCTGATCTAATGGCCTGTTGGCATCGTTGCCATTGCTCTTCGACATTCGATGCTGGTGGTATGGTGTTAATCGAGAGGTTAAGGGATACGCGTTGTGCGAAGGTCTTGGCGGTCTCTTGCGATTGCAGTCTTCCGACATTAAATTTTTTCACAGTATTTGTGGATTGTTTTGGCGTGGTGGATATCCGCATTCTTACCTTGGCTGCTACAAGGTAGTGATCCGAGTCGATGTTAGCTCATCGGAATGTTCGGACATCCAAAATACTGGATGCGTGCCTCTTATCTATCGCAATGTGATCAATTTGGTTGACCGTTCGTTGATCTGGAGACCGCCATGTCCCCTTATGGATATCGAGGTGAGGAAACCGTGTGCTGGCTATAGTGGCATTTCGTTCCGTAGCGAAATCAATTAGCCTTATTAGATACCCCTAGGACACGGGGCCATCAGTATCCACTACGGGATTGAGCGCTGCCGTTGGCCTTTCGGTTCATCCGCCACCATCTCTGTTCAAGGGGCCTGACTAACCCTTGAAATATCTGTCAATGGTGACGTTTTGTCCAATTCGTCGATGTTGTGAGTCCTTTCGTGATGACAGCATATACTTAGTCTTACCCTCATTTACTGCTAAACCCATTTTCGCCGCTTCCTTCTCTATACTAGCAAACGTGGCTATGACATCACGTTGATTCCTACCAATGATGTCAATATCGCCGGCATATGCTAGTAGTTGCTCGGGAGTTTAGTTTAGCTCTAAGGAATCAAATTAAAGAAGTCACATGACTCCTTTTCTGTTATCGAATGTGTAGGTGAGGTCGTTTCCGACCCTGATGAAGCAGGGGCCATATTTTATAAAACGAATATCGTTAACATCACTTCGTTCTCAATGAAATTCGATTACATAAAACGAGTATCGTTCTTGATTATACGATACTCGTAATTTCTTACGACTGGCATTGGGCAGTCGTATAGCTTTCGTTTTCGTTGAGCTGTCATAAATTTCTCGTTTTACACAATCGCGCTTTGTCGTGACTATCGTTTACTTCTGTTTCGTTTACTTGCCGTTCGTTTCGTTTTATGTAATAGAGCCTCAGTGAGAATTCTCCATCGTCATCCTTCACAGACGTACTAGTTTGGGTGGTATACCAAAATTAGATATGGCTCTGTATGGTTCGTCTCTATAAATGTCGTATGCGGCTTTGAAATCGATGAATAGGAAGTGAGTATCGATTTGGACTTCTTGGGTTTTTTCCAGGATCTGCCGAAGTGTGTTGAATTGATCAGTTTTCGACTTTCCTGGCCTAAAACCAAACTGATAAGGGCCGATCAGGTTGTTGGTAACCTGTTTTAGGCGCTCACATATTCCGACGGATAGGATCTTGTAGGCGATGTTGCGGAGCCTTATCCACCTGCAGTCTTCTTTTTTGTGGATCGGGCAAACGATGCTGAGGCTTCATTTCATCCGACCAGATTTGGCTGATCAGTTGGTGGATGTTACTTACCAAGTCATCTTCGCCGGCTTATTCAAGCTCTCGGGAAGGCCGTCATTTCCGGCGGCCTTATTGAGCTTGAGTTTAGATATTGCTATCCTCACTTAGGTCGGGTGGTGGTAGTTTTTGCTGTCATCGCCAATAACGAATGTTTCATTTCTGCCTGACTGCGGAATGTTGTTGGTCATAGATTGCAGTCTGCAGAAATGGTTCTTCCATATCCTCAGCTTCGACTGTGTCTCAAATGCGATATTTGCTTGTTCATCTCGACAGGATTCTGTTCGAGCCTTGTGCCCTTGGTTTTGACTTTTTACACCTTGGTAAAACTTGCAATTAGCGTTCCTGGAGTGTCATCTTGCGATATCCTCGATCGAGCGCTTTTCTTGCATTTTTTCTTCTTTTTGAAGAGCCGGTTTTCTTCCCTTCTACTTTGCTTATAGAGCTCGATGGTAGCTCTCGTAGCAGTTGCGGCTGACCTAATGGCTTGTTGGAATCGTTGACATTGTTCTTCGACATTCGATGCTAGTGGTATGGTGTTAATCGAGAGGTTAAGGGATACGCGATACGCGAAGTCCTTGGCGGTCTCTTGCGATTGCAGTCTTTCGACATTAACTTTTTTTACAGTATTTCTGGTTCGTTGTGGCGTGGTGGATACCGCATCCTTATCTTGGCGGCAACAAGATAGTGGTCCCAGTCGATGTTAGCCCCTCGGAATGTTCGGATATCCAAAATCCTGGATGCGTGCCTCTTGTCTATCGCAATGTGATCAATTTGGTTGACTGTACGTTGATCTGGAGACCGCCATGTCCCCTTATGGATATCGAGGTGAAGAAACCGTGTGCTTTCTATAGTGGCATTTCGTTCCGTAGTGAAGTCAATTAGCCTAAGTCCGTTACCAGACGTGTTGTGGTATAGGCTATATTTTCCGACAATACTGTTAAAGATGTCTTCTCTTCCTCCCTTTGCGTTAAAATCTCCCAGCACGATTTTAATATCGTTCTTCGGTAGTCGCTCATAGGTTTTGTCAAGGAGCTTGTAGAAGCAATCTTTAGCGATGTCATATTTTTTTCCGTTGGGGCGTAAGCGCTTATAAGGCTTATGTTGACGAATTTGGCCTTGACGCCTTGGAAACATAAGACTTCTTGCCTAAGTCTGGCACTTATAATAAATCCGCATCCGAATAGTTTCTGCTGACTGTAATACGTCCCGTAGTAGATGTCACAGTTTTTCATCCTCTTTTTGCCCTCCCCATCCCATCGTATTTCCTGGATGGCAGTAATGTCTGCTTTGTAGCAGCTTCGGGCTTCCGCTAGTTGTTCCCCTGCACCTCTCCTGTTTAATGTTCTCACATTCCAGGTGCAGATACGAACGTCGTTTTTCTTTTTTCGTTAAGCAGGGTCGTCAACAATAAAATGTCCTTTTCGAGGTTGTTTTGTAACAATAGGTTTTTCCTATGGGTGGGTAGTTAACCCAAAGCACAACCCCCAATCTGGAGCGCCAGTTCCAATTAATTAGATACCCCTAGGACACGGAACCATCAGTATCCACTACAGGATTGAGCGCTGCCGTTGACCTTTCGGCTCATCGACTACCATCTCTGTTCAAGGGGCCTGAATAAAACTTGAGATTCCTAACTGACATGTAGTCCGAATATGTCGAAGCAGCTAATCAGGCTGCGGATTTTGCAAGTCAAATCCGGTTGGATGAGACCAGTACCGGATGTTTACCACTTAGAGGTAAAAATAAGCACAGTTGATGTGTAGTCAGAGTTACAACCACTTGGCATTGCCAAGTTAAAGCCAATCAGAGTCTATCTTCGTTTTACAACATCCAACATTGACGAAGCCGTTTTAGTTACGATGAAATTCTTTATTTTCTGCCATCATGTTCAGAGCTCAATTCGAGAACGTACGTCGCTTCCTATGATCAAGTGGCTTTAGTTCATGAGTCAGCTCGATCATGTAAGGGTGTAGGCCAAGATATCTAAGCAAAATCTGCCATCATGTGGTCTGGGAGAGGCCGAAATCTTGAGAACGCCGTGAAATTGTCTGACTTGGCTCGTTTGCGACGGACGCCTCTACGGCAGCAATATTTTCCACACTTCTGATAAAACGTGCTCTCACTCATTTCCGGCAGCCTTGTTGAGCTTAAGTTTAGATATTGCTATCTAAAATCAGTAAGAATCGGTAATTAATTTTTTGTACGGGAACATACCTATTGCGTTTAAAGGCCTTCCCAGAATGCATATCTGTAGCTTGTATCTTGCATCGCTGTCAAAAAATTCTCAGTATCAACTGTGACTCAACTACGGTTTTTCCTTATTTATCTCTACAGAATTAGTTCGGGCCTTGTATCCCTGGATCTGACGTTTTTACTTTGGTAAAACATGTGAATATTATTCGTGGAGTGGCACTGGCTTTTCTTTCTCATATTTCTTCTTTCTGGAAAACCTCTCCTTTTTGTACCATAAAGCTCAATGGCGGCTTTTATGTCTCATTTTTGGCTGCTAGCATCTGCCGGCATACATCATCTTGCTGGTTTCTTGTTGTTTGCAAAAAACCTAGGCAAACCTAGGGTTGAGGCTGATCTTATGGTTCGTCTCCATAGTTTTTCCACGTAAGATGTTAGTCGTAAGCTTTTAATGGAGAAGTTATTGGGTACGCGTTCTGCAAAGGGTTTTACAAAGTTTTGCGATTGCAGTCTTTTGAACTTAATTATTTTGTTTTAAGTATTTTTTTGTGCAGCATCTTTAACTTGGCTGCAACAAGGTAGTGATCCGTTTTGACTGAACGCGTGCCCCTTGTCTAGCAATGTTATCTGTTTGATTGTCAGTTTGTGGATCTCGAGACCGCCATCTCCATATCAATTAGCCCAAGTACGTTGTCAGACGTGGTGGATACGTCACTAAGCTAAACTGCCGAAAAAATTAAGAAAAACAACCGGAAGAGCTTAAAGAGCTGCAGTTACATCCACTTAAAACAACCGTGTGGTGTGGTTTATGGGCCGATGGAATCATAGGTCCGTATTTTTAAAAAAAATGAGGCTGGCGCTAACGTAACTGTAAATGGGACTGGTTATCGCTATTTTTTGTCTGAAATTGAAGCCCGAGATATCGACAACATCTGGTTCCAACAAGACAGCGCCACTTGCCACACAGCCTATGAAACAATGGAAAAATTAATTTTACGCTTCGGACCTGTGAATTGGCCAGCAAGATCATGCGATATCACAACGTAAGACTTTTTCCTTTGTGGCTACGTAAAGTCTAAGGTGTTTGTGGATAAGCCAGCAACGATTAAAGAATTGGAGAACAACATTATCAGTGTTCTTCGCGAAAGCTCGAAAGCGTCATCGAAAATTGGAACGTCCGCATGGACGAGCTACGGAGCAATTGCTGCCAATTAAAATTGTGCCTCTGGAGTTGGCTCTGGACATTTGCACAATCCTCTCAAGAATCAGGATAAAAAAGTCACATGACAGCGCATCGCCTTCGGCCCTTTTTTTGGTATCGAATGTGTCGGTAAGGTCGTTTCCGACCCTGATTAAACAACGAGAATTCTCCATTGTCATCCTATACAAACGGACGAGTTTGGGCGGTATACCAAAACTGGACATGTATAGTTCTTTATAAATGCTGTCCTATGCGGTTTTGAAATCGATAAATAGATGGTGGGTATCGATTTGGACTTCTTGGGTTTTTTCCAGAATCTGCGAAGTGTGAAAATTTGATCGGTTGTGGACTTTCCTGGCCTAAAATCACACTGATAAGGGCCGATCAGGTTGTTGGTCTACTGTTTCAGGCGTTCACATATTACGGCAGATAGGATCTTGTAGGCGATGTTGAAGAGACTTATGCCTCTGTAGTCGGTGCAGTTGAGAGGGTCTCCTTTTTTGTGCATCGGGAAAACTATGCTGAGGTTCCATTCTTCAGACATACTTTCATCCGACCAGATTTGGCTTATGAGTTGGTAATCTTCGCCGGCTTTATAAAGCTCAGAGGGAAAGCCATCATTTCCGGCAGCTTTATTAAGCCTGAGTTTAGATATTGCTATCCTCACTTCCCTTAGATCGGGTGGTTTGGCAGTTATCGCCGTTGTTGCCAATCTTGATTGGTATGTTCTGCCTGACAGCGGAATGTTGTTCGTCCTCGCCGTTTAACAGTCTGCAAAAGTGGTTCTTCCATATCCTCAGCATCGACTGTATCTCAACTACGATATTTACTTGTTCATCTCGACAGGATTCTATTCGAGCCTTGTATCCTTGGCTTTGACGTTTTAAACCTTGGTTAAACTTGGGAACATCGTTCCTGGAGTGGCACCTTTATATCGTCGATCGTGCGCTTTTCTTGCACTTTTTACTTCTTACTGAAAAGCCTCTTACCTTCTTCTCTGCCTATAGAGCTCAATGGCAGCTCTCGTCTTCACCTGCACTGCAGCTTAGCCATGTAGGCCTCGTTTTTGACTGCGAGCATCTGTCGGCATTCCTCATCAAACCAGTGGTTTTTTTTTCTGGTGTCCGCGAGAAACCTAGATCATCAGTTGCGGCTGGTCTTATGGCTTGTTGGCATAGTTGCCATTTTTCTTCGACATTAGATGCTGGTGGTATGGTGTGAATCGAGAGGTTAAACGATACGCGTTGCGCGAAGGCCTTGCGATTGCAGTCTTTCGACATATTCAATTTTTTCACAGTATTTCTGTTTGTAGAAGCAATCCTTAGTGGTATCATCTTTTTCTCCGTCGGAGCGTGAGCGCATATAAGGCTTATTTGGCCTTGATGCGGATTGTTACAATGCGTCCGCTAATGTCCTTGAAATAGTAGACTTCTTGCCTAAGCCTGGCACTTATAACAAATCCTCAATGTCTGCTTTGAAGCAGTTTAGGACTTCGGCTACTTGTTCGCCCGCACCTCTCTTGATTAATGTTCTCATATTCCAGGTGCAGATACGAACGTCGTTGTCCTTTTTTCGTTTAGCAGGTTCGTCAACAATAAGATCAGTCATTTCCGAGGCTATTGGTTGCTTCGTAACATATAGTTTTTTTTCAATGGGTGAGTAGTTCCAATCTATTAGATAGCCCTAGGACGTGGGGCCATCAGTATACACTACGGGATTAAGCGCTGCCGTTGGCCTTTCGGTTCATCCGCCACCATCTCTGTTCAAGAGGCCTGACTAACCTTTGATATTCCTAGATTACCTGTCTTCCGAATATGTCGAAGCAGCTCATCTAGGTTCGCCTGGGACAGCAGGCCGGGTATTCATTTCGTGGCATTCTGACCTGGCTGTTAATAGTGTTGCTGTTTTTCGTCTTGGTATCAACACTCGCACTTATCGTTGAGCAAGTCAAATCTGGTTGGATGAGTACCCGATGATTACCACTTGGAGGTAAAAAAAAACACTTTTGATGTGTAGTTAGAGTGACAATCACTGGGCATTGCCAAGTTAAAGCCAATCAGAGTCTAGCCTCGTTCTACAACACCCAAAAAAAAATACAAATACAAATTTTTGGCGCAACAGGCTCGTTAGTACCCAGGGCCTAGCTTTCTCACAACCATTCATGTGTGCGTGTGTACTTCTTGCACGATGGCGGGACCTCCTGTTTTATGCCGACTCCGAACGGCTAAGTTGAGATAACCAATCTTGACAATTGATACTACTCGGATGATTTGTCAGATCATCACGAGAGGAGGGCCAGTGAAAAATCATTTAGGTGTTGCTACGGCTGGGAATCGAACCCAGACCTCTTGCGCGGCGGTTCATCGCACTAACCATCGCGCCACTGAGCCCTCACCAAACCATATATATAAAATAAATTATTTTATAGTATTAAGAAATAATTTTATTACAAGAATTTATTTCAGTAAATAAATATAGCTAATGCATGTATAAATATTAATGTTATTTTGTTTTGTTTTTTAAATCATTATAACAGTTAATTTTTTTTTTTCATTACAGAATGGATGCGATGGATGACGCATAGCCATTATTGCATGATACTGATTCCGATAGTTATGAGATTAGCTAGCACTCGACTATCTTGAGATTTTGCACTTCATACAATATTCTACATAAAGTACCAAAACCCAATCAAAATAAAAAAAATTTTTTTTTTGTTGATTACATCGTATGCTTAGGTTTGGAACTACAAAAAGTATGTATGTATTGAACAGATCGGAGAGGAATCAGTATGCAAAATTAAACTTTACAAAATTGGAACACAACTTGTCGCCAAGCTTCCTTCGGAGCTCTCCTCAGACTTAAATTTGTTATCCATATAACTAAAAAGATTAAATTAACTTAATTTAATTTCAAAATAAATTAATTCGGCGCATGATTAGGCTGTGAATTTTGGAATAGACATTAAATAAGCTAATAAAACTAGAAAACATTTGTCACACCATTTATTTGGCAGATTGCGTAAAAGATTCAGTATTCATTGTTATTTGGAAATTTTTAAAACTTTTTTATTTGTATTCCTATTTTAAATTTAATACTTATTTCAATTTTTTAAATGAAATAAGCATCACTTATAAAACTTTGTACTAATGGATGTGATTTTACATATTTAGATACCAAAGAAAGAAACAATTTTTATATTTGAATCTTTTACATCTTACTTAGCACTTAATAAAATTAAATTGCATACTTATTAAGATACTTAAACAAATTATTGTTAAACAAGCTATTGTGTAAAAAAGAAACTTACTTACTTTTAAATATTGGTTACATAAATTGATGATGTTATATTTTTTAAATTAAATTTATAAGTTGTACATTTTGCCTACAAATGATTATTGATTACCTTTATTGATTACGATTTATCTGTTCAGGTAATTTTATATTTAGATACTTAAAATTACTTAAGATGTTTTTCTTATTTTCAATTAATTCTAGTTATACAAATTTTGTTTAATTTTACCTTTGCAATATTTTATATAAAATCAAAATTATAAATATGTAAATAATGTACACAGAAATGTTATAAATATTGTTATGCAGTGGGAATTTTTTAAATAAATGAACAAAAATATTGATGTATAAACAGAAAGAAAGTTGTCAGTTTTAGTTTCAAGCTATTCGCAATCATCAGGGCGCTGCGTTGAAATTTCACAAACATGTTGAGCTAAGTACTTGCAAATGCAAACTGAACGCAAACGCGACGAAATGGACGATAGCTAATCAGAAAAGTTGATTCCATTTCAACTATCAACTATTAGCTGTTATAAAGGAACTTTTTTTAAGGACTTCACAACTTTCTTTTTAAGTAAAATTCAAACCACCAACTTGAGATATCTCAAAATTCTATTTGCTTGAATTAGTATCAAACAGTTATGAATTGAATTCGACTTCGTTCATTTTCGATGACTCGGAAGCAAATTTCGAGGGATTGGGTACGATTTGCCGATTTTTAAAATGTCGATTTAAAAAAATCGACCGTCATAATGTAGACTTTCGAAAAGTCGATTGGTAAAAATACCGACTGATCAAAATCTCGACTCTCATAAAGTCGATTTTGAAAATGTCGACTCATAAAAGGTCGAGAGAGAGAGACAGAGCATTCCTGTTTTATTTTAGATAAAAGTCGACATTTTTACCGACAACTTTTTAATCGACATTTAAATGGTTTGAATTTTAAACTGTCAACTTTTGTTTTGTCGATCAAACTTCAGTCGACATTTTAACAGTCGATGAAATTTATATTTTTTCAGTCGACATTTTTTTGTTGACCATTCGTACGCTTCCATATTTCGACCGATACATCCCCTATTTATCGTTTAATATTGGCACTGATGGGCTCAGTGGCGCGATGGTTAGTGCGATAAACTGCCGCGCAGAAGGTCTGGGTTCGACTCCCAGCCGTAGCAACACCTAAATGATTTCAACCTCCTCTCGTGATTACCTGACAAATTATCCGAGTAGAATCAATTGTGAAGAAAAGCTTATCTCAACTTAGTCTTTCGGATTCGGCATAGAACAGGAGCCCCCTCCATCGTGCAAGAAGTACACACGCTTACATGAATGGTTGTGAGAAAAAAGCCAGGCCCTGGGTACTAACGAGCCTGTTGCGCCAAAAATTTGTATTTTTGGCTCTGGATTTGGCATAGACCAATGATTTAAAGTAGCTCCATAAAAAAACGCATGAAGCTCATGAGAGTTCTCACCTGTCCATTAATGCATATTTTGCTTATTGACGAAACCGTTTAACCAAAAATGCTCTTCATCGCTAAAGATGATTTTGCGATGAAATTCTTCATTTTCTTCCATCATGTCAAGAGCCCAATTCGAGATTGTACGTCTCTTCATATGATAAAGTGGCTTTACTTCATAAGTCAGCATGATCTCATCAGGGTGTAGGCCAAGAATCTTACTCAAAATTCGGCTGGGAGAGGCCCAATCCTTGAGAACGCCCTGAAATTGATTTGAATTGGCTAATTTGCGACTTACGCCTCTGAGGCAGCAATATTTTCTCACTTCGGGCAAAACGTGGTCTCACTGGCACGGCAACATCAAGCAGCGAATATTCTGTTCAAATTAGTTCCCTAGAACTTTACACTTGCTAGGTAAAGTTCAAAGATCAGCTTGCATATGCATAAGCGGAGCTCTAAGACCAACCACCTCCCCAGCACTAGATGTTTTCCTACATCTAGTGCCCCCAAATATTTACTGCAAACAGACCGCAGATTGATGAGCTGTGAGACTGAGAGCCTCATCACAATGGACACCCACTCAAGGTGAACACTCAAGGTTTTTGAATCACCTTAACATTATAGAAAACACTACCCAACTCAGTTTTGAGCGTAACTTCAGGACAACCATTTCCAGTCACCTCGACTAGGAGTCGGATACTATCGGAACCAATAACTCGATTCACATCTATACGGATGGGTATAAAACATATTCTGGAGTGGGTCGAGAGACGCTTCGAGATGCCTAACCTAAGCGTATCCTTTCGGCTTCCCGATCATTGTAGCGTTTTCCAAGCGGAAATCAAGGCGATTAAAGATGCCTTGTCCTGGATGAAAAGGAAAGCAATATCCACGAATTATGTTAACATGTTCAGTGACAGCCAAGCTGCAATCAAATCTCTAGAATCCACTCGTTCAATAGACCTACACGCAAAAATACTAGGCCTCTTTAGAAATGACTTCTGTAGAAGCTGCTTGTACGAAGAAGAGAAGGAAAGTATTCCTCACCTTCCTTTCTTGTCCAGCTCTCTCCGGTAAAAGAAAACTCCATCTGGGAAGCTACTTCTTTGATAATCTAGGTTAGTTGGCTTATAATAACGTCAGAAACCCCCTACGATATATAGTCAGCTCTGAATGGTGGTACCACAATGGATCTTTATAGTCTAAGTGTGTACGCACAACCTAACCTAACTTAACCTTGTCTACTGGGCGAGGATTACGGTCGAAAATTGACGATTTAATTAATTGTAATCGTGTACAAAAAAAAAGTAAAATTTTGATTTGACATTGACAGTTCGGTAATCGGTAAGGGCGCGTTCACACTGGAAGTTTGAAGTTGTCAGGACACTAATGAAATACCCTTTAAATTACTGAAAAAATAACTAAATTTTCCGAAAACTACTTCACTACTTACTTACTTACTTATCAGGCTACTGACCTGTGAAGAGTCTCTGCCTGATACAATGCAGCCTTCCATCCTCTACGTCTACGATCCCGGGCTAGCTGCTTCCAGTTGTCTAGACCAAGCGCTCTGGTATCCGCGATGGCTTGGTCTTTAAAACGGAGGTTCGGTCTTCCATGCCTTCTCGAACCTGGGGGTGGGATTCGAAGACCCTCTTAGCTGGAGCATTATTGTCCATTCGCTCGATGAGGCCGATACAATGTAGTCGACGTGTTTTGGCTTTTTGGACTACATCCACATCTTGGTACAGCTCATAGAGTTCGCGGTTGTATCTTCTCCTCTATTCGCCCTCCTTGCTCACAGGACCGAAAATCCGCTGAAGTATTGTTCTTTCAAATAAGCCCAGTGCCAGGTCTCCTTTCTTGCTAATCGACCAGCACTGGGCACCATAAAGCAGAATTGGCAGGAAAGGTTTTTTAAAAGTACACATTTCGTCCTTCGAGTGAGGAGTTTTTAACCCAGTTGTTTCGCCAAAACGAAGTACAACGGTTTCCTAGGGAAGTTCTTCGCTGGATCGCCACTAGGGTGTCATTCGTTGAGTCTATGTTTACTCCGAGGTAGGTGAACTGCTAAACTACCTCGAAATTGCTGCTATATCAATAGTGACGTTGCGTCCTAGGCGTTGGATAGATGCTTGTTTGTTTGTTGATAGCATGTTCTTAGTCTTGTCCTCATTTACTTCAAGGCCAACGGATTTCGCCTGCTCTTCAATCGCCGTGAACGCTTTTATCGTGGCACGCTGGGAGCGACCGATGATGTCAATATCATCCGCATAGCCCAGCAGCTGAACGGACCTGTTCAAAATAGTGCTTTGAAGAAGTCACATGATAGCGCGTCTCCTTGCCGAAATGCGGTGCATGTTTGGAACAGTTCGGAGAAGCTACTTCCAAACTCCACGTTCCAGCGCGTGTTTTCCAGCGTCAAGCGACACAGCTGAATCAATTTTGCCGGGATTCCGAATTCGGCCATCACCATATAGAGCTCCTGACGATGTATGCTATCATACGCGGTTTGGAGTCGATGAATTCGTTGGTATTTTCTAGGATTTGCCTCAGTGTGAAAATTTGGTTTATAGTCGGTCTGCCGGGCCGGAAGCCACACTGGTACGTGCCGTTTAGTGTGTTGCAGAACGGTTATAGACGTTCACACAGTACGTTCGACAGGATCTTGTATGCGACGTTAAGCAGGGATATGCTTCGATAGTTCTTGCAAGACATAGGATCGCCTTTTTTGTAGATGGGGTGATAGTCCAGTCATCGGACATGTTTTCTTCCACCCATACTTGGTTGATGATTCGGTGCATGCTCCCTACCAAAACATCACCACCGTATTTAAAAAGCTCCGCTGGTAAGCCATCAGAATGTGTACTGCACAGTTTTTATGTGTGAAGGAAGCATACTAGTTGTGCATGCTTGTGATTGTACATGCATGCATGCGTAGTCTATGGGACCTATAAGGTGTATAAAAAGTGCAATTGACTGCGAAACGGAATTAAGAGGTGTACATTTAAACGGGAAGAGTTCTGCGCATTTTGTGTGAATTTTCAAATAACCATGATTGGAAATAAAAACCAAAAATAAGTGGGAAACGTACTTAAAGTGAATTTTCGCTTCTTTTTCAAGATGAATGCTATTTTTCCAAACATTTTTTCTCAGTGCAAACATAACCAAATTGTGAATCGTATGTTCCAGTATTGTCACCCAACAATTTAATTATTATATCAATCCACAACTGATGCTAAACATTGTAAGTACCCACCTATCCCTGGAAATGGATTACTCAACTTCATGACCATCCAAGCGTTGGTTCCTATTTAATTGAGTTTCTCAACTTCCTAACCACAGTATCGCCCAATCATTCGTTAGTGCAGCGTCACTTGTGAAGCTTAAAGAAAATGTTTCTCTTGCTGGTCATAAAGGTTTCCTTTGGAATGCTTCATTATCTGTCATCCGCCAAGTGCATTGTGGTTGAAGACAATACGATTTCCTATTTTAAGCTGCCAATAGTGAATGTTTTGACAACGCTTGGCTGCAATACAGGAAGCCTAAGTGGACAATTGATTTTAAAGTGTCCACGTACTATTGCTGGAGGAAATAATCTGGAGACCGTGAAAAGTTGTACTATTTTAAGTGGAAATCATGCTGGCCCTCGGCCGGGGAAACCTTTCTGGGATATACTCACCGACCATGAAGATCATGAACTACAAGTGCAAGTTGACGAAAATTTGTCAAAGGATTTACCATCGAATGGTGTTGTCAGTAAGAGCTTCCAGGAATATAAACATCGCAAAAAAGGCCAGTCAGTGCGAGGATATCACAATATTTATCACCGTGATGAATTTGTACAGGATCACATATTTTACGATGACTTAGATCATGCGGGAAGTTTTTTAGAGCATGGTAAAAGTGTTCATAAGGAATAAATAAATGTATTAAGAAACGTATGTGTAGTCCTTTATTATTTCATAAGGCAGTAAGGCGAGTATGTGTTCGCGTACAAACAATTTTTTTCAAACGAAGGTAGTTACATACTTACCCCCTTATTAATAAACGCTGATTAGCTAATCATTGATTAACTTTTGACCTTTGCGCGAGTATTTCTTATGGACAAAATTTAGTTCAAGTGTCCTGTCGTCAACGATCGCTTGATCTTCAGACTGTAGTTCCGGTCGCTTTTGTCGTCACGAACCTGGACGCTGATGTTCGAAGATTCTCATGGCTGAAGTAGTACTGTATATTCGCTCAGTGTAGGTGATCCAACACAGTAGACTTTAATTTTTCTTCATGGACTATATCCACATCTTTCATGGAGTATATCCACATTTTATCTTCCTACGCATGGTTTGTCGCCTTGCTTGTAGTAAATCTACGAGACATATGGGATGCGTCATCAACTGAGGGTCGGCTACAAAGCCACTCTCTGAATCAATGCAGCCACTCAATCGTCTCTAGAACGAAATTAAGCACAACCCAACTTTTTTCACAAGGTACCGGGTGTAAACCGTATTTCAAAGCCCACTTTTTAGCCAAAGTGTCGAGGCACCCGCGCTGACGGCTGTATGGCCAGTAGTGGCTAATCGTAATTGGTCGCAAACGGTCCCCTCTGACGCCCGGGCAAGGTCGGTAGAATAAGTGCCTTAGCCTGGTAAGACGGTAAAAAATAAATAAAACAAAAAGACCTGCTGAGGGTGTATAAGTGGGCACCTGATCAGAGGACGAATTTCTCTCCTCCAGTAAGGAGACATTTGTCCTTCCATCTAGCGACGAGAGTGCTAAGGCTAGCACCTCGACCGCGAAACAAACTACAACAACAAAATGAAAGTCCGCAGGGAAAGCCACTAAGAGCAAGTACCAGATTGCCCCTTTTTATTTTATGCAAGATAGCCAAAAATGAAGTCCGGAAAGGTCCACGAAAGGGACCAGGCAGACAAAATCAAGCACCAGACAATCGCTGACAAGTACAATGAGCACCTGAAAAATAAAACGAGGCAGGGGGCGCGGTGAAGAGGGACAGGTCAAAAGAGGTGACCCCCAGCGACCGGCCCTAAAAAGAACCCCACAACCAAGCCAAATACGTCAGCTGGCGCCCTCCAAAGACGATCACTGACAGAGGTGGTCAGAGATCACCTTCAGGTGGCACTAATGGACGAGAATTCCACAAATGGAAAATCCATAGCCGAGCCGTGGGGAAAGATTGAGGCCAAACTTTCCGACATGGTAATAGCCAACATAATTGAAAACAAAGTGGGACCTCTGCCGAACTTTGACTCCGCCGAGGTCGTAAGGGGATATAGGGTTATCAAAAGCGATGACCGATTCTCCAAGGACTTCCTTAGCGAGTGCGTTGCTTAGGTTAGTGATGCCTGGGATGGCTTAAAGCTTAAGCTGATCCCAGCTAAGGACATCCCAAGGAAACCCAGGGCCCGCATATGGTTGCCCAATATGAAGATAGAAAGAGGAGGGCTCCTCCAATGTCTTATAATCCACAACCCGACGATTCCAA
Source organism: Rhingia campestris (assembly GCA_932526625.1). Lineage (NCBI taxonomy): Eukaryota > Metazoa > Arthropoda > Insecta > Diptera > Syrphidae > Rhingia > Rhingia campestris. The sequence continues at coordinate 36,649,116 of OW052183.1, forward strand.
CGGATAACTGGTGACTGGTCAGTCATCGAGGAGGAGGAACCCCCCAAGAGCACAATGTCTTTCCTGCCAATAATAAATAGCGAGCGTGCCTGGTGGCTCTCGAGAAGGAAGATTATAAACTTAAGTTTGGCATAAGGCATGCCAAGCTTAAGGTATTCCTCTCATATGATCTCATGTAACTTTTTTTTACAAACAGCAGGTCACTGGTAAACCAGGAACATGCATACTCGCCAAGAAACATATTAAAACTTTTTTATGTCCCAATCTCAGCTCAGACGACAGTGGTCAAACTGGAGCGTGCGACCAAATCAACGTACGTGACCTCAACCTGGAGTCACTTTGAGACCACAGATGGATCCTCTATGACTTGTGTCTCGATGTCGAGACCATTAAACCATTTAAAAATCCCAAGAGAGTTAATTGGACCAAGTCTATTCAAATCACGCCTGCCTCGAGGTCAGAACCACGGAAACGGCTCTCCACGAGGTAGTGCGAACATTCGAAAAATCCATACACTATAAAGAATACACTCTAGCCCCCTTCTTGGACATAGAGGAAGCTCCAGTGAGGTCGTTGTTCCTCATTGGCGCTATTCTTGAATCTCTGATCGAGCTGGGTATAGAGGAATCTATAAGCCATTGGATAGTCTCCATGCTCGGAACAAGAATTATCCAGGCAACACTTGGCAACAGTCATTTAACCAAATTTGCCCATAGAGGAATGAACGGCATGGTCACGTTTAGCTTCAAGAAAGGCTTCCACGTTGGTTTTCCTTCCAGAGCTCTATAGAGGGGGAACGAAGTAGTAAGAGATTTCAACACGGCCGTCTACATCGACGGATCTAAGATGAACTGTGGTGTGAGGTCCGGAGTCTACTCGGAATCACTGAAAATATCAGTATCAAATCGCATACCGGATTTTGCCAGCGTATTCCAGGCGGAACTACTGGCTATCCGAGAGGCTTGCACGCTACTGGGGCATGACACTACGAAAAAGCAAAATGTTGCTTTCCTTAAGCGGCCATTATGGCCATCAACTCGGCTACTATATCTTCCAAGCTGGTACAGGAATGCAGGAATGAACTTGCCCACCTGGGCGAGTGCTTCAGGGTCACAATTCTCTGAAAACCTTAGCGACATCTAGGGTTAAAGGATACAAGATCTTATTCGTTTTCTAAACCTCACAAGCAGCCGAGCTAAGAATGCGGATATCCACCACGCCACAACAATCCAGAAATACTGTGAAAAAATTTAATGTCGGAAGACTGCAAACGCAAGAGACCGCCAAGACCTTCGCACAACGCGTATCCCTTAACCTCTCGATTAACACCATACCACCAGCATCGAATGTCGAAGAGCAATGGCAACGATGCCAACAGGCCATTAGATCAGCCGCAACTGATGTGCTAGGTTTCTCGCGAAACCCCTGGTTTGATGAGGAAAGCCGACAGATGCTCGCAGCCAAGAACGAGGCCTACAAGGCTAAGCTGCAGGTGAAGACGAGAGCTGCCATTGAGCTCTATAGGCAAAGAAGAAGGGAAGAACATCGGCTTTTCAGCAAGAAGAAAAAAGAGCAAGAAAAGCGCGCGATCGATAGAGAGGTGCCACTCCTGGAACGATGTTCGCAAGTTTTACCAAAGTGTAAAACTTCAAAGCCAAGGATACAAGGCTCGAACAGAATCCTGTCGAGATGAACAAGGAAATATTGTAGTTGAGACACAGTCGATGCTGAGGATATGGAAGAACCACTTCTGCAGACTGTTAAACGGCGATGACGAACAACATTCCGCTGTCAGGCAGAACGAACCGTTCCATATTAGCAACGACAGCGAAAACTGCCAACCACCCGGCCTGAGTGAAGTGAGGATAGCAATATCTAAACTCAAGCTTAATAAGGCTGTCGGAAATGACGGCCTTCCCGCTGAGCTTTATAAGGCCGGCGGAGATGACTTGGTAGGTAACATCCACCAACTCATAAGCCAAATCTGGTCGGATGAAAATATGCCTGAAGAATGGAACCTCAGCATCGTTTGCCCGATCCACAAAAAAGGAGACCCTCTGAACTGCGCCAACTACAGAGGCATAAGTCTCCTCAACATCGCCTACAAGATCCTATCTGCCGTAATATGTGAACGCCTGAAACCGTTCACCAACAACCTGATTGGCCCTTATCAGTGTGGTTTTAGGCCAGGAAAGTCCACAACCGATTTATAGAGACGAACTGTACAGAGCCATGTCTAGTTGTGGTATACCGCCCAAACTCGTCCGTTTGTGTAGGATGACGATAGAGAATTCTCGCTGCTCCATCAGGGTCGGAAACGACCTCACCGACACATTCGATACCAAAAAAGGATTTAGGCAAGGCGATGCGCTGTCATGTGACTTCTTTAATCTGATCCTTGAGAGGATTTAGCAAAACTCCAAAGCCAACACCAGAGGCACAATTTTCCAAAAGTCGGTGCAACTACTAGCATACGCTGACGATATTGACATCATTGGTAGGACTCAACGTGATGTCATCGCCACGTTTACTCGTATAGAGAAGGAAGAGAATGAGGATAAGACTAAGTATATGCTGTCATCACGAAAGGACTCACAACATCGACGAATTGGACAGAACGTAATCATTGACAGATATAACTTTGAGGTAGTACGGGACTTTGTCTACCTCGGCCGCTATTAGCTCTGACAACAACATCTCGTCAGAAATTAAACGAAGAATTACTCTTGCCAACCGCTGTTTCTTCGGACTAAGAAGGCAATTTAGTAGTAAAGCCCTCACTCGAACTACTAAGGAGATCCTATATAAGACCCTGATCATCCCAGTCCTGCTCTACGGCGCTGAAGCATGGACCGTATCAAAAGCGGATGAAGAAATCCTTGGTAGATTCGAGAGGAAAATTCTTCGAAAAATCTTCGGTCCCGTTTGCGTTGACGGGCTATGGAGACGAAGATTCAACCAAGAACTATACGAGCTGTATAGCGACATGCCCCTGGTCAAAAAACTCCGCATTGGACGTTTAAGATGGCTATGACATGTAGAACGAATGGACACCAATAGACCTCGCCTTAAGTGGCGCGCACAAGTGGAAACCGACCTCAACCAACTTGTAGTGCGCAACTGGAGGCAGTTAGCTAAGGACCGGGCTAATTGGAGAGGCATGTTGGTTGAGGCCCAGGTTCATTCCGGACTGTAGCGCCACCTTGCTACTAACAACAACTACCTCACAAGCTGAATCTAGAGATCACCTGTATCACATCCACAATTATCATCATAATAAAGGTCACACAAGTCGTGGAAACAAAAAGGCACATAAGTGCTACTTGGGTTCATGCTGAACCGCCATTTCTACCTACCTACCATATCCACATCTTGGTTCATAAAGCTCTAGGTTGTATTGTATGTTCGGAAGGACGTTAATTCGCATTCCTGCTTGACGTCCAGCACACTTCTTCTTAAAATAGGCTTAGGAATCCACATTGTAGATCTTCGGACTGTAAAACAATAAAATAACTCAACCAAGTGATCAAAGATGCGATTTCCGACCATTTTCTTATCGCATCCTTCTGAGGTTTGATCGTTTCGTTTCAAGAATAATATTCCAGTTTCCTACAATACTATTCCTAGACATAGATTCGCCCATACCTTTGGCTAAACCAAACCATTAACACCATAAGGGCATAAGTTTCCAAACATGTGTAAGAGACACAATTGATTGAACATGATGTCATCGATATAAGAATTTAGCGAGTCCAAAAAATGTGCCGCCCGATAACGACAAACGGAACCCGAATATGTGCGGAAATCAAATCATTGATTCGCTCATTTAGAATCAAATAAAGACAACGGATACATTCGACTTGAACTTTGGTCACATTCACATCAATCACAGAGATACAACATCATTCGAGAACCATTATATTCTAACAATCGTACTAACATCGAGCGTAGAGCAGATAGATAACGACATATTGAAATCACAAGCTATTTTTAGAAATTTCCTAACAATGCTATATATGGGGTAATGTAAATAAATGGGTGGTGTCATCCGTTGAGATACTAACACATCATTCTATATATGCTCCGCGAAGTAGTTGTTACCTCGCTTCGGAGTTTCGGAGGTTGTAACCAAAAGTCATGATGACAGATCCTGAAATACAAAATTTCGGAGATCTTCGAGGGGGATTATTCATAAACCAACATCAAACCAAATTGTCATTGAATTCTGCAACAATTGAGGACTTGGATACACCTGAATACAATGCCGATGTCAAATGCTGTTATACAGCTCCAAAGAGAAAGACCACATATTCTGGTCCTTACAGAAACACAAGTTAACTCGACTACGAGCAAACATATCTTCGAAACTGCATTCATGTCTCCGTATTAAGGGTGCTCTGTGGTAACACTCTGGCATTTTAGCCAGAGAGAGGAGTCGATAAAAAACTATTTGAATATTTTTCCAAATAGTTTGACTGGAAAGGAGTAATCATCCAATAGCCGAAGTTCGCGATTTCAACGTTAACAACTCCAATTCGCTACGATACACGTACAGAACGGATGACCCAGGCCGAAATGTTTGGCATTATATCAAATTGGAAAATATCTTCACAGTATTACACAAATCAGACCACACTTTAAAAACAGCGATCTAAACCAATATCGATGCCAAGGATACAATACCATCAACGAGTTTTATGGAATTACCAAGCAACCAACTGCGATAATCTGCGTGACTTTTATGATTTCTTTTTCTTGTTTTTTGACAAAGTGATGTCAATACTTATCTAGATGCAGTAACAGAGATCATTCTTCTGGGCATACAAATATTCATCCCTCTTACTTACTTAAGTGGCGCTACAGTCCGGAATGATCCTGGACCTCAACCACATGCCTCTCCAATTAGTACGGTCCTTAGCTAACTGCTTCCAATTGCGCACTCCAAGTTGGTTGAGGTCGGTTTCTACATGGGCGTACCACTTAAGGTGAAGAATACCTCACTGCGTCCGACGTCTGGCTGGGAATCGAAGATATTCATCCCTCTCTCTCTATAAAAATTAGGATCCAACAATGCGAGCAAGTTGCAAATGAGTATGAGTCGGATAGGCAGATCCAACTGAAGAGAAAAGATAAGTTTCCATCAACCAACGAAACATAGCCAACCAAACAATAGAAGCCACAAAGAATGATTAAAACGACAGAGTAAGTAACCAACTTTTGGCATGGCTTCCGACATTTTCGTCAATGGCAAAAGTACTTAGCAATCATTTTAGTCAATTGTTATTTCCTTATTTGATCGGAACCGATGGTTCGCTAGGTGCAACGCAAAAGGAAAAGGCAGACTCATTCGCTAGAATGTTGTTAGAAAATTCCATCAACGATAGAATACCTACCATCAAAGAAAGTAAAATGTCGATCTCAAAAATAAGACCCATCCTGAAAAATTTGGACTGTAAAAAAACCCTTCGGACCTGACGAAATAAAAAAAAATGTGCAACCGATCTTGCACCCGTTCCTTACAGATTAATATGGCGACAGGCAATATGGGTCCGGAAAGAAACACTCAACTGGAGACCCTCTAAATGTAACATTCAATCGAGTTCGGCACAGCTAGCCAAATTAACAGCATACGGACTTCCTCCAATCCTGTGAGGCAGGAAGGAAATCTAAAATAAAGATATTTTCAAGTAGTGGATATGGTTTCCTCTGATTGATTCTCTATTAAGCGGGGGACCACAAGAATCGATTCTCTCGCCCATTTTATTTCTGATGCAAATTAATGACCTGTTTTTTACAACAAAAAATCAGATTTTTAGTTTTGCAGATGACAGTTCTCTGATTCTGATAGGGACTAATACAAATGACACGTATATTAGCGGTTTTGATACACACTAGCAGATGCGAACAAATCCTTTCTATAAACGAGGACTTACAAAAGATTATATGTACAATGGGAGAAGGGAAATCTAGTTTAATTAAACTCAAAGAAAATGCAGTGTGTAGCATTTACAAGAAAAAAAAACAAGTCAAAAGTTCCGGTAATCGAAATGGAGAATACAGTCGTTAAATCAAATGAATTGATGCATCTGGAACAATATGTAACCGCTAATGCCAAAGCAGCAGCGCTGTTTTAAAAGCTAAGAGACATTTGACACCAGGCTGGCTTTTTCTTCTCTACAAAGCCCTGTTCACTGGGTCTTGAATAGTGTTATCATGTTTGAAGTTCGGCCCCGAAACATGAACTGAACTTAATGGGGTCTATCCAAAGACAGTCTATCCGATTCGATTCTCGCCTTAGTTAAAATATCCAACCTTTAGCTCAGCGGATAGTTTTGTGTGATCTGTCTCTTTATTATCTACAGATATTATAACAGCAGATGCTCATAAGATCTTAGAGATAATATCCGTAGACTTGTTGCATTCAAACAAAACACATAATTGCAGCCCATTGACGCACCATCAATCAAACAACGAAACGATAAACGCAATACCAAAATAAGCAAACTATAGAACGAACTTCCGGAAGAGGTATTTCCAACAATATACGATCCACCAAAAAGGAGACCCTCTGAATTCCGCCAACTACAGAGGTCTCCTCAACATCACCTACAAGATCCTATACGCCGTAATATGTGAACGTCTGAAACCGTTTACCAACAACCGTATCAGTGTGGTTTCAGGCCAGGAAAGTCCACAACTGATCAAATCTTCACACTTCGGCAGATCCTGGAAAAAAAACCCAAGAAGTCCAAATCGATACCCACCACCTATTCATCAATTTCAAAGCCGCATACGACAGCATTTATAGAGACGAACTATACAGTGTAGTTTTGGTATACCGACCAAACTCGTCCATATGTGCAGGATGACGATAGAGAATTCTCGCTGCTCCATCAGGGTCGAAAACGATCTCACCGATACAATCAATAATAAAAAAATCGAGTGTGAGTTCGCATGCGGTAGAAGTGAAACTGTACTTAATTTCTCTCTCTCGCGCTCTCTCTCTTTTTACAACCTCCATAGTGTATTCATTTCATTCGAGATGAGTTGCTGACATATTGACAATTAATTGACTTAATTGGTGAAAGATGTGTTTTGATTAGTTTTCAACCTTGTTCTACCGCACAAACTAGGTTGAAGAATTTCAACTATTTCTTAGCCTGAAACTCAGATCCCTTGCTTACAAACCCGGTTTTATGAAAGTTGAACTAATCTCACGGTGTTCCCAAAGGGTTCCCATATCTACGTACTAACTGCGACCGACGCTGATTCGTTCGTTTCGATGATCAGACGAGAACCAATATTTTATTTGATCTCATTTTCGTTATATTTTTTTCGTTTCATTAAATCAAATTCACAACGCCCCAAAAGAAGACAGTCATACAGTCCCTTCTGCAAGATCTCCAGTGTGAAGTTATTGTCTTTTCATTGTAAGCACAAAATCCAGCCAAAATCCAAAATCCAACGCTCCACCTTTCGGGAAGACTCTAAAATATCGGTAAAACCGTCAAACATTTCAAACTCTTACAACTCCTGCATCAAATCTGAATACGTCATCCCACCCGAATTAGACCTCATAGCAATTATCATCTTCATCTTGCAGCAGTACCGCAATTTCTATTTACACCCACAAACGTAAGAGGCGTTCCCAATATCTAGCATCTCGTTTTAAAAATGTCGTCTTATGAAAAACAACGTCCTTCCTGAAGGCAACATTCCAATTCTAAAAATACATCTTCATTTTCACTAATCACAAACACATTGAACCTGTTTGGATTCAAGCTTCAATTACAAACTCCAGACGTCAGACACACACCTTCGCTAAAACACATTTATGATGCCAAAATCGGCTATCATTTCAACATTCAGAGGGAAATAACCATTTTGGCCACCTACATGTTACCAAATGTAGCATCCATATATACAGAAACTTTCGTTTGATTTCTTACAACAATAGAAATTGCTTTCCTGGACTCACGATGAGTTTCATAACTTGATTTTGCTCACACACAATGGGTGCGTTCCGGATTTCAGTTTTACCAAGTTAACTTTGCCTGAGCACTGCTCTCATTGGTCAATCGAGCATTTTTAGTCATCTGACATGGTCGATTGATCAATGAGAACAGTGCATCGCATTCCTTATTTTGCACACCAACGTACGTGTTGAATGAGATACAAGTCCATACATCCGTTCATTACACACGATCAAGTAGCCAGCCGTCCAAAAATAAGTTTCACTTCAAAGAAACCTAGTAAGCCAACAACAAGCGATCACTTACATCAGCAGCATCGGTTGTGGTTAGTACTTGGATGGATAACCGGATCAAAACAATCGTCATCGTGATGTTTTTATGTTTCATAAAATCCAACTCACACTGTATCAAAAGAATTTTCACTTCAAAAAGGATTTAGGCAAAGCGATTGCACATTTTTCACAGAGCACGCATTTTGATAATAAATTTCAATAATTTGCAATCGTTGCTCGTTTGTAAGTTTTTCCATGATTAAATGGCAGAGTACACTGAAAACTTTTTACTTTAACAGATGACGTTTCGACGCCATTCCTAACCAACCTGAAAAACTTAACTCTTAAAAAATACACCGTTAGTATATTTTAACATAAATAAAAAAATATATTGGACGAAGATATATCATCAGTTATACCACCCAGTTGTGTATCCAAAGATATCTAATCAAATCCGATTATTAGAAAGTATCCATTTAATAACTAAACTCAACAACATTATTTACTGTGAACCAAAATTTATTTGATTTCTTCTTTTTTTCATATTTTCTACTAAGTATTTGTTTTTCTTTTCTTTTTATTAATAATATACAAAAATAAAACGTATATTACGCAAATCTACATCCATGATTGATCAAACTTAAGAATATCACACAAATACCACACACTACGACTCTGTATACACCGTTAGTTAAATGAGATGACAGCAGCCCAATGACAGAATATTCATTGACATTTTATTGGTGGATATTTTTCTTTTTTTCTTTTTTGCTGCACCAAAGCGTGAGTGAGAACGATGTCAGCATTGTATACAAAGTCGTAGTTCATGACTACGCTTAAATTTAAATTAAATCTTTAGATCGAAATATAAATACACATAATTATAATTTAATTTCATTTCACTTTTGCTTCACTCTAGGGACACGGACCATTGGCAGTCTTTTGGAAACCTAAGAAACATTTTAAATAATTTATTATGAATGTGCGGAGTTTGTTTTTTTAAGTTGACTTACTCAAATTGCGTAGACAATTCTCCGTTTTCAAAATGCACAAATTATTGAAAGTCCTTGTTTCGCCCTCGTCATCTGTGGCGCACACCGGACTATAGTTAACCAAGTCACAGTTCATCATACATCTTTCATCGATTGACAGTGAATGTGTCATCGAGAAAGCGAAGAGTGTTACTGAAAGAAAAAAAAAACAATAGAAATGTAAAATTCAGGATTTTTGGTCATTGTATAGAAATTATGAAATTTATGTGCCTTCCTAGACATAGAGGGCGCTTTTGACAACACTGGATATGACTCCATATCAAATGCTTTGACTCACAGGAGAATAGATCATCCCACCATCAAATGGATCAAAGCGATGCTTGAAAGTCGGAAAATAACTGCTTCATCAGCACAGACCTCAGTATCAGTAACAGCCGTTAAAGGCTGCCCTCAGGGAGGAGTACTCTCACCCCTACTATGGTCTCTGGTTATCGATAACCTACTTCAAGACCTAAGTAATGCATCATCATAATAAAGGGCATAATAAAGGGCAAAGAACCAAACGAAGTTACAACACGTTTGCAAAACGCCCTTAAGATAGTCATAGACTGGTGTAATAATAAATTCTCTCTATAAACCCCAGCAAGGCTATCATCGTCCCTTTTACAATAAGGAGGAAATTAAATCTTACCCAAATTTCAATAAATGGTACATACATTGAGTATTCCAACGAAGTAAAATATCTCGGAGTGATCCTCGATAAAAAACTAAGCTGGAACTCCCACATCAACAACAAAATTCAAAAAGCAACCAAAGCTTTCTGGGCCTGCCGAAGCATGTATGGTAAAACCTGGGGAATCTCTCCAAAGACCACACACTGGATCTACACGATCATGGTCAGGCCCATTATAACATACGCTTCAATAGTATGGTGGAACAAAGTCACCCAAAAAACAACTATAAATAAATTAAACAAGGTACAACGGCTTGCCTGTCTGGGCATTACCGGAGCTATGCGTACCTGTCCCACGGCGGCTATGGAAGCCTTAATAGGACTAACACCCCTCCACATTTATATAAAAAAAGTGGCAATTCGCAGCTCAGCAAGTTTTACACAAGCGGAAGAATTAAGCATTACCGTAAAATCAAAATAACTTAGATGGGCGATTATGTCGACCGTAAAATCGTAAAATAGTGAACATCTAAAACTAATTGAACTTCTATCCGAACTTCCAGAACTTGACATGATCTGTGCGGTTACAGACCGCTTACCAAAGACACTATGCTTCGACAAAAGATTCTCAACGGAGATCACAACCAGAGAAGCATGGTGTAGCAACAACCCACCAAACTGCCTAAACGGCCTAAAGTGGTATACGGATGGTTCTAAAATGGACTCAGGGGTAGGAGCTGGCATACATGGACCAAATAAAAACATCTCAATACCTATGGGAAAAAGCCCTAGTGTATTCCAAGCTGAGCTCCTTGCCATAAAAGAATGCGCAAACCTAATACACAACTCAGGTATTAAAGGCGCAAACATCCATATATTCACGGACAGTCAAGCAGCTATAAAAGCCCTAAGCTCACACATCATTGACTCCAAATCAGTACTACACTGCTTCAACTCCCTCCAAACACTCAGTTCCAGGAACAAAACCAAACTATGGTGGGTCCCCGGACATAAGGGAGTTGAAGGTAACGAAAAAGCTGATGAACTAGCCAGAAAAGGTTCGGAAACCCCCTTCATTGGACCTGAACCCTTCTGTGCAATCCCCAAATCAGCCATAAATCTAGTCATAAAAAACTGGGAACAAAACAGATGTGTTTCATACTGGGGAAACATCCCAGGCCTAAGACAGGCCAAAAGAGCTATTCAGCCCTTCAAATCAGATGCCAACAAGACACTAAATCTTCGCAGGCACGATATCAAAAACTTAGTAGGCTACCTAACTGGTCATCACGGTCTGCGATATCACCTAAACAAAATGCGTCTAGTCGACTCACCGGAGTGCAGACTATGTCTAGAAGAAGACGAAACAGCCGAGCATATCATATGTGAATGCCCGGCCCTTTACGGTATGAGAAGAGAACTTTTCTTCAGGGAATTCTTAAGTCCCGAAGAATTGAGGAAATCTTCGGCTGAAAGTATTATCAGCTACATTAGGAAAGTAGAAGCGCTACTAACCTAAAAAGCATCTGACGGCAAGCACAATAGATCTTTTAGGTCGATGTGTATATTACTGCTTAGGCAGGTCAGAATTAAAAAAAAAAAAAAAAATTATGAAATTATAAATAAAGGGTGTTTTTTTAAGGGGTATACAAATTCAATATGAAATAAAACACTTGAAGCTATGCCGATGATTGCACCAGCACATAAAGCACACACAACTTTGAGTTTTAATGCTTGTAAGGACGACTTGACAGGCTTCTGAGTTTTCTCCACTCCAAATTCGGCAATATTGCTTGGTAACATATCAATTTAACCAAAAATGGCCTCTTTAGAGATCAACCTTTTGCGACGAGAATGAAGATCAATCTGAGTTATGTTTTCGGCCCATTTACTGAACCTACGACGCGTAAATTGATCAAGCTGGATCTTATAAGCTTTTAAGCCAAAATCCTGCCTCTAAATCTTCCACAAATTGGATGGGCATAACTCCAATTGGTGTGTACGATGGCCATTCGACTCATTAGGATTCTCTTCAACACTGCGCTCAACAACGGTAATAACTTCTTCTGTTCACATTGTTTGTCGCCTTTGGGGATGCGTATTATCCAGTGTGTACGTTGTGCAACAACAAACCATCGTGTTCAAAATAACTTAGATGGGCAATTATGTCGACCGTAAAATCTAATGTTGAAGGCCAGTGGCGGCACTGGCACCTAGTTAAAGCCGGTACTCTATCGCGCTATGATGACATCGGAGATAAAATGCAATTAGATCGGACATTGTCTCAATGAAATCCTTGCGTACTAATGTGTACGTGTAAGTTTGAATAAATATGGATGTGCAACTTTGCGGAGTATTTAGTTTTATTTTGTTAATTTGATTGCAGGTGTTTCACCCAAAATGAAAACTGTCACTTATGATGACAGCATAGACGTTTGAAGGAGATCCTGTTCATTCCAGTCCTGCTCTACGACGCTGGAAGTGGATATTTCAGGGGACAGACTAGGGGATGTACAGCGAATGGATAACACTCCGGTTTGAAGTCTTCGATTCCCAGAGGCAGTAGAGGAAGACCTCATCTTAATTGGCACGCACAAGTAGAAACTGACCTGATGACACTTTAAGTGCGCAACTAGAGGCAGTTAGACCGGACTAATTGCAGAGGCATATTGGTTAAGACCCAGGTACCATTGGCAATGGTAAGATTTTGCACTTATACTGGAGACATAAACAAAGCGCTTATAGTTATATAAAATTTCAAAATCCTATGGCGTATGTTATAAAAGGGGCAATCATTTTTTTATTTTTTTTAAAACGCCACAAAACAATTGTCGTGATCTATAGACGGAATGGTTATAACCATATTATCAAAGTATTTTTTTCTTTAATCATTTACCAACGTAGAAATAGACAGTTCTTGTATCAAATTCATTGTGTAAGGCCGAAATTTAAGGTCCGAATACTTAGGACAGATATATCTGGACTCATAAGTATTGTGATGACGCGAAAATTTGAAGTATGATTTTGACAAATTCATATGTAGTTTAAGAAAAATGTTTGTCTATGGTCCGAAGTTTGTTATTGATAATGGATCCTAAAATACTTGTCCGATTTAAATGACATTTAGGGTATGTGTACTCTGTAGGCATTTTGGTTGGTCTTACAGAGGATTTTTTGGAATTGGATTCTTTGCACTAAAATTAATGGTACGAGCGAAACACGATTATCTCGATAACGACTCTAACTTTTTTGATACAAATGAATAATTAGCTTTCTAAGAGTTTATAGAAAAAGAATGATTGAAAATAGATTGAAACCAGAATATCAACCAAAAATTGTAACTTGCATAGTGTGGGTCAGATAAACATACCTGGATATCAAGTTTTTTGTGTCAAAGGATAATAATTGAAGTTTAAATAATTTTCTATTTCTCAAGTGATACTAATGGACTTACTTTTTTTAATTAGATAAATATTTTGAGTTACTTAACAATACAGTAAAAGCTCGTTAATTCGGAATGGCTGGGGGGAAGGTCAGTCCGAATAAACAAATTTTCCGAATTAATGAAAGATTTTTTTATGCACTAAAAGGCGTACCTATTGATGAAAAAAACCTTAAAACGAAAAAGTATTTTATAAGCACAAAAGATTGTAAATAATACGTAAAATTTATATAAAAAATTTATTCATATTTGTAACTTAAACCATTTAAAAGCGACTCTCATTTATTAGGAAAAATCTCTTTTATACTGAATTTTTTTTTTCCAAATAATTTAGTTTTCCGAATTAAAGAATTCCGAATTAAAGGGCTTTTACTGTATTCCAATTAAAAAAAACAGGAACTAAAGTACTTTTTTAAATAAGGTATTCCTCACAAATCGCTCCGTCCGATTTATATTAAATGTTTACTTAGGCCTATGTGGATATTTAGGAAAAAAAAAGATTAAAATACGGTTTATTTCAGACATTTTTTAGTGTAAAATATCTCGAAAACGATGTTTATTAAATGCTGGTACCTTGACATATTTAAAAAAAGGCTTAATTTAGCAAATTCTTGTTATTTAGCAAAAAGTGTCAGAAAATGAATTCAATAAATTAAAAAACATATGAGAAGGCTACAATCCGCTGTGCGGATCCTTGAATATCCTATCCCTTCCTATCCTTAAAATTAATATCACCAAAAAGTGGGCTTTATAAGCCTATAATAAAGAAAATGACATTGTCACAACATATTGTTCAAACAGTTTATCAGAATCTTTTGTTGTTTGACAAAACACATCGTTTTCCTCCTGAATTTGCTATGGGGTAGGGTATACAAACGGTTTTTGTAAGAAAACGCCCCCCAAAAAGTGGGCGTGGGCTAAAATGATCTATGAACGAAATGTTTATATTAATATTACTAATTATTCTGCATTACATTTTTTTTTCGAAAATTTTAAAATTTGACCGTAAAACGTTTTTTTTTATTAAAAACGCCCCCAAAAAGTGGGCGTGGCAAAGAACTTTATATGAACGAAATATAGATATTACGATTGTCTAACTACGTTTCTCAGATTTTTTTTTTAAATTTCTTACCGTTTGGCCAAAAACTACGTTTTTTTGAAAAGGGGTCGTGGCAGTGCGTGGATTTCAAAAATGTTTACACTTGTTCTGCTGGGAGCAACAAAGAGCACGTGTACCAAATTTCATCGTTCTAGCTCAAAATTTAAGGCCCAAAAACTGATGACGTAGGTATGGACGGACAGACGGACGGACAGACATGGCTAAATCGACTCAGTTTTCGATTCTGAGTCGATCCATATACTTTGAGGTATATGTAGCTAAATTATTTTTCTATGTTACAAACTATGTATCAAAACTAAAACTGGGATAGGGTATAAAAATGTTTTTTCACGGGAGGGATAATGTTCCACTTACAGATTTTTAAAAGATATTGGAGGGCTTCCTAAGTAGAATTGAGGTGTTCTCATGTGCAAAGTGTTAAATTTAAAAAGAAAAGTTAGTTTATTGGATTTTACAGTTAACAGTTATATATATAGTTATGAACATAATGTTGCATTTAAAACAAAACATGAGTATACAGAGTGCGCAAATTTATTTCTTCACCAAACCAAGTGGCTATTCGAAATTTGGCCCCAATGAAGAATGTCCCGAAAAAAATGTATATGATATAAACCATTCAAAACAGAATAGGGCCCACTAAGTTTTTTGGCTTTCATTTGAAAGAAATTAGTTAATTAGTTTGCAAATGCTATAATAAAATGCTTCGTTTAAATCTTGGGTGGGCCCTATTTTGTTTTTAGTAGTATATAAAAATATTAAAAGGGTGATCCAATAGAGCTTCTTGACTTTTTTTCAATAGAATACAAAAAATCAATGTATTGGGAAAATTATTATTTGAGGTGTTGGTTTGGTTCATTCCATTTAATGTTTACAGATAATTTCCTTCGAGCAACTAACTCTCAATAGTCCAATTTTCGACTACTCTTTCAAGCATATCAGCCGGTATTTGACGAATAACACGAGTCATGTTGATTTCCAAAGCTTCAATTGCTTCGGGTTTATCGACGTAAATAAGAGATTTCACATATCCCCATAGAAAATAATCCAACGGTGTCAAATAATAAGATCTTGGTGGGCAATTGACACGACCATTTCTTTAGATGATGTTTTCATCAAACGTTTCCCTCAATAAAGCGATTGATTCGTAATGCTGTATGGCATGAAACGCTATCCTGTTGAAACCACAAGACAGCTATACTAATATCTTGAATTTTTGGCAACAAAAAAGCATTGATCACTGTTGTGTATCGATCTCCATTTACAGTAACACGCGCTTCTTCCCAATTTTTAAAGAAATACGGTCCGATGCCGCCATCCTTCAAATCGCACCAAACAATCCATTTTTGGGTTGCATTAGTAGCTGTTGCATTGCCTCTGGTTGTTTAATGGCCCAAATACGGCAGTTTTGGTAATTACCGTCGTGCTTATTAAAGCCGTTCAACTAAAAATGTGCTTAGTCGCCAAAAACAATTTGTATTCTATACGTATTCAAACCAAGATCACGCTTCAAAATATGCCACAACGTTCCATCAAATATGCCGAAACCTTGAGAACGGCGACCGAATTAATTGATCAGGTCTTCACGTGACGCAATGGTTAGTGCGATGAACTGCTGCGCAGAAGGTCTTGGTTCGAGTAGCAACACCTAAATGATTTTTCACTGGCCTTCCTTTTGTGATAATCTGACAATTCATCCGGGTAGTATCAATTGTCAAGAAAAGCTTAAATTAACTTAGCCGTTCCAATTCGGCATATAACAGGAGGTCCCGCGATTGTGGAAGAAGTTCAGTTGGACGATTATGACTACCAACATGTGGTCGAAGAACTATATAACAATTAGTAAGCGTTGTTAGTCTATTCACTATGAAATGAGAATGCATATTGAACCTGAACAATATATTGACATTGTTTTGATATAAATATTCGAGCGATTTTTTAATTTTTACACCCCAACACGATCCTCTCTCGTAAAAAGAGGCAAAAAAACGCCCCTATTTCATAACGGGCTTAGGGTGTAAAACTAACCAATTATAGTCACCTGAACGCAAAAAGTGGGGGGTAAATTCATTTTACACACTTTTGAGAAATCGTCCAAAAAAATGTTTGTTTCTTTTTTTAAAGACTTTTTCGCAATCTATTTACCAATCTATTTCCCACAGGAAAATGAGTTTGCTAGTTTGTTGTGCAGCATTAATATCGAATCAAGGTAGCAAAAAGCGTAGATATCTCAAAGATAAAACAAAATCGAGTAATTCACTTCTTGCATTCAGGTGACGATATGTAGTTTTAGGTGATTTTTAGTTTTTAAATTTTAAATCTTTAAATTTTGAGGTGATTTTTCATTTGTTTGACGTGATTTTTCAGTTTTGATATTAGAGCCGTTTTTCATTTTGAAAAAAAGTCCCAATTTTGAGCCTATTTGCATTTTGGTTTTGGGGTCATTTATCATTAGGGCCTAAATTCATGTTATGGCCATTCTTTATCAATATTTGAACTCTAAAAAAAGGTTTTTGATAAATATGGTCTTATGTCGCAAAAATAAATGTTCCAATATTACCATAATGTCGGTGAGAATTCACTGCCAAGTGAAGTAAGATTTAACACTAAGTACAAATACAACAAATTCCTTGGAATTACTTAACTTTTTATGTAAAGTAAGATTAAGTTGGGAAAAAGAGTACATCCTACTCAACATCAGGGGCGCTGAAAATAAATTTAATTGATTTTCAGAGTTTGGTGCATCTTCCATAGTTTGCCATTTCTTATTATTTCGTTGAAAGAAAATGGACGGCCACCTTTTTAAAATCCTTTGCAAAATTTTATTTCGCTTCTGCTTAAAAACCAAAACTAATTTATTTACTGGATTAGGAAAAAATTGGAATCTTAAAAAGCTGGTCCAAAAATTCGTCAAAGTTTCCTTATTTTTGAAATCAAAGTAATTTTTTCCACAGTTTCGGTGTAAAAATCAAGAAACCTTCAAGAAATCTAATTTTTATTTAATATTTTTTGGTTAACAGTTTTTAACTTACAATCTATAAACAAGCCAGATTTTAAACAAATGTATTCTGGATTAAAACTTAAATATTTGAATAAAAAACATTCCTTAAGTTGATTTTTTTTCCACCAATATTCCTGCAGTTCTTTGAAAAAGCTATATACAAGATGGCGCAAAAATAACCTTCCGATGTTTATTGGCTGTAATTTAAAAAAAAAATGAATGAATGAAAATGTCACCAATATCCCGCGTTCTGGAGAAGTGTAGCGTAACATTGTTTATTAACGTGTATTTCGCATGTGTTTACTACACAAATGTCAAAACAGAACTGACATTAGGGGCCTCGCAACATTTATAGCATTTTCTGATAGGAGGATTACTTTTGCGCACCTTGTATATTTTGGTCATTAACTTCACATTGTTAAAAAAACAAAATCTGTACAAAAACTAGCTTTTTTGAGTGTACAAAATACAAATTTTTGGCGTAATAGGATCGTTTGCATGTGTACTTCTTGCACGATGGCGTACAAGCCGGCTTCGAATGGCTAAGTTAAGATAAGCTGTTCTTGGCAATTGATTCTTCTCGAAGATTTGTCAGATAATCATCTTTTTTGAAGGTAATGAAAAAGTATTATAAACATTTAACATTATGAAAATACAAACCAAACAATTGTTTTTTTTTCACATTTTATATCAAACTTTTTTTTTAAGTTTTTGCAAAACCCATGATTTCTTTTAAGTCACAACTTTTGTGTGGTTTTTAACCATTCAAAAAAGCCGCGACTGCACAAGATTCTGAAACACCCGTGAAATTGGTAACTGTGGGGTTTGCCTTTATTTAAAAAATATTATTTCAAAATATCTCAACTCATTCAAAAGTTATGATTTTTTGCACACAAAAATTGGAAATCGTGCCCACTGTGTATTTTGACAACTAACGTCAGGCTGACTGAGGGTAGGCGCACCAATCTTCAAATATTACAAAAAGCTTATAAGCAGATTGACCTTAGATCGTATTTTTGAGAAACTTTTACTTTACTCTACTTAATTTTCAACAAAACATGCCTCTTGTTAAACATGTAGCCTTGTATCAATATGAGGATATCGGATAGATGAGGGTTATTGCTGTTCCGCAGCAAAGTTTATTATCCTTGATAGTTGATATATATACGAACCATTAAATATTGGCAACGACAGCGAAAACTGCCAACCACCCGACCTGAGTGAAGTGAGGATAGCAATACCTACACTCAAGCTTAATAAGGCTGCCGGAAATGACGGCCTTCCCGCTGAGCTTTATAAGGCCGGCGGAGATGACTTGGTTAGTAACATCCACCAACTCATAAGCCAAATCTGGTCGGATGAAAATATGCCTAAAGAATGGAACCTCAGCATCGTTTGCCCGATCCACAAAAAAGGAGACCCCCTGAAATGCCCCAACTACAGAGGCATAAGTCTCCTCAACATCGCCTACAAGATCCTATCTGCGTAATATGTGAAGGCCTGAAACCGTTTACCAACAACCTGATTGGCCCTTATCAGTGTGGTTTCAGGCCAGGAAAGTCCACAACCGATCAAATTTTCACACTTCGGCAGATCCTGGAAAAAACTCAAGAAGTCCAAATCGATACCCACCACCTATTCATCGATTTCAAAGCCGCATATGACAGCATTTATAGAGACGAACTGCATAGAGCCATGTCTAGTTTTGGTATACCGCCCAAACTCATCCATTTGTGTAGGATGACGATAGAGAATTCTCGCTGCTCCATCAGGGTCGGAAACGACCTCACCGACACATTCGATACCAAAAAAGGATTTAGGCAAGGCGATGCGCTGTCATATGACTTTTTCAATCTGATTCTTGAGAGGATTGTGCAAAACTCCGGAGCCAACACCAGAGGCACAATTTTCCAAAAGTCGGTGCAACTAGTAGCATACGCTGACGATATTGACATCATTGGTAGTACTCAACGTGATGTCATAGCCACTTTTGCTAGTATAGAGAAGGAAGCGGCGAAAATGGGTTTAGCAGTAAATGAGGGAAAGACTAAGTATATGCTGTCAACACGAAAGGACACACAACATCGACGAATTGGACAGAACGTCACCATTGACAGATATAACTTTGAGGTAGTACGGGACTTTGTCTTCCTCGGCTCCGCTATTAGCTCTGACAACAACATCTCGTCAGAAATTAAACGAAGAATTACTCTTGCCAACCGCTGTTTCTTCGGGCTAAGAAGGCAATTTAGTAGTAAAGCCCTCACTCGAACTACTAAGGAGATCCTATATAAGACCCTGATCATCCCAGTCCTACTCTACGGCGCTGAAGCATGGACCGTATCAAAAGCGGATGAAGAAATCCTTGGTAGATTCGAGAGGAAAATTCTTCGAAAAATCTTCGGTCCCGTTTGCGTTGACGGGCTATGGAGACGAAGATTCAACCAAGAACTATACGAGCTGTACAGCGACATGCCCCTGGTCAAAAAACTTCGCATTGGACGTTTAAGATGGCTAGGACATGTAGAACGAATGGACACCAATACTCCGGCTCGCAGAGTCTTCGATTCCCAGCCAGACGTCGGACGCAGTAGAGGAAGACCTCGCCTTAAGTGGCGCGCACAAGTGGAAACCGACCTCAACCAACTTGGAGTGCGCAACTGGAGGCAGTTAGCTAAGGACCGGGCTAATTGGAGAGGCATTTTGGTTGAGGCCCAGGTTCATCCCGGACTGTAGCGCCACTTAAGTAAGTAAGTAAGTTGATATATATAAGGCATTATGGCTAGTTATCAATCCGCTGTTAGCCGTGAGGTTGTCTTTTGCAGTATTGCATTTTGATTTCGCCTTTCTAACTTGACATTAAAATAACTTTGCTCGAAGCTTGAAATGGGCTATATAGTTGCCCTTTTTTCTTATTTTTTCTAGAACTAACTTTATAGTGTTGCTATTTGCTTTTTTTTTATTCATGACTTGAGCTTATAAGTTACTTGTTTCACCCGGTTGGATAAGATCGGTATTTAGTTGAAGGCTTACAGAAAAATGATAAGTTCTATGGTACAGTTGTATACGGCTAGATCTACTCAGCTTGAGATACTGAGCCGATACGTGTATGTATATATGAATACACCACGGCTCATACTAATGAAAGAATTATAAGGACACTACTTGGCATGTAGGTCAAATAATATAGCACGTGAATTGATACATTCAGCCGAAGAGGGGGTAACAATGATGATGATGTGAAATGAATACATCACCAACGTAGTGGAACGACCTCGACTCCCAGTCATCGTGTTCAATTAATAAATTGATAAGCGAATTATTATTTAGCGTGAATGGCTTCTTCTCCTAAAGGAGAAGGCGTTGTCATTTTCGTTTGTTTCCACTTTGTTTCGCGTGATATTTTTAATTATTATTTTATTATCACAGTTTAGAGTGAAATACATCATTTCTATAATTACCATTATCGCTAGGGGTTTCTGTAGTGAGATCAGCCCAAGTTGAATGATTTAATTACTTACGTAATTCAGATTGTTTATGGTCGGATTTTCTAGACAAAATGTCACTTCTCTACACGTTTGCTTGTATTGGTAATCTACGTATGTTGATTAGAGTGTTCATTTTACAAATGTGTTACCGTATTGGCATGTATAAGAAAGCAAATTTAATACCACCATGAAAGCCATACAAAAAGATAATGGTAAAACATAGCGTATAAAAGCTATAGTGTCATGAAAGCCCTGAGATCTTTTCAAAGAAGGAAATAGGTGGGTTCCGAGGGATCCGGCAGAGATTTTGGTCTGATGCCTCAGCTGAGACTTTGTGATTAAGTGCAAACTTTATCCGTCAAACAATAAATTTCTTACAAAGGGTAAGGATATCAGGCCCACAAATATTGGTATCAGCAAATTTTGAGAAAAGTCTCCAGTTTCTTTGGTAAGGAATTACACATCACTTACGGATTTTTCGGCAGTTTCGGAGAAATCCGTAATTGGAACTGTTGACACTGACCATTTTCTCGTCGCAGCCAAATTCAGAGCTCGACTGTCAAACGAAAAAGAGCTACGAATGGTGGAAAAAATGAGACTTCACTTTGGTCGCCTTAGTGAACCAGTGATTGCCAGAGTCTACAAGAAACAAGTAAGACTCCCCGCTGTACCCTCATCGTCCACCAATGTTAAAACCCAGTGGATACAGTGTTACAATTTTATTAAAGAGAAGAGGTACATATCAAGGCGCTACAACGAAAAACATGTGTCGCAAAAGAAGTGTATCGAGCCAGAAGAAGGGAAGAGAAGAAAATCCTGCCTAGTAAAAACGAGGACACGCAGTTCAGAGAAATCGAAGAGTCTTGTGACAAAAGAACATCCTTCAATTCTCCAAAAATGCCAAACAACTGGCAGCTGACTCTTTAAAGAAGGAATGCTGCAGGCTCTACGAAATAAAAATAGCAACCTAGCCATTGAGACACAAGGAACTGTAGATGTATTCAGACAGCAATTTACAGCAAATGCTTACTGGGCATTGTGTCGAGAGAATGATTAGGCAAGAAATCAGCCCTCCTCCAGTCAAGGAAGAGGTAACGCTCCCTCGTAGTATTGAATTAGTAAGTGCAGCTATCAAAAAGCTCCAGAATATGAAGGATTACCAGCAGAACTCTTTAAATAAGGAAGTGTTGCCGTAGATGTTTGCTTGCACCAAACCATCAACAAAGTCTATATGTATAAGAGCATGCTAGATGACTGAAATAAAGGGTTGTCCAACCATACGTCATACGTTGTCCGACATTTCTTTGTTTCAGTGATTGACAAATTCAACCACTGAGAGGTGCAGCGCGTTAAGATTGTTAAAGCCTCTTACTAAAATGGGCGTTAAAATCGAAATGCATTTCTTGCACTTCGTGATGTTATTGGTCAGCATAATCGACCAAATGTGTCCACAATCGGGATAATTGTGCGCAAATTTCAGCAAACCGGGTCCGAAGGAAATGTAAACACACCTGTTCATGCTAGCCCAGTTCGTTCTGCGGAAAACATTCTGCTGTTCGCGACAGTATGGCAGGAGAGCCTTCAACCTCGACTCGTCATCGTGCCCAACAATTAAATATCTCACGAATATTACTGATGCGAATTTTGAATAAAGATTTGAATTTACACGCTAACAAGAATACAAGGTTCAATTGACTTAAGAGCTGAAGCCTACTGACCATTTCAAGCGTCGTCAATACGCCGAATGGTTGATTGAACAGACAGAAGTTAATGGTGACTTTACAAAGAAAATCATCTCTAGCGACGAGGCACACTTTCACTTCAATGGACAAATGAGAATCTACGAGTGATTGCTAAAAAGCCCATGAATCCACAAAGAGTGACTGTTGGGTGTAGTTTACGGGCTGGCGGCGCGTCATCGGGCCCTACTTCTTCGAAAATGAGGTCGACCAAGCAGTTACCGTGAATGGTGTTTGTTATCGCCAGATGATAACGGAATTCTTGTGGCTAGAAATTGTGGATAAGGGCCTGGATGATATGTGCTTCCAACAGGATGGTGCCACTTGCCACACAGCCAACGAAACAATGGCTCTTTTGTGCGAGAAATTCAATGGCCGTGTTATCTCACGTCGTGGCTATGTCAACTGGCCGCCACGATCATGTGATTTTTTTTTTATTAACAATTAACATCGTGCGTTTTCGTTGGACCATCCTTTATTAGAAATTTACATGTATTGCAACAACAACCGAGACATATCCCTTATAAATGTATGCATATATGATCCTTTCCAACGTACTGTGTGACCGTCTTAAGCACGTAAATGCAAGGAAAAAATCTCAGCAGTGGAGGAGAAAACAATTTTCAGACAATATTGGGAGCTGGAAAATTACAATCTGAAGTTGGCTTTCTTACAAAAGGCTACTCGAATTCGAAATTTTTCTTCAGCTAATTTTCTTTTTTCTTCAGCTAAAAGGTATCCGAATGCAAGTTTGTCAAAAATGCTTTAAAATGACTTTAGGTGGAACTGACCACTTCTTAAAAACTGTAACTGCAAAGAAGATTGAATATAATGCAAGGTATGCGCGAAAAGTCAACTCCGATGAACAAAAAAACAGCTATAAAAAGAAATTAAATTTTAGAGCATATTAACAGTATTCCAGCTTACGAGAGCCATTACACTCGCAAGTACCTTCTCCTCTCAAAAATATTTTGGTACCAGCCTTAGCTTATCCCTTTTCTACAAATTGTACACTGAAAAAAACTGAAGATCCAATTTCCATTACGAAATTGGGCGTTCAAATCGAAATGCATTTCGTGCACTTCGTGATGTTTTTGGTCAGCATAATCGACCAAATGTGTCCACAATCGGGAGAATTGTGCGCAAATTTCAGCAAACTGGGTCTGTAGGAAATGTAAAAAGACCTGTTCATGCCGTCAAATGTTTAAGGCCATAAATATTAAATTTAGAAAGCCAAAGTTAGATATACCTGCGCAAAATGTAATACACTGGCCATAAGAAAATAACTAAGCCACAGGAATTTAGCATTGAAATGGAGCAGAAACAACACCATGAAGAAGCAGATTCTGCATATGAGGCAAAGAAGAAAGAAATTGAGTCTGCGAAAAATCTACCAACTTTGAAGTGCAGTGCATACCTACACCCTATCTTCAATCATCTTTTTATAAAAGACAGTTGTATACATTCAACTAAACAGTACATGATTGTATCGAAGGAACGCCACATTGTTATTTGTGGTATGAAGGTGTAGAAAATAGAGGAGGCAATGAAGTTGCATCTTGC
The DNA here is from genome assembly GCA_932526625.1 of Rhingia campestris. Classification (NCBI taxonomy): domain Eukaryota; kingdom Metazoa; phylum Arthropoda; class Insecta; order Diptera; family Syrphidae; genus Rhingia; species Rhingia campestris. Next base: position 36,673,376 of record OW052183.1, read on the forward strand.
TTGTCCGAACAACTTCATTCCTTATCAGCTTTATCGCCGCAGTGATGATGCTTATGTGGGTTTTTAGCGAAAACAACGCTTTATAGCACATAGACCGGAAGTTTCTCGTTCCCGGTCACACACATATGGAATGCGATAGTGACCATTCTTTTATTGAGAGGAAATAAAAAATCTGCATTCAAAATTCAGATTGGTACCAATTCGTAAGAGGAGTTGGATCAAAAAAAAAAAAACATTTTAGTAAGAGAGATGTCCCGAACAACTTTCATGAACTATGGCTCATCTGTAAAAAACAAATTTATTATTCATAAAGTTGATGACGAAAATAATAAAATCAACCCGATAAATATAAGGTGGCTTCGATTTTCAAGAGAAACTCTATTTATTATTTATTACAAGTATTCATTGGATGACAAAGAACCGTTTAAAAATATTAATATTCAAAAAACGAGGTTGTAACAAAGTAAATGAAGATTGTTTTCAGTTGCTTTATGATGAACCGAATAAAATAAGTGAAACAAAAGAACAAGACTTGAATAATCTACTTCCTTTGATCGATGAGCAATTCCACAACTTTTACAGGACACTTTGCACAGAATCAAAGCCAGATTTTCATCCTGATTTAACCGAAGATGATGAAGAAGAAACTCTTTAGAAGTCATTATATGTAAGTATCTTAAATCTATTTATAATATTATTATTATTTATATTATAACGGGTGATTTTTTAAGAGTTAAGTTGTGTAATGCGTCTGTGGTTGAAGAAAGAAAAAAAGGAGGTGGTTGAAGATGAAAACAGTAGTTTTTGGGTCTGAGTTTGATTTGCTTCGTTGTTTTGTAAGTTGCTGTGGGGAGAAAAGTGGTTAGTGGCAAGTCACACCAGAGATAAATTTAAAATAAGACGTGCGAAAAGTTTTTAATGCAAGAACTGACACAAGTTTGAGTTACATTTTTTGTTTAATAAATAAAAGTTTCATTCGCAAAACCACAAAATTTAATAAAGTAAAAACCACGCTCTCAGTGTTATAAATTCAACCACTATAGAAAAAGAAACCTCGTGCCAACGAAGCCTCAGCAGTTACCCCCCAGAGCACCCATTCTCCATAAGTGAAAATTGCCCCTGGAGCACCTATTTTGCCAGAAGTGAAAATAAGAAAAAGATGACTAAAAAAAAAAACTAAAAATTCAAGATTAACAAAGAAAAAAATATAAAAAGTGAATTGCTTAGTTTAAAATAATTTTATTCATGTAAATAAAGAACATTTTATTTTTTTGCAAAAGTATTGCAACTGATTCATAGAAAATCGAAGCAAAATTGTTTTTAATTATTTTTATATACGTAGAGAACACTTTTAAGTAAAAATCGTTGAAACCAAGTATAAATGAGAAGATAATATTGTTATTTTTTTAAAGTAAAATTATTGATATTAATTTTGAATAAGCAAATAATATTTTTTTTAAGTCTTTCATTTTCAGTTATTCGAGTCTGGTCTATTTCTCTATTTTCGGTCTTCTTCTCTAGTTTTTTTTCTGTTTATTTTTTTAATTGTTTTGTCAACTACACGTAATAAACGTATCGGATTGATAAGGTCAGGCAAAAACCCACCCCTACGGCGAGCTAAGCCGTGCTTTACGCAAGACGTAAAGTGACAGGCGGTCATATCACTTTATCTCTCCCCCTCTCCCAAACCGAACCATAGCCGACGATCGGTACTTGGTGAGATGGTTTAATTTTGAGGGGAACGCCTGCCAAAAGAGTTGAGTGTAAAGCACTCAGCTTGGTGGGCGTTCGCTACAAAGTTTTCCAGGTTGGCAGCACTAATTAGTAATGGCGTCCAAACGTCATCTGTCAAAGTGAAAAGTTATCTGTGCTCTGTGAAAAATGTGCAGCTCCAGAAAAATCGCTGTTTTATCGAAAAATTGTCTTCAGCGATGAATTTGGTGAGCAGCTTATCTCTCGAATGGCCTTTAGAGTTGGCCACCAAGATCATGCGATTTAACGCCTCTTGATTAGTTCTTGTGGGGTTATGTAAAGTCGTTAATCTATGTGGACTAGCCGAACACGATTGAAGCCTTACAGGATAACATAACACGCGAAATTCGTGGAATTCAGGCCGAAATGCTCGGAAAAGTGACGCAAAATGGACCTTCCGAATGGGCCATTTGAAACGGAGCAGCGGACAACATTTTTATGAAGTTGTCTTTAAAACGTAAATGGCAAATGCCTGTTTATTGATTACAGTCAAAATTTTGAACATTTGATGCAAATTTGAGTGTTTTATCGATTTAAAAAAAAAAAAACTACGCTTAAAAAATCACCCGTTAGTATAATACAACACGGGGGTAAAACGCGACGTTAAAACGCGATCTGTTTGACGAGGCCTTAAGCAAAGAAGCTGAGCGAATATTAGGTACCTTTGAACAAAAAATTCTTTGTTGAAATTTTGTTCCTGTATGTGAAAAAGGCGACTGCATCAGATCAAAGATTATGATTTCATACCAGGGATGAAAAATGGCTTTTCAGCATTGTATTGAAAGTTAAAAAAAATTGTATTGAAATTGTACTGGTTGATTTCCATCATCGTTTGGTGTTTTGATAAGCTATCTATTTTATACAATTATATTACCTACAGTATACAGATTTGGTGAAAATATGTTTTTTTTTTTAAGAAAATAAGTTTAATTTTTCACGTTTTATAGCTGGAAATAATAACCGAAGCATAATTGTAAATTTACAAGAATTACGAAATAATAAAAATCAAGAAAAGCAGGCATATAATTTCTCTTAAAAGGAAAAACCCCTATCTCACGTAGTTTTGTTTTTCAATGCACATAATGGCCGTATCCGTCACTACTTATGATTATTTTTTCCTTTTATCGCCACTCTTTTGTCAGCTTTTAGTCATATGATCATTTAACGGAAAAAACAAGCAAAAGCTTGTAGTATTTCTGTTTTGAGTGTACTCTTGATAGCTTGCCAGGATCAGGATTGTTTAAATTTTTAAAATCGTTGCTTACAACAGTCATCAAGATTTCGTTTTTTTCTATTTCGTAATTTACAAATAATAGAGTTAAAGTTTTAAGAGTCAAGGCGTTCCCAAATGGAGTGCGATTCTATGGATGCAACAAATATAAAGATGACTACAAAATTTATTCGCTTAAAATAAAGTTGTTAAAATTCAAAAAAAGACGTTTAAGGACCAGTTTTTTAGTGCGAGTTCACCTAGTTTTGGGAGCTTACTCGAGTTAACTTGAGAAAGCAGTTTTTTAGGCGATTGAAATCTCAGCAAGTTTGCTGAGTTACCCAGGGAATTAGATGATCAGATGGTTTTGACAGATGATAAAATACCAGGCAACATTTTTTTTTTTTCAATTCCATTTATGTGGACATTTAATTTAATTTTGAGAAACTAAATGCAAATCTTAGCGACTTGAAATTGTATTAAATATTGAGTTTAACTATTTTAAGAAGATAAAGACTTGCAAGTTTGCGACAAGAGCATTTTCATTTGTTTGGGGAAAAGGAAACCAAACAGCTGATAAAGTGATAACTGAGCAAAATCGATAAATCATGAGTGCTACCAAATTAAATCATCACACACGGAGTCAAATTTAATTCTATACTGAAAAACTGATTCATGAGTTAACTCTAGCTTAAATTTATTCCGGAGTTTTTAAACTCTGTGTTAACTCAGCACTGAAAAACCGGCCCAAAGATGGCTAGGACATGTATAACTGTAACTCCACTAAACAAACGAACGAAAAATAATTTCAACTATAAAAATATAGCTGTTTGGGGGATTTCCTGTGGTACTTAAACCCATTTACCAGGGTAAGTTACCCATGTCAAAACAAACATTAATTGACTTGGTGAAGCTTTCCGAAAGAGCTTGTGCCATGTATAAGGGTCTTCCAACCCATTGTCTTAAAGATGCAGAGCGCTTGCCGGAACCTGATCAATATGAGAGTGACTTAAAATTCGAAACGAAAGTGTTTTGGTTAAAAACTGTTGCTTTACTTATTTTTATTTGAAATAAATGCCCTAATTATGACATCAAGTGAGTAAAACCAAATAACAACCTAAAATCAAAAATCCATTTTTATCAGCATAATTGTAATTTTAAAACCACAAAATGTCTTTAAATTTAATAACCTATTATCTATTTTGTTAGTTAATGACTAACTAAGATCTTCAAGATCCCTAAATATAAGAAGGCAGGAAGACATGTATTTTTGGTACGAAACTTTCATAAGAAAAATTTAAAAAAGAACCATCAAACAGCTGATAAACTGTATTCAGGCAAAAAAATGTTTCGATTGTAGAAAAAAAAGTGAATTGAAAATTGGCACATACTTTCAGTGGTATTTATATAAATTCGAACAGATTTTTGGTAGCAAAGCACATTATGTGATGTTTTCGTTTTTTAAAACACATTTTGATGATAAATACCTATTTAATATAGTTGCAGCACAAATTGTATCGGATTTTATAAAAGTGTATTTGTGTACTGAAGCTAGGGCGATTGTATCGAAAACAGTACAATTGTATCGACTTTTGCAACCCTGTTTCATACAGATGACGCATTGAGAACAAAAAACAGAAACTTTTGCTCAGTAGCTTCATGGTACGGGCGGGCGGTATGCATGAAAACACATGAAACACAAGAACAAAAACTTATGGCGGGCTGTGCCAGCACGACCCGCCATAGAACAATTTTTCTTATTGTTATTATATAATTCATAATCTTTGATAAGATACAATTTCGAAGCAGAAGTCATATAGAAAACTAGCGATTGAAAATATCCAGTCTAACTTCTGTCGATCAGTAAACATATTTCTGGTTTATGGGTACACAAATTTTCGTTTTTGGCCAAAACGTACAATTCAGTTAAGAAACTTTTAGGCTAAAACTGATTATAAGGCATTGTTACAAATATCAATAGTAGAATAGGTTTTATATTGTATTCAGCTAGATAGATTATTCAGCGAGAAATTGATGATTTTTTTAATTTTAGCCTAAATGCAAAAGTCCATTATTCGAGCTTTCAGGAATGAATTGGGTACGGATTTATTTTTGAAATATGAACGTATATAATCGTTATAAGTTAATTCAAAATCGTTTGAGAAGTTTTTGTCTTTTGAGAAATTTGGGGTTTACCACAACCGATATGTGGTAGGTATAGGTACCAGTTTTTACCCTATAATGCCAATCCCAAAAATCTCTTCAGTTAATAAACTCAGAATCTAGTACATATATTCAATTTGAATTTAATTCTGCTTTCTAACCTCCAGCTGCGACTGCAGGTCGACATACCGCAGAGGGATAGAATTGCCGCACACACTATTTCGGGCTTCTCCATCATCGTAGGGTCAGGTATGATTAAATTCTCGTTTTCGATTTATTTTACGAAATCAATACTTATTAGGAGCAAGTAAACATTGGAATTAACGTACATTTTTTTATAACAAAAAAAAAAGACAAGCATTTCCTTCATCCGCTGCCGGCCCAAAATAGCAAAACCCATCAAAGTAAATTAAATTAGAAATCGCACATTTTCGCATGAGTTCACATCTTTCGCAAACGTGCAAAATTTCCATCATAATTCTGTCAGCGGCTGGCTATTGAACTATCCCAAAAAAAAAAAAATCCATCCAGACGCGCTTATGTATATATACCTATACATGCACATAAACCGACGGAGGATGAGCAGATAAATATTATTTATTTAATAATCCCAGCATCGACCATTTTGGCCGACAGCCAACCAACCAGAAAAAAATATCGCTATCGCAAAATGTTCAAAAATTACACGGCAGATGGAACATGCTAACGTTCTAATGGACTGGACACGTCATGTTGATTTATCTTTTGCGGTTCGCAGACGGACGCACATAAATTGCTTTTTATCTGTGTGGCGAATATGTTAATGAACAGCAGAAATCCTTGGGCGAGTTACGTGACATGAGGATGCTATATATCTTTTTTTTCAATTCGGTTTCTGATGTGATTTTGGATTTATGCGCGTTCGCACAAATTTCGCGTGGCACGAGTGGGAGTGGCGTGATGCGAAAAATTATAATTTACGTCTATTAACGAAAATTATTGAAATTAGTTTGCCGCGTTATTGAGATCTTGTGGCGTACATGCCAGAGAAACACGGACTTTAGGCATATCGCTGTTTGTTGTTTTGTGTTCTGGTTCTGGGTCAATAAATCGTATATCGCGAAGAATGTCCATTTTTAGCAAATGTAGGGCCTTGTCATAGGTTGGTTGAAAATTTACCTTTATACGGACTGACGAATGGGTAGTGTCAACCTTTTTGTAAGATAAAGATTCGTGAAGCTCCGTGGAGCAGTGTTAAATTACAAAGAACTTACCGGGGTTTTCATTAGATCACCCCTCCTTAAAAGATTTGACAAAACACTTACTCCTCTATTAAGACGAACAAGCACTTCAGTGATGAGGACCAAAATTTCCACATTCACTCGGTTAATGCTAAAAATCTGCCAAGCTCATTTCCCTAGACTCCATAATGACCCGAAATCCATATATATAAGTTCGGTCTTTCATCGTTTTCTTAGAAGTGAGAAATAGGAAAGTAGGAAGCACCCGACGAATAGTGCTGTCGAACATAATCGGTCTGCACTAATACCCTAGCAATTCGGAGACATCAGTAAAATACTATGACATTCACTTTCTGATTCTGATTCTATTCAGATCTGAACCAAGAGAGAAACCAACTGCAGAGTTTCTTATCAGATAAAGCTCAGGAAGCAATCCCTCAAGGGGCATCAGAAGCATCTCTGAGAATTGTATTAAAAATCACAGGCCCTTTCAGCACATCAGGCGATTTACTGCGACACTAACCCCCTCCTTAATCGGAGGGGGGGAGGAAAAGCACTCTATAAATATAAATACAGCAAGCAAACGAAGAGGTGTTTGCGAAGATCCACCTTAAAAAGACCCGTTATTTTTATATCAGCAATATTGACTTCTTCCCCAAAAAACAACCGACGCATTGACGTTTAGATCCATAGCCCTTATCCAGTTTTCAAAGAGCAGACAGTGCTAAGTTTGTTCGTCTCGATATGTTTGGTCAAGAAAAGCTTGCTGTCTATGTTGACTTCCTAACAATTAGCTACCTGAGATAAGTTTAGATTAAACACAATTTAATACTAGTCTAGTCAGATTGTTTAGATTCCTTCATGGAAGTTACAAAACCTCGACCCCTCTATCATAGAAAGCCCTTCTGCAAAAAAGCAAATTCTCAATTGCTTCTAAATAGAGGGTGGGTCAAAAAGTTGTCATCGATTTTACAAATGCCGTCGAATGTCAATTTATCAGACTTGTCAGATTTTTTTCAAGAGATATTTGGGGTTCCGAGCCATTCTACTCATGAACTGGCGAGTTTAAGGTTGGTTATTTCAGTCCTGGGTGATAAGCACCAGGCGATTTTAGAAGAAAGTGACTCATTGGCGCGATGGTAAGTGTGAGAACCCTCACCAAATGAAGCAACACCGAAAATTTCTTTTGACTAGCCCTTCTTGCGATGAGCTGACAAATCATCTAAATGTCGACAAAAGCTCAGCTCAGCCGTTCGAATTAGTCGTAAAACCTCATGATTTACGTCCGCCATCGCGCAAGAAGTACACATTGTGGTTGTGAGAATAACTAAGCTAGCCCCTTGGTAATAATGAACCTGTTGCACCGATAAATTTTTATTTAGAAGAATAAAATAAATTAAACGATATTTTTTAAATTTTCGTATGGATGCTTGTAAGGGTAATTATGGCGGGCGGTTTCCTTCGGGTCCAGTTATAACGGGTGATTTTTTAAGAGGTTTAGAACTTTTTAAAAAAAAAAAACACAAAAAATTCGAAAAAATGAATGAAATATTTATTTGAATCGATAGTTTGAACCTTGCAATTTAATGTTTAAAGATAATTTCATGCAAATGTTGACCGCGGCTGCGTCTCAGGTAGCCCATCCGCTGAGTCCAATTTTGGCATACTCTTTCACACATATCGGCCGGTATCTCACGAATGAATGCATGGATGTTGGCTTCCAGTGCGTCAATCGAAGCGGGCTTGTCCCTATAGACATTAGCCTTGACATACCCCACAAAAAATAATCTAATGGTGTCAAATCGCACGATCTAGGCGGCCAATTGACCGGCCCGAAACGTGAAATTAACTGTTCACCAAACTCGCCTCGCAATTGCGCCATTGTTTCGCGTGCTGTGTGGCATGTGGCACCGTCTTGTTGAAACCACATATCATGCAAGTCAAGAACTTCCATTTCGGGCAAAAAAAAGTTTGTTATCATCGCTCGGTAGCGTTCACCATTGACAGTAACGCTGCGATTCGCATCATCTTTGAAGAAATATGGCCCAATAATGCCGCCGGCCCATAAACCGCACCAAACAGTGGCTTTTTCGGGATGCATTGGTAGCTGTTGCAATGCTTCTGGCTGATCTTCACTCCAAATGCGGCAATTTTGCTTATTTACGTACCCATTCAACCAAAAATGAGCCTCATCGCTGAACACAATTTTTCGATAAAAAAGCGGATCCTCGGCCAGCTTTCCAAGAGCCCATTCACCAAAAATTCGGCGTTGTGGTAGGTCGGCTGGCTTTAGTTCTTGCACCAGCTGTATCTTAAAAGGCTTTACGCCCTTCCACGTAGTGCTGTAACAAAGGCCTAACTGCTGGGAACGGCGCCGAATCGACATTTCGCGGTCTTCTGTCACACTAGCTGATACGGCCGCAATATTTTCTTCACTACGCACAGTACGTAAACGTGTTGGTGGTTTAATGTCCAACAAAGTAAATTTGGTGCGAAATTTGGTCACAATCTTCCGAATAGACTGCTCAGAAGGTCGAGAATGCCGATCATAAAATGGAAGCAGCGCGCGATGAACATTTCGAACCGAGCACGAATTTTGATAGTAAAATTCAATAATTTGCAAGCGTTGTTCATTTGTAAGACGATCCATGGTTAAATTGCAAACCAAACTGAAGCTGTTTGACAGTGACACAAGGTACTAAACACACGTCAGCTGTCAAAACCAGTGTTGCCAAAACCAAACCAGCTAAAAAATCACCCGTTAGCTATCATTGAAAAGCCTCATTGGCAATCTTCTTTTACTTATTGCTGCTTTTTTTATAAGTTGTGTTATGGCGAATTGGTGTCAAAATGATGTTTATGAGTTTGAAAACAAGATAATCAAAAATATTTTAATTTTTTTATTAAAGTTTTCGCAGAAATTAGCCTTTGTTGATTTATTTTTCTCATTCCACCCAAATAAAACAATATTTTTCAATGATTCCTATGAGGAGCTATCTACGAAAACTTTCAATTCCATGTTTTGTGTTCCAATGAAGTTGTTCAATGATAGCTATAAATGGACCCTTACTTTCTTTTTTATCCAATAAACTTCGACTCGGACCACTTAATTCTTACAGCCAAGGTACAAATACCAGTATCTATAGTCAACAGAAACTAACCTAAGAAAAAGTTGAGAGAATTCAATTAATGGGTCGTAGCAGGACGCTTCTCCCTTAAACTCACAGACATCAGGAACACCGTATATCAACGAACAGTATCAACAAGGCATCAGAAAATCCCGCCAACTACCAAGGAAAGCACCAAACAATGCAGATTAGCGATATCGCTTGCTTAAATGGAGGAGCTACAGTCTGGAATAAACCATCAGAACCAACCGTGCAGCCAAGAGGGTGCAAACAATTCTTCCAGATAAGGGATGTGATCTACATCTCGACTTTTGGAACTGCGGATACGTTCCTTCTTAACAAGTAGGTGCGGATTTATTTTTCGTGATTGCCAGTTTGGCTCACTCCAGAATAGAGGATATACAAATGTTAGAAAGATCTGTTTAAATACAAGCCTACCCGGCAAACATTGTTTTGCCTTCAAACTTATATTTCGTAACAATATGATTACCGATCCGATCCTTTCAGTTGGAGATTTTGAGGTGGTAATCCGGGTAATTCCAGTGTTTAAAAACTTGGTTGGATAGTTGACGATATCATCTTGGGAAGTAACGGAATCCCCAGATTTGTTCTTCACTAATCGATTTCAGTTTGAACCATAAAATTAAATTCATCTGCTAACTGAGCATAGTGTCAAGTATTCAACACCACCCTTATAAAAAGCCGTTATCTGGCCAGATGTGATGGTCGAGTAAGACGCCACCAACTAAAGTCATCAGGAATTAAAGTTTATGAATTCCAAAGAAGTACTGTGACACCGCTACCACCCATAGCCGTACTACCAGCTAGAGAAGACATAAAACTGCAAGACGGTGAACCAAAAGCAAAGTTAAGCTAGCAATGGTCCAGTGAATAGTGCGTGGGCACCTAAGTGGGGGGCCCTGGTTCAAACCCCGAAAGTGACAAGGCCTAATTCATCATTGCGCCTCTTCCGAAAGTATGACATGCATCCAAGAAGCTTCAAAAATTTGAATTTTGGAATCGATTTTTGCCCCAAAGAAAGGAACCACTAGTCCTTTCTTTGGGGCAAAAATAACACAAATTTATGGATAAGCTAGGTTTAAGGCCTTTAAATTCGATTGTTGAGTGGAATCAGGATTCTACAAATTTCAAAAAAAAAACAAACCACCCATGGACTAAGCTTCCACTAAATCCAAATTCTTTGTAATGTAAGGCCTAAAAATCGGTGAAGTATAGACAGACGGACATCGCTAGATCGACTCAGCTAACAATTCTGAATCGATCCGTATAATTTTACGATATGTCTATCTTAACATTTTTCTATATTACAAACTATGAGGTAGTGTGTAAAATAAGCAACACCTAAGTTTAGTATTTGAAAATAACGAAAGACTTCAGACCAGGGTTATATTAGTTTCAAGCTTTTCCTTTCAAGTATCCTTCTCGACAGGTATTTCTCCAAATTGTTGGGAATATTTATAAATCCGGTAGGGTAGTGAATGTATTAACGAAATCCGGTAGGGTAGTGAATGTATTAACGAACTACAGTCCAATGTCGAAAAAAAATCAACGATTCCGAAATTAATTGGAATTTAAGTAAAAGAGAAGATGTAATTTTTTTTTTTAAATTTGTTTTATCAACCTATCAACATGGGTCTATCATAAACCCATGTTGATATAAGTTCATAATATTCGTAATAGGTCATAAATTACAATTTTAATTCTGTTTTTGTGTTTTGTTCTAAGAAGAACAAGGTTCTCAACTAGATGTAATCTTTACAGACTTCCTTTAACGCTTTTGACGGTGTAGACCACAAATCGCTACTAAGAAAATTATAAGGACTTGGTATCCATGCAATACTTAATAAGTGGATTGCATCTTATTTTAGCAGCTAAGGAGATACATACTTATTCAAGACAGTTTGAAACAAAGTCAGGTGTTCCTTAGGGAAGTCACTTGAGACCTTTGTTGGTTGCATCATTTTTTTAAACATATAAAGGGTCCGCCAAATAATGCTATAAAAAAAAAACTACTGAATATTTTCTCAAATTTCTTTAAATATTTGAAAGTAAAATCCTTCCGGTTAGTAATGGAAAATAATTTCATTCAAATGGCTGCCTCGGCTGGCCATGCAGTAGCCTACACGATCGGTCCAAATTTTAAGCACATTATCGATTGTGTGCAGCTGTATTTCACCAATGGCTTCACGAATATTGTCCTTTTAAGTGTCAATTGTCTCTGGCTTGTCGGCGTAACACTTATCTTTTACGGCACCACACAAATAATAGTTCAACGGTGTCAAATCGCAGCTTCGAGGTGGCCAAACGACATCAGCTCTGCGGCTGATAATGCGATCTACAAAAACAGGGCGCAAAACATCGAGTGTAGCTTCGGCTGTGTGGCACGTAGCGCCGTCCTGTTGAAACCAAATGTTGCCAATATCCTCCTCTTCAATTTTGATGAACAAAAATTCGTTCAACATGGCCCGATAACGATCGCCATTGACTGTAACGGCCACTCCTTGCTCATTTTCGATGAAAAATGGCCCAATTATGCCTCTGGACCAAAATCCGCACCAAACAGTGACTCGTTTTGGGTGTATCGGCTTTTCAATGTATGCGTGCGACAATTTTGCTTGTTTACATACCCGCCAATATCAAAATCACCTTCACCTGAAAAGATGATTTTTTTGGCAAAATCGGCATCTTCTCTAAGTCGATTGCAGGCCCACTTAGCTAAGCGAAAACGCATTGGATGGTCAGTTGGCTTCAACTCCTGAACCAATTGGACTTTGTATGGCGTCATACCAAGGTATTTATGCAAAATTCGTCTCAATGATGTCTCCGAAATGTTCAATTGTTGAGAACGACGGTGAATTGATGTTGATGGCGCTTCACGCACACTTTCTGCCACAGCAGCAATATTCTCGGGTGAACGCACTGTTTTTGGCTTTTCACGCTTTGGTTTATCGATGAGGATGCCAGTTTCTTTCACTTTTTTCACAAGATAACGAACATACGGAGCTGACGGTTTCTCTTCATCCAAAATCCGTACGCAGTTTTCGAACGCATTCTGCAACATTACCATGATTTTCAAAGTAATGTCGCAATATTTCCCAGCGTTGTTCAAGCGTATACACAACCATATTCGTTCAGCGGAAGGATAAAACTAATTATCTGTCAAATCAGACATGAGCTAAGTGTTACCATTCACGAAATAAGTACTAATTAAAAAAAAAACGTTAGATGGCGGAACCGTTCGAATTAGCAGTGTCTTTCTGTAAGTATCTTGCCTTGCAGATAACTAGAGCTTTTTTGTAGGGTCAATTCTGTACTTTAAGCTACAGCTTCATAAGCTTAGGAAAATATGGAAACGATGTGCATCCGTAATTTTAATTCGATTTGCGATTCTTTTGGTTCCAGTATTGATAATTCCTCAATAGAGTTGTACTTAAAAAATGAATAAATTTACTTTTAGAGTTTTATTTTATTTTTGCTTAGAATGATTTATGAATGTAGAAAAAGCTTATGTGTTTTTCTCTTAGTATAATTTATTAATTTTTTTTTTGTTGATGAAGATTTATTTTTTCACTCTTCTCTTACTAGTAAATTTTATTTTTTTTCTGATTTTTTTAATACTTTTGATTTGAATATAATTACTAGTCTGTGAAGTGCCAAAATAGTGATACCCTTAAATAAATAAACGAAGAGCTAAAACACAAGTCCTGCACTGTTCAGCTTTACTTACTACACCGGGTGTACGTGTAAGTATTTTTTTAGCCATGTTTGTCCGTTTGCTCGCATGTGCGTCACGAATTTCTAGGGCTTTAGTTTTAAGAGTGGCATTTGGTAAATGAACCCTCTGTTAACTATACCAATACAAATTGGAAATAAATAAGCCCAATGCCACGCTACTTTCAAAAACGACTGTTTCAACCATACGGGTGATTTAACAAATTTTGGAGTTGTTGTCTTTATAAAAATAGATTGTTTTCAAAAGATTTTTTTGTTTTAACAGGCCATAAAGGACCTCAAACTTAGCTTTTCCATTCATTTGGGTGTGCCGAAATTAGATCTTTGCACATCCAATGGGAACTCCTGTTTAACGCATGACATTTTTACGTTCTTGGATGTTTGTCAGGCTATCGCAAGAGGTTGGGCAGTGAACAAAACATAGGTGTTGTTACTATCTTGTTCAGACTTTTTCAAAATTCTTAACTAAATTTTTCTGAAAAGGGGGCGTGGAAAACTTTGTTGCTGGGAGCAACAAAGAATACGTGTACCAAATTTCATCATTCTAGCTCAAAATTAAAGGACCAAAAACAGGTACGGACGGACGGACAGACTGGCTAAATCGACTCAGCCAGCGATTCTGGCTAAATTATTTTTCTATGTTACAAACTATTTTTCAAAACTAATATATCTACCCCTATGGGATAGGGTATAAAACTGAACGTAAAGGTTAATATTTACTTTTAGGCCTAAAGGTAAATAGCATAATGTTAGAGATAAGCTTGGAGTGCCTGCTAAGGGCAAATCAGATAGATCAAGAAAATCTGTCAATGCATTTTTGTGTAGTTTTAAATGGCTATTTTTAAGATTAAAAACTTTCAAAACACTTTGTCACTTTTCACCCACCCAATAACAAGTTGAACGTTTATAAATAGGGAAAAGTGCATTACTAAACGATTTTTTTATTAATAGATACACAGGACACAGTTTCAAGAACAATTTTAATGTCAAAATTATCGGCTGTCACCGTGACAGTTTTGAGTAATGCGTTAGTAAACTATAGCTTTGACAGTTAAGTAAACGCTTTTGCGATGTTGCACATCAGAGTTTATTCGAATTTACGTTTGAATATGAGGTTGAATATGAACGGACCTTAAATTATGTAATCTATTTAGATTTACTGCTTTGATGAAGGAATTAATAATAGATACCGCGTAGGTGGTTTCAAACTGTCATAGTATTTTTTTTTCATGAAAATACTTAGCTCAACCCAGTGTCTTAAAATTATTAAGTTGTATGTATATGTTTTGTGCGCTTAGAACAACTTATGGCCAAAATAATCGGCTAATAGTGGGCAAAACTCGCTATATAGTGGTTCCTGATTTTTTGAGCCATGCTTGAGTACGTTTCCGACGTAATATTTCAAAAATAAAGCATATATAAAATTTTACTCCAAAAATGCTGAAATTGTTTCGCTTAAATGTACCCCGCCTAAATACGCTTAATTCCATTAATCTTTTCTAAGACTAATGCCCAGTGTCACAGTGCGAGCTTAAGCCTCACGTGGAGCTTAGCCTGCGGTTTATCATAACTTTGTGTTTCACAGTGCCGGCTTACGAGGTAACCACACTTAAATGTTGATAAAACTTAAGCCCCCGATGTTGGTGGCTTTAGTGTTGGATTAACTTCTGTCATAGGAAATTTTGATTGGTTATTGGATGTAGTAGAGAATTACTCAATGGGTGATGTCCATACTGAATTCGGGTAGTAACTGTGTCATATTCGCAGAATATTCCCGTTTGGTGGATAGTTTTAGGCGCGTAACTAATAAATTACCTACGAACCATTCACAATGACTTGTTATACTTAGCTTAGCTAAACCATACTTTTTTGATGACTGTGAAACCCAAAAAACTTAAGACCAAATTTAAGATCTGCTTTTTGCTTAGCTAAGCAACAGATTAAGCTCCCACTGTGAAACCGAGCATAAGACTAATAAGTACAATTATTCCCGTTTAGATGCATTTCTACAAAAAACGAGTGGTGGGTGCACGTAACTTTATTTGTTACTGTGAGGTAGGTAGTCTTTAGATCAAATACCAAGAATTTGATGATTTCCTTAGTTCGGCCAAAATACAGAACAAAAAATCATTTTGATTAATGGGGTTGAAAATATATAAATTATGTGGAATTGTGATTATAAGAACGTTTATTCTGGAATGTGAAGAAATCGTTGTCCATGTGAATTATAATGATTTTCCGTTTTTGCCCAAAACTGATACATCCATTAAAGAATAGTTGGACAAACAGTAATAGCAATAGTTACTTTGACACTGACAGCTGTTTCTCGATCAGTGGTGCGATGGTTAGTGCGATGAACTGCCGCGCAGAAGGTCTGTGTTCGATTCCCAGCCGTAGCAATACCAAAATGATTTTTCACTATCCCTCCTCTCTCGATGATCTGACAAATCATCCGATAAGAATAGCTTATCTCAACTCAGTTGTTCGGATTCGGCATAAAGCAGGAGGTCCCGCCATCTTGCAAGAAGTACACACACACATGAATGGTTGTGCAAAAGCTAGGTTGCGCCAAAAATTTGTATTTTATTTTTGTTTCCCGCTCGAAATCTTGACAGAAAGTCAGTATCGTACCTCCGCGGAACGAAATGAGTCGCTTTACGCTTGAACAACATTGGGAAATATTGGAAACTTATTTCCAAAGTGCTGTGTAGCCCAAACAGTGCTTTATTTGAAAAGAAGTTTTGACCAAATATGTAGCACCCCAATCGCGCCTCCTGTACGCAAGTTTGCGCAAAAAGTTTGTAAAACTGGTACGCTAGTAGACAACACTCATGGTCTCCATCGTCAATACGGTGCGCTGCGCACAAACGAGAATGTGGCTGCTGTTGTAGCCGAGAGTGTAAGACTCAATTCACGAACATCAACTCGCCATCGATCTCAACATTCACGTACTAGCCTGAGGAAATTTCTGCATAAAGATCTCGGTTTATTCGCTAACAAGGTCAAATTGACTCAGCCATTTAAGGCGAACGACCATTTGCTTCGTTATCGCTTCGCAGCTTGTGCCTTAGAGCAGCATGACTTGGATTGGAGGCGAAAATCATTTTTTCTGACGAGGTACATTTTCATCCCGGCGGCTACGTTAACAAACAAAATAGTCGCATCTGGGGCTCGGAAGACCCGCAAGTTTATTGTTGAGAAGCCGATGCCACAGAGAGTGACAGTTTGGTGCGGATTGTGGAGTGGACATCAAGACCAATTTGCTTCGAAAATGAGATTGGGAACAACGTTTCGGTCAACGGTGGACGTTACAGAGCCTGTTTTTTACTGTAATTGAAGACATGCATTTGGACCTCTGGTCTATACAGCATGGCGCACCATTCCACACAGCCTATGGCACAATCCATATTTCGCGCCCCAAATTCCCATATCCTGTTATCAGCCGTCTTGGCAATGCCAATTGGGAGCTGCGATTTGACCTCTTTAGACTTTTTTTTGTGGGAAACCATGAAGAGACGATATATGCCAATAATCCAAAAACGATTAACTCACTTAAGGTCAAGAAGAAAGCCGGTTAAACCGTTTAGGTAGGAGAAGCCATTACGGAGAGAGGGACAAACGAACGAACCACTCTAGGTCAAAAAATTTTACGAAAACAATAACTTTCTCTTTAAAAAAATGTTAAAAATTGAAGAATTTAAGCAAATTAACAAATTTTGATTGAAATAAGAACTCGGAGCACTTTCATTTAAAGATTTGGAAGCAATTTCCCGAAAAAGTCTGTTCATATGTAATTTTGTGTTGTTTAAAAAAGCATTGCCCATCAAAATGCATTACATTGCAGGTCTGTTACTGCAGAATATTATTTGTTATTTAAAAGCCACACGAAACGAATGATTTTACTGTAATTTATTTAAACGCGTTTCCGTATTTCTTAGTAAATTTGTTTCTTTCTGAGAGAATTAACCCTCAAGAAATTTAAGTATTTATTAATTTTTTCTGCAAAAGTAGGGACAGGAACAGACCTAGTAAAGCGCAATTTTCTTCAAATGTGCATCAGAATGTGCATCAGAAACTATCGCCCGACTTATAGCGTTTTCGATTGGGATTTTCAGATTTGCTCCCGGATTTTAGATTTTACCCGTCCCAATCGAACATTAAATAGGTTAATCTGCTTTTGTGTGTGTGTGTTAGTGCGCCATTTAATAGCTTATTGTTTATCTTTAGGACGCATTTATATTTATCATTAAAAACCATGATTTGAAATTTTCTTTTACCAATTGCGACTTTTTTTTATAAATTCAAGCATTGGCGAGTTGGTCTCAAAACAAACCTTATGAATTTTAGAACATGATTATCCAAAAATCACTTTTTAGTTTTCACTGATTACAAAAAACACAAATCAAACTGCGAAGTGCAAACTTCAAACTGGCATAAGTCAGATGTCAAGTGTGTGTGTGTTGGTGCATGTGGGTGTAAATCTCACTTGGAATCGAGATTCATCAAAAGTGCTCTAGATCAAAAAAAGAGTGCTTTTTGTATCCCAATCGAAAACGCTATTAAAAACGCTTGTTAACAAAATCCATTCAGAATCTTGCTGTATCACTGTTCACCGAAGAAAACTGCAAGATTGCTTTGACTTCTTCCGAATGAATTTTTCTCCTTCGATTAGAAATGTTCTACTCTGTGGTTAAGTGTTTTTCTTGACCAGGACAGAGATGAAATCGATCTCATCAACGGTTGCCTGGATACTTTAAATAACAACGACGTTATTACGATGGATCGAGATTTTTTTAAAATAAGGAATTACTTGAAATTAATAACAGAAAAACGTTAAGTATTGCGCAGTTAGAAATGCATGTATAGAAATAGTTGAATTGATCTTGCAAAAGCAGAGCTTTGATGTTAATTGTGATAGAATCGTATAATTTTTAAATGAACTGAAACAATCTGTTCTTATTAAAAGCTAACAAAGTGATAAAATATCGTCTTTTAAGAATGTATCATGTTTACAAACATTTGATAAATGAGTTTATTGAACTCTTTTTTGCTACCAAGCATAAGTTTGTTTTAGATAGTAGGATTATTTTATTTTTATCATATAGGTATTATTATATTTTTTTTAATATCCTAAGTGGATTATCATGACCAATATTGGAGTGTGAATTGGCTGTTTTCGTTCAAAAATAAAAAAATGCCTAATTTTAGCTAAAAGTTAAATCTTTGTCCCGAAGGTAATTTCTCCGTCTTTTTTTATCTCGTGCTTGTCTCAACACCTTCTTCATGTTGGCAACCGTGGCCTTATGGGCTGGTGGAATCATTGGTTCAGAACGTAACAGTGAACAGTGTAGTTATCATGTCATGATATTGAAATTGAAGCCAGTGATCTTGATGACATTTTTTGTTTCCAACAAGATGACACTACCTCGCACTACTTGGCACAATCTTAAACCGCATGGCTTTATTTAGAGAAAAAAATTATTGAACAGTTAACTTCATGCTTTTAACCGGTGAATTAGTCACCATGATCGTGTGGTATATCAAATCCTCCAGACTTATTATTTGTGGCTAGGAAAATCTACATAAAATAACCCAACTACCACTCGAAATGCTGGAACGTGTCATCATAAGTTCGAACTTTAGAATGCACCATGTTGTCAACATTTGGAAGAATAAATGAAGGTAAGGTAAGGTAAGGTAATTGTATAAGATTAAGATGAGAATAAGATTACTCTAAAAATTTGAATTTAAAAAACTATCTCTAAATTATATATATGTTCTAACAATCCGTGCATTTAGTTTTGACAGTTAAGAAAAAAGTCGAACATCTGCTCTAGGTTGAGCCTTTTGAAAATTACTATTCTTAAATAGGTATCTCAATCTACAAGCTTTTGTAATGTGTCAAGAAAAATAGCAGCCTTGGGTATCTGCAGTATTATTATTCTTTTTCTACATAACACTTAAACAATTGCATCATATTTAAAAATATTGTTAAATTTGTTTTAAGTAGGTACTTTCGCAGAAATGCCCAAAAAAATATTTGATTTTGTTAGACATTTCCTGCTTTTATTTAAAAAAAATATTTAAAACATTCACTCTTAAATTTATTGACTTAATAAAAATTTACAAAAAAAAAAAAAAATAAAACATAAAAAATATCTCATATCTCAACACGCATTGCCTTAACTGGCGCCACACACAGTTCACAATTAAATTACAATTAAATAAAATAAAATACAAAACAACAGTAGCTACTTACGTGCAAGCAAAACGCAGATAAACTTCATTTTTGATTAATCCCGCAAAAAAAAATATGCGTTCCGAAAACCGATCGAAAATGCACCGGGAGAATACAAGTACGAAGAAAAATGATTTTTTCTCTTGTCAATTAAATTTTATTTCCACGTTAATCAGCGGCAATAAATTCGAATCTTTGCTTTTATTGTTTTTTTTTATACGATCGCGTATATGCTCAATTTGAACTCCGCACTTTTTGATAGGAAATCTTTTAATGACACAACCACTATCGCTTTTCGTCCAACAATGAATCCGATGTAGAACTTCAGTCGTCGCCGCGCACACTAAAAAAAAATATCACGATCAGATCCTGATATCGCGTTAAAGATACAAATATGCTGTGTATCTCTTTTTTACCAATATGTACGGAGTACGGCCACGCTGACCAATCGCGAAAAATTCTTCAATCCAAAACCGTTTTCAAAAGAGCATTGGCTTTTGGCAACTAAGTAACAAAAAGAATTTTAAAAAAATATATAGGTATATATATTTTTTGGAAAAAAAAAACACTTCAAACGGATAGCGGATAGTTTCTGCGAGAATTCTAAGAATTTTGCGAGTTGTTAGCTTGAGGTGATTTTTTTCGGTTTTTTTTTTGTTTTAGTAAGCAAAATTGATTTCGCAGAGTTCTCCCAAAGTTGCCGCAGATAACGTAGATGTAGGTATGCGCAGATGAATGGACGGTCAAAGAAGATATCCGTGTACCGCTGATGCTCTGTGGTCGCCACCTTTTAGTTTGGACTCAACAACGTCTCAACGTCAATACGCGATCGTACCTAATTTTATATATTTTTGTTGTCTCATACTCCGCGCGGTCACTAGTATTTTGACGTTTTCACACATCCAGATAAGAGGACTGTATCTACATGGAGATGTAGTGTATTGAAATTGAATTTGAATTTGAGACAGAAAAATAATAAATAAAATAAAAAAACAACACAAACCACTCACACCGAACAAGCACGATGTACGAGTACGACGAGTACGGGTAAGAGTAAGAGTACAACAAACGGACTCTATACGAGTATCTACCGATCTACGTATCTCTATGTATAAAAAAGACGAAACGATCGATTCGGAGGAGGCGCGCACATATGAAATTGAAAATAATTGTATCTGGATGAATTATTTATAAACACAAGAAAAGCAGAGAAAATTTATCTTTTACCAGTCGAAGATACGCGGATGATAAATGATGTATGATAAATTAAACACTTATGACGTTGATTTAGGTATTTATTGCGTTTTTTTCCTGTTAAGTAATTTTTTTTGTATCTTTAAATTAAATCGATAACAAGCAACTTTCTCTGATGGATTGCTATCCATGTAGTGGACGATGCTGGAGCGATTTAAAATTTAAATTTTTCGGCATTCATCTATGAGGGGTCGATGTAATTCGAATCACGTTTACAGCTGAACTGAGATGCTCCTAAATGCAGGCATCAGTAGAATTCACGTCCAAGTCGAAACCAATTGATACACAAATTCTGACGAATTTTGATTTTAAATGGAAATGTGATATGAGGGCTTATCTGTAATCGAGGTAGTAGTTCCATGAATCATCGAATGCTTGATTTTTTTCTTTTGTTAATTTTTTCGAATTGTATTTATTTTTTATTTTGCATATAATGAGCAATATTTTAGCAACATTTGCATAGGTATCTAGTGACTAAATAACAATGTGCTTAGGTAAATAAGTGCGAGTTTGCATCAGTCGGATTGATATACGAGTTAAAGTAAATATCTATAGCTAACCTGTACGCGTTGCTTCGTGATGAACTTGAACTGTTCAGTTTTCTTTATTCTATACTTTCTCGTGTTTTGTTTTTCTCTTTGGAAGAAGTGCGAGTGTAGTATTACGGATATTTATGTTGCCTTGTCAGCATTTTATTTTACTACCGCTAATGTGGTCTTATTGAGCACCATCCAATGCGATTTTAATGCAGTGGTGCCTTTCAGTAAACAAGAAGAAGAATAAAGTTGGAAGCAAATAGGTGTGTAGGTAGTACTTTATTTAATATTTTGCACAACGAAGGATCAGTTTTTAGGTGCTGAGTTAACGCAGAGTCAACTAACCCTGCATTAAATTTAATCTAGAGTTAATTCAAGGTAGAAGTTGTATTCATTCCCAAAGAAGAAAAAGATCACTTATAAATCCAAAGGATCTCCGTCCGATCAGTGTATTCTCTTTTCTTTTAGAAACTTTGGAAATATTATTTGATCTACACCTCAGTAGTAGTACAGAGCCGACTGTGATCTCCAACTCTCACATGCAAGGGGAAGTCAGTTGAGACAGGCACTCAGACTCGTACTCATCTTCGAAAACGCAGAAACAGCAAACAATTTTTTTTCTTGATATAAAAGGATCATTTCACAAAGTCAAAGCGGACGCAATCAATAATGCACTTTCAGATTTAAATGTTTAAACTTACGGGCAGAATTATCTGTAAACTGTGGCACTCCACAAGGGGCATCCTATCTCCTTTTCTCTGGAACCCAGTGGTCAACGAGCTACTGGTAAAAATAGAAAGGGAAGGATGAAAGATGATTGCCTGTGCAGATGACGTGGCAATCAGATAGCTGTATCAAGGAAGTACATTACCCTTAAAGAATTATTACAAAGTAGTCCCTCTGTACTCTCTTAATAGGCAGGCAAATGTAAACTCGGCGCGAACCCTAAAAAAAACGGCAGGAAATATTAAGTCCCTCACATTGACCCTCCAAAACTTAATGGCGTTAGTCTCAAGTTCGCACAATCAGCCAAGTACCTGATTCTGGTCTTGCATAAGAATCTTAGCTGGAAAGTCAATATTCAAGAACGCTTCTACAAGGTGGGCCAAAAGAGATTACCCTATTGGAAGATGCTCTTATTTTTGCAAATGGCCGCCAATGTCAAATCTGTTTTGACATTTGTGGACTAGACATATGTAGAATACAAGTATGAACAAGCCATGGAGCGATACACTACCCAAGAACGCGGAATAGTAGGTTTATTTTTTGCGTAATAATTCATCTGTAGTGTTGGTGCAGATCGAATTCCGTCGCCGATTCCACGGCCGTCCGACACCGACTGCGCAAACACTGCGCCGTTTGGCCACCAACCTTGAAGATTATGGGACCACACGAGACGTTGCCAAGAGTGGACGGTCCCGGAGCGCACGTTGTGCCGAGAATATCGCCGCTGTTGCCGAGGGTGTCGAGCTGTCGCCGGAAACATCGACCAGACGCCGTGCTACGCAATTAGCCATCAGCCGGTCGTCCCTAAGGCGAATTTCGGTCAAAGACTAGCGCATGTTCCCGTACAAAGTCCAGCCCGTGCATCATCTGCTGACTGTCGACCGCCAAACGTGTGTTACCACGCCCAAGCCAACCTCAATCTCGAGGACGAAGTGAACGATTTTTGACCAAAATCATAATGAGCGATGAGGCTCATTTCCACCTCGGAGGGTACGTGAACAAGCAAAACTATCGCTTCTGGGGCACCGATCCACGAGTAATGCACTAGGAGCCATTACACCCGCTCAAAGTTACTGCATGGTGCGCAGTTCACGCTGGAGGAATCATCGGACCAGTTTTTTCGAGAACGCCGCTGGTCAAACGACAACAGTGGACGGTGCGCGCTATAGGGCCATGTTAAACGATTTTTTTGCTGCAATCGGACGAATTAGTACTGGACGACATGTGGTTCCAACAGGACACACTGCGCGAGCCACAACCGATATTAGATAGAGCCAAACAACATCGGATGACATCTTTGGGCTCACCTTGTAGAAAGCCACCGCAGCCTTATTTTTTTTGTGCAAAAGGCTCGTTAGTGCACAGGGCCTAGCTTTCTCACAACCATATGCGTGTGTACTTCTTGTACGATGGCGGGACCTCCGGTTTTATGCCGACTCCGAACGACTTATATGACACAATTGATACTACTCGGATGATTTGTAAGATCATCACGAGAGGAGGGCCAGTGAAAAATTATTTAGGTGTTGCTACAGCTGGGAATGAAACCAAGACCTTCTGTGCGGCAGTTCATCGCACCAACCATCGCGCCACTGAGTCCGTCGTAGCCGTAGCCCCTGAAAGAAATGGGGTATGCAACCACATATCACTCTCTGGCTTTTTGTGTCCATGATTGGGCCTTTACTCTATGGTGTTAGTCTGGTGGACGGCTCTAGAAACAGCCTCCGACCGCAATCTTCTAGGGACAGTTCAAGGATCAGCTTGCATATGCATTTGCGGTGTTCTAAGAACCACCCACAGAATCTGAAGTTGGTTGAGATGTTTTCTCCAAATATCCTTTCGCCTTCCTTATCACAGTAGCGTTTTCCAGGTGAAATCATGGCAATTAAAGAAGTCTTGTCCTAGTTGAGGTGTAATGTAATATCGACGAATAATATTGAGATCTTCAGTGACATCCAAGCGGCAATCGAATTCCTGAGATCCAACTTATTTTCATCGAAATCCGTTCACGAATACCGACTATCTTCTGTTGAGATGGCAGAGCCATCAGAGATTTACCTGGGAACTGTAAGGTGGATGAGCTTGTCACTAATCAAACTGGATGCGATCAAGAAAACAAAGCCAGGCAACTCTGGACAAATTTTAACCAGAAGCTGTCTCACTACTTGATAATGCTTAACACATCAAACATCACCCATATTGGTGTCCAGGACACTGTCCTTTAGGCCAACATGCAAAAAGACTAGGCCTCTTTACCAATGACTTCTGCAGAAGCTGATTGAACGAGGAGAAAGATGAGTGTATTCCTCACCTACTATGCTCTTGTCCAGATCTCTCCAACAAAAAAAAAAACTCCATATAGGAGACAACTTCTTTGACAATCTAGGTGAGCTGGCTAATGTTAATGTCAGAAATATATTAGAATATTAGAAAAAGTCGATAAATCCATGCGGTACTACAACAAACCTTTTATGGTCTAAGTGTGCACACGTGCAGCAATTAAAACCTAATTCCTAAAGCAGTTCCTTAGTGCAGTATTAAATTTGACACCATGAGTGGTGATTAATCGATTTTTCTGCCAAAACGTTTCCGTAATGAATCAAATCTGCAAAAGCTCAGTTTTCGATTTTTTGTTCTTTTTTTGGTCGCGATCTTAAAAGCCTTCTTCTTCTTTAAAAGTTGAACTCTATATTTCAAACAATTTCGAGTCGCTGAGATCTAAATCTAAATATATCGATGGCGTTAAAATGTACATATAAATGGAATTGAAAATAAAGATTCGCTTTATCTTCTGTCAAAACATCTAATCAATTGAATTTATAGTTAAAATTGACTGAACAACAAGTTCCTCGAGTGAACTCGAGCTTTATCCCCAAACTAGGATGACAACGCACTATATACCGAGGCTTAATAATTATACAAAGGATAATGTCAGAAACGCAAGACTGTTTCCATCGAAACATCGAAAAATCGTCGGTCCAGTTTGGTTTGGCAGTCTGTAAAGGCGAAGATTCGACCACTAACTTTACGTGCTGTCCAGGGATATAGGCCGGGTCAAAAATCCTTATTGAACGTTTAAGTTGGCTAGGATATGTAGAGCGATTGAACACCAATAAAACAGGTGTAGTAAGATGATATCCATTATTTTTCGAACAGATTGGTTTGGTAAAATTGCGTACTAAAACAAATTTTCTGACCGTTACTTATTCGACTTATTTTTGTTTGAACGCGCATTAAAGCTGGACACCAGCAAAGAGAAAATACGCCATATTTTACAGTTTTTTTCCCACAAAGCTAGCCACGAATAGTGAAAGGTTTTATGATCCTGATACTATAACGGACAATCACTCGTAGTTTTGGTTTCGTCGATTCCGTTCCGGTAATATCAAAGATGCAACACAATTTGAAAGGCCATTGCGAAAATGTCCATAAAATCACGAAAATTTTTGAGTCTGACCATCATGAAAACAGTTTTTCAGCTAATGACCTAAAACTTCCCACAAAAAGCAGTTAGGAACCTTTCTAAAAAGCTTAAACAGATTACAAATGCGGGGATGGCATTGTCAAATTATTGGCAGATCACTGGGTAACTGTTGGATGGCACCAAATAAAAAAGTTTTTTTAACGGTTGATGATCGTTGCTTTTCATATCGTTCAGATGGTAATAATCGTTTTATTACAACCAATGAAAATTATACCGAATGCCGCCACGAGGAGACGGATACTAGGATAATGTGTCGTATTGGGAAATCTGCTGAAAATTCGAAATTCTTTGTTAAATCTTCTGACACTGATTTGCCTTAGCAGTAACCCTCGGTTTGAATTTATATAGTGCAGTTCCTACCTGCTTTCCATTCATTTACTTAGGGCGAATATACATCAACCTTCTTAAAAAACACACAAAATTTCAGGATGTTTTTGCTTCATTGAGTGATATAACTGATATTGAAGATGATGAAAAAATTAATATGCAAGAGTATACCTCACTGATTTAAATGTTGCAAAATATGAAATACTCCAGAGGATTTATTTCAAAAAGTCCAGAAATAGGAAATTGTTTAAAAACAGAATTAAAGGCTTTGATTCCAGCCTCATTCCAGTGTGCTGGAGTTCTTTAAGACAAAAAGTTTTGCGCACTACTTATTTAGCTTACAGCTACATCTACAGCCCTGTGTCTTAAAATAAAGTCTTGAACCACTGTGATTCTAAAGATTCTTTAAATTTAGACGATATTCTGGAAGTAAATACACGCGAAGACGAAGATTGTGATAATATATGATGAATATTGACGATTCAGACTCTGACTCAGATTAGAAAGGCTTATTTATTAGAAGGTAAGTGGTCGTTTGGAGCCTGCAAACGCAATACCTTTGAATAGTATTCAATGCCCTCTATCGAATGGTAATTAGTTTTATCTACTAATCACAAACAAAGAGGGTGGTGACTTATGATGAAAAGTGGATTACATGCGACAAGTTGATTCGCGATGAGCCAGCGGAAATGTGACCAAGCCAGGATTGACGGCCAGGAAGATTTAGCTGTGTGTCAGCTGGGATTGACAGGTAATCAATTACTTCGGAACATTACTATGAAAAAAAGGAACGTCTGAAGAAAATAAATAGGAGAGAAATTGTGTTTGATCAAGGCAACGCGAGGCTAGGAGGTTCTTATGCCTGGCACCAAGTGATTACTACCTGTTCCTGTCCATGATGAACGCTTTTGCTGGTGAAAAATTCGCCTCAAGAGAGGTATGTAACAAGGACTTCTATGAAAGAGGCAACAAGTCATTGATTAAAACGACGCATATTGACGTCAATAGGAACATTCTTCTAATGGAAATGGAGCTCTATATAGAACCCCAATGTTGGACAGTAGGGCCTCTACGAATCGGCAATGGAAAATCAGGAAGAAAACATATTCAGTAATTTTACCAAGAGTTAGGACCACTTGCATGAATGCATTTATTCAACAAACCAGTGGACCCAACTTGAAGTACGTAACTGGAGGCAGTTGTATAAGCACCGGAGTAATTGGAGAGACATATGTTGGCTGATGCTCAGGATCATTTTGTCTTGTAGCGCCATTAATGTAAGTAAGCGAAAAAAAAAATACATCCTGGCAAACAACTGTACAGTAGACACTAGACACTTCCTAAAAGAAGCATTTTCGGGGCAGCCAGCCAAACATTAAGCACCTACCTTCCGTAAGGAAACTAATAGAGTTTTCGATCGGGATACAATAAGCACTCTTTTTTTTTTGATCTAGAGCACTTTTGATGAAACTCGATTCCAAGTGAGATTTACACCTACATGTACCTACCAACCAAAAACATTTGACATCTGACTTATGTCAGTTTGAAGTGGTCAGTGAAAACTAAAAAGTGATTTTCTGCGAAAACTATAATTAGAAATTAAAATATTTTTGGATAATCATGTTCTACAATTATAAGCTTTGTTTTGACTTTAACTAGCCAATGGTTAAATTTATTAAAAAGCCGCAATGAGTAAAAGAAAATTTCAAATGATGGTTTTCAATGATAGCTATAACTGCGGCCTAAAGATAAACAAAGATAAACAGTAAGCTGTCAAAAGGCGAACTAACACACACTTAACCGGATTAACCTCTTTTATGTTCAATTGGGACGGGTAAAATCTGAAATCTGAGAGCATATCTGAAAATCCCAATCGAAAACGCTATAAGTTACGTAAAGGGGTATGATGGCGGAGAAATGGAGATGTAATACTTTTCACCGACTTACCCGGGGTTTAGATTGACGAGTATGAAAATGTTTACTTCTTGCTTGGTGTTAGCTTTGTGAGTGTATGTGCCACCTTCAAGTAGTGGTGGGTTCTAACTGCAGGCATTATTTACTAAAAAGTGACAGATATACGATCAGAGCGCTAGTGTAAAACTCAAAATCAAATTAACTTTCATAGAAGTTGTCGACCTACTCGTTGGCAATAATCGTCTAACATTCATTTGGCGAGTAAGAGAGATACACTTATCCCCGGTTGGTTTCGCAGTGAGAGCTTAAGCCTCACGTTGAGCTTAATCTACGGTTTAACTTAACCTTGTGTTTCACAGTGCCGGCTTAAGAGGTAAACCCCACTTTAGTGTTAATAAAACTTAAGCCTCCGATTTTGTGGGCTTAAGTGTTGGCTTAACTTCTAGCATCTTTCGATGTTACCAGCATAAACATTATATTTGTTTAATGCAACCGTTTTATTTATGCACAGTAACTGCAAAATATATATTTTTTTGTAACTATTTGTGCGAATATTACTTTACTCAATAAATATCTACTATCTTACAAATGGGTAATTCATGTAGCGTCTCTTCAAATATATTATTTTTGGATCTTGGATGTAGTAGAGACTTAATCCATTGGTGGTATCCTAACTAAATTCACTGGTGCTAATTTATAGTCAGTCGATGTTTAAGGGTCTAACTCCACACTAGTTATGAGGTACTTTAAATTAAAAGCTTGCTTTAACATATTTTCAATAATAGACACTTTTTTAACGTGGCGCAAATTAGTGTATGCTAATGGACATTCCACTAAGAACTCTAAATTAAACTCACCTAAAAAGTGACATAGCGCTAACTCTTTATTAAATATTTAAAGTGAGGTTTCGGTCGCTTTAATTTTAATGCAGAGTAACAACGCTAAAGTACAACGCGTTAGTACGCGATTAAATAATTTTAAAGTGTACTTTAACCGACTATAAATTTGCGCCACTGTTATTTGTGTGTTTCATATTCACAGAATATTCAAGTTTGGTGTATATTTTTAGGCGAGTAACTACTTTATTACACACAAACCGTTCACAATTACTTGTTATGCTTGGCTTAGCTAAACCACACTTTTCAAACGACTGTGAAACCCCAAAAACTTAAGCCCAAATTTAAGCTCTGCGTTTTATACTTAAGTAGACTGCGACTTAAGCTCCCACTGTGAAATACTGGCACAAATGTCAAAAGTTAATCACTGATTAGCTAATCAGCGTTTATTAATAAGGGGGATAAATATTAGGAAAGTTAATTTTCATACTAGTCAATCTTAAAACCCCGGTTTAGCGAGACAAGCGGACTGCTTATTAAAAGGTCGTGATTGTGTTGTTTTTCTGTTCTGTCTTGGTCGATATGTTTGGTTTATGTCTTGGATAAAACGGATTATGAGATTGCTTGTCGAACTTTCGCAAGACTTAGGGCAGTAAAAAAAAACCACACTTAGTAGTCCATCGCACTTAAATGATATAAAGACCTGCAGCCGTATTTATTAGATTTCTTTAGGCGGTGTCTCAGCGGTTGCCTAGTTAGGCATGCCTAAATATTTAAGTTGTCTCTAGACAACATTGCCTAAATTTCTTATCTATAATCGATTTTCCTTTGATGCCTAACTAGGCAAAGGTTATGTCAAAAGACGTAGGAGAATTTACAAATCTAGTATAAAAAATTGAGATTCTTGTACTTTTTTTTAACATCAGATTTTTTTTCGGGTTTGACAGCATGTTATTTGTAAACAAACATCCAAAAGGAAGAACATCGTCTATATAATTTGATCCTTCAAGATCGGATCGCACGAGATTGATTACCTTCGCCGTATTGGGTTTAGAAAATCTATACTTTTGCATAACATATTTATCTTCAAGTTCCATTTGATTAAATCTTGTTTTGACATTTTTGGTCTCATACTTGTTGGCATGTATGAATTTATAATATTCTTTACACTTTTTATTAAATTAGTTTCACTTTATTGGAAATCACAACACAAAAAATCAAAACAAATTTCCAGATGTAAACTCTCGCAAATGTCAAAATGAAAATGAAATTACAATTCCTAAGGCAGCCTCTAGGCAACCTCTAGACAGGGTTTGTTCGCGCTTAAGTTAGGCGACCTTTATGCAACGTTGCCTAAATGTGAAAATCGATTATAGATACCGATGTTGCACTTAGGGAGTACTTAGAGGTTGCAACCTCTAAAATGCTTTTATAAATACGGCTGCTGATGTTTCTTCGATTTAATCGCGGTTGAAGATAACGATCGAAGGGCGTCGTTTTCAGACTGATTTCCTTTAGGTAGTGGCCAAGTCGTTATAGTGCGTTGGACTAAAAACATATGATATCAAGTTTTTCAAAACGTTTCTTTGTAAAAATAAACATTTTTAAAATTATTACCATATTCGATTTTAGGCCCGCTTGGTTCCAGGCAAGATTTTAGTGAATTCTTCGACTAGCCTAAGAATTAGTTGTAAGCTTAAAAAAACATAAATTCACCTTAGGAAAAGAAAGTGGCTACGCGCGGTGTCCTTGGTTCAGATCCCAAATTTAATAGTTGGGCTGTAAGGCTTCATAAAATGGGACTGTCGAACAAAATCGAAAGCGAAACTATTGACGACATTGATTTCTACAATCATCTCGATGACGATTATAGAAATTATACGTTTCAAGCTCTTAGTCGATTTGTCACCGACCCTTTTTCACATAAAGTAAGATGCTTATCACTTATCACTTATGAGCAAAACAACAAAATTAAGACTGTACTACCTTTGTCAATCCGACTGACAGAATTACATAAAAATATTATCAAGGATTAAAATATATTAAGTTTGTAAAAGTAAGGCTACTCCAGCTAGAGTCCATTTGCCTGGTTTGTCCTTAGATTTCAAATTGAAAGTCCATACATAAGTTGGCCCTCGAGTGCGAGTCTTATACACGGGACACTCATACATATTTCGCATGTCTTGCTTATCTTGAGTAATCGCCTGAAATAGAAAGAGGAGAATATAAACAGAATACCAATTTATTTATGTATGTGTAGACATTCCAATTCGGACTAAAAATTTGAAATTCACTTGGATGATATTTGGGACGCATTGAAATTACAATAGCGCCGCCCAATGAATTGCAAACGAGTTCGGTCCATTTAGGTGAATTTGATAAATACCGATGAAACACCCACAGATGCGGGACGAGAGACAAACTCACCCGAATATTTATCACCGGCATTGGGGGGTAGAGTTCCTTAAGTCGTGATTCCATAATGATACCTTGTTGAATATCCCATCTGGCGCCTTCCATGAATATACCATGAACGTAGGCGCCTTCCCTTGGTGCAGTACTGTAATTAAAGAGTTAAGCAATCAGTATGGGATAAGCCTTATAATTGCAGCTTCGATTAATTACATTCGTAGACAAATTGATAAAGGGCGACAATAAACGATAGACAATATCGGAAAATTCTTTAAAAAAATCAACATATTACCGCAGCAATGTAATTAAGCAATTATTGACTGACATTTAGCAGAATTAATTAACATTCAGTCTGGAGCAATTAAGTTAGTCTGAGATCTAGTGTTTATCAGATGATACTGATTGTGGTGGTTGACT
The DNA here is from genome assembly GCA_932526625.1 of Rhingia campestris. Classification (NCBI taxonomy): domain Eukaryota; kingdom Metazoa; phylum Arthropoda; class Insecta; order Diptera; family Syrphidae; genus Rhingia; species Rhingia campestris. The sequence continues at coordinate 36,704,746 of OW052183.1, forward strand.
GATGTCATACGTAAGAGGTTTACCTTTCTGCAGAGGGTTTTAATTATCCACTTGGAAAACCAAAAAAATCATTAAAATCATTAAAATCAATTAGCCTAGGTCCGTTTCCAGACGTGTTGTCGAGTTTTCCGACAACACTGCTAAAGATTTCTTCTCTTCCTACCTTTGCGTTAAAATCTCCCCGCACGATTTTCACATTGCACTTTGGTAGTCCCTGATAGTTTTCATCAAGGAGCTCGTAGAAGCGAACTTTAGCTAAAAAACAAACAAATTTGTGGGGAACAGGCTCGTTAGTACCCAGGCCCCAGTGCCTAACTTTATCACAACCATTTATGTTCGCGTGTGTACTTCTTGCACGATGGCGGGACCTCCTGTTTTAAGCCGAATCCAAATTGCTAAGTTGAGATAAGCTATTCTTGACAATTGATGAGTTTAATCGGATGATTTGTCAGATCATCACGAGAGGAGGGCCAGTTAAAAATCATTTTGGTGTTGCTATACGGCTGATAATCGAACCCAGACATTCTGCGTGGCAGTTCATCGCTCTATCTCATCTCTTTTCTCCGCCGGGACGTAAGCGCATTTAAGGCTTATTATGGCGAATTATTACAATGGGTTCGCTAATGTCTTGGAAACACATGACTTCTTGTCTAAGTCTGGTACTTATAACTAATCCGCATCGCTGTCTCTGCTCACTATAACACGCTCCGTAGTAGATGTCACAGTTTTCCATCCTCTTTTTGGCAGGCCTATCCCATCGTATTTCAAGGATGGCAGTAATGTCTGCTTTTTAGCAGCTTAGGGCTTCCGCTTGCATCTCTTCTGTTTAATTTTCCCACATTCCAGGTGCAGATACGACCGTCGTTGTCCTTTTTTTTCGTTTACCAGGGTCGTCAACAGTAAAATCATTGCTTTCCGAGGCTATGGGTTGCTTCGTAATTATGTTTTTTTTTTCATGGGTGGGTAGTTAACCCAAAGCTCAACCCCTAACCTGAAGGGGCAGGTCCAATTTATTAGAAACCCCTAAGACACGGGGCCATAAGTATCGAGTATTGAGCGCTGGCATTGGCCTTACGGTTCATCCGCCACCATCTCTGTTCAAGGGCCTGACTTACCCTTGAGTTTTCCAACTGACCTGTTGTCCAAATATGTCGAAGCAGCAGATTTTGGAAATCTGCTAACTGCCATGGCCTTTTTCTTTTCTCTTTTTTTTTTTTTTAGAAAAACGGAATTTTTGGCCAAACCTTAAGAAATTTGGAAGTTTCTGAACAACATATTTAGAAAATCTCAATATCTATATTTCGCCTATACAAAGTTTTTTTTTGAGGCGCTCACTTTTTGGGGGCGTTTTCAGTAAAAAAAAAACTTTTTTCTGTAAAATCTTAAAATATTCGAAAAAAAACTTTTGAATCAAAATCATTGGTTGTGAAAATATAAATATTTCGTCTATAGATTATTTTAATTCACGCCCACTTTTTGGGGCGTTTTTGTTCAAAAAAACATTTTTATATCCTACCTACTCCAAGGCATATAGAAAAACATTGTTTTTTGTCGAATCATAAACGATTTTGAAAAACTGTCTGAACAATTATATGTTGTGACATTTTTATTTTCAATATTTCATCGCCATAAAGCCCACATTTTCTCGATATTAATTTTAAGGATGGGATGGGATAGGGAATTTAACGAACCGCAGCGGATTACAGCCTTCTTATATGTCTATTTTTTGACAGTTGGAATGCGTTCTTTTGGTGGGAACAATGTTAAATTTAGTTAATGAAATGAAGAGTTTCGGTTCGGTGGAAACCAACTATTAAATTAAATTCATTTGTGGTAATTTTTGTACTTTTTCTTACAATTAGAAATTAATTGTTTTCATAAAATCATAGAGATCGAAATTCTGATTGATTCTAACACTACGGTGACGGGAGAATCCAAACAATTGGGTTTTCGCAATCCCGTCCATCGCATCAGTCCGTCGTCGCGTAGAGTCGGTCTATCACAAAAAAATCTCATAATTTTTCTACAGCCCTATAAGTATACTTTACTTGTGAATTCAAGCTAAAGGGGAATAAATCATGACACACAAAGAGGCCTTTGTTGAGTGTGTATTTAGGAGTTTGAGTCAAGTGTGGCCAGAGTAGAATTTATATTATACACTCGAAGGTTGTAAAATAGACCAAGTTTGGTATAACACATTTGGTATTTCGTCGCCCTAATATTGGGTTACCGTAAACGCCAAAATTCACTTTTTGAGTTTAGTAAGCAGTTTTATTTTTAAGGGGTAGCTCGTTCTAAATCTTTTATCCGTTTAACTCTAGCTCTGTCCATTGCAATTTGCAACGAAGAATATCCACCAAATTTACATTTTGTTTTGACGTTAACTCCAAAATTTGCCATTTACGTAATATTATTTATACAATTTAAACAAATGTTTGTTTAAGAATTGTTTTGGCACACGTCCTCTTGTCCTACAACGTACGCCATCAAATGTCAAATGCTTCTTCAGTATTGTTTTGACTTATGTGCCTATAAAATGCAAGATAACGCTATTTAAGAGTATATGCACTATTGCACTTACGTCATTAGAAAAAAATATATTGTTTTTGGACAGTAAAAAATATATACTATTGATTATTTATGTGTTGACAAACAAATTCAAAAATTAAATTAGAAGCAAACATTCACATTCGAATCAAAATTTTTCAACGTTGACAATGCAAATTTGTAGCGCAACAGGCTCGTTAGTACCCAGGCTATGGGCAGTATCAGAGTTTCAGAGAACGGATCCCTCAAATGCCAACCAAACGCGGAACGAACACGTCAACAACGACCTACTTTATTACATCTGTTACCAAAGGCTGTACATATTAAGATGTGGATTCGTTTGGGAGAGCCTAGAAATTAAAACACACACAACAGTGATTGACTTAAAGCCGATTAGTAATTGCCTGGCTATGGTCCGTACATGGGCATCCTTTTGGACGAAGACTACGAATCCTGTCCGGAATACGATGTGAAAATAATACTTGCGGATTTCAATGCAAGAAATTGGAAAGAAAAAACCTCCGGGGGATAGTTGGAAAGGACAATCTCCACGAAACAGATAATGCCGTACACTTAATCTTCACCAATATCAACCCCCAGTGCATGGAGTGCCGCAACATTATTAAATATGACCCCAAATCGACCATAGGCTATCAGACACCCTCCGAAAGATGTAATCCGGCATAATTTCTAGCAGCAACTAAACGGACATAATGAGAGTGATTGGACAAGAAATACACGTATCTTTTCTCAACGAAGAGATAACCCAGCCTCCCAATTTACAAGAAGTCAGCACAGCCATCAAACAGCTAACAAACAAAATAAAATCAGATAGTTCTGATAGATTACCAGTGGACATTTTAAATACGAATATTTCGCAATGAAAGGGTGCAATGGAAATGCACGAAAGCATCATCATCAACGTTCTCGGCTTGCCGAAGCGTGTATGGTAAAACCTGGGGAATCTCTTCAAAGACCACACACTGGATCTACACGATCATGGTCAGGCCCATTTCAACATACGCTTTAATAGTATGGTGGAACAAAGCACCCAAAATACAACCATAAATCAATTAAAAAAAGGTACGACGGCACTACTGCAGCCATGCGTACCTGGCCCACTGCGGCTATAGAAGCCTTAATAGGACTAACGGCCCTCCAGTGGCAATTCGTAGCTCAGCAAGTTTGACGTAAGCTAAACAAACAAGAGTTTAAAATTAGCGAACACCCAGAACTAATTGAACTACTATCCGAACTTCCAGAACTTGGCATGATCTGTGCGGTTACAGACCGCTTACCAAAGACACTATGCTCAACAAAAAATTCTCAACGGAGATCACAACCAGAGAAGCATGGGTTCGGATAACCCACCAAACCCGCCAAAACGGGCTAAAGTAGTATACGGATGGTTCTAAAATGGACTCAGGTAGGAGCTGGTATCCATGGACCAAACCGGAACGTCTCAATTCCTATGGGAAAAAACCCCAGTGTATTTTAAGCAGAGCTCAATGCCATCAAAGAATGCGCAAACCTAATAAACAATTCATAGGTATCAAAGGCGCCAACATCCATATATTCAAGGACAGTCAAGCAGCTATAAAAGCCCTTACCTCATACATAATTGACTCCAAATCAGTACTACACTGCTTCAATTCCCTCCCAGCCTTAATTACAGGAACAAAACCAGATTATGTTGGGTCCCCGGACATAAGGGGATTGAAAGCTGATGAACTAGCCAGAAAAGGTTCGGAAACCCCTTTCATTGGACCCGAACCCTCCTGTGCAATCCAAAAATCAGCCATAAATCTGGTTATAAAAAGCTGGGAACAAAACAAATCTATTTCATACTGGGAGAACATCCCAGGCCTAATACAGGGCAAAAGAGCTATTCAGCCCTTCAAAGCAGATGCCAACAAGATACTAAATCTTCACAGGCACGATATTAAAAACTTAGTAGGCTACCTAACGTGTCATCATGGTCTGCGATATCACCTAAATAAAATGCATCTAGTCGACTTACCGGATTGCAGACTATGGTTAGAAGAAGACGAAACAGCCGAACACATCATAATATGTGAATGCCCGGCCCTGTACGGTATAATAGGGGAATCTTTCTTCAGGGAAATATTGAGTACCGAAGTATTGAATCCTACAAAACAGCAGGCTTCGATGGTATAACCCCCATGATGCTACAAAAAACTACCAACTACATCATGCCGACATTAATCAATGCATTCCATGAATGCCTAAAGCTAAATTACCTTCCCAAAGCGTGGCGTGTAGTTAATGTGATATTCATACCAAAAGCAGGGAAATGCAGTCACACAATCTCGAAAGATTACAGACCAATGAGCCAATGTCTATCCTACTAGACATTCCAATCCGTATTAACTTGAATCCAGGATACCTATCCCCAAACCAACATGCCTATATCAAAGGCAAATCGGTAGAAACTGCCCTGCATGAGGCCTTCCTAGACATAGAAGGAGCCTTCAACAATGTAAAAACGGAAGCAATCGAGAAGGCACTTGAAAAAGCTGGAATAGATATGGTCATTAGTGACTGGATCATAACCATGCTTAAAAAACGCATCATATGTATCATCATCATTGGGTGATTGTACCAAAAGAATAATAACTACGAGAGGTACTCCACAGGGGAGTGTTCTTTTTCCACTTCTCTGGCTACTGGTAGTCAACGAAGCATTAAGGAGATTAGAAATCACCGCTATCAAAACAGTGGCTTAAGGCTACGATGTGGTTCTCATGGCATGTGGGAAATTCCCATCGACTCTAAGCGCAATGATGCAAAGAAGCCTAAACATACTCAACAGTTGGTCAGAACCTTGCGGCCTGTGTGTAAATCCAAAGAAAACTATATTAGTCCTCTTCACTAACAAGAGATCAATCACAGAGTTTGCGACACCACTCTTAGTTCCAAAAACCTTGGGGTGATACTCGATAGCAAGTTAAATTGGAACCTTAACATCAACGAAAGGGTAAAGAAAGCTAATATTGCACTATACAGCTGCAGTCGAATCTGTGGTAAGAAATGGGGTCCCTCCTGTCGTTAGACCAATTCTCACCTATTATTGCTTAGTCTGGATGGACTCAGTGAAAAAAACGAAACACATGACTGCACTGACAAAGGCTCAAAGAACAGCATGTGTATTCAGGTTTGGAAACAATTCTAAATCTCCCCCCAACCGACCTACAGAGAATGGGACATCTGACTACACCATCCTATATCACGACTTTGATACTAAATGCTCAATCAGAATACCTAGTAGAGACGAATGATCATCTAAAAATGTGGTATCCAATAACGACATAGCTATCTACACTGATGGATCTAAAATGGAAATAGGAGTGGGCTCGGGGGTCTACTCCGATAGAATCGGGTTAAACATATCCTTACTTACTTACTTTAGTGGCGCTTCAGTCCGGGATGAACCTGAGCCTCAACCAACATGCCTCTCCAATTAGCCCGGTCCTTAGCTAACTGCCTCCAGTTCCGCACTCCAAGTTGGTTGAGGTCGGTTTCTACTTGTGCGCGCCACTAAAGGCAAGGTCTTCCTCTACTGCGTCCGACGTCTGGCTGGGAATCGAAGACTCTGCGAGCCGGAGTATTGGTGTCCATTCTTTCTACATGTCCTAGCCATCTTAAACGTCCAATGCGGAGTTTTTTTTGGCTAGGGGTATGTCGCTGTACAGCTCGTATAGTTCGTGGTTGAATCTTCGTCTCCATAGCCCGTCAACGCAAACGGGACCGAAGATTTTCCGAAGAATTTTTCTCTCGAATCGACCAAGGATTTCTTCATCCGCTTTTGATACGGTCCATGCTTCAGCGCCGTAGGCAGGACTGGGATGATCAGGGTCTTATATAGGATCTCCTTAGTAGTTCGAGTGAGGGCTTTACTACTAAATTGCCTTCTAAGCCCGAAGACACAGCGATTGGCAAGAGTAATTCTTCGTTTGATTTCTGACGAGATGTTGTTGTCAGAGTTAATAGCGGAGCCGAGGTAGACAAAGTCCCGTACTACATCAATGTTGTATCTGTCAATGGTGACGTTCTGTCCAATTCGTCGATGTTCTGTGACCTTTCTTGTTGACAGCATATACTTAGTCTTACCCTCATTTAATGCTAAACCCATTTTTGCCGCATCCTTCTCTTTACTAGAAAAGGTGGCTATGACATCACGTTGAGTCCTACCAATGATGTCAATATCGTCGGCGTATGCTAGTAGTTGCACCGATTTTTGGAAAATTCTGCCTCTGGCTTTGCACAATCCTCTCAAGAATCAGATTGAAAAAGTCACATGACAGGCATCGCCTTGCCTAAATCCTTTTTTGGTATCGAATGTGTCGGTGAGGTCGTTTCCGACCCTGATGGTGCAGCGAGAATTCTCCATCGTCATCCTACACAAACGGACGAGTTTGGACGGTATACCAAAACTAGACATGGCTCTGTATAGTTTGTCTCTATAGTCTCTATAAATGCTGTCGTATGCGGCTTTGAAATCGATAAATAGGTGATGGGTATCGATTTGGACTTCTTGGGTTTTTTCCAGGATCTGCCGAATTGTGAAAATTTGATCGATTGTGGACTTTCCTGGCCTAAAACCACTCTGATAAGGGCTGATCAGGTTGTTGGTAAACGGTTTCAGGCGTTCACATATTATGGCTGATATGATCTTGTAGGCGATGTTGAGCAGAATTATGCCTCTGTAGTTGGCGCAGTTCAGAGGGTCTCCTTTTGTGGATCGGGCAAACGATTCTGAGGTTCCCTTCTTCAGGCATGCTTTCATCCGACCAGATTTGGATTATGAGTTGGTGAATGTTACGAAGTCATCTCCGCCAGCTTTATAAAGCTCAGCGAGAAGGCGGTCATTTCCGTCGGCTTTATTAAGCTTGAGTTTAGATATTACTATCCTCACTTCACTTAGGTCGGGTGGTTGGCAGTTTTCGCTGTCGTTGCAAATATTGAATGGTTCGTTCTGCCTGACAGTGGAATGTTGTTCGTCATCACCGTTTAACAGTCTGCAGAAATGGTTGTTCCATATCCTCAGCTTCGACTGTGTCTCAACTACGATATCTACTTGTTCATCTCGATATGATTCTGTTCCAGCCTTTTATCCTTGGCTTTGACGTTTTACACCTTTGTAAAACTTGCGAACATCGTTCCTGGAGTGACACCTCTCTATATCCTCGATCGCGCACTTTTCTTGTTGTTTTTTCTCCTTTCTGAAAAGCCGATTTTCTTCCCTTCTTCTTTGCCTATAGAGCTCAGCAGCAGCTCTCGTCTTCACCTGCAGCTTAGCCTTGTTAGATGCTGGTGGTGTGTTGTGAGTCGAGAGGTTAAGGGATACGCGTTGCGCGAAGGTCTTGGCGGTCTCTGGCGATTGCAGTCCTTCGACATTAAATTTTTTCACAGTATTTCTGTTTGTTTTTTGGCGTGGTGAATATCCGCATCCTTATCTTGGCTACAACAAGGTAGTGGTCCGAGTCGATGTTAGCCCCTCGGAATGTTCGGACATCCAAAATACTGGATGTGTGCCTCTTGTCTATCGCAATGTGATCAATTTGGTTGACTGTTCGTTGATCTGGAGACCCCCATGTCCCCTTATGGATATCGAGGTGAGGAAACCGTGTGCTGGCTATAGTGGCATTTCGTTCCGTAGCGAAGTCAATTAGCCTAAGTCCGTTACCAGACGTGTTGCCGTGTAGGCTACATTTTCCGACAGTACTGCTAAAGATGTCTTCTCTTCCTACCTTTGCGTTAAAATCTCCCAGCACGATTTAAACATCGTACTTTGGTAGTCGCACATAGGTTTTGTCGAGGAGCTCGTAGAAGCAATCCATAGTTATATCATCTTTTTCCCCCGTCGGAGCATGAGCGCATATAAGGCTTATGTTGGCGAATTTGGCCTTGATGCGGATTGTTACAATGCGTTCGCTAATGTCTTGAAAACATAAGACTTCTTGCCTAAGTCTGGCACCTATAACAAATCCGCATCCAAATAGTCGCTGTTTCTGCTTACTATAACACGGTCCGTAGTAGATGTCACAGTTTTTCATCCTCATTTTGCCCGACCCATCCCATCGTATTTCCTGGATAGCAGTAATGTCTGCTTTGTAGCAGTTTAGGGCTTCCGCTAGTTGTTCGCCTGCAACTCTTCTGTCAGTAGCCCATTTTGGGATATGAGCGCTGCCGTTGACCCATTGAGGGCTCCTCCGCCACCAACTCTTTTCCAATACCCTGGCTTAGTATTGGGATTTCACTACCAGTTCGATCATACTGGAGCTGTAGGCGCCACCGTTGAATCCATCTAGGGAATTCCTCCGCTGCCGACTGAGAGTGAGTGCCTTAGTGAGAGGACACTCCTCCCCCCTCTCTCGTTTGCTGCTACAGACGACTTTCCACAGGGGTTTAATACCCCATCTCCAGTCGAGGTACTAGGCACCCACCAGTCACCAGCGTGGAGGTGAGAGTAGGAGTTGATAGTGAGAGGCTAGAGTGAGAACGCTTGTGTCATCATGTAATCGCATCACTATCCTTAAGCACCGGCAGACCCCCATTTGCTTTCAAATAACCGGATTCACGCAAAGTGAAATAAAATCTAGGTGGCATAACATTAACACTTGCAGACATACAAAAGACCTTTGGCCGGAACTAAGCGGCAGTAAATCTAACAAGCTAATAGCTCTGAACAGAGCTTCTATTGCCATAGCGGTGAGAGTCATAACAGGCCACAATCTGCTGGGTAAACATTCCAACAGGATTAACCTAACTGACTCACACCAACTTTGCAGGAAGTACGGAGAACCGGACGTCGAGGAGGACATCGACCACCTATTATGTCACTGCCCCGGGATCAGCAACAGCCGTAACAAACCCCTCGGTAGCTTCTACTACGATGACTTGGCGGAGCTAGCTACAACACCTACAGTACGGATCGTCAGTTTCTGCTGCAAGTCGGGTTGGAGCAACTACTTCTTTGAAGCTAATGGAGCAGCACAAATCACCTAAGTATAACTCCCTTCACTAACGCAGCTTTCTTTTCAGTTACAATAAAGGATATCGCTATGGACCCACGTAGGCCTATGAGAGTTTGACGACTCAATTGGATGTCAACAATTCATCAAACTTAAGTACCGAAGAACTAAGGAAATCCTCTGCTGAATGTATTATCAGCTACATTAGAAAAGTAGAAGCGCTACTAACTAAACAGACATCTGACGACAAGCGCAATAGATCTTTTATAGATCCAAAAACTTAAAGTGTTTTAGAATAACTTTGTACATTTCTTGAAATAGGAATTCCGTAGGAATATCGTGTCAAAAAATTAAAAAAAATCCCAGCGGTACGTTTTCATGCATCCTATTGCATCAAAACTTTAAATGCGATTTCCCAAAAACATTAAAATGGCGTTTACGGCAACCCAATTTTGGGGCGACGATTTGCTGATGATAAAAGTGTTTTCCTTGGTCGAATTTTGTAGCCAATGTCCTCTAAATATGCAGATTATTCATATTTTGATAAATTTGATACTGTTTCCGTCTGCAATGTAAGACCCTGCGAGTTAGTACTTTATGTGTCATTTTCAGGTGAACATTTTCAACATATTTGTGTACCTCGTAAGAATAATTTATTTGGGTGAAACATTTAGGAAAAACTGTTACTCTATTATTAGGAAGATTTTTTAATAAAAAAGCCAAAAATACTCTACTTACGTAAAATCTTCCTTTTGCTTCTTTGTAACGTCACATTGCAAACACATCTTATCCAATGGAAGCTCATTTTTCCTGGCTGTACTCTGCATGATAGCCGTAAGCAAAGACTGAGGGTTGAAGAAGCCAGCCAACCAAACGCATGATGGCAGCTGATGGTAAAAAATGTTATTTTTTTAAATCGAGGCTCTCTTATAAAATCTATTTTCTTACCACAAAGTCCGTTGACCATGTCTCCAACTCCCGCAGCCTTAATAGCAGATCTACAAACCATGAAGTCAGTCCCAGCAAAGAGGGATACGCTCGCAAAGTCCAAATAGGTGGAACTTGATCCAAGAAGAGAGCGTTTTCCAATTCTTCCATATCAGATGTAATTGTCAGTTCACCCTATTAAAGGAAACAGAATTGTGACCACATTTTAACTCGTTCAAGGCTCACACATACTTTCAATCCTAAGTCGAGCTCCTTCAGGCTACGTTTCATCTCACTGGTTAGATAATTCATTCGTTCACACTCCTGAAAGGCGACAATAACATACGGTGTCCTCTCCTCGACCTTGTTCATAATTTCCATCATGTTGAATTCTTCGGGAAGCTTTTCCAGAATTTCGTCAACAATTTGCTTCACTTTGTCCTCACGGGTAACAGTTGCACCGCCACCAGATCCAGCATCACGAGGCTGCATTTCAAAGACGGTTCGAAAAACAGTCTCCGCACGCATTGTAAGGAAACCAATTTCAGCGTTAGGATGCAGTCCATAAAGATACGGTGATTCCGCTGGCATATTCTCATCGATGTAACCATGATAGCCTGCATAGTCAGTATTGGGTGGAGCCGGGAAACTAGGTGCGAGAAACAATTCACCATCGACTAGGTCTGGTTGCATGTATTCTTCCAGATAGTTAATGCAAAGTCGACGATCCCAGTCATCGGTAATATGGCCGCCGTACATAATTTCTCCGAAGAGATAACGTAGATCCTCCCAAGGAACCTTTGCGTTGCCCTCCAAGTAGTTGTAGAGGACTGAGACGCTTATATTAAGATCACCAACGTTAAAGGGGTAAATTTTGTTCCATCCTTGTGGGCCGAATTTACGGCGTTCCGCTACGACAGCATGGAAGTAGCACAGTGAGAAAAGGATGGCTTTAAATTCTGCTTCCTTGGAAGACATTTCGAGCGTTTCTTGAGTAAAATTGTCCAAAGCTTTGTGGAGATTTGCCATCATTCCAGTGGGCGGCTCATTTGTGATTTTAATAGACGATTCAAGAATACCCTACGGATTTGAGTTCCATTTTAAAGTAAACAGATCCTCAATTTAAGGTGGAAAGTCCACAAAGCGGAATTCTCGTTTCAAATACATACCTGTGGTATAATATGTGCAGCGGCGGAGCTGGCCGGTTCAGCACTTAGAAACACTCGATAGTTGGGATGCGATCCTTCCGCATAGTGTTCTAGTTTCTTCTCCAATGCCGGTAGCCATTTTCGTACCAAATGAATATTCTGCAGGACAACCCAATGACCATTTTTTGCGGCTTCGTCCATAGCAGCCTCGGCGATAATCTCCTGACCCTGACCAAGTGATACATTGTGAAAGTTTCCATCATCCATGTTGAATCCCATTTGTTTTCCCAACGCTTCGACATCCTTTAGAGGATTCACACCAGGCGATAAAATAAAGAAGATGGGTGTCGATGGACTTGCCTCTTCATAAGACTTGGCGAATTCCATAGTACGATTTTCAACATATTTGGAGCCGAGTTTTTCCTCAATGAAATCTCTAAAAATAAAGAGGACATGTACACAAATGGAATCTCGAAAATCGTAAAAATATCCTACGCCAAAGCATAAGTCATTCGATCTGGCCTCAACGCTCTAATCATGCAAAGCCTCTGCAAGGCGGTTTTATTCTTCCACTCTTGTGGAAACTTCTCCTTTTCAGGAATCTCAGATTCCACCAGCTTTTTCCATCGTTTCGATGACGTTTCGATGTCACGATCGAGGTTTCTAAATTCGTCTTTGGAGGCAAGACTGCATATACCACCCCAAGATTGATTTGATAAAAAGTCAACCGGACTGGTAACATGCGGCTTGATGGGGAATCTAAGAAGAAAGTCTAGCTCTTGGGTTGTGATTTCCTCGCTCATAAGAAGGATCTACACATGTAAAGATAGATCAATAGGAGTTCGGTTTACTTTGACACCACAAACCTGAAAAGTCATCTGGGAGGCAAAGATTAGCTTATCACACTCAAACAATCCCCTCGAGGTGTACTGAAACACAGAGTACGAAATACAATCGATCAGATTATTAACCCTTTCTGCCACCGTGTCAGCGGGATCAGCTTTTGCGATAGCCTTCTGGAAGACTACACTGAATGCCTACAAAAAAAAAAAAAAAAAACTGATGAGTTAAAAATTCCTGATGCATAAATCGAACGGGTAACCTTCAATGAGAACTGATAAATCGGATTGATGGTATTGAGTTCATTCAGAATGAAATACAGAAGACTAGCTCTAGCTGCAGCGGGTCTATAGTGCTCTCGTGCTTTGTCAATCTCTTGGGATGTGATTTTTGCTTCAGCAACCTGCAAAATAATTTTCTTTCAATGATCCTATATATAGTTCTCACAAATTGTGACCTTTCTTTCAATCTCCGATGCTGTACTCTTTGTGGTCTCCAAGTTCTCTACTAAAGCGGTGTCACCTAAAATATTCGCCCCAGCTGATGAAAGCCTCGAAAGAAGATCATCCTCCAGCTCTTTCAACATAATTTTAAAGTCGTTTTGTTGTTTTGTAAGTTCGGCTTTAAGTTCTTCAAGGTCCGGTCTTTCGGCTTTGACCACTTCAGCCAAAAGTTGATCTTCTAGGCCGTCTCTAGTTACAGTAAAGTTTATCAATGTTGATTGAGCCTGCATTTCGGGCTTGTAATGTGGATTTGCGAGCTTTGTGTGCAGAATCAGCCTAAAGTTAGAGTTATACTCCATATCCTTATCGCCGATCTTGATAGCTCTGAATGGGATCAATTTAAGAAAAGGCCGAATGATGAATCTATTTTGTAATCACTTACTTTCCCTTTTTGATTAGATTCCTCCCCAGCAGTGGATCCAGCACCGGATCCAGCTGCTCGTCGATATTTTCAATCAGAACGGTACTACCTTGAGTAATAGCTTTTTCTATTATATCCAGATATCCTCGTTGCCCCATACGTATAACTTTTAAGGCATCGCCATATTTCTGCCTAATCCATTTGACGCCTTGCAGTTGAGGATCGATCATTAAGGGCCATCTATCGGAATTCGAAAGAATTGTTGCATTTTCTATGGACATTCGATCACTGGGCAATCCTTCATTAGTCCACACCGCAATGGTGGTGTCATCGGTTAAAAGGCTTAGTGGATCAAGGTTATCGGTTGTTGGTATCGGAGGATCGATGTTCTTAAGATAGAGCTGCCACATTTTTGTCATCAAGTCGATTCGGAATTGCTTTGTAAAGCAACCCACGTATGATATAAAGGCGGTTATAAGCAGAATGTCACCTGGTAAGGTAATGCCCTGTTTAACGAAGCTGTAGCAAGAAGAAAATTTATAATTTTATGTGAGTAGATCGGTGAGGATACTTACTTACTGACAGCTTCTGCCCAGCGAACATTTTCACTTGCAAGACCACCGACTAATCGGTTAGCCAACTGAATGGTGGCTTGTGTTGCATCGGCTTCTTGTTGACAGCGCAGTTTATCAGCTGTTGCTTGCTCAAAGTCAGCTGTCAGTTTAGCCAGTTGTTCCTCCAAAGACTAAGAAAAAGGGAAGTAATCATGGTTAAATAAGTACTAATGTTAGACTGAGATAAGAATTTAAGAAAAACTGCATGTAAACGAAGTCGTTTTTCATGGAATAAAAGAGTTGCCAGATAAAATAAAAGCTTTGAAAACACCATTTGATTTCTTCCATTACTTTGTGACTGATGAATTCATGCACTATCTGGATAGATGAAATGAATTTGTATGCGTGCCAGGAGAAAATCTAAACTCGATTTGATACTAACAAACAAGAGGTTCGGCGGTTCATCGGAATCATGTTCTTGATGCCTGTATATCGCTATCCAAATGTGCGTCTTACTGGGGAAGACATTCGCTAGAAGCAATCCGAACCACAATGACATGAAAGAGATTCGAAGAAATACGCCAGTTCTTGCATTTCATTAACAATTCGACTATGATCCCGCATGGCCAGCCTGGATACGACAAGTTGCATCGAGTTCGAACACTAATTTGGGTCTATTCCGATGCTTCATCGTCTTTGTGTAGACAAACAGATGTCTTCTACAAAAATGGGCGGCAACCCTACTCGACAATATATGCCAGCCAAACCACATAAATGGGGAACCAAGCTGTTTGTCTTATGTGATCACATGGGTTTCTCATATTCGTTTGAAAATTATTCTGGCGCAGGAGACAATGTGGTACCAGCAAATGCATCTTGGAGCTTCTTCAAAGGTCTTTGTTCGTTTGTCTAGCAAAGTCCCAGACAAGGCACGTTTATTTTGATAATTTTTACACGTCATTGGGTTTGTTGATATACCTCATACCTATATATACCACTAGTTTGGGAACTGTTCCAAACATCAAATTGTCGAGGGATGCTGAACTGAAGAAGCGAAAAGTTGAACAAGGGTACTCCGAGGAATATGTGGCTAACACTTACGAAATAGAAATAAGCAGCGTTCTGTGGCTGGACAACAAAAGTGTTCGACTGCTTTCGACCTATGTTAGGTTAGGTACACACTTAGACCAAAAAGGTCAGCGCTAACTATGTAGCGTAGGAGGTTTCTGACACTGATATTAGCCAGATTACCTAGATTATCGAAGAAGTAGTCTCCTTCTAACAGAGAGAGCCGGACGAGAGCAAAGAATGTGAGTGATACTCTCCTCCGCTTCCTCGTCCAGGCAGCTTCTACAGAAGTCATTGGTGAAATTCCTAGTCTTTTTGCATGTAAGCCTATAGGACAGTGTCCTGTGAGGACACCGATTATTGAGATGATGTATGATCTGTTCAGCATTATTAAGTAGATGGAGTGCTTCTGGTTAAAGCTACGCCAGAGTTGCTTGAATATTTGGCACGTTGTGCCATTTATCCATCTGCAGTTTGCTTTCTTGATCGCATCTTGCTTGATCAGTAATTTACATGTAACAAGGGGCATACCTAACATGTCCATGTGGCCCCGAACCCAAAAGAGGTGAATGGTTAAGAGACAGTCGGCATTCGTGGGTTGATTTTGAATTGAATGAGATTGCTTCAAGGGATTTGATTGCCGCTTGACTGTCGCTGAAGATGCTTTTATTCTTTGTGGATATTACATTCCTTTTCAGCCAGGACAAGGCTTCTTTGAATGTCATGATTTCCTCCTAAAAAACGCTTCAATTATCGGGAAGGCGAAAGGATATGCTTAGATTAAGCGTTTCGGAGAAAACACCTCCACCCACTCCAGATTCTGTTTTAGACCCCTCGGTGAAGATGTGAATCAAGTTATTGGTTTCGATCGAGTCCGACTCCCATTCAAGGCGACTGGGAATGGTTGTACTGAAGTTATGCTCAAGACTGAGTTTGGTAGTGATATGGTCGGTGTTTTCTGTAGTGTTAAGGTGATTCAGAATCATTGTGTGTTCACCCTGATTGGGCGTCCATTGTGACGAGGGTCTCAGTCTTACAGCTACACAAGCTGCGGTCTGTTTGCAGTAGATATCTAGGGGCACTAGATGTAGGATAGCATCAAGGGCTGCGGAGGGGGTTGTTCTAAGAGCTCCGCTAATGGATATGCAGGCTTATCTTTGAACTTTACCCAAAAGGTTGCGGTTGGAGGCTGTTTCTAAAGCCGTCCACCAGACTAGGACATCATACATGAGTATGGGTCTAATAATAGACAGGTAGAGCCAGAAAGAGATATGCGGTTGCGTGCCCCATTTCTTTCCGATTGCCTTTTTACAAGAGTATAAGGCTACGGTGGCTTTCTTAACGCGTTCTTGGATGTTGGCTTTCCAGTTCAGTTTTTTATTCAAAACCAGACCTAGGTATTTGACTGATTCTACAAACTTGAGACTGACGCCATTTAGTTTGGGAGGGACAATGTGCGGAATTTTATATTTCCTGCTGAAAAGGACCAATTCGGTTTTTTGAGGGTTCACACTGAGTCCACATTTGGCGGTCCAATTAGAGAGTACAGAGAGACCATTTTGTAATACATCTGTAAGGGTATCAAGGTATTTCCGCGATACAGCTATTGCCACGTCATCCGCGTAGGCAATCACCTTCCATCCTTCTCTTTCTAGATTTACTAGTAGCTTGTTGACCACTTATTCTAGAGAAGAGGAGACAGGACGCCCCTTTCTGAGGTGCCACAGCTAACAGATCTGCATGCGGATGAGATGCCAAGATTTGTGTTAATAATTCTGCCTATGAGAAGCTGATTTATTAAGACTCCCAGCGAGTCGTCTACATTTAAATCCGAGGGTGCATTATTGATTGCTTTTGCTTTCACATAGTTAAAAGCTCCTCCAAGAAAGGCGTACCAGTGAGTGCAGCGCTGTTTCAACCGACTTACCCTTGCAGTATGAATATATGGAGTTTGATGAGTGCAGTCGGTTCAATACCAGTACGGAGGTGTACTTTCCAAGGATTTAAGCAGAAAAGATGATAGACTGATCGGACGGAGATCCTGCGGATTTATATGGAACTTTTTACTACCTTGGGAATGAATACAACCTTTTTTTTTGTCCATGTCTTGGGGATATGTACTAACCGTAGGCAGCTGGTCATGATGGTTAGTAGCCATGGTAGCAGGATTTCAAGATTGTATTGTAGTTTCGCAGGTATGATTCCATCTGGTCAAGAGGTTTAAATGGTTTGAAGCTCTTAACGGCCCAAAGAAGTGTTTCTTTGGTCTGCTCTGCTTCGGTATCCATGGGGTTATAGGAGCTACCAGATAAGTGGGTGTCCAGAAGCAAGTCAATGGTTTCCATGACCATCTGGTTTTAGTAGGTAGCTAGATATAGGTGGATTTGTGGGAGGATTTTGCGGAGTCTAGAAGCCTCTGAGGTTTATTCTATGTTGCCACAGAAGGTACGCCAGAATGCTCTTTTTTGCTTCCTCAACCTGCTGTTGTATGTTTTGAGAGACAACTTGTATAGGTCCCAATCCAGTGTCTCTTTGGAGCTCTTGGCTTTGTTAAAAGTTGCATTTTCTTCTGAGAGTGCAGAGGTTAGAGTACCACCATGGAGTATTGGCCTTCCCGCGAGGCCTTTTAATAGGACGTGCTGACAATCTTGCATCGCTTAGCGGTCGTGAGATGGTTTCCACAAGTTTGTCGAATTCTGAATTGTTACTCGGTTGTACCAAGGAGTATAAGATAAGGTTGTTGGTTCAAATTACTCTAAAGAGTGACCAGTTGGTGTCTTTTGGGTTCTTGGAAGTTGACTGTCCATTTATTATAAAAGAATATAATCGACATATGGGCGGTATCGATCTCATGGACGGTCTTCTTGGTCATTATCATATTCATATGAAAACCCGAAAATGGACGAACCGCATATTTTTGCACCTTTTGGATGTGACGATGGTAAACGCATACATCTTTTATCAAAGGTTGCACAAGGGAGTCAAAATCAAATTACCGATTTTTTTATCGTCGTCAGTGGCAGAATCATTGTGCATGATTTCGAGCGTCATCGCCAGTAGCACCACCCCCAAGCCTAAGAAGTCTTATTTGCCATCAATTCAATATGACACCGTGGGCCATTCTTATTAGTAACTATATACAGAATTTTTGGATCAAATCAGAAAATAAGGCATTAGAAGGTTAAGATGTTTAGGACATGTAGAACGAATGGACACCAATATTCCGGATCGCAGAGTCTTTGATTCCCAGCCAGACATGCATTAGAGGAAAGACCTCGCCTTAAGTGGCGCGAACAAGTAGAAACCGACCTCAACCAACTTGAAGTGCGCAACTGGAGGCAATGAGCTAAGGACCTGGCTAATTGCAGAGGCATGTTGATTGAGGCCCAGGTTCATTCCGGACTGCAGCGCCAGTTAAGTAAGTAAGTAAGGAAGACAAATCTAGCTTACGCGATTGTCATCGATCGAGTTTTGATGGCTGCAAATGAATTTAAACATAAAAGCCACACCAAAGAACCATATCTGATCGCAATCGGGTTTAAATTGGTGCATGAATTTTATCTCGTTTAAAATACCGTTTCATTACGTAACAAAATTTGTCACAACAAAAATGTGCGGTATTGGTCAGGCAGCAATCCACAAGTACTCCATGAGTCATCATTTCATCATTTATGGGCCGGTGGCGTCATTGGGCAGTACTACTTCCGGTCTATGCCAACAAGCCAGCGACGATTGATGAACTTCGTACGAATATCGAACGTGAAATTGCAGCAGTATCGGCCGATTTATGCTTGAAAACCGTCGAAAATTGGGTTCAGCGTCTGCACTTCTGCAAGCGTTCCCGTGGTGGCCATGCAAAAGGAATCGAGTTCCATACATAATGGCATCGAACGTACTTTCACAGGAATAAAGAATTTCATTGATATCCAAAACAGTTTTTGGTTTATTTAAAAAAAAAAGACTTTTGTAGCGCTCTTATTGAAAAACCCGATATAAGGTTATAACAATCAAATTTAAAAGGATCTGTACTCTTTCTAAAGGTCTTACCACCCTATGTTATTAGTGGACTGCCAACATATACTCTTCACAATACATACCGAAACTTTTCTCTTAATTCCGGCCAGTTTATCCTGAGCAGCGGCAAGTTCTGCATTCGCAGCCGCTAGCGCCTTCCTTTTAGGCTCTACATCACAGTAAACCTCATAGAACTTAATTATATTAATAACCCAAGCACAGAGTCCTGCAGCTGCTCCGGACTTTTGTCGCACAAATTCCGGCTCAAATTCAGCATCCTTCAGGTATGGCTGAATGGCTTTGATAATCTCCGGATGGATATTCTCCTTGTCATAGTTGATTAGAGCATCTAGAAATGCATCTACTTTTGCCATCGCTATTTTGGCAGCCTTCCAGGTTCGATCTTTTGGTATTTTACCATTCGGTGCTAATAGGACCATAACAGCAGCAGTCACATTAGTCACAGCTCCGGGCGGTGATCCAAACGACTTTAACTCTGTTAGATTGGCCTTGTTCAATGTGTTTAACGCCTCTTGAGCGGCCAATAGAGCTGGTTCAGCCTTTGTTAAATCTTCTTCGCAATCTTTTTGCTTTTTGGTGACCTCGTCGGCGATCATAGCCACTTTCATTTCTTCTTCATCGGCAACGGCCTTCTCAGTTTGTACCTTTTCAGTTTCAATGCCAACAATCTCGATTAGAGCATCAGCAGCGTCATTTTTTTCCTTGAGCTCGATTTCTTGAACTGCCAGCTTCACTTTTAGATCGGCGACTTGACTGGCAGTAGATCGCAATTTATCCAGACCATTCTCAAGGCGAAGAATTTTACTCTGCAAGTCTAGATGTTTATGGTTGAGAAGTTTTGTGTACAGGCTTATCTGCTCCAGATAGCTCTTGGGCGTTGTGTAGTTGTATCGCCGTTCGTTTTGCAGATACATCTTGGACATGCTGTTAACTGAAGTATGGACATATGCCATGAACTTTGCCACTGAATCTCGGTGATTTTCAGGCAAAACTTCTGTCTGCTGAAGGAAGTTCATCGCCACCGATATGAGAGCCTCTTGTGGCCACTCGTGAAACCAATTGATTGACGTGGAATTTATTATAGCAGGGAACTTTCTCGCTCGCACACGTAGTGTTGATCCAACTGGTGAGAAGCACAGGACCACTTTTAGCTGTCGACGTACACGATCTATGAAGAACTTCCAGCAATTGTCGCGAGTGTCTACAAGACCGGCTCCCTTCACTTCGTTACGGACCCCAGAGATGATGTTCTCGATTTCATCGTCTGGGAAGAGGTCGGGAATTTCTCCAGTAGCCAGCATGTCGTTGATGAGAACGAGAAAGTTCTCATTGGGGATTTGGGCGTCTGTCATCAGAAACATGATCCCGACATTCTTTAAACCAGCTTTTAGGTACAGACCTGAGAATTCATTCTGAAAAGGAGAAGATTTGGATGGTTTGGTTTTTCACTTGGAAATACTTTAAGACGTTCAAACCTTTAAATCATTGACACCGTATCCCTTTTTCAGTTGAATTTGAATGACTTCTAAGCTTGAAATGAATGCAGCCAATCTAGCCAGAGACTGTTTCCCACTTCCACCTACACCGACGAGAAGAGCGCTTCCTCGTGGTGATTCCAGAATTCGGTTGATCCTTTAACAGAAAATATACACATTAACAAAATGTCCATGTGTGTCAGACATTTGTCTGTCTTACCTGCAAACATGCATCATGGCGTCTTCGAAAAGTACCAAATTCATAGCGGCTACCAAATCATTGTATGAAGCCATCGCTTCCTGAAGGAGTTTATGAAGCTCAGTCCAACCCGATATGGGCATGTACTTGGGTTCACCAATTCCTCCAGCAAAGTGACAATAAATATTTGGTTTGTCGAATATAACTGATTCGTCGATTTCCTCAAAGGATTTCTTGACAATGTCATGCTGCATCTTGCAGAAACTATCAATATCCTTGTCATCGATGAGTTTGTCACCGTATACACGTTGAGTCTCGTGCTGCCATAGGCGTATAATGTCCGTGGGGCTTGTTAAACATTCTGGCGTACTAAATAAGAGACCCTAAGGAGTTGATATAGATTTGGATGAGTAAACATGTTCCAGGATATAAAAAAGCAACGATAAAACCTTTTTATTTTTCATTGTGACAATTCATGCGGCATGCAGGTGTTCGGTAAATTCATATTTAGATATCAAAATACTGTGAGCTTTGTGATCCCATGGTACATAATTCATTTCTAAGTGACGCACAAGGATTAATAAAGATATAACATCATGGATAAACTATTTGAATGCTTTATTGTTAAGAAGCCGGAATATTCATCTTCAATCAGATTATGTAAAACGTTTTTGGAAGGAAGTGCAGGCATGGACTGCTTTCGAATCGCAAGTTGTGATTTTTTTTTTAAAAATAAAAATAGTTTTTCCCATTTTTTTGCATAAAGGATACCCCTTATGATTTTTTTTAAAGTCAACAGAAATCATTTTTAGCAATCTTGAAAATAGATTTTAGGAGAACGACTTTTCAGATTGAAACGAATGACCACTTAGCAGTGAATGTGATAAATACAAACAGACGAAAAGCTACGAGACCAAAAATGTACAAACCGAGAATTAACCCAATGCAACTATACGTGACCAACGACCGTCCGTAAAAAAACCTACCTTAACTTCAAAAAGCAACCATAGGACATAAACTTGTATAATTTCACTTTTTTGTACTAGATTTGTAAATTTTATTATATTTTTTGAAACAATCATCGTTAAGTTAAGCAGCAATGAACAATCGATTATAGATAAAAATTTAAGCAACGTTGCTTAGAGACAATTAAAATATTTAAGCATGCTTAACTAAACAACCTCTGAGACACATTTTAAGAAAATCTAATAAATACGGCTATATACGGATATAGAGAGGTGCCACTCCAGGAATGATGTTCGCAAGTTTTACCAAAGTGTAAAACGTCAAAGCCAAGGATACAAGGCTCGAACAGAATCCTGTCGAGATGAACAAGGAAATATCGTTGTTTAGACGCAGTCGAAGCTGAGGATATGGAAGAACCACTTCTGCAGACTGTTAAACGGCGATGACGAACAACATTCCGCTGTCAGGCAGAACGAACCATTCAATATTGGCAACGACAGCGAAAACTGCCAACCACCCGACCTGAGTGAAGTGAGGATAGCAATATCTAAACTCAAGCTTAATAAGGCTGCCGGAAATGACGGCCTTCCCGCTGTGCTTTATAAGGCCGGCGGAGATGACTTGGTAAGTAACATCCACCAACTCATAAGCCAAATCTGGTCGGATGAAAATATGCCTGAAGAATGGAACCTCAGCATCGTTTGCCCGATCCACAAAAAAGGAGACCCTCTGAACTGCGCCAACTACAGAGGCATAAGTCTCCTCAACATCGCCTACAAGATCCTATCTGCCGTAAAATGTGAACGCCTGAAACCGTTTACCAACAACCTGATTGGCCCTTATCAGTGTGGTTTTAGGCCAGGAAAGTCCACAACCGATCAAATTTTCACACTTCGGCAGATCCTGGAAAAAACTCAAGAAGTCCAAATCGATACCCACCACCTATTCATCGATTTCAAAGCCGCATATGACAGCATTTATAGAGACGAACTATACAGAGCCATGTCTAGTTTTGGTATGCCGCCCAAACTCGCCCGTTTGTGTAGGATGACGATAGAGAATTCTCGCTGCTCCATCAGGGTAGGAAACGACCTCACCGACACATTCGATACCAAAAAAGGATTTAGGCAAGGCGATGCGCTGTCATGTGACTTCTTTAATCTGATTCTTGAGAGGATTGTGCAAAACTCCAAAGCCAACACCAGAGGCACAATTTTCCAAAAGTCGGTACAACTACTAGCATACGCTGACGATATTGACGTCATTGGTAGGACTCAACGTGATGTCATAGCCACGTTTGCTAGTATAGAGAAGTAAGTGGCAGAAATGGGTTTAGCAGTAAATGAGGGTAAGACTAAGTATATGCTGTCATCACGAAAGGACACACAACATCAACGAATTGGACAGAACGTCACCATTGACAGATATAATTTTGAGGTAGTACGGGACTTTGTCTACCTCGGCTCCGCTATTAACTCTGACAACAACATCTCGTCAGAAATTAAACGAAGAATTACTCTTGCCAACCGCTGTTTCTTCGGGCTAACAAGGCAATTTAGTAGTAAAGCCCTCACTCGAACTACTAAGGAGATCCTATATAAGACCCTGATCATCTCAGCTCTACGGCGTTGAAGCATGGACCGTATCAATAGCGGATGAAGAAATCCTTGGTAGATTCGAGAGGAAAATTCTTCGAAAAATCTTCGGTCCCGTTTGCGTTGACGGGCTATGGAGACGACGATTCAACCAAGAACTATACGAGCTGTACAGCGACACGCCCCTGGTCAAAAAACTCCGCATTGGACGTTTAAGATGGTTAGGACATGTAGAACGGCTCGCAGAGTCTTCGATTCCTAGCCAGACGTCGGACGCAGTAGAGGAAGACCTCGCCTTAAGTGGCGCGCACAAGTGGAAACCGACCTCAACCAACTTGGAATGCGCAACTGGAGGCAGTTAGCTAAGGACCGGGCTAATTGGAGAGGCATGTTGGTTGAGGCCCAGGTTCATTCCGGACTGTAGCGCCACTTAAATAAGTAAGTAAGTATTTGGAATTATCAATGTCAAGTCTGTAGTTCCCCAAGGTAGTCACCTGCGACCTCTTTTGTTTCTCCTGTTCATAAACGATTTACCTTCTGTGATAAAATACAGTTACGTGCATTTGTATGCTGATGATGCAAAAATATCTTTAATATCTTTAATTTATCATCATGGTGCAATCATAATAATCTTTTACTCAACACTAATAAATGTAAAATTATGACTTTTGCTAGGACCAAAAGTTTTCATCTAATTGACTTTTGTATAAGTGGCGCATTTCTAGAAAGAGTGCATCATTTTCTTGACCTCGGAGTAATTTTTGACCCTAAACTGGACTTTAAGTTGCATATCAACTCAACTATAAATAAAGTCTCTTCCCGCTTAGCTATGATTGAGCGTTGGTCTACAGAACTTAATGACCCATATGTTACTAAAAGTCTCTATGTTGGTCTTGTGCGTTCTGTGTTGGAATTTGGATGTCAAGTATGGTGCCCATATTACGCCTGTCATATTTCACGTATTGAATCTGTCCAAAAACAATTTTTGCTGTTCGCTCTGCATCATCTGAATTGGAATAATCGTGTACATTTACCACCATATCGGCAACGTCTTTAATTGGTATAAACACAATTGCTTATAGAAGGTCGTCAACAAATGGATTATATGTTTTCAAACTTCTAACTGGTGAAATCAATTTGCCATATTTGTTATCATTGTTACATATCAATGTCCCAATTTACGAAAGTCGTAACTATAATTTGTTAAAAATAAGTTATTCTAATCGAAATTATTTGAATAATCAACCATTGTCGTTATTATGCAAGCATTTTCATCTGTATAAAAATATAATTGATTTTAATTTATCCTTACACGAGCTAAAGACTAAATTAATAAACTATAATATGTTATTTAATTTTATAGATATTAATTAAACCAGAAATATTTCAAATTAACTGTGATCAATAATGTATCTGTAGTTAAATAATTTAAATAAAAAATAAAAATCTAAAGACGAAATGTTTCATACCCAATGATTAAAGGTTTTTCGAATATTTTGAATTTTTCGCGAAAAACGTTCCTTAATGAAAACGGCCTCAAAAAAGTGGTTGTGGTAAAAAAAACTTTATAAAGACGAAATAAAGATATTGAGATTGTCTAAATATGTTGCTCAGACAATTTTTGAAAATTCGGTACGGTTTGGCCAAAAAATACGTTTTCCCAAAAAAGGGGGTGGATTTCAAAAATGTTTACACTTGTTCTGCTGGGAGCACTTAAGAGCACTTGTACCGAATTTCATCATTCTAGCTCAAAATTTAAGGACCAAAAACTGGTGACGTACGGACAGATATGGCAAAATCAACTCAGCTAGGGTATAAAAATAATTTATCAGCATAGTAATTCAATAAATCATTCATAATATGAGCCAAAACTAATTTTTAAAACACAATAGTTTTATTTTACCTATCCTATATTTTTGTTTACATTTTTATGTAAAATACTCTGATCAGCTGCAATCGTCGAGATCAAGCAGCTCGTTGGAAGTGGGAGAAGTGTCTGTTAAGCATTCACTATCAAAATGTTAGTGGGGCATTGGAATATCGAACGGTCGGCGTTGAACAATTGTGTGTGTCTGTTGATGGTTACAGGTTTGGTGCATTGATAATTGTAGTCTCCTACATACCCCCTAGAAGTGTTACCAATTTGCATAAAAAAGACATTAGTAACATTAATGCCCGGTTTCACAGTGGGAGCTTAAGTCGTTTCTCAGCTAAACAAAACGCAGAGCTTAAGTTTTTCGGGTTTCACAATCATAAAAGTGGGGTTTAGCTAAGCCAAACATAATAAATGATTGTGAACAGTTTGTGGGTAATTAACTACTGTAAATGGATCGTAGGTGTCAAATGGAAAAATGTCTAGGAGAAAATTAAAACTATATACATATCGTAACCTAGAGAAATAATTTATAAGTGAGAAAAATTATGTATTTTGCTCTGGCAGGTGTTGAGCCAACACTTAAGCTCGACTCGACTCGGAGGCTTAAGTTATAACAACAATTAAGGGGAGTTTACTTAATCCGGCGCTGAGAAACACTTAAAAACGCTTTAAGACAAAAAAAAAAAAGAAAACTATCCACCTATATCGAATCTTTCTGCATTCCTAAACTATTTGAAAGCATTTTTAAGGAGAAGCTTTTCTTCGTAGTAAAAGAGGTAATCTCGAATAATCAACATGGTTTTATGCGAGGTAGATCCTGTGCTAACAATTTAACTTTGCTAACTAATTATGTATTAAACAGCTTTAAGGAACGATTTAAATTGATGTAGTCTACACTGACTTTATGCAAAAGCCTTTGGTAGAGTGCACCACACCCTACTTTTACAAAAGTAAAATCGTTGGTTTCATAATTATTTAACAAACAGAAAGCAAATGGTTAAGATCGATGGTTATACATACTTCTCGCGAAATCGATGTAACATCCGGTGTCCCCCAAGGTAGCCAAGGGAACCAAATAGACATACAGAATTATCAGACCCACATTTGATGCTCCCTGCGTATCTATTCTTGGAATTCACAAAAACTACACCGAGTTCCTGATGGGATCACAAAGCCACTACCATCCATATACAAACCAACACCTACCTGGAACACATTGCTAATGTCACGTAGATTGAATATGTAGTGCGACTTGATCGCCGTCGGTAAAAATATCTGCGACGACTTATTGTGCAGCGCTAGAGTTGCAGCCACAATGTGTGGCGTCAGCCGCATAACCGTGCTGCTAAACTTTTGCTCGGCATTTGTGAAGTGTTGCGACAATATGGACGAGTACATCGCGCTTATGGAATCCGCGCTGGGAAAACTCACAGCAAACACACAGAAATGCCTCTGTAGCCTCGGATTGATTGTAAAACTTCCCGAAGTGGGGTTCATGCAGGCGACATACTGACAATTGTGAATGTCCTTCAATGACAACTTATTTCGATCATACCAATGGCCATAGTCCAAGTGTTGTCTGATGAGCGTATGTGGCTGAACGGTACCGTAGCAGTCAACTTCAGGCATATTCAGATCGTCGATGAAGTATATAAGAGTCTTATTCCCTGGTGGCCCATAGTTCCGTCCAGCTTTCTTTTCTAAGGGTTTTTCCAAAATTTTCTGCAGCATCTCCGACGTGGTGTAAAAGTTAAAGGGAATATTGGTGATTGCATAGTTCTCGGAGAGCAATTGTAGTTTCTCGTTGATGAGAACGGTTTTACCACATCCCGCTGTTCCGACCAACATGACGGGATGTTTCTTCTCCATCAGTAGTTCAACAAAGAACCTCACTCGAATAGACTCAGAGGTGTGAACAAGCACAGCTTGTAGCGGCAAATCAGAGTCCAATTCGAACTTGGGTACTTTTTCGCTCCATGAGACAAATTGCTTTGTTTCACTATCGATGAAGTAATCAAAGACCGTTCCACCTAGAAGAGCACTCAGCGGGAATTCATAGTTATAAAGAGCGAACCAAAAATGTAATTTTTACGAGTAAGCAAACTCACCTTGTGGTATCTTAACGGTTTTAAACTCATTCACCCACCATTTGCTGAATTCGACTCGATAGTCGATCGCTTGATCCTGGAACATAGCCGAACCGAATGCCCAGATACAGGCAAAAACAAAATACAGTTCGTGCCATTCTTTTGGACAGTCGGCCGGTGTGTTCGAGGGTGTCAAGAGGCAATCCAACAGATGGCACAACATCTGAATGTGTGCCATCTCAGCGATGGGGGTGATTTTTTTGAAGCGTGTCCGTATCGTTTCCAAAGCGGATGGAATGTATTTGTCGAAGAGCATTACAAGATTGGATTTCTCAGTTTGTAGCTTGCGGGTTTCCACCCAACTGGTCACATAACTGAAACAAAGAACGTTAGGCTCAGTTGTTTGATTTCTGATAATAAGCAAAATATCTTACGGATTCCAGCCCAAATCCTGGGGGTTGATGTATAAAATACCAGCTCTTGAAACGGTGGCTGGTGTAGCTGTTCTCAAGTTTGAGATTTCAAACAAAAGCCGCATAGATGGCGTTAATGCGATACGTTCATTACTAGCCAAAGTTAGAACCTTATTATCATCCATTACGGTGTTTAAACTCTCAATCCACATCGGATCAATATCGCCATCTAAAACGATCCACTTTGGCTGATCGCCAGCGATATTCGCTTGGTCTCGCATTAGCACCGACAGAAGTCCATCCTTCCACTCTCGTGTGGCTGGGTTAATGATGCCAAAGAGTTCGTCGTTTGTAACGGATTTTGGATTGAGATCATTGAAGATCGGCTTTCGCTTGATGTTCTGATAGGTTCGTAGAAGAGTTTTCCAAACCTGGGTTTTACCCGTACCAGCATTGCCTACAATAAAAACGGAATGGCGCACCTCAAGGAGTTCCTCGAGTTGGACAACTTTCAGAATGAAATTATCCTCTGGTTGAAGCAGAAGATCGGAGGCTGCTTGTTTGACTGTTTTCTCAAAGTCTTGATCTCGTTTACGTGGCACATCTAAGGCGGGGAAGAGATCGCCTATTAGACCCATGAAAACTGGCATATCATCGGTAACGACTTTGGGGATGTTAAAGTCACGCAGTGCACGCATTAGAACCTCCTCTTCAGGACGACCTGGATCTCCTCTCTAAAATAAAAACAAAAATAAAAACCCATCAAAAAAACAGTCGATCTCAACAAACCTTGAGAGACCCAGCAACTACCAAAACCGACTTGATTGCCCTCAGTCCCCAATCGTAATGATCCTGCTTGGACAGCAGCTCTTTGCATAGCGTGTAAAGGGTTATAAACTTTCTAGCCAGCACACGTGCATCTTGGAACCCTTCTGCGACTAACATGATCTCACAGATCAGCTCAAAGTCAGGCACCACCATAGCGCAGGGGCGAAACAAAGCCTTAAGATTCTCAGGCAGTTCTGTACGTCCAGCATACCCCGGATTCATGGTGATAAAAATTCCCACCGTTGGGACACACGATATAGTCTCGCCCATGAAGTTGAAATTCTCCTTCTGGTCCCGAATGGCATCCTGGACTGACTTTACCTGGACAGCGACAACTGAGAGCACTTCCACAGTAATTCGATTAAACTCATCAAAACATCCCCAAGCACCAGTCTGAGCGAGACCCTTGTAGATATTACCGCATGACTGATAGTCCATTTGCTCCGAGCAATTGAAAACGTACACCATTATGCCGAGGGCCCGGCCCAAATCCTTGGTTGTCTCAGTTTTGCCTGTTCCCGCCGGTCCAGCCGGCCCTCCACCCATGACCAAGTGCAGGCTCTGCGTCAATGTGATGTAACAGCGATCTGTCAGTGGTGTGATCACCAACCGAGGGGTGTTGCCAAGATACTCGTGGCAATATTGGAACTCGGCATCACAAATGTTCGCCAGGCACGCCTTCTGTTGATCATCATAGCGATGCCGAAGCTGTGATTGCCACATAAATGCCGATCCCGAGTCCACTTTGGCTTGGATCATCTTGCTGACTACATCGCGGGAATGGACGTCGATCGTGCAAATTGTCATGATCTTTTGGCGATCACCTTTACTAAGCTCGCCAAGTAGCAACGTGATCAATAAGCTAAGTTGTGAAATCTGTTTTTTGTAGTAGTCCTTGATGGCGTTGTCATATCCTTCTTCCAGCCGACCGAACGCTATATTCACTTCAGTCGACCACCAGATCTGTGATACACACAGAGAAATCTGCGCCGGATAGTCAAAGAGCCATTGCTCACGTTGCTTCTCCTCATATGCCACGACTGACTCGGTGACATAATGCCGCAGGGACGCTCGCATCGCATCCTGAATACGATTTAACCAAACCTCTACTGGTCCTTTGACATTCGCTATTTCATTGAACTCAACGTATTCGCCGTCCTTTGCGTGCATTCCTGAGGCGGATACAATCTCATTCGTCTCACTTCGGTTAAAATTAAGCCGGGCTATAGAGTCAAAGAGCTTTGTCAGATGCTTGGTCACCATATCAGGTTGTATGCCGTTGCTTAACACATCCAATAGATCCGCCGACGATACAAAGTAAAACCTTGGAAACGCTAAGCGTTTTGTCTCCAAATACTCAGCTAATGCCTTCTCGCAGAGTGTAAGTTCTTTTTGTAGATCTTCCAGTCGTTCAATGAGCCCCGTGCGGTTTGTCGACACGACCACATTTGACGTCATTGACATCTCGCTCATAAGCACGCGAAACTCTGAGTCGATGCGATCGAACCTGTCTGAATCTACTGGCAACTGCTTGCGAATGTCCTCGGAACTCATAAAAATACTCTCCAAATGAGTCCAGGTACGCTGGACCTCAAACCACACGGTGATCACTTGATCGGCGATCATAAGCTTGTTCTGCCATGTGGACACCTCCTCCAAGAAGTGTGCGATATACTTCGAGGTGATCAGATTTTGCAAACAAACTTGATTATCCTCTAGTGTCTCAATCAACTCCTCAGATGCCTTGAGCAAATTGCATCCAGTTCGTGGATGCATCTCATGCTCGAACTCCATCGCAGACCATGTTGTGTTCAGATCACGCAAGATCTTCTCCATGGACATCTCCTTAACCGCCTTGTCCACGATGTTCTTTACCTCCTCCTCGCACTCGTGCAGATTCAGTCCGAGGAGCTCGGCCAGTGTCGTCTCCTTGTCCATGATGAACTTCACCTGTAATCCATTACAGATACATTTGTCAGCACACAATCATGACCAATTCGAATTGAAATACAGAACAACAGTGCTCTTAACTACTACATGCAAATGAACGACTACGGTACTTGCAGACTAACTGGTATCATTTACTTACGGTTATCTCCTTTGGCAATGCCGCTAGGTTCTGTAATGAAACGTATTTACAAAACGGAAACAAAAAAAAAGGAAAAAGGAAAAAGGGCAAAGAAGAGAAAAGAAAACAGGTCCAAAACTGACTGTGACTGTACACAATGGGAGGGCATCACGCACGGCTGAGGCAACCGATTAAGTTCCCCTGCCGCACGGATGCACAATTATTGCTCTCAAGTGGTGCAAACTGGATGGGCTTTAGCATGGCATATATATACAGCAAGATATAGATATAAATAGATGTCAAAAGTAGTAAAAAATGAAAGTACGACCTTGGTAGATGTCATCAACTGGTTCCAATGTCTTTCACGTATCGCTGGATTCTGCAGTTCACCCACAGCTCTCAGCGATGTGAGCATGTTCTTGACGGTTGATTCGAGCATGATGAAGGTGTCCCAGACACGCATTTCTTTGTCCAGCAGACGTATATCTTTGGCGAATTTCTTGCATTCAATGTCCATATTCTCAACGTCAACCTTACGCCATGGTGTGGTCTTCCAGTCCTCAATGCAGGTCTGAACGATATACACATAGTCCCAGAGTTGCTAAAGTCGGAAAAGAGTTGCTATTTGTTATGGAACACAAAACATTCGAATCTGATAAATACTTTATGCAATTATTGATTGCGGCCATATAGACTTCAAATAAATAAACCTTGTGGTTTTTGAATAACTTCCCGTCATTTTATTGGAAGAGACTTCGAAGCAATGTTTGTTTACATGGGGTTTGGCAAGTAGTGCCTCTGCCTATTCAAATATGCTAACGACCGTTTAAAGTTGTTGGCTTCCGCAATATTTCTCAGGGAAATCCAATGATCTTTGAATCGTGAGTGGATAATAATTGGACCAGGTGCGGATTTTGAAAAAAAAAGTCCCCAATATTACGAAAAAAATATTGAAACTTAGCGATGTAGTAGTTATGAAGAACTTCCACCGAATTGACACTCAGTGCTCTGTATTATTGGTTTTAGAATGTGCTAAATAACTGTGACTGACGTACCAATATCTTTCGAACATTTTCAGGGTATTTGCTGAATAGGAATGTTTAACTTACGGATCCCTTAGAGATTTTCCTCCACTGCCTCATCTGAGCATTTTTATTCAGTGAAACAACATTTTCGGTAGAGAAAAGTTTTTCTTTAAAAAAATCGGTTTCCTTATATCGAAACTTTCAACAATGATGAACTCCATAAAAGGTATTTACAAAATAACCAGATGTACGTTTTAAGCAGAATGGATGAGAAGACGAACTTATTCCCAGTATAATGCAGAAAATCTGCACTTTGAATCGTGTTCGACTTAGGGAGACCTCGGAGTTATCGGATACCCGCCTATATATCTACTGTTTGTCACTAGATAAATAGTAAAAATATACATCATTCATCGGCATTGCAAAAAGCAACTGACAACCACAACTTGTATGGTGAATATATTCTGTCTAACTGATATATATATATACAAGGTGGCGCAAAAATAACCTTCCGATGTTTTTTGGCTGTAATTTAAAAAATTCTATTCTTTTAATTTTTTTACATCAGATTTTACAGATTAGGCGCCCGGGAAATGCATCCTTCAGCATATCGGTGGTGGCACGTGCAGTGTGTGCCGTTGCACCGTCCTGTTGGAACCACATGTTTTCCAATCCCAATTCATCAAGTTGCGGCAAAAAGAACTCATTGATCATTGCTCTGTAGCGCACACCATTCACAGTGACCGTTTGGCCCGCGACGTCTTCGAAGAAAAAAGGTCCGATGACTCCTCCAGCGAAAACAGCACACCATACAGTGACTTTGAGCGGGTGTAATGGCTCTTCGTGGGTTACACGCGGATTTTCAGTGCCCCAGAAGCGCCACTGAGCGAGGGCTCAGTTGCGCGATGGTTAGTGCGATGAACTGCCGCGCAGGAGGTCTGGGTTTGATACCCAGCCGTAGCAACACCTAAATGATTTTTCACTGGCCCTCCTCTCGTGATGATCTGACAAATCATCCGAGTAGTATCAATTGTCAAGAATAGCTTATCTCAACTTAGCCGTTCGGAGTCGGCATAAAACAGGAGGTCCCGCCATCGTGCAAGAAGTACACACGCACACATGAATGGTTGTGAGAAAGCTAGGCCCTGGGAACTAACGAGCCTGTTGCGCCAAAAATTTGTATTTGTTTTAGAAGCGTAAATTTTGCTTATTTACGTACCCGCTAAGATGGAAATGGGCCTCATCACTCATGATTATTTTGATGAAAAATCATCTTCCTCTTGGTGGTGATTAAGGATGGCTTGAGCGTATGTTAGACGCGATTGGCGGTCAGCAGCTAACAGCTGATGCACCGTCTGGATTTTGTACGGAAACATCTTCAAATCTAGTACCAAAATTCGCTGTAAAGACCGTCGAATTTCGTCGCGTGGCACGTCGTCTGGTCGATGTCGACGGCGCTTCCATGACATCTTCGGCTACAGCAGCAATATTCTCTGCAGAACGGCTACTCAGTAGGCGTTGGACGGCTAGGAAATCTGCGACGAAATTCACGTTGTGCCGAAGTCACCGACCGATAATTGCTCAAATAAATAGTCACCAATATTCCGCGTTCTGGAGCAGTGTAGCGTAACATAGTTTATTAACTTGTATTTCGCATGTGTTTACTACACAAATGTCAAAACAGAACTGACATTAGGGGCCAATCGCAAAATTTATAGCATTTTCTGATAGGAGGATTACTTTTGCGCCACCTAGATGGAGTTTGGTTACTCCCAACGGCTTTAAGGGGTTATTTAGCTGACAGAGTGACCCATCGTTTAAATGTTTAAAGCTTAAATCTGTCTGAAATAGTCCAATGGCATGGGTTAATTTGGCTTTTAGGGCCACTGTGATTCCGGGCGTAGTTGCATGTAGACCTGTGACTTCAGAAAACTCCACAAGAAAAACTCTAACGGAGTCAAAGCGCATGATCTCGGTGGACAGTTCACATCACCTCCACGTAAGATGACCATGCCATTAAGTCGCAGTGAGCTGTGTGGCACGTAGCGACGTCCTGTTGAAACCACATGTCGTTGGTATCCATATTATACAATTCAGGCCAAAAGAAGTTGGTAATCATCGACCTATAGCGCTCGCCGTTGACAGTGATGGCCTTGTTGTTCTACAAATATAGACCGATGACGCCGCCTTACAATGGTTCCACTCCCGAACAAAGGCGGTCATAATGTGAGAAGTGAGTAAGTTGCCAGATGGTATTTGATAAAAGTAGTACATGGGGTTCCAAATCCCGGACATTTCCGGACAAATGACGAACAGAAAAAGAGTACAAAATTAGGACAAACAAAAAAATATTTTTTTTAAATGTTTAAATATGGTTCTAAGGTATCCACTTCTTTAACCTAAAATAAATAGTTTCACATTTCGACTCCTTGTTGAAGGTGCACTTCCCTCTCGGAATGTTGTGCAACTGCAATTACATTATTCATTTCAAAACACAACTCTATATGGAATAAATATATTTAATGTATGTTTGCATAACCTGATTATACAATTCACTCCGTTCAGTCGTAGTATACATTTTTAATCCAAATATGTTTACTTTCACATTAAAAACATTTGCTTTGAGAGAGCCAAATCCAACACAATGGCCGTGTTCCGGATTTCTGACTACAACTGAATAAGGTAAAGTAACGCGGAACGCAAAATCTTACCGAATGGTAAGGTAAATGTCAAACTATTCCAAACCCTTTATTTTGCAATTTAATTTTATCATATTTTTAGATTTTTATTAACTTCCATCTATTGAGAATAAATATGCTTTATCAGAAAAGTAAAACATAACTTGAATAATCTATAATATCGAGTAATTTTATTGATATAAAAAAACATCTTAAGGACATGCCGAAGAAAAATCAATTGTTTCACTCATATCTGAGTGCCCATGCGTAAATTTTCAACTTGTTTCGTCAGCCATTTCCCGTCATTTCCCCTAATGTCACGTAACTAAAATGGTCGATTGACCAATGTGAACAGGGCTTCATCATGATGTCTTACTAAAACTGAAACCCGGAACACGGCCAATGATTGTTCTGAGTATTCATTTCTGAATTATTAATTTTGTTGATTTTAGTGATCTCCTAATTATTTTTTTATAAAATATTAATTAATACAAACTGCCAAGTAGATAAGTGAAAATACCATCCCGGACATATTATTAAAACTATACCGGACGTTCCCCGCAGAGGCAAAAAAGAGTACATGTCCGGGAAAACCCGGACGGATGGCAAGGCTAGCAGTAAGTACACTTCAAAAAATCTAAAAACTATTGGTTCCAAGGTAATTTGGGCTCCCTGATTACTAATCTGAAATCAGTTTTGATCACGTCACGATTTTGAGATACATTCGGTAAAGATCGGTTTACTACAGTTTTACCATCGGGACTTAACAAGATTCTGTTGCAGGGAAAATATTATATATAATTGAAAAGTTAAGGAAATTAAAAATAAGTTATTTTTCTTATTAATTTAGAATGATTTCATCAAGTTAGTTTTATGTATCAATCAAGAGGACCGGCGCGTAAGGCCACGCTGTTGAAATTGCTGCTGTTCACATAAATGAAAGAGGGACATAACGTGATGGAACATCTTAATAGTTTTTTCGCGACGGTGGACAAGCTAATAGAGATGGAAGTTCAAGTTGCCGGAGATCTTTTATCTATACTGTTGCTGTATAGCATCCCTGGGAGCTATGAAAACTTTCGCTGTGGGATAGAGGCAAGGGTTGATTTACCAACACCAGAGGCGCTGAAAATAAAATTTTTGGAGGAATTTCGTTCTTGAAAAGAAAAGTCAACACATGCCAAACAAAATCAAGAAGCATTTTTCACAAGGACGGCAGGTAAGCAAAACAGATATTTTCAACATAAGAACGAGCCGCAGACAACCCCAAGAAATTTAATGGGAAGAAACCAGACTGGACAGAAGTTTTACAAGTGCAATTTTTGTCATAAGGTGGGACACAAAGCAGCTGAGAGTTGGAGTAAGACTAAGCTCAGAACGACAAAACAAAGCACATCAAACGCTGAAGAGGATGTGTTGCTGTGTGTTCAGGCTCTGTCTCGAAGGATTCTAGTTTTGTTGCTGACAAAGGTGAGAAAGCGACCTTAGCGATAACAATGGGAGTTGAATCAAACTCAACGACTGATTGGTGTGTCGACAGTGGAGCAACATCGCACATGTGCCAAGACAAACGTAAGTTTACGGATTTAACTGAAGTGGCAAATCAAAATGTACGACTAGCAGTTGACCGAATCAAAAAATTATCGGCAAAGGTACTATCCACCTGAACATACAAAATGGAGACAGTCGAAAGATAATTAAATTGGATACAACATTTACTTCAAGAAACAAAAATGACCAATACGTAGTAAGTGCGACGCGAAGGGGCGATTTATATTTTATTGCATCGTTTGGAGCGTCCGTATCCGCAGTCGGAGAAAAGCCTATCGATTTAGAGAAATGGCACCAGCGTTATGGCCATTTAAATGAAAAGGATCTTAAAAGGCTGACATCCAATAAAATCGTCAGAGGCATTTCCGTCAACATCTCAGGACAATTGTCAGTATGTGAAGTCTGTATTAAAGGCAAGCAAAGCGCGACTGCATTCCCTCAGTCATCACAAACTAAACGTCACAAACTGCTAGAGTTGATTCATACTAACGTTTGTGGACCAATGAGAACGAGGTCACTAGGAGGAGCCACGTCGTTCGCAACATTTATTGATAACAAGTCAAGGTATGTGGATGTATACTTTCTGAAAGCGAAAAGTGATGTCAAGGAGGCGTTTGTGAACTTTAAAGCCTTATCAGAAAATCAGACGGAATGCCGAATCAAAACGTTACGCACTGACAACGGATTAAAATATTGTGGTGTGGATTTTACAAAGCTGATACAACGAGTTGGAATTAGAAGAGAGCACATAGTGGCGCACACCCCGCAACAAAATGGCACGGCGGAGAGAATGAACCGCACACTAGTCGTATTGGCCAGGTGTTTAATGCTACAAGCGAAACTGCCACCAAGTTTCTGGGCGGAAGCAATTGCAACAGCTGCTTATATAAGAAATCGTTGCCCAACAAGAAGTTTGAATAATATGACTCCATTTGAAGTCAGATATGGCTATAAGCCAGATGTATCGAACTTCAAAACTTTTGGATGTAAAGTATTTGCATTGAATAAAAATCCAGGCAAAGGAAAATTTGAAGCAAGGTCTATGCAATGTATCTTTACCGGATACTCTACCACATCGAAAGCTTACCGTCTTTGGGATCCCACTGCAAGAAAGAAAATTGTTAGCAGAGACGTGCGGTTTATCGAGGAACCGAGTCTTGAAGCGGAAAACAAACCGAGCGAAGGTATTGACTTCGAAATACCACTTGACAATTCTGGAGCAGTTAAGGATCAAGCTATAAATACGGGAGATGAAGGCGATGAGAGAGACGAAACCAAAAATCATGTCTTCAATCAACACAAAGCTGAAGAAGAACTTCAAGATCCAAAGTCAGAAACTAGTGACACGGATAACGACAGCGAACAGCACCGAGATGCAGAAATAAATTATCAACAAACCCCAGTCACTTCCACGAGGCTACCAGGCAGACCAACATTTCTCAGAACAGGTAAAAGAGGCAGACCAAGAAAGTTGTACTATATAATGATGCCGATAGCTAAGGAGGAAAAGAAAGTAGAAGCAGAAACAAGCTTTGCGTATGACATTCCGGATCCAACGGTGGAGGAAGCTATGGCTGGTCCATACGCTGATGAGTGAAAGGATGCAGTGAAGGCTGAGTTTGAAGCTCTTCGAGAAATCAAGTGTGGGAGCTTGTTAAACGTCCACAAACCAAAAAAGTCATCGGTTGTCGGTGGGTTTTAAGAACGAAGTTCAATGCAGATGGAAGCGTCGAGAAGAGGAAAGCACGTTTGGTTGCAAAAGGCTGTTCACAGCAACCAGGCATTGATTTCCACGAAACCTTTTCTCCAGTTGCCAGACAAAGTTCCATACGTATTCCTATGGCGCTAGCGGCTAAGTTTGATCTAGAGTTATTCCAATTGGATGTCGAAATGGCATACATAAACGGGGACCTCGATGATGAAGATTTGTATATTGAGCAAGCTGCAGAACGAAGGTTCGTCGAAGGGGAAAATGATTTAGTTTATTCGTTGAAGAAAGCGCTTTATGGACTTAAGCAATCAGGACGGAAGTGGTTTATGAAATTGGACCAAGAACTAGTGGCAATGGACTGAGGCCACTAAACACGGAGAAGTGCATCTACATTTTGGAGAAAGACGAAATCTACATGATAGTCGTAATCTACGTGGATGATATCATAGTCGGAACCAACACGAAGAGTGCCTACAATGATTTAAAAGAACATCTATCCTGAAAATTTAAAATGAAAGATCTAAACAAGTTGCATTATTGCTTAGGCATCGAATTTGAACAAAATATAACAAAAGGGGCTGTGACAATGCGTCAGCGAAAATATATACAAAACATTCTGGCTGATTACGGTATGCAAGAGGTGAAAGGCATATCAACGCCATTAGATGGTAATGCAAAATTGTGCAAAGGATCGGTGTCTGAAACGGAGAGAGAAGATATGAAATCAGTCCCATATACATCACTCATAGGACCTCTCATGTATTTAGCAGTGTCAACGCGCCCGAATATCGCACATACCATAAGTGCTTTAAGTCAATTTAATAACGATCTCGGGAAGGTGCACTGGAAGGCGGCTAAGCGCGTGCTGAGGTATCTTCGAGAAACAGAGAATCACGGATTGGTATTAAAGAAATCCAGTCGTCCACTCATGAGCTTCGTCGACTCAGATTGGGGAGGTAACATCGACGATCGATTTTCAATTTTTCATACACCGGATTTGCCTTATATTAGCAAATGCAGCTATAACTTGGGAGTAAGAGGGGTTTTCCAACGAGGCGTGTTGGATGTAGAGTACATTCCTACACAACAGATGATTGCTGATGTCCTGATAAAAGCATTGTTTGGACCAAGTCAGAAAAAATGCATCCAAGGATTTAGAGTCCTCAACACAAACCACTACCCGCGTTGAGAGGGGGTGTTGTTATACCATAAAGTGGCAACACGGGTGTATATTATTTCTTGTGTATGAGTGTGAATAATGAGTGTGAATTTATTTTTTTAATTTTTTGCAATTAATATCGAAGCCAGAAGATAATATGATGAATATTGTGTTACATCGCTCACCAATGGCAATTGTCGTGGCTGCATCATGGCTAGGAAAAGTATTAAAGATTAATAAGTATTAATAAAGACCTCAACTCAGCAACGATGACCTAGCAGCAGTCATGTGGGAAAGGAAAGATTCAACTCCGTTGATTCGCTCCTCAGCCATTGCATACAACTCAGAAGCTCTACCTCCTCCTGATGCTATCAAAGACCTCATCCGACATAGTGAAGCGAGAGATTGGGACTTTCTTATAGGATGCGACGCCAATGCTCATAACACTAGCTGGGGCAGTAGCGACACAAATACTAGAGGTGAGTCCCTATTTCAATATATTATAATCGTGGCAATGAACCCCCTTTCATATTAAAAAATCGCAGGGAAGTCTTAGACCTAACACCTTCCTCTAACTCTGTCACCCTGTCAGTATCAGACTGGAGGGTATCAAATCAATGAAGCTTTTCAGATCACAGAATTATACAATTCTGATTACTTAGCAGCATTACTCCGTTTCGAAACCACAGAAAGACAAACTGGGACACCTTCACCTCCAAAGTCTCCGAGCACACTGTGAATGGTGTGCTCTATCGTGAGATGATAATGAAGGCCCGAATCGGAAGATGTGGATGTGGACGATATGTGGTTTCAACAGGACGGTGCCACTTGCCACACAGCTAACGAAACAATGGCTCTTTAGCGCGACAAATTCAATGGCCGTGTTATCTTACGTGGTGGCGATGTCAATTGGCTGCCAAGATCATGTGATTTGCCACCGTTGGATTTCTTTTTTTGGGATTATTTGAAAGAAAAGGTGTACGTCGATAAGCCAGCAACAATTCAAGAGATAAAGTAGGAGATAATTCGGCACATTAACGGCATTGAACCCCAATTATGCCTCAGCGTCATCGAAAATTTGGACCATCGGATGGAGTGTGCCGCCGAGGTAACGGCGGCCATTTGGCCGATATTTTGTTCCATACATAATTGAACCATACCAATATTATCATAATAAAAAGAAATGACAATAATTTCCTAAATAATTTGTGTTTTATTCAAAATCAACATCGGCCCTTAAAATTTAACCCCCCTTTATTTAATTACATTATGTCTTAGTAAACGAAACCTTAAATTATATGTAATCAGCAGATCCAAGTATCAATTTGAGAAATAAATAAACAAATAAATAAATCAATAAATAAAAAAATAGAATTTTGCCAAAAATAGGCTATTGTTGGATTTTTGAATTTTTTTGTATTTGGCACGATAACCAAAAGCATCTGGAGAAAGCCACTGTAAGGTGAGGATTTTGGGCTTGCAAGGGGCGAAATTATCGTTCCCTACTTGTATTAAAACAAAGTAGGCAACGCTAAGGCCTAAGTTAAACAATGTTAAGCAACCTATTGTGGTCTAAACTCGGGTCTTGGTGACAGGATTATAGCTGGGATCGAAATGACCAAAGCATTGGCAAGAAATAGATCTGCAAAAGATCATGATCTGGCATTTGCAACACTTAAACTAAGAGAGATGTAATCTCACAGAAAGGGTGGATAACAAGATCCAAATCTGTTCCTGATCATACAGTTGTTGTAGTTGGTAACAATAACAAAGAGGTGTTTGTTGAGAGGCCGATGGAAGATGGAAATGCTCTTGTTGCTGCTAATGCTGTTGTTGCTGCTGATGCTGTTGTTGTTGGTTCTACTATGCACCGAAGAATGGAGAACAAAAAAAAATTCAATTCGTGTTGTTGGTATGGATTGCACTGACGATACAAATACTGATATTAGTGTCATAAATCCTTACAAATGGTTGCATATCTCTAAATTCAAAGCTTTAACAAGTGAAGAATCAATTAAAATAAATTGCGATGAAGGAGATATAACGGGTGATTTTTTAAGAGGTTTAGAACTTTTTTTAAAAAAATATTTATTTGAATCGATAGTTTGAACCTTGCAATTTAATGTTAAAAGATAATTTCATACAAATGTTGACCGCGGCTGCGTCTCAGGTAGCCCATCCGCTGAGTCCAATTTTGGCATACTCTTTCACACATATCGGCCGGTATCTCACGAATGAATGCATGGATGTTGGCTTCCAGTACGTCAATCGAAGCGGGCTTGTCCCTATAGACATTAGCCTTGACATACCCCCACAAAAAATAATCTAATGGTGTCAAATCGCACGATCTAGGCGGCCAATTGACCGGCCTGAAACGTGAAATTAACTGTTCACCAAACTCGCCTCGCAATTGCGCCATTGTTTCGCGTGCTGTGTGGCATGTGGCACCGTCTTGTTGAAACCACATATCATGCAAGTCAAGAACTTCCATTTTGGGCAAAAAAAAGTTTGTTATCATCGCTCGGTAGCGTTCACCATTGACAGTAACGCTGCGATTCGCATCATCTTTGAAGAAATATGGCCCAATAATGCCGCCGGCCCATAAACCGCACCAAACAGTGGCTTTTTCGGGATGCATTGGTAGCTGTTGCAATGCTTCTGGCTGATCTTCACTCCAAATGCGCTAATTTTGCTTATTTACGTACCCATTCAACCAAAAATGACCCTCATCGCTGAACACAATTTTTCGATAAAAAAGCGGATCCTAGGCCAGCTTTCCAAGAGCCCATTCACCAGAAATTCGGCGTTGTGGTAGGTCGGCTGGCTTTAGTTCTTGCACCAGCTGTATCTTAAAAGGCTTTACGCCCAAATGCTTCCGCAAAATTTTCCACGTAGTGCTGTAACAAAGGCCTAACTGCTGGGAACGGCGCCGAATCGACATTTCGCGGTCTTCTGTCACACTAGCTGATACGGCCGCAATATTTTCTTCACTACGCACAGTACGTAAACGTGTTGGTGGTTTAATGTCCAACAAAGTAAATTTGGTGCGAAATTTGGTCACAATCTTCCGAATAGACTGCTCAGAAGGTCGAGAATGCCGATCATAAAATGGAAGCAGCGCGCGATGAACATTTCGAACCGAGCACGAATTTTGATAGTAAAATTCAATAATTTGCAAGCGTTGTTCATTTGTAAGACGATCCATGGTTAAATTGCAAACCAAACTGAAGCTGTTTAACAGTGACACAAGGTACTAAACACACGTCAGCTGTCAAAACCAGTGTTTCCAAAACCAAACCAGCTAAAAAATCACCCGTTACAATGTTTTAAGTTGGTAAGAAGGGGTACAGATCTCAACAATTTGTCTTATGTTACATTTAAAATTGGGTTCCCTGCTCATTTGTTTGATCTTGCATTAAATCCATTAAATTGGCCCAAAAATGTATTAGTAAGGCAATTTACGCATCTTCCAAAAAACGATCAATCAAAAACCAGCGGACAAATGAAGTTGATCATGGATCAAGCAAATCTACAAACTTAAATCGTTCAAATAAAATTCATTCTATTAATGTTTATTATCAAAATGCTGGTGGTCTTCGAACAAAAACCAATGAATTGTTTATTTCGAGTTCTATGTATGAATATGATGTGATTATTATAACAGAAACATGGTAAAATTCAAGTTATTCTTCCTCTGAGATTTTTGTTTCTAATTATAGTGTTTATCGCTTAGACAGACTTTATACTGAATATTTAAAAAGAGGTGGAGGAGTTTTAATTGCTGTAAAAATTGTTTATCCAAGTAAACGCGTTATATTACCTAAGATTGGAGAAAACATAGAACAGATGTGTATAAACGTTAGTTTTTTTGAAAAATAATTTTTGTTTATAGTAAGCTATATACCTCCAAATATAGCCCAATAGATATATATGAAAACCATATTTATAATATAGAATATATTGTTTGCAATCTATTGGAAAATCAGTACCCATTTATTGTTGGGGATTTTAATCTAGGAAACGTAACATGGAATTATTCAAAAATTTGATAAATATCTTATTCCTTATAATATGAAAAAAGATTATGAGTATAGTTTTATTGATTCAATGTTTTCTATGGATATTTTTCAAGTAAATCATGTTCACAATTCTTTAAACAGATTGTTAGACCTAATTTTTATAAATAATACTAATTTTGAAATTATTCAAGTTCAATTTCCATTACTAAGAAACTCAGTTCATCATGTTGCAATATGCTCAATTTTAAAATTCGAAAACCATGTCAAAAACTGTTTACTTTTATCAAATGATGATTTTTTTTATTTTGACAAAGAAGATTTCATTGCACTCAATAATTACATTGCCTCAATTGACTGGGAGCATGTACTTGCCGATTTATCTTTACAAGATGGTTACAACAAATTCGTGGACATTTTATCTGTCGGGTTAAACCTATACATTCCAAAAAGAAAGTCTTGGAAATCATTTAAAACTCCTTGGTCTAATAAACGTTTGGTTAATTTAAAAAATGTAAAAAATAAAGCCTTTAAAAAATTCAGAAAATCAAATTCCGAAGCTGACAAAAATCGTTTCTGCCAGTTTCGAAAGGAATATGATTTTCTGAACAAATATTTACACCAGCAATATGTACTGAATATTCAAACCCGCATTTCATGTAATCCAAAAGCTTTTTGGACTTTTTTGAATACTAAAAAACGATCTGCTACTCTTCAGGAATATATGGAATTCAATGGTCAAACATCAAATGACATACAAAATTCGTGTGAACTTTTCTCTAAATTTTTCAAATCAGTTTATGTTGACCATTCCGTATTAAATATCGGTCAAACAGAAAGCCATTCCACCAGTAATGCTAATATTTCAACTATCAATCTTGTTGAAACCGGTATCCTTAATGGTATTTCTAAATTAAAATCCAGCTTGAATCCTGGCCCTGATAGAATTCCATCTTTTATTCTAAAGCAATGCCAGTTCTCGTTAGCTTTCCTGCTTCTGATTATCTATATATATAAAAATGAAACCCGTTATCCGTTGTCACGACATAACATGAAAACGGCTTGACCGATTTGGCTGATTTTTTTTTTGTAGTTTTCTAATACTCTGTACAAGGTTCTTACGGAAAAAAATATTAAGAAAATCTCTCAGGTCAGCTTTGAGAAAATAAATACTACTAACACTAAAATACTATTACGGACCCTAAAACGAAACAGTACCCGGGCGAAGCCGGGCCGGGCAGCTAGTTTTTAATAAATCTCTTTCTACTGGACTTTTTCTAAATCAATGGAAATTTTCATATGTAAGTCCTATTTACAAATCAGGCGCAAAAAATTTGGTAATAAATTATCGTGCAATTTCTAAGATCTCAGCAATCCCTAAACTATTTGAGCTTTTAACTATAAGCTCATCTATTTTTTAGTATAAAAGAACACATTTGTGATGAACAACATGGATTTATGTCAGGTAAATCTACCGCAACAAATCTAATGCTTTACTGTAGATATGTCACCGATTCTTTTGAATCTGGCTACCAGGTTGACACTATCTACACAGATTTTGTCAAAGCTTTCAATTCAATTTGTCATAAAATACTTATAGCTAAACTTAAAGTTTTTGGTATTCATGGTTTGCTCCTGAAATGGATATCCAGCTACCTTAATGATAGAACGCAATGTGTGAAATTAGGAAATTTCCTCTCGAGTACCATCAAAGTTTCATCGGGAGTTCCTCAAGGAAGTCACCTCGGACCACTTCTTTTTAACATTTTCGTTAATGATATCCCATTTCTTCTTAAGAATGCTTTATGTTTGATGTATGCTGATGACATAAAAATATATCTATGCATAAAAAAAAGAATTGATCATCATAATCTTCAAAATGATTTAAATGTTTTATCCGATTGGTGTAAAAAAAATGTTCTTCCTTTAAATATTAAAAAATGTAATGTTCTTACGGCACATCGTACTTTAGTTCCAATGATACACAACTACCAAATTTTCAATCAGATTCTTGATCGCAAATCTGAGATTCGTGATCTTGGAGTCAATTTTGATCCAAAGTTGTCATTTTCGTTACATGTAGACTATATAATAGCAAGGGCAAATTCAATGCTTGGTTTCGTTAAGCGAAACTGCAATGAATTCTCTAACCCCTATGCTTTAAAATCGGTTTATATGTCTTTAGTTCGTCCAATTCTTGAGTATTGTTCAATTGTATGGTGTCCTTCTTCCTTCTTCCTCTATCGTTATTTTTTTAACAATCCCAAACATAGAT
The DNA here is from genome assembly GCA_932526625.1 of Rhingia campestris. Taxonomy (NCBI): domain Eukaryota; kingdom Metazoa; phylum Arthropoda; class Insecta; order Diptera; family Syrphidae; genus Rhingia; species Rhingia campestris. Next base: position 36,749,646 of record OW052183.1, read on the forward strand.
ACAATTATGGTTGCAATGAATCTTTTTCTAGGTGTATACAACTTTTTAATTCTAAATGTAATGAACTTGATCTCTCAATAAACAGATTGGAATTTAAAATAAAATTACGAAACATTGTACATTAGCTTTAAGTTATCTTTTATATTAGATAGCTATCTAATAACTTTTTATGAATTGTTAGTAATCTGTAAGATTTTATATCCGTAGTTATCACAACCCAACACCGACCCGCCATACGAAATATGCAAGCGAAGCACACACGCATTCGCTTGCAAGTTCACACATGTCTACTGGCTGTATACCTGATCCGACACACGCGCATCCGGTTGCACCTTGGCAAGCACCTTCGAACCGTCACATGAGATCCGGGCAAATATCCGATCTGCATGGGAACTGCAGATCAGCAATTTTAGATTTAAGAAAATAAAGGTATCGAGGCTGGTGCGAGCGTTCGCACAAAGCAGTCGGAATTTGGCATGTAATAAAGAAGTACCGATAATTATAAGTGTTGTTTTATTTTAAACCTACCAAGTTGCGCACAAGTATTGTGCGGGTAGTATTTTTTTAAATAATAAGGAAGAAAAATCCTTTACTGGCGCCCGAGCAGGGACCTCCCCGTCTAAGGACATAAATTAATAAGGAGGAAAACCCGTGAACATTTATCAAAAAAAAGTGGTATCAAAAAAGTGAAAGAAGAAAAATTAAATTAAAAAGAACCCAGTGCCGAAAGAAAACCGTGAACATTTATCAAAAAAAGTGGTATCAAAAAAGTGAAAGAAGAAAAATTAAATTAAAAAGAACCCAGTGCCGAAAGAAAAGTGCGATACATTCGAACCCATTGTTAAATCTTTAAAAGTGAATCCTTAACTCAAAGTGGAAAGATGAATATAAGTTGAAAAATTAATCAAAAAAAAAAAAAAAAAAACGTTAAAATTTAGTTCTCAACCAAATGAAAAATTAATAAAAAAGAAAAAACAAAAAAAAGGAGCACAAAAGTGAATAGAGACAAAAAGTCGAAGTGAAAAGATAAGGACAAAATTAAAAATAATTAAAGGAGTCATTTAGTAAAACAACATCTGGAGATAAACCAACACCGAACAATAAGTAAAAGCATTCCTGAAGGAAGACAAGACAAGAGAAGAGAAGTTATTCCAACGCGACAACCACAAAAAAAGATGAGCTGGTTAATCCTCGTCCAGTAAGATTATTTCTAAGTTTTTCCGAATTCAAGATTAAATATTGTAAATTTTTATATATAGTAAAAAAGGGTTACAACCCAAGTTGAATTTTACAAACATATTTTCTCCCTTAAAACTCATATTGATAAAAGTTGAAGTACAAAAGATCATAAAAAATTAAGGGAAGAGAAAATACATAATAATAAAAAAAGTAACCTTGGGTACTTACAGTACAAACATATTTTTCTCCCTTAAAACTCATATTGATAAAAAGTCGAAGTACAAAAGATCATACAAAATTAAGAGAAGAGAAAATACGTAATTTAAAAAAAAAAAAAAAAAAAAAACAAAAATTACCTTGGGTACCACTCTTAGAATGGATGAAATTAGAAATTCGGTCACCCAGCTGACAGGGGCGGTTAATTCAGTCCTGGAACAGCTGAGGGGATTTGAAACCCGAATAAACCACATTGAACAGGGGGATTCTAGGCAGGCTATTCAAAATCTAATAGGGCAGCTAAGTTCTGTCGAAAACAGAATAAAAAATGTAGAAGACTTAGGCTTGGGGGGTTCAGTGAATGAACTACAAAGTGAATCTAGGGAATCTCTACGAGGTCCAAATAATGAAGCTGAACTGAGGGAGATTTCGAAGCTACCGGACTCCGTGAAGGAGCTTCAAATTTTCGAAGGCGATCCGGCGCGCTATGTATCATGGGTGCATAGTGTGGAGACGGTGCTCAAGGATTACGAGATCATTCGCGGTAAGCCAATTTATAGGGCAATTTTGCAACAGATAAGGCAAAAAATAAGGGGGAAAGCCGATTCTGCCCTCATATCATATAATATATTTGATAGTGAGTGGTCGGAAATCAAAAGGGTCCTTTCTCTGCATTACGCAGATAAAAGGGACATAAGGACCCTTGAACACCAGCTAAATCAGCTTAAACAAGGAACTTCCAGAATGGACGATTTCTACGCCACGGTTAACCACCAATTCTCGCTCATCATTAATAAGATCCGAGCGGAAACATATTCTGCCGAGACTGTAGATGCGTTGGTGGAGGCATACCGTAATCGTGCCCTAGACGTCTTCGTGCGAGGACTAAATGGAGAACTCTCAAAACTGCTCATAATTCAGAAGCCGAGAACTCTCCCTGAGGCCTATTCTGCTTGCCTCGAGATGCAGAATCTCACCTTCAGAAACAATTCGGTGCATGTACAGGCACCAAACATTATATCGTCCCCTGTACACTATAATTTCAAAAATGACAGAGGACCTTCCTTGCCACCTAGAAATAATAGGTTTCCGAACAACAGATTCGGACAGCGTTCACATCCGTCCTGGAACGCAAGCTTCCAGGACAGACGATATCCACCGCCAAGGCCAACAGGCTCGAAACCCCCAATCAAGATGGAGGTGGACAGCTCTATGCAAACCAGGAATGTGAATTACATGAATCATCCTGGTAACCCATTCAAACGAGAGGCTGACTCGGACAACTACCCCAGGAAACATCAGCGGCTCTACCATATAGTCACGGAAAACCCTGAGGCTACCGAGGAACAAGCAAGTACATCAAATGTTGAGGAAACCCGAAACGAGGAAAATTTTATGGCAGGTGCCTCGTTTCCAGCGTACCATACATAGAGTATGCTACGCGGGACGGAAAAATATTAGACTTTCTCGTAGATACTGGTGCAAATAAAAATTTTATTAAGCCAACCCTAGCACCAGAATCTTCCCCTGTACAAAACCCCTTTTACATTAACAGTCCTGCTGGTAGAATTCTCGTAAAAAACAAAATCCGCGGCAAATTCTTCTCTTCCGTCGGTTGCGAATCAGATGTAACCTTTTTTATCCTTCCAAGTCTGGAGTCATTCGATGGAATAATCGGCGACGACACACTGAAAGAATTAAAAGCCATTATAGACCGAGAAAAGAATGAACTGACTATTAAATCAAACATTCGAATCCCATTGAAAAATAAATCCTCTGATGTCGTTAACAGCCTGGTCATACTTAACAAAAACATTTCTGAGGCCTCTAAGTTTAAACTCGAAACTCTTTGTAATCGGTTCAATACCTTATTCGGTCCGGTCAATAACGACAAGGTGAAAACCAATGTCAGAGCCGAGATAAGAACTACAACGGATGAACCAATTTACACAAAGAGTTATCCGTACCCGGCTTGCATGCGGGAAGAAGTCGAGAGGCAGGTTAATGAACTCCTAATGGAGAACATCATACGCCCGTCTAACAGCCCATATAATTCACCTATATGGGTTGTGCCAAAGAAACCCAAGCCTAACGGGGAAAAACAATACAGGATGGTGATAGACTATAAACGTCTAAATTCCGTAACCATCTCAGATACTTATCCGATCCCTGACATAAATAACACTCTCGCAAGCCTTGGTGATGCGAAATTCTTCACCACCTTAGACCTAACATCGGGTTTCCACCAAATAGCCATGAGGGAAAAGGACATTCCTAAGACTGCCTTCTCTACCATGAATGGCAAATTCGAATATGTCAGATTGCCCTTTGGGCTCAAGAATGCTCCGTCAATCTTTCAACGTATGATAGATGACGTCCTAAGGGAATTGATTGGGAAAATTTGCTACGTCTACATAGATGATATTATTATCTACAGTAAAACAGAAAATGACCACTTAAGAGATATAGAAACAGTTTTTTCCAAAATTCATGAAGCTGGGTTAAAAATTAATCTAGAAAAAACACATTTCCTGGATACAAGTGTAGATTTCCTAGGATATCTAGTAACCTCGGACGGTATTCTTCCAAATCCCGATAAGGTAAAAGCAATCGAAGCTATTCTTCCCCCGAATACCCTAAAGGAACTGAAGAGTTTCCTAGGGTTAACATCATACTATCGAAGATTTATTAGGGACTATGCCAAGATTGCAAAACCATTGACGAACATGACTCGTGGAGAGCATTCACAGGTTAGAGCCAATCAATCAAAGAAAGTTCCCATATATCTCGACCAATCGGCACTTAAGGCCTTCGAAACATTAAAACAACTTCTTACCTCGGCAGAGGTGTTATCCTTCCCTGACTTCGAAAAGCCTTTTAACTTGACGACAGATGCTTCAGACTATGCCATTGGCGCTGTATTGTCCCAAGGCGAATTTGGCAAGGACAAGCCAATCGCATTCATCTCCCGTTCTTTAAATAAAACGGAAGAAGGGTATGCGACCAATGAGAAGGAACTTCGTGCCATAGTTTGGGCACTCGACAATTTAAGGAACTATCTCTACGGAGCCAAAAAAATTAAAATATATACCGATCACCAACCCTTGACCTTCACGCTCAGTAATAGAAATTACAATACGAAGCTCAAGCGTTGGAAGTCAAGAATTGAGGAATACAACTACGAGTTGATTTATACACCTGGTAAATCAAACTTTGTGGCTGATGCCCTCTCACGGCTCCGAACACAGGTTAATCACCTTTCAGGTTCAGGTTCCTCCTCTTCTCAGACAGACACGGCAAGCATGGTCGCAGAAGCAACTACGGACGACGCGGACGAAGGACAATCACAAACACATACAGAAACAGCGGATGACGAACGAAGTCTAGGAACAGACGAGGCGGAAACGGGCACTGCCGAAGAAGGACTGTGCGAAGGATCTTCCGATATCGAGGATTCCGGTACCATGCACAGCGCTGACCAAGACAGTTCCGACTTAATACCTCATGTAGAGGCGCCGATTAACGTCTTTAGGAACCAAATAATCTTTAAGATCGGCGTCGACCTTTGTTCTCACGAAGAACCACACCCTGGCTATCACCGCCATTATATCTCCACAAGGAACTTAGACAAAAATAACCTTGCTGAATTTTTGGTGGAGAACCTAAACCCAAACGTAATCAATGGGATTAAAATTCCCGAGAAATATCTTGGAATACTCCAAAATCTGTATGTAGAAAGCTTCGGAAAATATAAAGTTAGGGTGACACAGAGAGTAGTGGAGGATGTAGCCAGCGAGGAACGCAAATTCTGTATCATCGAAAATGAACACAGAAGAGCTCACCGCGCTCCCAGAGAAAACAAGGAGCAAATCCTGGAACAATTTTATTTTCCGAAAATGATGGCCAGCATAAGAAGATTTGCGGCCTCTTGCGAAGTCTGTAACGCCAATAAGTACGACAGACACCCCATAAACCCCGAACTGCAACCTACACCCGTTCCTAGATATCCATGTGAAATAATTCATATGGATATAATGGAGATTGAGAACGAAAAATTTCTGACTGTCATGGACAAGTTCTCCAAATTTTCAAAATTTTTCCACATTAAGGATAGATCGGCCATTCATATAAGGTCCAAAGTAATTAAAATCCTTCATTATTTTACAGTTCCTCTGATTTTAGTCACGGACAACGAAAGGGGCTTCCTTAGCCCGATTGTCCTAAATTTGATCAGAAATCTGGGGGTAAAGCTATACTTGACGCCATCTCACAGAAGCGAGGTCAACGGCCAAATTGAGAGAGTTCATTCTACCATCCTGGAGATATATCGTTGTCTTAGGGTAGAGCAATCAAATTTTAAAGTCAAAGAACTTGTCTATGTGGCTGTTGACCGGTATAACAACACAGTACATTCTGTCACTAACAGAAAGCCTACGGACGTATTCTTTAATAGGTCGCAAAGAGTCAACTACCAAAATCTTTTGAACATCCGTTCAAAGATTAATAATGATCTTAGAGGAATAATTAAGAGAAATATGGAAGCTAGGAACGTAAGGAAAAATCTGAAAAGAGTGGTCCCAAGAAGTTACCGTCCCGGTGATGTAGTCTATATTGCCGTAAAGGGGATAAAAAGTAAACACAAGGCAATATATAGAAAAGAAATTGTGGCCAGGGATAACCGTGTAACAGTAACAACATTAAGCGGTAAAAAAATCCATAAGGCTCACCTAAAAAATATCAAATAACTGAAATTTTCTTTTGTTCTCTTCTCTTCATAAAAAATATATACAACATATGATCCGTACTATAAAAAAAAAAAAAAAAAAAAAAAAGGGAATGTGCACACGAAATACACATGACATATATATTAATTAAAAATTGAATTACATGTGTGCGAAATGAAAAACAATTCAAGCCATTAGCTTACTAAAATATGCCTTGGAGTTTAGCTCTCACGAAACAAGGGGCCGGTTCACTTATATAATTATTTAACCTTAATTGCGGTAGTGTTGATCTTCGTACCCTAGTAAGTTGTTTGACATTTTTAACCTTACGACTAAAGAGGACTAATACGAACCTTCCGATCCGGAGTGACTACCCCGAAAATTTAATGGAGAGCTACCTCATCGGGCATCTAGGGACGAATTATTGGCTTAAATAATAGAAAAAAATGTACAAAAAACTAAATAATAACTTAAAGTAAAAAAATATGGAAACAAGAACGAAATTAATTTGAAAACCGTAATTGAAGGTTCAAGAGACCTACATATGTAATAAAATTATATATTATAATTTATATTTTAAGATTAATTTGTGAACTTCTTTTATAATAAACCTTGATTATATTACAGATTAGTAGTTCTTTTCACTCCCATGCAGACTCTGCATATCTTCGCCTACGAATCTCCTATTGCAACGATTAAGGAGGGAAACGCTTGGGTGACAAACGGGTTTTTTAAATTGATACATATCATTGATTTGACAAAATATGACATACTTATAAAAGACACTGAACGCCTGATGCTTGAACATATTAAAGACAAAGAAGCACGCCCCATTTTGGGGTACCATTTAGATCAAATCAAAGATCGCCTTAACGAACTCCGGGACGCAAGATCAAGGAAAGTTAGGTCGATAAATTGGATAGGAACAGCTTGGAAATGGGTAGGTGGATCTCCTGACGCAACTGACTGGGATAACCTTTTAGAAAAACAAACGGACATCACACAGAATAACAACCGACAATACGCAATTAACGAAAAACTATTTGACACGACTCGTGAGATTACAGGGAAAATTAACAAAATAATTGAAGGCTATAATAATGCTGTAGGAAAAGGATTGACGAACCAACTAAGACATGACTTACTGGATAAAATAATTATTCTAAAGGAAGGGGTTAATGAAATAGTAAGAGGTTGCCAAATGGCTAAGAATGGCATTGTGAACAGCAATCTTTTGGACTCAGAAGAGATCAACACTATCGTAAACGAGCTAGAAACATTGCCTTATCAAAACGTTATAGAAGCTATCGAATACGGCCGACCTTCAGTTTACTGCAACGGGACACTGATGCTATACGTCCTGTCCATACCAAAAACGGACCCAAAGGTGTATCACCTAGTTACGGCCCGTGCAGCGATAAAAAACGGTAGACAAATCGACTTAGACTTCTCACGACTCCTTATTAGCCATGACAAGACGTACGGACTTAACGGGAAATGTCTTAATATAGGTAACACATCCGTGTGCGAGGAGGACGTCTTAGAGGAACTAACGGAAGACTCTTGCTTACCCAGAATCCTGAAGGGTGGTAACGCGATTTGTAACTATAGGACAACGAATGCAGAAGTAGTCGAGCTGATTGGAGAAAACACGATTTTCTTGACAAACTTTAATGGAACAATTTTAAATAAAAATGTATCTATTCCTTTAGTAGGTACTTACCTGTTACAGCTGGACAACGACACAGTCCACATAAATGAGAAGACGTACTCCAGCAAAGTGGCTTTCAGTCCGCAGGCACTTCCTCCAGTCCTGGCCAATGTGACAAGCAACAGGGTTAAACCTAACTTGGAATTCGTACATGACCTTAGCACGAGGAACATCAAGCTCATTAACATTTTAAATAGAAACCTTAACTCTTCTATCATTACAGAAATTTTGATCATTATAGCTGTCATTATCATTATCTGTATATTCTGGAGGAAGATCTACGGAAACGTCAATATCCCAGAGCTCCGCCTATCATTTCGCCGAAGACCAATTCCACGTCCTTTGCCACGACAACCCGAAGGAAATCAGAGTTCATTGCCCTGTCAATCGAGTGATCTGCGGGACGCAGATTTTTAAAGGGGCGGCAGTTATCACAACCCAACACCGACCCGCCATACGAAATATGCAAGCGAAGCACACACGCATTCGCTTGCAAGTTCACACATGTCTACTGGCTGTATACCTGATCCGACACACGCGCATCCGGTTGCACCTTGGCAAGCACCTTCGAACCGTCACATGAGATCCGGGCAAATATCCGATCTGCATGGGAACTGCAGATCAGCAATTTTAGATTTAAGAAAATAAAGGTATCGAGGCTGGTGCGAGCGTTCGCACAAAGCAGTCGGAATTTGGCATGTAATAAAGAAGTACCGATAATTATAAGTGTTGTTTTATTTTAAACCTACCAAGTTGCGCACAAGTATTGTGCGGGTAGTATTTTTTTAAATAATAAGGAAGAAAAATCCTTTACTCCGTAGATGAATAAATAAATAAATAAATAAATAAATAAATGAAAGCCAATATCAAGTGAAAGTTTCATATCACCTGGGAAGTATCACGGAAGGGTTGGTCAGAATACGACATGAACCGAACCAAAAAACTTTAACAGCATGAAAGAATGTCGCTGTTTAAGTTGATAGGGGAATTGGCCATTGGCCATAATTCCAAAAAATCAGACATTCAAACTAAATCTCAAGGCTGACATCTGTAGAGCCTTGGGGAAATGAAAAGACGCTTGAGGACACCCCTCATTTTCTCTGTCACTGTCCAAGACTATACCAATTGAGGAGCAGAACGCTACTACTTTTAAACTTCAAGAGCTTTCTTAGTTGAATGAGAAATAGAGGGGAGATGTAAAACTAACCCCCAAAAACCTAACCTAAATCAAAACTGCATATAGCTTCATATGCTTCGGCAACTTATATATATTCCTGATGTTAGGTTAGAGTCGGCATAAAACAGGAGATCCCGCAATATTTCAAGAAGTACACATGCACACATGAATGGTTGTGAGAAAAAGCTAGGCCCTAGGTAACGAGCCTGTTGCGCAAAAATGTGGATTTGTATTTTTTCTTATGAAAGTTATGCTGCTAATATCGACATTTCAAAAATACCCAGATAGTATTAAAATCTAGTTCCAACTAATTTTCAAGGAAACATACCTTCAACATTCTCAGCTCCTTGCGACACTGCTTTAGCACCTTGAATTCCGGTATATTAACCTCGAACAGACTGCCCGACTCCTGAATGTCCCGCATGACTTGCTCCAGCCGAAACATATCATCGTTAACACGATTCGACAACTCATATGGAGCTTTACAGTCAAATCGAAAGAACTCGTAGTGCTTGAAGACCTCCCGGAAGAATGCAATATGCGCCTCAAAGGTTGAAATCTTATTACGAATGCTTACAACTTCAGTAGCTTGTAAGGGTGAGACTTGTTGTTTCACAGTGCTAGCTATTTTCTTAGTATTTGCCCACTGTTCAGGCAATTCCTGCAATAGCACGTTAACCTCTTCTGGGATATCCATGTCATAGTACTTCAGCAATTGAATAGTCTCTTGCATTGGTTCGAACATCTCGTCAGTATTGGTGGCACGTTCCTTAACCTGCATTAGGTAGGCCATTATACTGACCAAACCATCGTAGTCGCCCTCCTTTACGGACTGAAGTAATCCTTCATCAGCCTTGCGGATGAAGTTACTCAAGTCCATGAGATTATTTGTAACCCGATCGACCAGATGCTCCTTGAACATATTTCCCCACTTGCAGACTGTGTTGAGAAGAGCTTGTCGAAATGGTCTCACATCAACCTGAAACCAGGAATTGAACACCTGAAATGGAGCAATCGATTCGATTTCCATAAACAGAGACTCGTAGTTATCGATTTGCTCACGAAACGCTTCTATAGTAGGTGGTGCTTCCTGTGGCGCTTGTGGATCTCTTGCCAAAATCTGTTCCACTTCATCCTGATCGAGCATGCGTCCATACTCTAAGAAGTATAACATGCACTCTTCGCGGTCGTCAAGCCAAAGATATGAGTACCGTTCAAAGCGACGACAGAACTCGGATGCTTCCTCCATAACTTGATCGACTCCGTTTAAGATCTCTCGCCGCATGTCTATGATGTCCGAGTTTATACTCACTAGCTCACCATAGTTGCGCTTGTCATCCTTCTTAAGGCGCTCGATGAGTGTTGCCATTTTAAGAATGTCCCGCATAAGTTCTATCAACATACCGTTGAACCCATGTGGATCTTCAGGATCTAATGAGGGAACAAACACCAAAATGGGTTCGACAAGTTCAAGCCTTGACTCAAAGAGTGGAGCGTAGTTATTCTCCGTGTCCATATTCTCCGCCAAATAGCCCACACTTACCCCAACCGTTTTCAAAATGTTTTCATAGACAATGTTGTCCACAAAGGCCACATAGTTGACCCACATTTCTTCATTTTGCCTATCGGTCATCTTAAACTGCACCATGTTGTCCTGCAGCAGCCGATGGATTTGCTTGGAAGCTGCGCGGATCTCGGCATATCGTTTTGTTGTTCGATCGGGACGTTCATCCAAACAGAGAACGGTATCTTTCTTTGAATCCTTTCGCTCGAAAAGTGGTACCTTAGCCCATGCTGACATAATTTGACGAATCTGTTGAAGATTCCCTTGAGTGTGATTCATTCGGTTCTGAAGCGCAGCTACAGGTTCCCTTAGCTTTTGTAGGTATGTTATTATGTCTTCGGAATTCCAGACCAGTTCCTCAACACCAACCTTAACCAATGCATCAATCTGTTCCACTTCCTTTTGGATGAGCTCCAACTCTACTGGAGTGCTATTCAACTGAATGGAGTTATACCAGTCGATGGTCTTCTCCAAATTCAGAGTGTAACCTCGAAAGATTTCACTCTTTTCGGAGAAGTCTATCGCCATTTCGGGAACACCATCAATTTCCATCTGTTTCATGTAGTGCACCTCACGTAGAATGCAGAATAGAGCTGGACTAAAGTTTAAGATTAGCATGTTATTGTTGGGGTTTCGAGCAATCAGGGAGTTCTCAAGATTCCTCTCAATCTGTTCTGGAATCTCCTCTGTCCACTCGGTAAAGACAGATGACTTGCAGGCTGCCAGTTGCTCGATGAGTTTGTTGTAACGTTCAATTATAGACAAGGACTCTTCAGTGGTTGTAATTCTAAGAAAAAAATATCAATCTCTAGGTAAAGCTCAAAGTGAGAATAAAATCTTTCTTACGGATGCTGTAACGCCTGAAAGCTCTTTATAGGCGGTGTAATTCTGTTCTCCAGCTGTCCACACCAGCGAATAAATGCTGAGGTCGGTGGACAATTGTAGTCGGGATAGAGGAACACATTTTTCTCTTTTAATGCTATCTGGGAACTGAAGATACCTTCACAGACGGTCATCTCTTCATCTAGCATGCGAACAATCTCAGCGTATCTTTGCGTGAATTCCTCTTTGATCTTGGGCCGATCTAAGACGCTGCCAACGATGCTAATGAGCTTAAAAAAAGGTTATACTGCTCACAAATATTGCTAATAAAAACGACTTACTTTAAAAATGCTTTCGAGATTGTAGCAGTCGTCGAAGGCTTGACACAAAATTGCCGCTAATTTCATATCCAACTCTAGAATCCGGGCCTGGAAGTTAGCAAAGTCATCATCAAATTCATGATCATCAGGATCCAGGACATCATAGGTTTTCGAAGCGAATGCCGTGAAGTATTGGTTAAACTCTACGTAAACAGATATGATACGTGCGCTCAGCTGACGACCGCGTAGTCCGCCGATCTCGACCTTTTCCAGTTTTAGAAACTCAATGACCGTGAAGAAGAACCTGATATACAAAATTGTGGGCTTGTTAAAGTAAATCAAAAATGAACTAAAATGTTGTTATAGGATATACACATGGCTTTTGATTTTACCGAGACCGTTTTAAGTTTGAATGAAAAGATCGCGATGAACTATAAACAAAGACAAACAAATCGACCAAAAAACCTCGTGCATTTTGATGAGCCCTAAACAAACTATTAATACTGAAGCAGGGTGTTGGAAAAGAGTTGGTGGCGGAGGAGCCCTCAATGGGTCAAAATGGGCTACTGACATCGGTATTTTCCGGCCCGCTGTCCTAGGGTCAAAACAAGGGCCTGGCCCTCCAGGTCCAGGTTGGGGGTTGTGCTTTGGGTTAACTATACATCCATGGAAAAAAGCTTATGTTACGAAGCAACTAATAGCATCGGAAAGAACTGATATTATTGTAGACGACCATGCTAAATGAAAAAAGGACAACGACGTTCGTATCTGCATTAAACAGGAGAGGTGCAGGCGAACAACTAGCGAAAGCCCTAAACTGCTACAAAGCAGACATTACTGCCATCCAGAAAATACGATGGGATGGGCCGGGCAAAAAGAGGATGAGAAACTGAGACATCTACTATGGACCGTGTTATGGTGAGCAGAAACAGCGACTATTCGGATGCGGATTTGTTAGAATTGCCAGACTTAGGCAGGAAGTCTTATGTTTCCAACACATTAGCGAACGCATTGTAACAATCTGCATCAAGCCAAATTCGCCAACATAACCTTATATGCGCTCATGCTCCGACGGAGGAAAAAGATGATTGCTTCTACGAGCTCCTCGACTAAACCTATTAACGACTACCAAAGTACGATGTTAAAATCGTGCTGGGAGATTTTAACGCAAATGTAGGAAGGGAAGACATCTTTAGCAGTACTGTCGGAAAATATAGCCTACACGACAACACGTCTGGTAACGGACTTAAGCTAATTGACTTTGCTACGGAACGAAATGCCACTATAGCCACGGTTTCCTCACCACGATATCCATAAGGGGACATGGCGGTCTCCAGATCAACGAACAGTCAACGAAATTGATCACATTGCGAAAGACAAGAGGCATCCAGTATTTTGGATGTCCGAACATACCGAGGGGCTAACATCGACTTGGACTACTACATTGTTACAGCCAAGGTAAGGATGCGGATACCACGCCACAAGAAACCAGAAATACTGTGAAAAAATTTAATGTCGAAAGATTGCAATGGCCAGAGACCGCCAAAACCTTCGCGTATCGCTTAACCTCTCGATTCACACCATACCACCAGTATCTAATTTCAAAGAACAATAGCAATGATGCCAAAAAGCTATTAGATCAGCTGCAACTGATGTGCTAGGTTTCTCCCTTCCACCAGCAAGAATCCCCTGGTTTGATGAGGAATGCCGACAGATGCTCGCAGCCAAGAACGAGGCTAAGCTGCAGGTAAAGACGAGAGCTGCCATTGAGCTCTATAGGCAAAGAAGAAGGGAAGAACACCGGCTTTTCAGAAAGAAGAAAAAAGAGCAAGAAAAGCGCGCGATCGAGGATATAAAGAGGTGCATCTCCAGGAACGATGTTCGCAAGTTTTAATAAAGTGTAAAACTTCAAAGCCAAGGATACAAGGCTCGAACAGAATCCTGTCGAGATGAACAAGGAAATATCGTAGTTGAGAAACAGTCGATGCTGAGTGGAAGAAAAAAAAAAAGAACCACTTCTGCAGACTGTTAAACGGCGATGACGAACAACATTCCGCTGTCAGGCAGAACGAAATATTTAATATTGGCAACGACAGCGAAAACTGCCAACCACCAGACCTAAGTGAAGTGAGGATAACAATATCTAAACTCAAGCTTAATAAGGCCACCGGAAATGATGTCCTCCCCGCTGAGATTTAGAAAGCAGGCGGAGATGACTTGGTAAGTAACATCCATCAACTCATAAGCCAAATCTGTTCGGAAGAAAGCATGCCTGCAGAATGGAACCTCAGCATCGTTTGCCCGTTCCACAAAAAAGGAGACCCTCTGAACTGCGCCAACTACAGAGGCATAAGTCTGCTCAACTTCGCCTACAAGATCCTATCTGCCGTAATATGTGAACGCCTGAAACCATTTACCAACAACCTGATCCGCCCTTATCAGTGTGGTTTTAGGCCAGAAAAGTCCACAACCGATCAAATTTTCACACTTCGGCAGATCCAGGAAAAAAACCAAGAAGTTCAAATCAATATCCACCACCTATTTATCGATTTCAAAGCCGCATACGACAGCATTTATAGAGACGAACTACACAGAGAAATGTCTTGTTTTGGTATGCTGCCCAAACTCGTCCGTTTGTGTAGGATGATGATGGAGAATTCTCGCTGCACCATCAGGGTCGGAAACGACCTCACCGACACATTCGATACCAAAAAAGGATTTAGGCAAGGTGATGCGCTGTCATAAGACTTCTTCAATTTGATTCTTGAGAGGATTGTGCAAAACTCCCGAGCCAACACCAGAGGCACAAATTCCAAAAATCGGTGCAACTACTAGCATACGCCGACGATATTGACATCATTGGTAGGACTCATAGGACTCATGATGTCATAGCCACGTTTGCTAGTATAGAGAAGGAAGTGGCAGAAATGGGTTTAGCAGTTTATGAGGGTAAGACTAATTATATGCTGTCAACACGAAAGGACACACAACATCGACGAATTGGACAGAACGTCACCATTGTCTACCTCGGCTCCGCTATTAACTCTGACAACAATATCTCGTCAGAAACCAAACGAAGAATTACTCTTGCAAACCACTGTTTCTTCGGGCTAAGAAGGCAATTTAGTAGTAAAGCCCTCATTCGAACTACTAAGTAGATTATATATAAGACCCTGATCATCCCAGTCCTGCTCTATGGCGCTGAAGCTGGGACCGTATCAAAAACGGATGAAGAAATCTATGGTCGATTTGAGAGAAAAATTCTTCGAAAAATCTTCGGTCCCGTTTGCGTTGACGGGCTATGGAGACGAAGATTCAACCAAGAACTATACGAGCTGTACAGCCACATACCCCTGTTCAAAAAACTCCGCATTAGACGTTTAAGATGGCTAGGACATGTAGAACGAATGGACACCAATACCCCGGCTCACAGAGTCTTCGATTCGCAGCCAGACGTTGGACGCAGTAGAGGAAGGCCTCGCCTTAAGTGGCGCGCACAAGTAGAAACCGACCTCAACCAACTTGGAGTGCGCAACTGGAAGCAGTTAGCTAAGGACCGGGCTAATTGGGGAGGCATGTTGGTTGAGGCCCAGGTTCATCCCGGACTGTAGCGCCACTTAAGTAAGTAAGTAAGTAAGTGTCTTGACCAGGCGTATGTCGCAATACAGCTCGTAAAGCTCTTAATTGAATAATCGTTTCCATAGTGCGTTCATATAAACGGAAGCAACATTTCCCGAAGATATTTTCGCTCAAATCGACAAAGGGTTTCTTCATCCGCTTTTAATACGATCCATGCTTTGGGGCCGTATAGCAGGTCTGGATGGTCTGGAAGGGCCTTGTTACTATGTTACTTAGTCCAATGAAACAGCGATTTGCAAGGGTAATT
Source organism: Rhingia campestris (assembly GCA_932526625.1). Lineage (NCBI taxonomy): Eukaryota > Metazoa > Arthropoda > Insecta > Diptera > Syrphidae > Rhingia > Rhingia campestris. Next base: position 36,765,245 of record OW052183.1, read on the forward strand.
CTTTATTTGATTTCTGACAAGATGTCGTTATCATAGTCAATACCAGAGCCTAGGAAGACAAAGCCCCTCGATTGTGAAGTTCTTTAGACGTTATGTGGCTGTTTTTGTTGGTAGCATATACATTGTAGATATCCGGTTATCTTTCAATCTGGCACTGCACAATCTTTCAAGTTAGTAATACCATAGCATGTAGAACTAACTCCAGTTAGCCATATAGCGGGGCTTTCTGAGATAACCTTCAAAGTGATCAAATTAAATGTACGAATGTCTTTATTCAAAACTGCTCTTTTCTATCGATCAGGCCTTAATTGCCTTCAGAAATAATGTGTGCATATATATTGTGTACTTACCATTGAATTGTTGTTAAACGTTCTACAAACGCATTAAACCGCTTAAACACTGAATTCGGATGAAAAGTCCAAAGAATCGGTGGTCGATCTTCTTCGGTGAAATATCGTGCCAAATTATCTCGATAGTAATCAAACAAATCGCGAAAAAATTTCAAAATTTGTATCGATAACGTCAACCGCTGCATAGCCTCATCGATGTCAGTGTGAAAAATGGATGATGGATCCAGGAAGCGTTTTGCCTAAATGTAGGTAACACTTTGTATCTCAATTCATTTCAAAAGGCGAATTCCAAAATCAATTAGTTTACCTGATAAATAATTAAGTTGCACATTTGTTTGAGTAAAATGGTGATTTTCGACGAATGACAATAGTATCTGGAGTTGCCCCAAAGGCAACAAACGACGTGCATCAGTGGAATAAAGAGCGGCTTGCATTCAGCGAAATCTATTTCCTCTATCAGGCATAATTGCTTTTTTAATGGTGCTAGGTATAATGTGATATCCTTTGCCTCTGCTAATGCTAAAAAAATAAATCAGATAAAATTGAGCGGAGTATATACATTTCTACGTATTTTTACAGTGGGGTGTGAAAGTTTTCGCTCGATTTTCTAAAGCGGAATGTTTGTGTTTGTCAATATGTTGCGATGAAATAAGGTGATATTTGCAAAATCAAATGAGAGTATGAATTTCTAAATATAAGAAAATACGTATTAATGCTGCTTTTTATGTTTTTCACTATAACAGCAATTTTTCGATTTTCTAAAGCCGAATATTTAAATTTTTCAATTTAAGCCACCATTTGCCAAACAAAATAAAAGTTGTCTGAATTGATAAACATAAAAAAATTACATCATTGCTAAATGCAGATTTTTTTTGTTTTGTGAAGCTGCTGCATACCATAATCCATATAAATTATAGCATCAGATCTGTTTGTGATGCAAAGGTTGCTTTAATTTCAGCAGCACATGTTCTACAACAGCGTTAAAAAATGTTATGAACTGCATCACTAGAAGGATGTTTTTTTGGAACGCCTGACTATTAGAAAATCATAATAAAGTTGAACAATTTGTAAACGTTGTTCACGCGTAAGTCTTTCCATTGTGATATGCCAAACAATACTAAACAAAAATAACATGACAGCATGACACGACTCACACGTGATCTGTCAAAAAAGGCTATTGAAAAAAGTATCTCTACTTGGATCACCCGTTAATTCATAAGAAGATGACTTTTGCAACACCTTGTCTTTATACTAATAAGATTATCCATTAATTAAAACTAAGTTATCTGCAAAGTTATGCGAAATAATCGGAAGAATTTGAAAACGTACATTCTGATAATTCTCTCAGAAAGGAATTTTTCTTCTGGATATATCTCAATGAAAGAAAATGTCAAAACATACATTCTGGGAGTTCACAAAAGAGAATTAAGCTTCTGAATTTCATTTGAAAATAGCTATCCCTTATCGCTTCTGATAACTTACAGAACTCTACTGACAACTGATTTTAATTTCAAAATGCTTCCGTTTATTTCGCTGAATTCTTTCAAATACTTTCTTTAAGAATACATTTTATCAAAGTAATTAACATTTCATTTTCTCTCAATCGATTCTTAATCATTATACAAAACGAATAACTGATTGCAGCATAATATAAGTTAATTTTTAAAAATGTAATTTGAGAAAATTATTAAAAAAAAAAACTTACCGGTAACAACGTTTTTGAAAAGAGTTTGAAAACTAGGGTAGTATGCACTTTGTGAGTGCTCGAGTATAAGTGCCATCGATCGAATTCGTTCATTTCTTAGCTGATCAAAAATAAAGGATAAGTTTTTCAAGCGATTGTTCCAAAATGCTATTTCTGTAATAAGGAAAAAAATAGAATATTATTTAACTATGTTTACTGTGATTTAAAATTATTTGAAAACTAGCTAGCAAGTGCTAAGAGAAGTTTTTATTTGTGGATGGTCATGCAAACCATGCTTACAAGAGACATTAACGTTCGTTTTTCCATATGTGAACTTGAGGCCCTTAATAAAAAGGGTGCAGACGAATAACTAAGAGCGAGTGATAACAAGACGAATAATAGCAACTCTGTAAACAGCCTGGTCAGAATTACATGGAATACCCGGCCTGTTGTCCCAGGCGACTAGATGAGATGTTTTAACATATTCGACGAACAGGTCAGTTAGGAATCTCAAGGGTAAGTCAGGAACATTGAACAGAAATGTCAGCGGATGAACCGAAAGGTCAACGGCAGCGCTCAATCCCGTAATGGATACTGATGGTCCCGTGTTCTAGGGGTATCTTATAAGTTAGAACTGGCCCCCTGGGGGTTGTTCCTTGGGTTAACTAATCACCCATGGAAAAAATCATTGTTACGAAGCAACCAATGGCCTTGGAAAGGACTGATTTTATTGTTGGCGACCCTGCTAAACGAAAAAAGGACAACGACGTTCGTATCTGCACCTGGAATGTGAGAACATGCGGAAGCCCTAAGCTGCTACAAAGCAGAAATTACTGCCATCCAGGAAATACGATGGGATGGGCCGGGCAAAAAGAGAATAATAGTTTGTATCTACTACAGAACGTGATATAGTGAGCAGAAACGGCATCAGAATAGTGATGTTGATTTGTTATAAGTGCCATACTTAGCAAGAAGTATTATGTTTCCAAGACATTAGCAATGCATTGTAACAATTCGCATCAACGCCAAATTCGCGAACATAAGCCTTATATGTGAACAAGCACCGACCGCGACGGAGCACCTTCAGCTCCTAAACCTATGAGCGACTACCGAAGTACGAGTTTAAAATGGTGCTGGGAGATTTTACCGCAAAGGTAGGAAGAGAAGACATCTTTAACAGTATTGTCTGAAACATAGCTTACACGACAATAGTCTGTCAACGGACTTAGGCTAATTGCCTTCGCTACGGAACGAAATGCCACCATAGTCAGCACACGGTTTCCTCACCTCGATATCCATAAGGGGACATGGCGGTCTCCAGATCAACGAACAGTCAACCAAATTGATCACATTGCGATAGACAAGAAGCACGCATCCAGTATTTTGGATGTCCGAACATTCCGAGGGGCTAACATTGACTCGGACCACCTCTCGATTAACCTCACGATTCATACCATACCACCAGCGTCGAATGTCGAAGAACAATGGCAGCGATTTTCGCAACAGATGTGCTAGATTTCTCGCGGCCACCAGCAAGAAACCCTTGATTTGAAAAGGAATGCCGAAAGATGTTCGCAGGCAAGAACGAGGCCTACATGGCTAAGCTGCAGGTGCAGACGAGAGCTGCCATCGAGCTCTTTAGCCAAAGAAGAAGAGAATGAAATGACGGCCTTCAGAGATGACTTGGTAAGTAACATCCACCAACTCATAAGCCAAATCTGGTCAGCTGAAAGTATGCCTGAAGAATGGAACCTCAGCATCGTTTGCCAAATCCACAAAAAAGGAAACCCTCTGAACTGCGCCAACTACAGAGGCATAAGTCTACTCAACATCGCTTACAAGATCCTATCTGCCATAATATGTGAACGCCTGAAACCGTTTACCAACAACCTGATCGGCCCATGTCAGTGTGGTTTTAGGTCAGGAAAGTCCACAACCGATCAAATTTTCACACTTCGGCAGATCCTGGAAAAAACCCAAGAAGTTCAAATCGATACCCACCACCTATTCATCGATTTCAAAGCCGCATACGACAGTTTTTATAGAGACGAACTATACAGAGCCATGTCTAGTTGTGGTATGCCGCCCAAACTCGTCCATCTGTGTAGGATGACGATGGAGAATTCTCGCTGCTCCATCAAGTTCGGAAATGACGTCACTGACACATTCGATACCAAAGAAGGATTTAGGCAAGGCGATGCAGTGTCATGTGACTTTGTTAATTTGTTTCTTGAAAGGATTGTAAAAAAACCAACACCAGATACAAAATCTTCCATAAACCGGTGCAACTAGCTTACGCCGACGATATTGACATCATTGGTCGGACTCAATGGGATGGCATAGTCACTAGAGAAAGAAGCGGCAAAAATGGATTTAACAGTAAATGAGGGTTAGACTAAGTATATGGTGTAAACACAAAAGGACACACAACATCGACGAATTGGATATAATTTCACCAATGACAGATAAAACTTTGAGGTAGTACGGGAGTTCGTCTACCTCGGCTCCGCTATTAATTCTGACAACAACATCTCGTCAGAAATCAAACGAAGAATTACTCTTGCCAACCTCTGTTTCTTCGGGCTAAGAAGGCAATTTAGTAGTAAAGCCCTCACTCGAAGTACTAACGAGATCCTATATATATAAGACCCTGATCCTCATCCCAATCCTGCTCTACGGCGCTGAAGCATGGACCGTATCAAAAGCGGATTAAGAAATCCTTGGTCGATTCGAGAGAAAAATTCTTCGAAAAATCTTCAGTCCGTTTGCGTTGACGGGCTATGTGGACGAAGATTTAACCAAGAACTATACGAGCCGTACAGCTATTATGCCGCTAGTCGAAAAACTGAGCATTTGACGTTTAAGTTCGCTAGGACATGTAGAACGAATGGACACCATTACTCCGGGTCGAGTTTTCGATTCCAAGCCAGATGTCGGATGCAGTAGAGGAACACCTCTCCTTAAGTGACAAGTAGAAACCGACCTCATGCAACTTGGAGTGTACAACTGGAGAGTCATACTGCTTAAGGCCCAGGTTCATTCCGGACTGTAGCGACACTGTTGATTTTGGAAAAATGGTATTTCTGGAGATGATTCGATGGATTCCTTTGAGTAATTCTTAACTTCAGAACAACACAGAAAGATGATTGATACCTCAAATGAAATCGTTGAAAAATGCAATTATAAGATTTGAAATGAATACCCTATAACTTAAGCCCATTTCATTTAAACTCTGAATTTCTCAAAATGCTTCATTGTATCACATCTACTACTAATAAGAAGTTACTTTGTGCCTAGTTTCTGAGAATCCTTGGTGGTAAATACGTATATTTGGTATTTCCTTTATTTGATATTGGAAATTCAAAAATTCCTTTATGTTGTCAATAAATTTCAACAAGACAAACAATACTTACCAACATGTGGTGTCGGATTTTGTCCATTTTGAAAAGCATTCGATGGGTTCTCCTTGATCACATCGTGTATCTGAGTGGCCCACTTTATAACAACACCTTCGATGGCACTCTTCAGATATAAATCAATGCTGCAGCTCAGCGTTTCCGAGAGTTGCTTGGCCGCCTTGACGATCTTCTCCACTCCAACGGGCATCGCAAGTATAGTCTCGCCACTCACCTGACCCTTAACCTGATGTACGGTACTCTTCAAGCTATGAACATGCTTTTGTACATCTTGCGCCACCATATCCGGCCAGGTTTTGTAATTATCTTCGTTGGACAAAAGTGGTACTAAAACTTCCTCGACCAGCGCGGATAACTGGTCAATTGTCCTTGTGGCCAAGTCACCAACAATTATAAAGTGCTCACATCCTTCTCTCGGCACAGGCAGGGGATGCTTCTTGATGAAATACACGCCCTTGCTCTTCAATTGCGACAGTGGAAACGTGGTCGATGGCACTAATTGTGCTGCTGGAGTAAGGATTATAACTAAGACTACTGGTACAGGGCGATCTAAGAACTCCTTGATAACACCCTTGTGCTCTTCTACGGTGATAACTCGTGTCCATTTTTCTGGCTTCAGCTTTAGTGATTTGATTACGTAAGAGCCCATGAATTCGAGGCGAACATCAGGACCTGGTCCACTAGCACCCTCTCCACTTGTCGATGGTTCCATTAGAAGGAGTAATTAATAAAAATCCTTTAAATTACTTGCAATTCCTTGAAAGAATTGAAGGGATTTAAAAATTTTCACTTTCACAAGATTATGTAACCACTTACAGTATCACCCTTCGTCGTACAGTACTATACGCTTAAAAGGATAACCCCCGAATAAGCGCAGACAAGAATCGCATGAAATATTTTATCGATGACAAACTAGGGAAGAGACAATTTTATTTAATCGCAACAAACAAAATTATTTTGCTATGCAACCGATTCTAATCAAAAAAAAAAAGTCACGAAACACCAAAACAAAACAATCGTGGACGGAAGCCGGTGTCTGTCACGTGTGCGAGTATCTTTTGTCAACAAACAAATCGTAAACTTACGTGTTTATGCCCCCGACAATGGCAAGTTCAGTGTCAAGGTAAAGGTTAAGCTTAACGGCCTGCGCTAAGCACGCACCTGTTAGCAACTTGTTACCAACTTGTAAGCTAGTGTGAGGAATGTAGTTTGAGAAATTTATTTACGAACTTGATGGATACATTGCATTGGAAAAAGCTTGTAGCTATGAATAGCATTTGTGGAACTTGTTGAATTTTAACGGTAATAGGTGGTTATAACTTTAGTTGATGATGGGAGTTGGATTGGAGGCAGTGTGGGATTTTATCGGGTTAAAGTTTTTCAATTGTTCAGTTCAAGTGCGGTACTCTTGAAGTTGAATGCAATTTCCGTTAGCATGTTTGTCGATGATTGAACAATTAAACTGATTATCCTTTTGATACGTTATGAGCGGAGGAAGTTATTTGCAAGTTAAAGACACGCAGAGTGCATTTGTGGTCTTTTGGGTTTTAATTAACTTCCGAACAGTGTAAAAATTAATTTACTCGTATACAAATCAATCAAGTAGGGGAGCTACCGCCAAAGGAAAAAAAGGACCGGCATTCAATAGAGGAAGCAAGGGTATGTGTTTGTTTAAAAAACCTTCCGCGTACAGAAGTATTAAAGCAATTAGTGTCTTGTAGATCTGGTCACGACATGCCTTTCTCTTTCAAATTAACATCCATTAGCGTGAGCAGTCATTTGCTTGATCCGTGCGGTAGTATCATTTTTAAAATAAGAGCAGATGCACTTCTTCAGTATCTCGTAGGTGTGACTCGTTAGGATTATACTGGAAAGCCAATCGATAAAATCAATGATGTCAAGTCTATATTTCGTATAAGCTATATTTCGATGGCCCAAGAGGCGAATATTGCAGAAAACACCATTTGGAAACATTTGAATTAAGCTGGATACTTAAAGAAGCTCGATGAATAGGAGCCACCTGAGGTAAAGCCAAAAAAAAAACTGATGGATCAGCTACATAGTTACAAAATCGACACATTTCTGAAGCTGATGGTGACTTTTTTTTAATGATTTGCGATCACTTAAGATGTTATGAATACCATTTTAATGTTTTACCACAGTACGAGCGTTAGAGAAGGGGAAGAAAGAGAGTGAGTAGAAAGATTTTGGATTGGATGTAGTGGAGACTTACTCCATGGGTAGTGTCTTAACTAACTTCGGGGAGTCACTGTTTGTTGTGTTCGTTATATTCGAACTTTCAAGTGGCGTATACTTTTAGGAGTAAATAGCGATTTTTTTCTATATCTTTGAATAAAAGCTTCATGGATTTTGTCTGGGATTGAACCCACAACCTTTCACTCAAAAGGCTAACTCATTACCACTACACCACGTCCACCCACTGGCTATGAAAAGTGGATCACTTACTGAACCGGGATAAACGATGGCCGTGCTAGGATCGATGATCAGGAAGTTTTGCTACATGTTTGGTATAAACCAACTATAAGCTGCTCCTTTACGGTAAAACTTTTAACTTGAACCTGTACTGTCAACAATTTGACCATTTGAATGAAATAATCGCCCAGAATCGGGCAGCTTTGTGCCAATAGGAGAGGAATGTGTTCGATTAGAACAACCCCAGCCCACACTTATCGATAGTGATTCCCTAGAAGCTCCTCGAAGTCTGATAGTGAGAATAGCACCATCGTCCATCTGTTCCTGTCCATGTCGAATGATTTTGCTGGTGAAAAATTCCACTCAAGGCTTGTGAAAAACGACTGTTCCCGTTTTGCCAACAGGGATGAGGGCTTCAATGGGAGAAGAATGGTGTAATCACCTTTAAAGTGGCAGCATTCTAAAAGCCAGCAGTTTCATGGTAAAATAAAACGTTATGTAATATCAGTCTTATAAGTGCACATGTCTCTATCCATGAGATTAAAGACCCAATATCAAGGGAGAATTTTAAAACCTTCTGAATGGAGCATATGCAACCTGTCAGGAGTTTGAGGGAAAACCGTATTTGGGGATTTCAGCGCATCAATTGAGAAAGGAATTGTGCAACAGATAGTGTGATTGCAGCACTAGGTTTTCTTCACTTCCAATTCACAAAGCAACCTACCGATCTCCAGATGGTCGAACAGCCAACCAAATCGACCATGTGGTCTAGATACAAGGTATGTACCCACGTCATGGAGGTACTTACATTCATAGGGGCAAACGGCGATCCTCCATCATTTAGGGAAAAAAGAAAGAGAGAGATAGAAAAGGTATTGCCTGTTATAGAGACTTATTTAATGAGTTTTTTTTCGTTACTTATTAGTGATTAAACTTTTTTTTTATTATCAGCATAGTTTCATGGGTTTTGGCTGGGATTGAAATTCTCTTAACCAACAGCCGAACACATTACCACTACACCACGAGCACCCTCTAACCACCTGGTCGCAACCAAATTGTTATCTGGATGCCCAGTTTGGCGTTGGGCCCCTACTAGGTGCGTCCTGGTGGATTAGAGGGAGCCGCAGTAAAGCGAAGTTTCGTTCGTTCGTTACTAAGCGATCTGCGGCAAATGAGGATATAGCAGTTTACTGTAAAAGCCCATCGTGAACCAATCCAAGCCGACTTCATGTAGGTCCGCGTCCATCAGGCTTTTGTTAGTCTTATAGACAGTATGTTCAATAAGCAATTGCTTCTTGATGGCGCATGATGTGGAAGAAGTATTGACTTAGTAACTTCGATTCCGGACTGAGTTTGCTACGGAACCCATAATCGGTGCGGAGTCTCACCATAGACTATAGTATGACTTGCCTTTGTCTAATTTTGAGGTAGGCACCTTTGTGGGAGATAATGGTGGTTTTGGTTTATCCCGAAGGTTCGGAGCGTATATATGGTATTCTATTCCACCGTGAAATAAGAACTGTAATGGTCAGGTGTTCACGCTAAGCATACTCTAATTATCTGTAAGCTGGATTATGCAATGGGAAGATGCTAGAAATGGTACAGACAAAAAGATATCATGTTGGACGGATTAATAAAACGAAGTAATACATAGTTCACAATGAACAATGGAGTGAGAGACTTCACGACGTGCCTCCAATTTTCACCAATTTCAATACACAGGTGACTTAATTCCGTAATATTACTGAAGAGGTAGCCGTAAAGAGGTGAAAGAAGGATCGTTACAATGCATAACCCGGACGTCGATGATAGAGTATCAATCCAAAAGAAGTGAAGAGATGCCAATCTTAATCTTGTGTAGGAAAATAGACTCCCAGCTTAGAGAAATCGAAGATTTTGGGACCAGTCCAATGGAATGTAAACTACGATGGTGTACTTAGAATATCCAAAAATACACATTTTTAACTCAACAGGCTCGCTAGTACACAGGACCTAGCTTTTTATCAAAACTATTCGTCTGTGCGTGTGTACTTCTTGCATGATATCGGGACCTTTTGTTTTATGCCGAATCCGAACTGCTGAGTCAAAATAAGTTTCTCTTGATCCTCATTGATCATCAAAATTTGCTTCCAAAAATCTAGTTCAGTGTCAACCATTCGGGCGACTGTTTGGCCGTATTCCATGCGATGGAGACATTTTGCGGGCAATATTATTTGAGTCAATTACACTTTATAAAAAAAAAAAAACAAAATAAAACTCTAACTAACTAACATCACTTAGAGTGGTAACACTATGCGATCACGCACTGGTTGTTGAGCTATTGGCCCATTTAGTGGCTTCCCAATGAATGAAATGAACTCCAACTTCTCTTTTGATTAGTAAAATAAAAATCTGTAAGTTTTTGAATTTTTATATCTACACCATATAAAAAAAATTAATAAATATGCAGACAATCTGCATTATTAGGCACAACTAGAAATTCATCGCTTCCGCATTTATATCAACAGAATCTCGGAGAATATAAAAATTCTGACGTCCAGTTCTTTTGGTTATCACTAGACCAAGATTGACTCATTTGCATTCGCACTTTTCGTGTTAATATTTAAAAATAATTTTACGACCACCGGTTCTGAAGTCTGCTTTGTTCTGATGAAATGCTGATGTTTATGGTTCTAAACAGATATTGAGGCTTGTAATGTAAAAATAAAATATCCCTACCCATAGATCTTGCCTTTAGGTATTGCCACTCTCATTATCACATTCATTAAACAACAACAGAAATGTCAAATATTCCTGTTCTATCTTCTATCTGTTGTGTCTTGTCGGTGCAAGGGTATAAAAAGGCGTTACGATTCTAAAACATCGTCAGTTCTATAAGCGTTTTTCGCGCATTCACTTCTTGAAGTTTAGGTGCTTCAAAAAAACTTCAACGTGATTATAATTTCCACAACTATGAATAAGTCATCCTTATTCGCATTCGCGGTAATCTTGTGCGCTGTCCACAAGTGTTTCGGTGAAATACGTAAGCCCGCCCGATTTAAATTCATCACACCACGCTTTATCGAATTTTAAATGCTTTAGCTTCAGATATTCATAAATGCCGTGCCGGGGACGTGCTTTGCATAGCTAAGGCCACAAACGAAATTCTACGCAATTATCCAAATGGCGACAAAGGGCTAGGTCTGCCAAAGATCGAACCGTTTCACCTGAACGAACTAGTGGTAGCCAGAACAAATGGCAATAGTCCGTTGAGTTTAGATTTAAAATTCACCGATCTGGATGTGCTTGGACTCTCGATGACAAATATCACGAAAGTGGTGGGTTTCGAAAAGGATCCTCGTAACTCAAAGTTTGAGATGTATGGAACAGTTCCTTTGTTTACACTTCGGGGGAATTACAACGTCAATGGACGGGTCTTGTTGCTGCCCGTAGTCGGAGAAGGTAATGCTGAAATAAATCTGACGAATTTCAAGAGCGGTGTAAGAGTGAAACTCAGTGTGACAGATGAAGATGGGAAACTGCGACTTGGAATCACACAAATGAAGGTTTTAAATGAACCAGAATCGTAAGTGCATTTAGGCCAGCTGTGATTGTGTGTTTAAAAACTGTCTTCGTTTTAGAATGCAAGTTCGGTTTGAGAATTTGTTCAATGGAAACAAGGAACTGGGCGATGAGTTGAATAACGTGATAAACACAAACTGGAAGGAAGTCTGGACGGAGTTGGAGAGTGGAATAAATGACGGATACAAGCAGATACTGACGTCATTGATTGGGGATGTATTAAAGCAAATCACTTATGATGAGTTCTTCAGTGATTAGCTTTAAGATGTTGTAGATGTATTTGAAATTTAAGTTTTATAGAAATATAAGTGCATAGATATAGTTTTCAAATTGAATTGTTTTCTAGATGATATTACTCAAAATGGTGACTTGCAATAAGGAATTCGGCCATATCCTGGTTTGCTATTATTTTACATATTATCTTTATACTAGCCCTCAGAAAGGAAGCAGATGAAACGATACTACGAAACCGAATCGGCCAATAGATTTTCAAGCACTGCTGAAGAAGAGTTTGTAATGAAAGTTCGGCAGATTGCCATGATATTTGACAATAAAAGTCATCCTTGTGTCAGTGAAGTATAATTTATATGATTCTGTCCTCCAAAATAATGTTTGCAACAAAGTCACAGTCAACATAGACCGCTATAGAGACATTGTAGGTAATACATTAGAATTGTATGAGCAATAATCAATCCTTTTAGCCAACGGTACATATTACTTTTCTTCTAAGTGACGCTATAGTCCGGAATGAAACTGGGCCTTTACCAACATTCCTCTCGAATTAGCCCAGTCCTTAGCTAACTGCCTTCACTTGCGCAAACCAAGTTGGTTGAGGTGGGTTTCTACTTGTGTGCGCCACTTTTGGCGAGGTCTTCCTCTACTACATCCGACATCAGGCTGGGAATCGAAGACTCTGCGAGCCGAAGTATTGGTGTCCATTCTTTGTACATGTCCTGGACTAGGGGTATGTCGTTGTACAGCTCGTATAGTTCTTGGTTCTATCTTCGTCTCCATAGCCCGTTAACATAAACTGGACCGAAGATTTTTTGAAGAATTTTTCTCTCAAATCGACCAAGGATTTCTTCATCCGCTTTTGATACGGTCCATGCTTCAGCGCGGCAGAGCAGGACTGGGATGATCAGGGTCTTATATAGGATCTCCTTAGTAGTTCGAGTAAATTGCCTTCCTAACCCAAAGAAACAGCGGTTTGCAAGAGTAATTCTTCATTTCATTTCTGACGAGATGTGGTTGCCAGAGTTAATAGCGGAGCCGAGGTAGACAAAGTCCCTACCTCAAAGTTATATCTGTCAATGGTTACGTTTTGTCTAATTCGTTGATGTTGTGTGTCCTTTCTTATTGACAGTATATACTTAGTCTTACCTTTATTTACTGCTAAACCCAGTTTTGCTGCTTCCTTCTCTATTCTAGCAAACGTGGCTATGACGGCGTAAGCTTGTTGCACCGATTTATGGAAGATTGTGCTTCTAGTGTTGGCTCGGGAGTTTTGCACAATCCACTCAAGAATCAAGTTTAAGTTGATCGAGCAGCGAGAATTCTCCATCATCATCCTGCACAGACGTACGAGTTTGGGCGGTATACCAAAACTGGACATGGCTCTGTATAGCACGTCTCTATTAATGCTGTCATATGCGGCTTTGAAATCGATGAATAGGTGGTGGGTATCGATTTCGACTTCTTGAATTTTTTCCAGGATCTGCCGAAATATAAAGATTTGTATTTTCTTCGCCTAAAACAAAGTGATAAACTCTGATCAGGTTCTTGGCAAACAGTTTTAGGCGTTCACGTATTACGGCAGATAGGATCTTGTAAGCGATGTTGAGGAGACTTATGCCTCTGTAGTTCGCGCAGTTCAGAAGGTCTAGTTTTTTGTGGATCGGGTAATTGATTCGAACAATTTAATATTGGCAACGACAGCGAAAACTGCCAACCACCCAACCTAAGTGAAGTGAGGATAGCTATATCTAAACTCAAGCTTAATAAGGCCGCCGGAAATAACGGCATTCCCGCTGAGCTTTATATAGCTGGCGGAGATGACTTGGTAAGCAACATCCACCAACTCATAAGCCAAATCTGGTCGGTTGAAAGCATGCCTGAAGAATGGAACCTCAGCATCGTTTGCTCGGTCCACAAAAAAGGAGATCCTCTGAACTGCGCCAACTGCAGGGGCATAAGTCTACTCAACATCGCCTACAAGATCCTATCTGCCGTAAAATGTGAACGCCTGAAACCGTTTACCAACAACCTGATCGGCCCATGTCAGTGTGGGTTTAGGTCAGGAAGGACCACAACCGATCAAATTTTCACACTTCGGTAGATCCTGGAAAAAACCCAAGAAGTTCAAATCGATATCCACCACCTATTCATCGATTTCAAAGCCGCATACGACAGTTTTTATAGAGACGAACTATACAGAGCCATGTCTAGTTTTGGTATACCGCCCAAACTCGTCCGTTTGTGTAGTATGACGATGGAGAATTCTCGCTGCACCATCAGGGTCGGAAACGACCTCACCGACACATTCGATACCAAAAAGGGATTTAGGCAAGGCGATGCACTGTCATGTGACTTCTTCAATTTGATTCTTGAGAGGATTGTGCGAAACTCCGAACCAACACCAGAGGCACAATATTGACATCATTGGTAGGACTCAACGTGATGTCATAGCCACGTTTGCTAGTATAGAGAAGGAAGTGGCAGAAATGGGTTTAGCAGTTAATGAGGGTAAGACTAAGTATAAGCTGTCAACACGAAAGGACTCACAACATCGACGAATTGGACAGAACGTCACCATTGACAGATATAACTTTGAGGTAGTACGGGACTTTGTTTTCCTCGGCTCCGCTATTAACTCTGACAACAACATCTTGTCAGAAATCAAACGAAGAATTACTCTTGCCATTCGCCGTTTCTTCGGGCTAAGAAGGCAATTTAATAGTAAAGCCCTCACTCGAACTACTAAGGAGATCCTATATAAGACCCTGATCATCTAAGTCCTGCTATACGGCGCTGAAGCATGGACCGTATCAAAAGCGGATGAAGGACCGGGCTAATTAAAGAGGCATGTTGGTTGAGGCCCAGGTTCATCCCGGACTGTAGCGCCACTTAAGTAAGTAAGATATCTTGTCTTTGGATAGAGTTAAGTAAGCTCAGTTTATTTTTCGGGGCCGAACTCCATATATAAAACAGATCTTAGTATTCAAGACCTGGTTGCATATGGGATTTAAAGAGAAGAAGAAGCTGTGCTAGTGTTAAAGATCCCTTAGCTCTAAAAATGTAACTAATCCGAATGGTTAAGTTTTCTTAAGCATGACAGTTAATAGTACTCGGAATGGAATCCATACCTTCTCTGCAGCAGAATATAGCACTAACCAGTGCTGCACTGAGCATATTTCTCTTTCCATTCACATAGTTGCTCTATGTTTGTTTTATTTCACTTTCCAATCTTAAAGCTCTTAAAAACCGGCATTTATATACTTACATATATATCTGGAGGGAACACAACGGACCGAAATACCTTAGTGAAGACAGCAATCATACCCTCTCTAGCCAACGATGAATAAACACAAATGCATATTTCACGCATATATTTATCTTGCAGACTATCAGGCGTCTTTCAAGACAATCTCTTGTTTGCACACCACTCAGCTGATTGGTTTAAATGCCAGTCAATCACAGTGCTGCCAAATTGCAGTGGCTTTGCTTTTTCTGACGTCTAAATCCAATGTGATTGTTGTTTGACAACTAACCTTCAAAATGATGTGTAAATATTTAAAAAAAAATTCATATAAACGGAAATTTAATCCAAATATTTACATAAACATCTCTGAAGACGCTATAAAATTCACAGTTCTCATTATTTTGTATTTTTTCCAATTTATTTTTTTTAAAACTAATATGATGAGATAACACTTTACATGATGAATGGGATATTATTTTAATAAAAACTAAAGAAACTTACACCATACTCGGATTACTGTAAATTATGCTGAAACTTAGTCTAATCAAGGTATAGCTCCTCATATGGGAACTTTTTAAACACGTTTAACGCCACAGTCTTGATAATTTCCGCAATTGCATAATGTATCGATGGCTGAAGCTCCGTCCATACGTCACTCCAATTCTCGTTCAAGAACTGATTTAAATTATCACCCAAATTTCGATCACCATTAAACAGATTAGTCAGCCTGATTTGAACACTGTAAACATAGAAACAAACAAAAAAATCGAATGGTTTTGCAGATATCTAATTCGCTTCCTCATTCCAAAGTCAAATGTGCAAAACTTACCCTTCCGGTTCGAGAAGAATTTTTAGCTTGTCAATACCAAGGTAGGTCTTTCCCCCCTGTGTATTCACTGACGGCTTGAACTTTATTGAAAACTGTGGCTGAATGATAGTAATATCGGCATCGCCATCCCCTTGAATTGGAAGGATCAAGATGCGTCCATCAGCTGTGTATTTCCCGCGCAATGTCAACTTTGGCAGACTGCCGTAAAGCTCGAATTTACTCGTTGTTGGATCTGCTGTGAAGCCGCTAAAAATAAGTTTTTTTTTTGAAAATACTTTCTCACACCCACTCTTACTGACATTCTTACACCATGCGATCGATGTTCACATTGGACAAACCACCGACAAGCAGATCTCTAAAATGCAACTTCAAACTCAACGAACTCGTTCGGCCATCAGATATGTCAAAACGTTTCAGTGTGAACGGTTCAAGAATGGGAAATCCAGCTTCGGGATAACCTGTCTTTGAGTGCTTTCGCAGTAGAAACTGTGCCGTCTTTCGGATACACTCTGTATCACCGGCATGACACCGCTCAATATCGGCCGCTAAAAAATAAAACAAAATCCAAGTCACCATCGATCACCAGGATCTATGCCGATGCCAAAAACTTACGAAAACTACGCACTCCAACCACAGCAACCAAACACAGTGCAGCCGAAAAGATACATTTTCGCAAAGTCATTTTGCAAGATGAATAGTCCAAAAAATTTCTACAATCGATACAAAGGCGGCTTACTTAGAATTTCCGAACTCAACGCCACAGCTCGATTCCAAACCTTTCAAGTTCAATGTGCAAACTGTAGAAGTCTTCTTGAGCTACATGCGCATTTATAAAATTTCGCACATTCCATATGCACACTCATATACTCACAAAAAATAGAGGAAAAATAAATTAATTCTAGAGAAACGCAAAATGATTATCGAACGTTCTCCTATTATTTACCTATATTGGTAAATATCTAAAAGTTCAAAGAAGATGACGAGAGGCACGAACAAATAACGCAAACAATAATATCAACAAAAGATATATCAAAAAAAAAAAATTAAATCTCCACCGGTGTTGTTGGGTTGCCGATCTCAAGGTGGTCGAGTTTGTATCCCAGCGTGCAGACTTGCTGAACGTGTTAACAAAAAACAAAGTTATCTGGCGTTAACATAGCGACATTTTAAGAGTAAACGCGGCTGGATCTCGGTTTGGATGGGGCCTTAGTAGGCATGGTAATGATTCTTGAGAAGTTTTTGTATCGTGAAAGCCAACCAACGGATATTGTGGATTTTGGTTGGCATTATATGACATTTTTACTAAATTCATCATAGCTTCTCCTTTTGACAGATGTCACCCATAACCGTGGAAATTCTAGTGTAGGGCGCTTTTTGATTTCCAATTTGTTAGAGAATTGGGCGTTCTGTGAATGATACATTTCGGAGGATTAAGAAACTTTCATCCTCTCCCGAAAAAGGGAAAGGACAACTCCAATCCGGCAAATTTCCGGTCGATAAGTCTCCTTCCGAGTATCAGCAAGGTATTCGAAAAGATTCTCAATCGGGCTCTGTTCAAGTGGTCTGAGGACAACAATATTATACCAGAGAACCAGTTTGGTTTCAAGGCCGGACATGACTGTATTCATGCCGCCTCCAAACTCGTCTCTGATATACAATGGAACAAAGCGAAAAAACAGTGCACGGGTGCGTGTCTGGTTGATTTGGAGAAGGCTTTCGACACCGTATGGTTAGAGGGCCTCTATCTAAAGCCGACCAGACTTGGCATAAGTAAACCACTACTATATATGCTTCACGACATGTTGACTGGTAGAACGTTTGTTGTCAAAAGTGGCAACGTAACTTCTACCACCGAGTTTTTCATTAAAAATGGTCTGCAACAGGGAGCGGTGAACTCGCCGATTCTCTTTACACCAGCGATATGATAGGTAGTCTTACTCAGGCAATTGCGTATGCGGACGATCTTATCGTGTACAGATCAGCACCTACTGTCGAGGTCATCCGAAATCTTTTGCAAAGGGACTTCGATAAGATCCAGAGATATTGTGATGACTGGAAGTTGAAAATCAACTTTCAGAAATCGGAAACTATCCTGTTTAGGACACCGTTGTCTAGGGCCTCTAGGGATACAAGAAAGAACTGGCGCAAGCTGGTGATCGTTGGACCAAACGGACATCCACTGGCGAGTAAAAGTGTAGTAAAGTACCTTGGCATCTGGCTGGATCAGTATCTATATTTCGGAAGACATGTAGATGCTGCTCTGGCGAGAGCTAGGGGAGCATTTGCCCTGACAAGACGATTGTTTTATAGCAGCCGTCTTGACAGCAGGGTGAAGGTGATTTGCTACATGTCTCTTATCAGACCGATGATTGCCTATGGGTGCCCGGTGTGGTTCAACGTTGCCCCATCTCAAATGGAAAAGATACGGGTGTCTGAGAGGCAGTGTTTGAGAAGCTGCCTTGGACTTCACAGAACACCAGTATCTGACTACACAAAATATTATTCCAACCAGGTCCTATACAACGGGGCCAACATCAACAGGATAGACAATTTTCTGGTGAAACTCATTCGGTTTCATGCGGCAAGAGCGATGACCTCGAGCAATAGTCTCATCTTTGGGGCCTTCTACCCCAATGATGAATATTTTGAAAGTGCACGTTTAAGCGGCTTTATTCCGCCTGAAGCTTTCCTATTTTTGGATAGTCGAGGGCTGATACAGGACAGATCGGCGGTTCCGCTAATCTACTACGTCTTCCGACGAACTGTGGATAGGCGGCTCCTGTACGACCGAGACGTAGTCGCTCAGGGCGGAGGAGAGCGCCTGCGGTTCAGCAGGAGTGTGTCCGATTGGGACCGTCGGAGTAGGTGGCAACAGGAGAACCTATTGTGGTGGCTGCAAGTTTAGTTAAAGATAGTTGACTTTCATTTTGAAGTATGGCCGACTTGCATATATCTAAGGTTCCACTTAAGGTTAGGTTAATAAAAACAGTCGTGGTGGCACAAAAAAAAAATACAAAAAAAATACAAAAAAATACAAAAAAAAATACAAAAAAAAATACAAAATGCTTGCTGTGGCTGTTCTAGTTTCAAGTTATTTTTAAGTAGTTTTAATTAGTTCTAAGTAGTCTTAGTTAGTTGCTAAGTAGTTTTAATTAGTAAGTAAGTTTAAATATAAATAAAAAAAAAATATTAAACCAAGTTTTTTTAAATGTTTCTTGGTAAACAAATAAATATATAATAAATAATTTAATTAGATTTAAGGCCGAAAGGCATTAGTTTTTAAGTTGTTCTTATTTAATTTAGGGTTTCCGCAGAGGACAAGTAAGTTAGTTAAATTAGTAGATAAGTAGGCTAGTTTTCCAGTAATTTTTGTCTAGCATGTAAGTTAGTTCTAAGTTGAAGAAAAATAAAAATGAATTAAAAAAAAAAAAAGGATTAAGAAACTAGGGGAACTAACGGAGTCAAGCAGTCCGCAGGCTACTCTTGTCTCAAGGGCTCCTGACTCCCGTGGTACCAGAATATAGCCACCGGTAAAGCTTCGCATCCACGAGGGTATTTTCAGATGGCCTCCTTACCATTCGAGATCTTGTTCCAGAACAACAGTCAATTGAGGTAAGTGACCGATGGCCGCAAATGGTAAACTTAGTCCAATTTCATAAAAATCCATACCTATCCAACGGTATACTAAGGATCTAAGTTTCGAAAATCAGACATGTTGGTTCGCAGTATGGTATCATTTACCATGATACCATATTTCAAGATTTTCGATAATCGCGCTTGGTAGAGTACCAACCCCCTGGCGCGAAGTCAAAAACAAGACATTGCTTGTAACACTTTATGAAGGATTTCGATCATTGATCTGAACGTACTTAAAATGAGACTATATTCCACGATCTGGCTAATCTAGGACTCATATTAAATATTTACATGCAGGGAGCACCATCTTTTATGTCGGTGCGTTAACATTGAAAAACTTTGACATTTACCAACCGATGAATGTGTTTTCTAAACAGCAACTAAGTACAATTTTAACAACAATGCGCCGAAATAGTAACGCTTTACATTGACGTTGTTTTGACTTCAACGTGCATATCTACCGAGCAGTCTGATTCGTTGTTTGTTGTCAAATTTTGTTCATAAATGCCAAAGACGTTCCAATGAACTGGTTGAAGCGCTAAAAGAGAGTTGCCGAGAACCCACTTGTGTAGTATCTTCACCGCGTTCAGCAATATGGCGGCAGTGAAACCACATTGCGACGCATTTTAAAGCATTTGTGCAGTTAACTCAAAAAATATTGCATCGCTTGGAAAACGGCATAACTGTCCTCGAATTGTTGACACCGAACCTGATTTTTGGAAGCAAATTTTGATGACCGATGAGGCCCATTTCACAGAAAATGAAAATGAGAAATGTTTGGAGGCTAATTGGGAATTGCCATACAGAGAATCCACGCAAGATCCATTAAAGACCGTTTCATGATCATAACGTGACTTATAAGGCCAGCATTTGACAAAACCATCATTTTCTACAAAGAAGCCGAAAAAATCGATAGGAATCGATATGGGTTGATGTTGGCGTATTTGAATGGGAATAGATTCCTGGGAATATTTATTCGCGATTGGGCTGATTATCTCAGACCACAAATGTGTGAAAAAGGTCTGTACTGTTACTGTTACTGGTTTCAACAAGAATGCTCACCAAGCCACACTGCTTGCCAATTCTCTGGGCGTGAATGCGTGTATTGTCAAAAATGGGCGTGTATATCATTGGTTAGCTCAATTCGTTCCGAAATCATTGTTATACTGTCCGAGATGCTCGAAAAAATTTTCTAAGTTATTCAATATTTAAGTACCGACATAAAAAAAAGGCACCCTATATATATATCCAGTAGTCAGCCCCTTACCTAACTGTCTCCATAAACTGACGAAATGTTATTTTGAGATCGGTTTCTGCTTGTTTCTGAAGTTCCTTACTACCTCTAACGATTTTTTCGATTGAAAAAAAAACTATGCCATCTATTGATAGAATTCTTATTTATATTTTAAGGACACTGCTTGGATATTTTTTCTTAAAAATAATATTGCGCATTCGCGGCACTCACTTAGTAGAACAGCTAAATTTCTTGCGACAACTCGGAAAATAGGCGCCATTATGGCTGCCATTTTGTGATGAATATTTTCTTTCAATGCGCTAGGGAATCCAATTTATTGCCGTAAGCTTGAGATTTGAGATAACCCCATAGGGGTTAAATGAGAAATGTTTGGAGGCTAATTTATGCCACCTCTTCTGGAAATCAATTTGTCACGGAAAATTTTACGAACTCGTTTAAGGAGATGTATTGAACGTTTGTGATGTTGTCCGACTGCAACCATGTCCTTTGGTCTGACACCTCCACATAACGGTTTGAATTCACTGAAACTGCACGTTCATCTTTAAAATAGTAAAAGCAGCTCATACGGTCACTTTAGGCGAATGAAGGGGTTTCTATCACTTTTCATAATTTTTCACCCGGATTTCGGTTTTTCAAATGTTTTACCGGTTTCTTCAAACTTTTTGACCCATTATTGAATGAGTGGTAAACATGAATATTACAGAATTTTGTATAGTCGCCGCGTGGTCAGCTCAATAGTGCCAGAATTCCCTTGAGTTAGTCTATCGATTGACATAACAAGCGAACCGCCTCAGTATGCTGTCTTTTGAAACACCTTGTATTTGGTGTACTTTCGAGTTTCTCAGTGTTCCAATATCGTTTTTTGTTCATGTATCCACAAATAATTTCATTGTACCTCTTCTGATCAATATTCTTGAAGTCTCCACGAGTATTCCAGGGCTTGCTTGCCCCTGTGCAGTTTTAGTTTTTAAGATTCATGCTGCTAAAGTCGTTGCACTCCTGAGACGATAATTTACGTATTATTCATAATGTCCTATTACATCAATTTTTTTTTCCAGGTCTATGTCGGAGTACAGTTCGTTACGTATACAACCCCAACGGATATGAAGATTTTCTCAGAAAACTTTTGTTCACCAAGGCTCCGTTTTGTCTCCAACACTCTTCGTCATTTTATTAATTTGTCTGCAACTTCTAATCGAATCCATTCCTTCGCTGACGACAGTACCCTCAGCTTTTCATATTCGTTCTCGAATTCACGACCTTCACCTTCGGACGTGGAACGGAACGACAAAGTATTCTAATTGCATTAAATTCCGACCTCGACAGTAAATGTCTAGGTTTCCTTAACCGATGCATTAAATATTTCACCCCTTCTGACCTGGCCTCAATATATACAGCGTACATACGCTCTAAACTTGAGTTCATTTTTGCTGCATCTGACCATAGGTGCGGTCAGATGCAGCAAAAATTACATTGCATCTACTAGATGGATACAAAAGCTTACGATAAAATTGATAGGAAATCCAAGCATAGCGAACTCCATTGTTTCGCTCGAACATCGTAGGAATGTTTCCTGTCTAACACTCTTTTACCCCTATTACAACAACAAATGCTCTACGAAACGAAATAGCCAGATGCATTCCGCCCCTTTAACAATTCAACCGTAATATTCGCCGTGCCATGAATGCTAATTCGTTAACCCTCAAGCCTATCTTCGAAAGTACTATGAAATATATACCAAACTCAGTTTTTCCTCTCCATTACAATTTAAAGAAATTCAAAACCAAAGCACATCGGTATCTCCTGTTTTCTACTAAACTATTTCCTTAATGCCCGCTTTGTGCTCAAACACTATTAGGATATTCATAATCCCTTTAGCGCGTGCCAATTATAAAAAAAGGGCAACTGCCAACAGCATCATTGCAAATATAATGGAAGATCTGAGACGGGAAAACTAAACGAGATAACAAGAGGGCGAAAACCTTGGTCAATAAGAGGAAAAGACATGATGTCAACACTTGCCCTATGAAGGAATGCCTTGACAAGCGATACCGTAGGAAATTACAAGACAGAATAGGGCGTATTTTAGCTACGTTTACATGTTCTAGCATGGTCCACAGAATATCCATGAAGGATTTTACGTCTCCAGCGGAAAAATAAAACAGTATTCCGTAAGTGTCATATAATTAAAACCATTTTTCATGCGTCCAACCTACGCAAAGTGTTCCATAGATTCTAGGGAGAACATTCCCGATGGTACAGAAAGCATTTATTCAGATACAAATTATGTAATCTTATTACTTTTTGTTCCAATTTTTTGGACTAAACCCACGTTAATTAAACAGTTTTGCATATGTTCTATAAAAATACATTTAAAATTAAAAAAAAATATTTGGTTGGTTATTCAAGATTAAGTCGCAGTGAAGTAAGAAAACATTTTGGCGCCCCTCCATTTCGCCTACTGTATGTATTCGCCTTAGTCCATCCCCGTATACCAAATGAAATCGAAAACTGATCTGCAAAATGTGTTAATGGATATTCGAGCACGCTTATTCTTATCAAGCCGGTTCGGATTATTTGCATCTTTTTATTAAACATGTCGTTTTAAATTACTCAGTCATCATCGATCTTTCCGGATCGTCAGACTTTTAAATTATCTATCCACTGGTACTGTCAAAAGTTGTTCGATCAAGAAGTGTTTGACAGTTCCGAGCCGAAGTAGTCCAGACAAGATTTTAATTTTTGCAAACTACCTATAATAATAAAGGTATTCACTTAACCGTAATCGTCTTATACTATTAATTATAACGCATAGGTATACTTAAGCCCACCATGATGAAAATCAAAAGATCGGAATCGCTTGATTTTTATTCATGTTGATCATATACCCAGAGTAGATGGGCACCTAATTGATATGTCCAGTGGACGTTTAACGTCATAACGCGGTTCTTTCGGAGACTTTCCATAAATTTGTATTCATAAACAACTTAATGTCGCACGGTCAGTGGCAACATATGTGGGGAGAGGAATTTATTTTTCCATTTTAATAAGGAGATGATTGAATATTATAGTCAGCTGTCGAATTTATATTTTTTTTTTTTTTGCATAATTAACGTATTTTTGTACCAACAAAGAAAATGTGTAAAGAGTAGTGCCGGAGTAAGGGGCTGCAGTAGAATGCATGATCTTATTATTTAGCACCTTTGTTGTGAAAAACAGAATGCAATTCTAAGAAGTACAATGAACAGTTCTGTATGTAGATAAAATATTATATATATATAAATCTGAAAAGTTGTTGAAGAGAGCCTACGTCATTTTTAAATGTGGAAGGGTGATGAGTCTTCTTTCACTAGCTACTTTCCGCAGTTGTAAGTGATAAAATATTTCTTGATACTGTTAACATAAACCAAACATGATGAACAATGTTCTCTTTATAGAACTTGTCGCGATTTTAAAAGAGTGGATAGAATGCTTGCACAATTTTTCCGGTGATATTCGAAGAAGACAGTATCGTAGTTGTTTTAAGCAAAAAATAAATACATTTGATCATCGGCCTACTAACTCTTCAATCGCAATGGAAATATACTCCACACTGGATGGCGCTTTAACCAAGAACTTTTAGAGCTCTACAGAGTTATAGACATGGCCAATAATAATAGGAATGAACACCAACACTCCCGGTAGCAGAGTCTTCGATTCTCGGATCACGGACCATTAGAAGAAAAAAACGCCATAATCCTTAGGAGTCAAATCAAATTCCTTTAAAACGATGGGCCGACTGATTCAAGTTCTTCGTCCTGTTACACGAACTGGTGACCCAAACAACAATTCGACCAGAAAACATCCGTACGAAAAGAAGGCCTCAAAGACAGACACGCTCTCTATTGTTCCAATGCATGATGGTAACTGATAAGAGTAGGGAACAAGATTTAAGGACCACGCCTCCCGAATGAGAGAACTCCTTTCCTAGTATGACCTTTATAGCCTAAATAGGATGCATTAAAAAAAAACGAAATTATGTTGCCGCACCATGTAAATGATATGCACCTGGAATGTAAGAACTTTTTACTGAAAATATCCAAATAACTAGTCGGGGTATTGACTGCTACAAAGTCGACATTACAGCAATTTAAGAAATGCGATAAGATAACGCTGAAGGAAGAAAAAAAAATAACCAACACATTTGCTATGAGTCGTGTCAGAGTAAGTGTAAGTAAGTGGGTTTTTAGTAATCGATTAACTTATGAAAGATTGCTTCGATGAATAAAGCCAAGACATTGTGATCAAGGCCAAGGTCTGGGAATGAATTTAGACTAATCGGCTTTACTGAACGAAACTTTTACTGAACGAAATGGCACTATAACAACCACATGGTGGCGCTCTCTGGAACAATAATATTCACCACATTTCAATGGACAAAATAAAGGGAGTTTTTTTTAGAGGTATACCCCCTTATTCATTAGAATTCACTTAACACATCTCAACGGTTGTATAGTTATGCAGTGTATAAGTATTTATACAACCTCTATTCAGGGTAGAACAAATTCCTATTCAAAAAATAATTCCCCACCCATAACAGTTACACAGGGTTTGTGTCAAGAAAAGTACAAAAAATTGGAAATCTACTACAATATACAGTTTGAAAACATAAACAAAACTCAGCTGGCCATAACAAATAAAAAAAAATACTCTGAATTCTTTTGTCGCAATAATAAGCAAACAAATAATAAAGGAAAATTGATATAAAAAAACAAAAGAAAACGTGCTGAAAATTGGGATTCCTCCGATAAGGTATGTATAGAACAATATGTAACACAAAAATATAAACAAAATAATGTTTTTGATTACTTATCTACAGTTAATTTTGAGTCAACTTATAGAGGACAAAATCCCTATTATTGAAAATAAAAATGTAGACACAAATACTACGAAGATAAAAAGAGAAACGTGGAAAGAAATAACCATTTCGTGAGTTAATGACATTGTGTAGTATGTGTTATTTGTTTATTAATTAATTTTTAGATTCAATAAAATGACTGCGACTACCAGGGATACATCGCAACTACAAGCGCAATGGCGAGGAATGAAGATGAAAGCAAAGGCATCTGCCTTTGAGTATAAACAACACATGAGGGCAACAGGAGGTGGACCGCCACCTAAATCTCCTGATCCAGATGATGCAAAACTAATCGCACTAATTCCTCATGAATTTGAAGAAGATTCAAATGAATTTGACTGCGATTTATCAAGAACGCTGGTTAGTATGACATGACATCGAATAAGTATCTAAAAAAAATAATATTTATCTTATAAATAGATTGCAAAGGAAAATGTTCTCACCCTAGAGGACAGTCCACAAATCGTAAGCACTTCAAAGGGATACTTGAATAGAAAGATAGAAAAGAATGACCGTCATAAAATCCCATTGGTAAGAATAACCTTAAAGCTTTTATAAGATATATAATAATGGCCAACATTAATGTAGAATGAATGCAGTAACGTGTTGGAAAATCAATTTGAAAAAGTGGAATTTCTAGAGGAGGAGGAATTATCCGATATACCAACTACGCCTTCATCTTTGACTTATTCGTCTAAGAAAAAAACATACTTCCCAAAAGTAGGTTATTAATAGCTGTTTATAAACAAATTTAATTTATGTCATACTTAGATAAACTGCAAAGTCGATCAGATGAAACAAGAATTGTTTAAGTTGGCGATGGAGACCAGAAAGAACGAAAAAGATCTCATGCAACTGGAACATGACGAAAAAATAAAAACAATATTAATGGAGCGTAGTGAAAAACTGAAAACTTTGGAAATGGAGCGCACTGAAAAACTCAATATCTTACAGATGGAGAGAAGACAAAAAGAAGAGAAAGACAGGATGGAAATTAAACACCTATACCCGGAAGAGTTTTAGTTTTGACTGTGTTTATTTATAAATTATAATGTTGTTTATGAAGTATTTGTTCACTTAACATGAACCTTCTTAACATTCTTTTGTTATGTTTTTTTTTCATTGTGTTATTGTTTTTTAATTCATAAATAAAATGAACCGAATATTTTTTAATTTGCATTGAACAATGTTTTTTTGAGTAGGCCTTTATGTTATTACATCCGCATGTGGTCATGGGAAGAATTGTTCCATAAATACACGACGTGAAATGTTATTATTTTGCTGCTCTAACGCCTCCTGACTTTCCAATGGATTTTCTTGTGGAGTGTTGTCATCTATGGAATCTACGAAATTTGGAAAAAGTTAAATTATGATTAATTTGTATCTATATTTTTTGAATTTGTTGGTGTATACCTTCGGATAAGAGCTCGTCTTTAAAATCGATTGAAAGGTTGTGTAATACTGCCAATGCGATGATTGTGATTTTCGCATTTTTTAAGGAACACCTCATACCAGACAGAAGAATTCGATGGAATTCTACAACTTTTTCACTGATAATCTGAAAGAGGCAATTAATATATACGTTCCTAAAGTCAAAATTAACAATAATTCAAAGCCTCCGTGGTTTAATAAAAGGCTTTGTAATTTAAGTAACAAAAAAAACAAGGCTTACAAAATCGCTTGTAATTCTGGAAGTAAAAGTAATTATATCCGGTTGGAGCGAGAATTCGATGTTCTTAACAAGTTTTTATTCAAAAATTACATGATGACAATTGAATCAAACCTTAAAAAAAATAGTAAATGTTTTTGGTCCTTCATCAAAAGTAAAAAAAAATCAAATGGAATACCTAGTAGTATGCAATACTTGGGTTCTACATATTCTGATCTTTCAACTATTTGCAATTTATTTGCTGATTATTTTCAATCATCCAAGAATAGCTGAATATTTTAGTAATGAGTGTATGGTTGACATTGGTCAATTAGAAATCAACATTTCTGAAATCGAAGATGGTCTTTTGAATTTGAACTGTGATAACAATCCTGGTCCGGATGGAATTCCTCCAATTGTTCTTAAGAAATGTGCACTGCTCTCTCTGAGCCCCTATTTCACATTTTTAACAGCTCTCTTGTGAGTGGAGATTTTCTTTCAGAGTGGAAAAAATCCTTTATTATTCCAATTCACAAAACTGGTCCGAAGCAGGAAATATCTAACTATCGTCCAATTTGCAAACTATCGTCTATACCAAAACTTTTTGAAAAAATTGTATGCACTAAGTTGGCTTTTTTACTCAGGGAATATATTTCACCGTTTCAACATGGCTTTGTCGCAGGAAAATCTACAACAACCAATCTTGCAATTTTTTCAAATTTTATTCTTAATAAACTCGAGGAAGGTTACCAAATCGATGTAATTTACACCGACTTTGCAAAGGCCTTTGATAGAGTCAGCCACCTTATTTTAATCAAAAAATTGGAAAGATTGGGTTTGCATTCAAGTATGTTGAAATGGTTAATATCCTACCTGAAAGATCGTATACAATTTGTATCTATTGACCAAATACTGTCAAATCCCGTTTTCGTGTCATCAGGCGTTCCCCAAGGAAGCCATCTTGGTCCACTTCTTTTTCTTATTTTTATTAATGACATGCCTGAAATCTTTAAAAATTCTGTTCGACTTCTGTTTGCAGATGATTTAAAATTTCTGAGATGTATAAAATCGATTGATGATTGTCTCCTTCTACAGGATGACCTTCAAAGGCTAACAGAATGGTGTTGTGTTAACCAATTATTCTTGAATGTCTCTAAGTGTCAATGTTTTTCGTTTTTTCGTAACATGTCACCAGTTTTCTTTGATTACAAAATTGAAAACAATGTTCTTGAAAGAGTATCAGAGAAAAAAGACCTCGGTGTAGTCTTTGACCAAAAATTGAACTTTGTGAAACACGTGGAATATATTGTAACCAAAGCAAACTCAATGTTAGGTTTCATTAAACGCAATTCCAAAGACTTTAAGGATCCATTTACTATAAAATCTCTATTTAGCTCGTATGTTAGATCAATTTTAGAATACTGCTGTGTGATTTGGAATCCATATTACAACGTTCATTCGAAAAGAATTGAAAATATACAAAAAAAATTCACTAGATTTGCTATATGGAAACTAGGTTGGAACATCGAAACTCCTTCCTACTCTACTAGATGTCAACTTCTCGACATTCAGTCACTTGAAAATAGACGGAAAATTTACTCAATTATGTTTGTAAGTGATATTTTATCATACCATATTAAATGCCCTTTTCTATTATCTTTGATTGATCTTTATGCACCATCTCGACAGCTAAGAGAACGTTGTCTGCTCCGCGAAAATGAACATAGGGTTAACTATGCACGAAATGAACCTATAACTCGCTGTGTTAGAGAAACCAATTTAATATCTGACACTATAGATTTTAACTTCCACACAAGTAGACTTACTTTGAAAAACAACTTGTTATTGCACTTCTTAATTTAGTAAATTATATTAAATTATACATACATGTACATACATGGGATTATATATTAAGAACTATCTATTTATTTTTATTTTTGTTTGAATTATTAACTTTCTGTAGTCTAAATGTAGATTTAAAAGATCTCGAATTGATGTAAATAAATAAATAAATAAATAAATAAAAAAATTCGTGAATCATGGGTACTTCCTCTCCAGCGGCAAACAAATTGATTTGAAGAGATGCGTCGCTCACTACTTGTACGTTAAGCGAATAGTATCCCTTTCTATTAATGTAGTATTGTCCTGACGGGCCACCAACTTTCGGAATTTTAATGTGGGTGCAGTCAATGGTACCTATCACTTGTGGAAATCCGCGAATATCAAATAACTTATTCATTGTTGTTATCTGTTCAGATACTGTTGTTGGCATTTTCACGTATCTAGGCCTTTTGGAAGCAAACGCTATTGCCACGCGTTTACATATTCTGCAAAGTGTAGGTTGACTAAATCCATGAATGTCTGCACCGTCGTCTTGAATCTTAATCCATACATATAAATTACAATCAAATTTTGTTGAGAGGATTTGAAAGCCATACAAACCTCATTTCGCCCCCAATAACGTATAGCAGCCATTACTTGCAGATCTGCAGAAATATGTCCTCCTCTTTTGTCCGTGCCAAAATCTGCTCGTACAATATCAATTAATTTTCTCATATTTGCTTTAGTAAATCTATACTTGGCTCGAAAATCTTTGTTTCTAAGTGTCATAGGGTTAAATCGAACTTTATATTGTTTTCGTCTTTTTAATCCTATATTGTTAATTGTATTTATGTCTTGCACAAAAGAACTATAATTAAAGGGCATTTTAAACTATTTATTTTCGTTTTCACTTCAAATTAATTTGTTTATGATTTTTTTCACAAATGTTGTCCAAATGTCATTTCAATAATAAAATTTCCTTATACAGGCACTATTCAACCCTCAAACGCGTTTAGCTTATTCAACCTCTATTCAACGTTGCATAAGTTTTATGAATAAGGTTTTTGCGTTTAGAGGCATTTTAAAGAGTGCATAACTTTATACACTCCTTATAATGAGTTTCTGAATAAGGCTGATAGTGTTTTGAAATGGAATAACACAATATGATGCTTACTTACTTAAGTGGCGCTGCAGTCCGGGATGAACCTGTGCCTCAACCAACATGCCTCTCCAATTAGCCCGGTCCTTAGCTAACTGCCTCCAGTTACGCACTCCAAGTTGGTTGAGGTCGGTTTCTACTTGTGCACGCCACTTAAGGCGAGGTCTTTCTCTACTGCGTCCGACGTCTGGCTGGGAATCAAAGACTCTGCGAGCCGGAGTATTGGTGTCCATTCTTTCTACATGTCCTAGCCATCTTAAACGTCCAATGAGGAGTTTTTTGACCAGGAAATGTCGCTGTACAGCTCGTATAGTTCGCGGTTGAATCTTCGTCTCCATAGCCCGTGAACGCAAACAGGACCGAAGATTTTCCGAAGAATTTTTCTCTCGAATCGACCAAGGATTTCTTCATCCGCTTTTGATACGGTCCATGCTTCAGCGCCGTAGAGCAGGACTGGGATGATCAGGGTCTTATATAGGATCTCCTTAGTAGTTCGAGTGAGGGCTTTACTACTAAATTGCCTTCTTAGCCCGAAGAAACAGCGATTGGCAAGAGTAATTCTTCGTTTGATTTCTGACAAGATGTTGTTGTCAGAGTTAATAGCGGAGGCGAGGTAGACAAAGTCCCGTACTACCTCAAAGTTATATCTGTCAATGGTGACGTTCTGTCCAATTCGCCGATGTTGTGTGTCCTTTCGTGTTGACAGCATATACTTAGTCTTACCCTCATTTACTGCTAAACCCATTTTTGCCGCTTCCTTCTCTATACTAGCAAACGTGGCTATGACATCACGTTGAGTCCTACCAATGATGTCAATATCGTCGGCGTATGCTAGTAGTTTCACCGATTTTTGGAATTTGTGCCTCTGGTGTTGGCTCGGGAGTTTTGCACAATCCTCTCAAGAATCAAATTGAAGAAGTCACATGACAGCGCATCGCCTTGCCTAAATCCTTTTTTGCTATCGAATGTGTCGGTAAGGTCGTTTCCGACCCTGATGGTGCAGCGAGAATTCTCCATCGTCATCCTACACAAACGGATGAGTTTGGGCGGTATACCAAAACTAGACATGGATCTGTATAGTTCGTCTCTATAAATGCTGTCAAATGCGGCTTTGAAATCGATAAATAGGTGGTGGGTATCGATTTGGACTTATTGGGTTTTTTCCAGGATCTGCCGAAGTGTGAAAATTTGATCGATTGTGGACTTTCCGGGCCTAAAGCCACACTGATAAGGGCCGATCAGGTTGTTGGTAAACGGTTTCAGGCGTTCACATATTACGGCAGATAGGATCTTGTAGGCGATGTTGAGTAGGTTTATGCCTCTGTAGTTGGCGCAGTTCAGAGGGTCTCCTGATTTGTGGATCGGACAAACGATGCTGATGTTCCATTCTTCAGGCATGCTTTCAACCGACCAGATTTGGCTTATGAGTTGGTGGATGTTGCTTACCAAGTCATCTCCGCCAGCAGTTTTCGCTGTCGTTGCCAATATTAAATGGTTCGTTCTGCCTGACAGCGGAATGTTGTTCGTCATCGCCGTTTAACAGTCTGCAGAAGTGGTTCTTCCATATCCTCAGCATCGACTGTGTCTCAACTACGATATTTCCTTATTCATATCGACAGGATTCAACGTGATGTCAACGCCACGTTTGCTAGTATAGAGAAGGAAGCGGCAAAAAGAGGGTTTAGCACTAAATGAGGGTAAGACTAAGTATTGCTGTCAACACGAAAGGATACACAACATCGATGCTGAAGCATGGACCATGAGAAAAGGATGAAGAAATCCTTGGTTGATTTGAGAGGAAAATTCTTCGAAAAACCTTCGGTCCCGTTTGCATTGACGGACTATGGTGACGAAGATTCAACCAGAACTATACGTGCTGTACAGCGACATGCCCCTAGTCAAAAAAAACTCCGCATAGGACGTTTAAACGAATGTACACCAATTCTCCGGCTCGCAGGGTCTTCGATTTCAAGCCAGACGTGCGTCGGCCGCAGTAGAGTAAGGCCTTGCAGCGCACAAGTAGAAACCGACCTTAACAAACTTTGAGTGCGCAACTGAAGGCCTGTTGGTTGAGGCCCAGGTTCATTCCGGACTGTAGCGCCACTTAAGTATATATGTATGTGTATCTACAATCTTCTGCGCATCCATTTAAATACTCTTACTTTTTTAAGGTTGACGTTGTGTTACTGTTACTGTTACTGGAACACGTTAAATGTTGTTAAATGATATAAATCGTCTTGGGACTAGAATTTGATGTTTTGAGATAATTTTAAATTGCAACTTAACTAACTACTAATTGTACTTCGCACATGTTCAAATTTGAGTAGAATGCGAAATCGTCAAAAGCTTTACTGAACTTTCACTCAAAATTGCATCTTTGTTATGTAACATATTTTTACACTCACCTCTTCAATTATCGAAATCATCAGAACTAAACGTAAATTATTAATGCTAATTCATTGAAAAAAAATTTATTCATCTTAACATTCCGATAGATGATGAATTTATTAAATTATATTTCCTCGTTGTTTCGTTTTTTTTTCTCGAAATACCGGCTTTATATAAAAACGGTAACATTGGTAAATAGTCCCAATAAATCGTCATAGACCTGGGTCTGCCACACGACAGAGTGATTAACAAGAACAGGAAAATGGATTTAATTTTAGTTTGACACGTGCCATATCTGCCATGGCCCGATCAATTAAGAGTGACAACGGACTGAATGATATCATACCATCAAACGAATTTACGCATCAGGTTTGAAGTGAAAATTATTTCCCCATGATTCATACAGATATCAGTGGATGTTCGTATTACATTAAAATTGTATGGAAGCATACAAATTTGTTCTTGTTATGATGGAATTTAAAAGAATTGACAACTTTTGTTATCAAAACATTTTAGTGTCTCGCAGCGAGAGGTTGTGTCTGTAGGCTAGGGAAAACAGACGATCCTACTACCGAACAAGCAATGCCGCTAGGGATGGCTTCTTAAGAAGTATACAATCATCAGTCTGGTCAGAACAAAGTATGTTCAATACTCGAAAAATCGTTGGACTCCTTCTGTTTCAAGGAAGTATAAAAAGGATGATCAATAAGAATATTTTAAGGATTGACTTCATCAAGAAAAGTGAATTGTTCGCCTAAAATTGATGATAAACTATGGAATGTTAGTCTTCAATTTCCAACTACTTTGTCGCCATAGTTATTCTTACTAACCTGGTAGCCCTGGCTTTTTATATTCCTAACGACAAGTATTTACATGCACGTTTTTCCAAGTCGTATGTAGTTAGCACAGTTCAGAGGGTTTCCTTTTTTGTGGATCCGGCAAACGAAACTGAGGTTCCATTCATCAGGCATTGGTAAGGTTAGGTTGGCGGTGTAAGTCTTCCCTCAATATACCCCATTCTGATGGCCGTTGTTGGCCCACGTGTGCTCCTTCATTTGTCTAGTTGCTGTCCATTGCTGTAAGTCCCTTTCCAGCCATCCAGATGTTGTTGCAAACCTGGACAAAACTAGAGAGAGGGATTTCCGATAGATCCGGGAGGTTACAGAAAAAGTATTTTCCTAAGGTTCTTTTCGACTGAGGCGTGGACAGGATGGAGGGTATCCTCGTGTTTTTTTCATCATCGCAGCTTCTAAAAGGCCATCATGCATAAAAAGAATTTTCAGTTTGTGCTTTTTGAGTAAGTTGTGTCCAATGAGTATCAGTACTTGTGTCAAAACAGATTTTCTGTTTCTTTAAAGAAGTTTATGGGTTCTGGCTTTGTCATACTGGGTCCACATTCTCCTGGATGTTTCACAGGTGGAGAGGGAGTTTCACCTATGTTTGGCTATATCCAGTGTTCTTCTGTCCTACCCGTGATTTGAGATCACATGGTAGCGGTTTGACAGACTGCTGCCTCTTGCTGCCTCACCCTGATCAATGCTGGTGGCAGATCGTTTCCTCGCCAGTTCATTAGCAATTTCATTGGCCTGTATGCCTCTGTGTCTGAGGACCCAGCAGAGCTTAACATTGTATTCGACGCCAAGAACCTTCAGCTTTTCACGACAACGCCTCACAAGCTTGGACTTTATTTCGACAGATCAGGGATTGCTTTAATTGCAGCCTATCAGTAAAAATAATGATATTGTAGTAAACACAAAAGTAAATCACTTGCTTCTCTGAAGGTGGAAGATCGACTGACTCTCCCGTCTTTATTATTCTTTCTTGTACTCTATGACTACGTTACAATTAACAATGTCTATGCCTACATATACAAATACATATACGTACTAGTGGATGTTCCCATGCAAGGGTTACCACTCTAATTAATAGTAAGGTCATTAATTATTACTACAATCGACCATCCTGACTTGCATTCGACCCCGAACTTCACTCTTTAGCTCTCGCTCTAGTCTGGTACCCTTTAGCGTAAGGCCTCATGTTTGCCGCCTCCCAAGTGCCCTTATACGGTATCTGACTTATATGGAAGTTCTTTATATCAACCACTTCATACCTCCCGTTTCCCAGAGCGCGGTTGACCCGATACGGGCCCCTGAACCTAACTAACTTCTTCGTAACGGCTGGCGTACTAACAAAATTCTTCACCATGACGAAGTCATCGACACAGTAAGCCCGAGCCGCTTTACGCCTACCGTCGTACTTTTGTTTATATACTCTTGCTCTCTCGTTTGCTTTCTCACCGCTTCAGCTCTCTTTATATTCATACCTGGTTCTAACCTTAACTCCGCCATTCCTTCTAAACCCTCTTTTGACCGATCCATTATTCTACCCCGCGGCCTCACACCGAATAAAAATTCGCTGGGAGCTACCCCCAAGCTTCTGTGAACCGTGTTATTCATGACGAATTCTATGTCTAATAACATGTTCTCTAAACTCTTATTCGCATCTTTGCTCACTGCCTTTGCTATCATAGGACCCAGACTCCGGTTTATTCGTTCCACTTGCCCGTTAGCCTGTGGAGACCCTGTAGCCACCTAGATGTGCTTTCTATTTTTTTCCATCATAAAACCCCTAAATTCGCGCCCCGTGAACGCGCTGCCCCGGCCCGACACTATATTCCTGGGACGGCTATACTCTGCAAAATACTTTTTCAAGACCCCTTGAACCTCTTTCGCGCCCGTGCTTCGGGTGGCTTACAACTTGATGTACTTGGTGAACGCATCTACAACCAGAAATACATAGTTCCTTTCGAACCTCTTTATTACGATGGGACCGAAATGGTCGATATGTAAAGTGTCGAACTGAACGACGCCTTTGGGTATGCAATGTCGGAACCCCTCTTTCTTCTCGTGCTTCCGGGAGTATGCCACGCATGTTAAACAATTCTCTAGGTGCCTTTTAACCCTAAGTCTCATCTGGGGAAACCAATACGACTTCTGGATGGAATCTATTGTTTTATCTTTGCCTACATGCCCCATCTCGTCGTGATATTTATGCAAAACGCTCTGCTCCATCGCCTCCGGATATAAAAAAGGACACCTCCCCTCACTTTACTATAGACTAACCCGTTATGCATTTCGAAAAACGCATCTTCCTTTTCCTCCAAACTCTTCTTTAGCTCCTTGATCCGACTATCCCGTCCCTGACTAATGGACAGATTCTGTTCGAAAATGTTGCCCTCTAGCACCAGGATGTTGGTGCTTCTACTGAGAGCAACCACGTGTTGCATTTTCTCGCCGCTACGATGTTCGATAATATTATCGTAGTTTTGCAACTCCATAGCCCATCGGGCGGATTGATGTCTTTGTTATTTAACGTGAGGGTCAGGGAGTTGCAGTCCGTCACTATTTTAAAGTGAATGCCTTGCAGGTATAAAGCTCGAAACTGTCGTATCTGGACTCGCACTTCGTAGTTCTATTCGAAAACGAATACGGGGTAGAGTTTTCCATCAGATTTCTTTTTAATAAGAATCGAGCCAAACCAGATCGAGCTAGCGTCGCAGTGCAACTCCGTTTCATCCCTGGGATCGAAAATGGATAGAACTGGGGCTTCTAGTAGCTTACCCTTCAATAACTTAAAGTATTCTAGTTCCCCCTCCCCGAATCTGGTGGTATCGCCAGCATTGAGTTCGCTTTCGCTGTCTATGCTACTGCCTGTAAGACACTGTGCTGTGCTCAGTTAGACGAAAAGTGTTGAAAAACACTATCACTCCAATGCATACGTCGGTTTTGGAACCCTCAGTGTATGTGGACGTGGATTAGACGTCCAGTTCGTTCCTCAGTTCGACGTAGGAGATTGGTCTTTTGAAGACAGGGTCTTTTGAGGCAGCATGTAGTCAAAGGATACAGCTGAAACCAAGTATCTGCTTAGAATTTGAGCGGTCCCTTTGAGCTCATTTTCAGCAGTTCATCTAGCTGAATCTAAGTGCACTTTTGGCTGCAGATTCTTGCATGTAAAGGACTAGTGGTAGCAGGTTGAAGATGGTTTCCAATTCCGGTGTTGGTGTGGTTCTCATTGCACTAGTGGCGTCCACAATTGCTATCCTTTTTACCTTTGTCTTGTTTTTCAGATAGGTCACTTTATTTGTATGGATTGCCACCGGAAAAATCCTCCACCTCAACCTCAGTTTTTTTCAATTATTCGGTTAATGTATAGAAAGCTTTTGTGGTATAGGTATGAATAGTTAACAGGAAAATGTTCCAACACGCACTGCAACACACAATAAAAAAAACAGACAACAATCGTCAAACTAACGTAGTAGCTGTATATGCTTACATGTGGTTAAAACACGTTTAGATAAGTTTACACATATCCAAAGCTACACTTGCATATGGCGTTACACTTGCATATGGCGTGTGCCTTGTCGTGTCACATCAGGTTTACAGCGGATTCCATATCCACTCAAGTTCACCGTTCAAGTTCAAGTTCACAATCATCATATTCCCAGTTGCTGTCAACGTTTCTCACATGAATCATGGTCAAGATCAAAAGTCACCTGCGCTCGCGAACGTATGTATCTACCAGTATTGTACTTGCTAATCTCAAAGCTATGCGTAACCATTAAGCTACTATTTGCTTATGTAAATTATGTTTGAATTTGTTATGTCTGCACATTCCTTAAATTTAGGAAATTCTTTTCCAATCCAATGCTTGATTATCATGCTGATAATTAAGTGGGCAAATAAGTGGACTGCAAATATCTTGAAGGCGATTCTGTCGTCAGAATGATGTATGTATGTATATATGTATTTGTGATGCACGAAATGCATAGGACAGATAAAAGAAATAGACAATAAAATATATGAGAACGCTACAATCCGCTACAATTCCATTCCATCCTCAAAGGTGGTAGTGCCATCTTCACAATGTCGGCCAAGGATCGTATATAGCAAATTTCATTATCCTAGCTCAAAATTTAAGACCTAAAAATCGGTGACAAACAGACAGACCGACCGACTGATGGTCGAACGGACACACAGGCTTAATCGACTCAGCTAGAGATTCGGAGTTGATCAATATACTTTGAGGTATTTATATATATCTAAATTGTTTCCCTATGTTACAAACTATGTATCAAAACTAATTTACCCTTATCAAGTGTCAACCACAGATCACTTACACGAAGATTCGCAACTTCTAGTGGGTGAACTACGAGATGCTGGGATCGCTCACCGTGCGGGTGGGTTCGAACTTGGAGCCCTTTGGCTTCCAAGTTTTGGCTTAAATTTTGGCCAGCTAAATTTTTATTCGGCCGATATTCAAATTTGATATCAAGTGTTTCAAAAAAAAAATGGTGGACCACGAAGATGGTCCCAAGACGAATTAAATTCCGGAATTTAACAAAAAGGATTTTGAAAAGGGTCGTCCCGCCTTTTTTTGGGCATTTTTCCGGTTGCGGAACAATCAACAACTTTGCACTTTTTTTGTTTCACAAATTGATTCTTCTTTAACCAAAAACTCCACTTATCTTTTTTTTCTTCATTTCCTTCTTCCTCTGCTCTTCTGTGCTTCCTGCTCTTAAGTCCTTCTTCATTCTTCCCTTCTCGATGTATCTTCTCCTTTTTTTCCTTTCACAAAGGATTTTCTCCACCACAAATCGCCAAAAACTAAATCAAAGCTTTTTCCACGAAATATTCTACTACTCAAAAAACGCACGTCTAACAACTCCGCTAGATATCCAAGAAGTGGATTCTCTTTGTTACAACGATTCCGTTGTTCAGAATCGATTCCGTTTTGTATTCACACACTTATGTACATTCACACTTACTCGGTACTATCCACTCGTAAGCCAACTGCTCATACTTTCTGCCCTTTGGCTGGAAAGTGCGTTCGCGTTTACTCATTTTGAAATACCCGCGTTGTCACGTGACTGGTCTTTAATGCATTGACGTCAGGTATTTCTCCGACGCGTGCTATCGCTGCCAGACACCTCACACTTGCTCATTGTAATTGGATTTTAAAAATCACAACGGTTTTCTCGGTAGGTACCACTTATCACATTGTTCTAGGAAAACCCCGAGTCTCTCACGTCATTTGGGCTTCGACGACAGTGTTTTCCGGTGAACTCCTGTCGCACGTTTTGTGTGGCGTTGCTCTGTCGTGAGCCTCTCTAATCTCCCTAGAGCTGCACCGAACAGAGTTGGTGTATGAATGGACTCCTTTGTCACACTCGTTATACCAGTTTTAGGTTCCATTCTCAGAATTTGAAGGTATTGGACTAGTAGCTGATGGGACCATGGCTGCACACTACTTCCTACAGATTCTGTGATTACTTACTTACGTTCTTAAGTAGCGCTACAGTCCGGGATGAACCTGGGCCTCAACCAACATGCCTCTCCAAATAGCCCGGCCCTTAGCTAACCACCTCCAGTTGCGCACTCCAAGTTGATTGAGATCGGTTTCTACTTGTGTGTGCCACTCAAGGCAAGGTCTTCCTCTACTGCGTTCGACGTCTGGCTGGGAATCGAAGACTCTGCGACCCGGAGTATTGGTGTCCATTCGATGTGCATGTCCTAGCCATCTTAAACGTCCAATGCGGAGTTTTTTGACCAGGGTATGTCGCTGTACAGCTCGTATAGTTCGTGGTTGGATCTTCGTCTGCATGGCCCGTCAACGTAAACGGGACCGAAGATTTTTCGAAGAATTTTTCTCTCGAATCTACCAAGGATTTCTTCATCCGCTTTTGATACGATCCATACCTCAGCGCCGTAGAGCAGGACTGGGATGATCAGGGTCTTATATAGGATCTCCTTAGTAGTTTAAGTGAGGGCTTTACTACTAAATTGCCTTCTTAGCCCAAAGAAACAGCGGTTGGCAAGAGTAATTCTTCGTTTTTCTGACGAGATGTTGTTGTCAGAGTTAATAGCGGGGCCGAAGTAGACAAAGTCCCGTACTACCTCAAAGTTATATCTGTCAACGGTGACGCTTTGTCCAATTCGTCGATGTTGTGTGTCCTTTCGTGTTGACAGCATATACTTAGTCCCACCCTCATTTACTGCTAAACCCATTTTTGCCACTTCTAGCAAACGTGGCTATGAAATCACGTTGAGTCCTACCAATGATGTCAATATCGTCGGCGTATGCTAATAGTTGCACCGATTTTTGAAAAATTGTGCCTCTGGTGTTGGCTCGGGAGTTTGCACAATCCTCTCAAGAATCAAATTGAAGAAGTCACATGACAGCGCATCGCTTGCCTAAATCCGTTTTTGGTATCGACTGTGTCTCAACTACGATATTTCCTTGTTCATCTCGACAGGATTCTGTTCGAGCCTTGTGTCCTTGGCTTTGACGTTTTACACTTTGGAAAAAAACTTGCAAACATCATTCCTGGAGTGGCACCTCTCTATATCCTTGATAGCGCGCTTTTCTTGCTCTTTATTATTCTTTCTAAAAAGACGGTATTTTACCCTCCTTCATTGCTTATGTAACCAAATGGCAGGCTCGTCTTAACCATCAGCTTAGCCTCATAGGCCATGTTTTTGGCTAGATTAAGCGATACGCGTTCTTGGAAGGACTTGGCGGTCTCTTGCTATTGCATCCTTTCGACATTAAATTTTTCCAGAATATTTTTGATTTTTTGTGGCGTCTCGTCATTGGCATTATTTCCTTGGCTGCAACAAGGTAAAGTGGTCCAAGTCGATGTTGGCCTCTCGGAATGTTCGGACATCTAACATATTAAATGCGTGCCTCTTTTCTATCACAATTTGATCAGTTTGGTTGGCTCTGGAGACCGCCATGTTCTCTCATAGGTGAGGAAACCGTGTGCTGGCTATAGTGGCATTTCGTTCCGTAGCGAAGTCAATTAGCCTAAGTCCGTTGCCAGACGTGTGTAATGTGGGCTCGTTAATAAGATTTGTCCAGAAGTTCGTAGAAACAGTCTGTCGCAATACCATATTTTTCTCTGTCGGAGACGCATACAATGCTAATGTTGTGCATTGTAACAATAACACCAGTTTTTGGGCCTTACATTTTGAGCTAGAAGGTGAAATTTAGAACACGTTCTCTTTGTTGCTCCCAGCAGAACAAGTGAAACATTTTTTGAAATACACCCACTGCCACGTCCCCTTTTTAGAAAAAAAAGTAGTTTTTGGTAAAACCGTAAGAAATTTAAAAAAAAAAACATATGAGAAGGCTACAATCCGCTGTGCGGATCGTTCCCATACTTAAAATTAATATCTCCAAAAAGTGGGCTTTATGGGCCTATAATATAGAAAATGACATTGTCACAACATATTGTTCAAACAGTTTATCAGAATCTTTTGTTGTTTGACAAAAAACATCGTTTTTCTCCTGCATATGCTATGGGGTAGGGTATACAAACGGTTTTTGTAAGAAAACGCCCCAAAAAGTGGGCGTGGGTTTAAATGGTCTATTGACGAAATGTTCACATTAATACTACCAATGATTGTGCATCAACATTTTTTTGAAAATTTTAAAATTTGACCAGATAAGGTTTTTTTTATAAATAACGCTCCCAAAAGTTGGCGTGCCAAAAAACTCTATATAAATGAAATATTGATATTACGATTCTCTAAATATGCTGCTCAGACACTTTTATAAAATTCCTTACGGTTTGGCCAAAAAATACATTTTCCTAAAAAGGGGGCGTGGCAGTGGGCGGATATCAAAAATTTTTACACTTGTTCTGGTGGCACGGACGAGGATCCTATATACCAAATTTCATTGTCCTAGCTCAAAATTTGAGGCCCAAAAATCGGTGACGAACAGACAGACGGACGGACAGACAGACATGGCTAATTCGACTAAGCTAGCGATTCTGAGTCGATCCATATACTTTGAGGTATATGTAGCTAAATTATTTCTCTATGTTACAAACTAAGTATCAAAACTAATATACCCCTATGGGATAGGGTATAAAAAGTATCTTATCTATCATATTTGGATAATCTGAATATCTTTATTACGTCATTATAAAGTTTTTTGCCAAGCCCACTTTTTGGGAGCGTTTTCAGTAAAAAACATTTTTCGGTAGCTTTTTAAAAATATTCAAAATAATTTTTGATGCAGGATTATTGGTTATGATAATATAAACATTTCGTTCTTTAATCAGTTTAACCCACGCCCACTCTTTTGGGGGCGTTTTTCTACAAAAACCATTTGTATACATTACCGCATGGCACGTATGCAATAGGAAAACGTTGTTTTTTGTCGAACCATAAAATATTTTGTTAAACTGTCTGAACAATATGTTGTGACAACATCATTATCTAAAATTTATCGCCATAAATCCCACATTTCGGGGATATTTATTTTAAGGATGGGATGGGATAGGGTACTTAACGATCCGCACAGCGGATTATAGCCTTCTCATATGTCTAATCCTAGTTTAGTAATTAAAAACAGTTAATTGCCAATCAATGGCATATCACACTTGTTTTTGTAAAGTGCCAAACATGAAAATATTACACTATATTATAATGTAATTGAAATTAATTGTCCACTCTCATATTTGCTCTTTTACATGAAACTAACGGGTCCGCCATCTAACGTTTTTATTTTCAACTAGTGCTTATTTCGTGAATGGTAACATTTAGCTCATGTCTGATTCGACAGATAATTAGTTTTATCCTTCCGCTGAACGAATATGGTTGTGTTTACGCTTGAACAACGCTGGGAAATATTGCGACATTACTTTGAAAATCATGGTAATGTTGCAGAATGTGTGCGAAAATTGCATACGGATTTTGGAAGAAGAGAAGCACCGTCAGCTCCGTATGTTCGTTATCTTGTGAAAAAAGTGAAAGAAACTGGCATCCTCAATCCTCATCGTTAAACAAAAGCGTGAAAAGCCAAAAACAGTGCGTACACCCGAGAATATTGCTGCTGTGGCAGAA
Organism: Rhingia campestris; assembly: GCA_932526625.1. Taxonomy (NCBI): domain Eukaryota; kingdom Metazoa; phylum Arthropoda; class Insecta; order Diptera; family Syrphidae; genus Rhingia; species Rhingia campestris. Next base: position 36,807,711 of record OW052183.1, read on the forward strand.
AGTGTGCGTGAAGCGCCATCAACATCAATTCACCGTCGTTCTCAACAATTGAACATTTCGGACACATCATTGAGACGAATTTTGCATAAAGACCTTTGTATGACGCCATACAAAGTCCAAACTGACCATCAAATGCGTTTTCGCTTCGCTAAGTGGGCCTGCGATCGACTTAGAGAAAAGCCGAAGAAGCCGAATTTGCCAAAAAAAATCATCTTTTCAGATGAAGGTCATTTTGATCTTGGCGGGTATGTAAACAAGCAAAATTGTCGCATTTGGGGCACAGAAAACCCGCACGCATACATTGAAAAGCCAATACACCCAAAACGAGTCACTGTTTGGTGCGGATTTTGGTCCAGAGGCATAATTGGGCCATTTTTCTTCGAAAATGAGCAAGGAGTGGCCGTTACAGTCAATGGCGATCGTTATCGGGCCATGTTGAACGAATTTTTGTTCACAAAAATTGAAGAAGAGGAGGATATTGGCAACACTTGGTTTCAACAGGACGGCGCTACGTGCTACACTCGATGTTTTGCGCCCTGCTTTTGAAGATCGCATTATCAGCCGCAGAGCTGATGTCGTCTGGCCACCTCGGAGCTGCGATTTGACATCGTTGGACTATTATTTGTGGGGTGCCGTAAAAGGTAAGTGTTACGACGACAAGCCAGAGACAATTGACGCTTTAAATGACAATATTCGTGAAGCCATTGGTGAAATACAGCTGCACACAATCGATAATGTGCTTAAAAATTGGACCGATCGTGTAGGCTACTGCATGGCCAGCCGAGGCAGCCATTTGAATGAAATTATTATTAACCGGAAGGATTGTAATTTGTACTTTCAAATAAAAAAAGAAATTTGAGAAAATATTCAGTAGTTTTTTTATAGCATTTTCACAAAAAAAAAAGTTATTTGGCGGACCCTATAGGTATCTACTCTCAATTTAGACTTTTGTTTAGAATTAACTTTAGAATATTTTATTGTTTGTATTCCTTTTATCTTTTCATTCACAGAGTACGGACGCATAATTAATCGTGGTAACACTTACACATATACACATAAGCACATTGTACATTTTACACTAAAAACACAATTCATATACACCACATTACACATTAATTAAAAATTAATTACACATAAAAATTGAATTTATAACGAACATTAAACATTGATTTATTACAAAACATTTAATGGTCATTCGATTAGCCGGATTAATTTTGTGACCAGTACACAGTGATTTTAATGTATGCTTTTAGTTACTTGCCCATTTGCAATTGCTAATTTGTGATATTGATTGCTACATAAAGTGTGTTAGTAAGAACACCGTTTCATAATAAATCAATCACAAATCAATTAATAACGAAACACTAATTGCATGTGCATGAATAATAAGTGCATGTTGTTTGTTTTTGTTTCTTTTGTGAACAATTTTATTTTAAATTGAAAATGAATGTCATCAAACAAAAATGCGGCCATGCCATGGCGGGAATAACGAGGGATTTTTATAATAAAAGAATAATTATGTCGAAGCATGGGATAAATAAGAATCGCGATTAAATAAAAGACAAATAATTATCCAATCGTTCATTCAATCGTTTCTTTCTTTACCATCATCCAGCGTTTTAAATATTCAATCTCTTCGAAAACTTACTGATGGAGCTGACGAATAACGAATGGCGGGAATAACGAGGGATTTTTATAATAAAAGAATAATTATGTCGAAGCATGGGATAAATAAGAATCGCGATTAAATAAAAGACAAATAATTATCCAATCGTTCATTCAATCGTTTCTTTCTTTACCATCATCCAGCGTTTTAAATATTCAATCTCTTCGAAAACTTACTGATGGAGCTGACGAAGCTATAAGAGGATTAAAGGCATTGCAGTCAACGACTAGAGATCCATGGCTCATTTATATTCTTCTTCAGAAACTCGACAGTGACACCAATCAGGCGTGGGCAGAAGAACTTGGATCTGATGACAGTTCCATAAGTGAGTTTCTTGAATTTTTGGAAAAGCGCTGCAGCTGCCTTGAGTCTTGCTTTACTCTCTCCCACCCTTCTAAATCTTTGAGCAAGGTTCAAAAACCCATTCGTGCACATGTTGTGGCAACTAAAACAGGATGCCCAAAGTGTAAAGAGGATCATTTTCTCCCTTATTGCCAGTCCTTTATTGGGCTAGGTATCAATGATCGTCGCAATTTCGTTAAGGAAAAGTCACTTTGTTTTAATTGTCTTGGACACGGACATTCATCACTTAAATGTCGTTCAAACTTTAGGTGTAGGAGTGCAACTCTCGACATCATACACTAGTGCACCCTACACAAAACACATCACCATCATCGTCCACCAGTGCGCAAGCGCAAGGTCCTTCTGTTTCTTCCCAGACTGCTGAAGATTCCGTTGTGAATTGCCATTCTCTCGAGCCTACCCATCGCATATCAACTATTCTTCCAACTGCTGTTGTTAGAACTCGCGATAAACAAGGAGTTAATCAAAATATTCGAGTGCTGCTGGATACTGGATCTCAAGCTTCATTTATTGAAGAACGCACTGTTCAACGCTTGGGACTCTGTCGAAAACAATCTCGGATTCCTGTCACAGGTATCGCCTCCACTTCCGCCGGAGTTACCAACGGTTTAGTTAACTTAAATCTTTGTTCGCGTTTTAACTCGGACAATGTAGAGATGGATTGCCACGTTAAAACTAAAGTAACGTCTTTAATTCCGTCATCTTTCGTTGCCAACATCAATACCTCAGCTATTCTTTCGATGGATTTGGCTGATCCAAAATGTAATGTCCCTGATCCAGTAGATATATTAATTGGGTCAGATAAGGCATTTAATATCATTACAGGAGCTTCTATATTGGAAACAAATAGTGGACTTTTATCAGTTCCTACTCTATTCGGCTGGGTAATAGCTGGTAACCAACAGCAGCAAACGTATTATAGTAGTTCTGAAGTAAGGACCTTTAATACGCAATTGGACTACTCTCAGGAGTTTAATCTGGAACATTTCTGGAGACTGGAGGAAGTTCAATGTCAACCAATACCATCGGTTGAAGAACAAATGACTAAAGAACATTATTCACGCACTGCCGCAATTCGCATGGTAAATATGTTGTACAGTTGCCGTTTAAAACAAACTCAAATCTAAGTCCAGAAAACTCGTTTCGAGTCGCTTTAAATAGACTTCAGTCCATTGAACGAAGATTTTTATCTAATCCTGACCTAAAACTACATTACACTCGATTTCTAAAAGAATACCACTTGCTAGGTCAAATGGAAGAAATTCCACCTCTTGAAATTAAGCAAACCAATTCTCATTATTATCTGCCTCATCATGCCGTTTTTAAATGCGATAGTACTACAACCAAGGTACGGGTAGTTTTTGACGGCTCAGCTAAAACTAACAACTGTAAGTTTTCGTCCTTAAATGAAGCACTTCTCATTGGACCCACAATTCAACGTGACATATTCTCCATTTGTCTTCGATCTCGTCGACATTTGTACACTATTTCGGGGGACATCGAGAAAATGTACCGTCAAATCTGGATTTCACCAAATCATACCAATTTTCAACGCATTGTTTGGCGTGAAAATCCAGAAGATCCAATTAAACATTATAGGTTATTAACCGTGACCTATGGTACCTCAGCGCTCCATTTTTAGCAGTGCGTACACTAAAACAGCTTGCTCTTGATTCTACTCCAACACACCCTCTAGCTTCTTCAGTTATCCTCAACGATTTTTACGTCGACGCCGTCATAACTCGCGCTGATACTGTTGAGGAAACCATTAATCTTCGAAACGAATTAGTTGACCTATTGAAAACCGCCGGCCGGCTTTAACCTTCGAAAATGGGCAACTAATTGTTGGCCACTTTTACTTTCAATATCTGAAGATCAACGCGAGCTGTCTCCAATTGAATTTGAAGAGTCCAATATGGTTAAGGTACTGGGTTTGCAATGGTGCCCATCAAAAGATTGCTTTTCGTTTTAGGTAAATATTCCAAAGTCAACGCTTTGCACAAAACGCAGAGTTCTCTCGAATGCATCGCGGATATTTGATCCATTGGGATTTATTGCTCCAGTTATCATTGCTGTTAAAATTTTCTTTCAAGATTTATGGCGAGAAAAAATAAATTGGGACGATGAATTGCCTCAGGAACTTGCTAAGCGTTGGACTACAATTCGAGATGAACTTCATCTCGTCGAATCAATTTCTATACCCAGACCACTTTGGACAAATAAAAAAAAATTGGGAGTTCCACGCCTTTTGTGATGCTTCATTGGATGCATATGCAGCCGTCGTGTACTGCCGAAGCGTAAACGCCAACGGAGACGTTGCTATATCGTTGGTGCCTGCAAAAAGCAAGGTTGCTCCGATTAAAGTATTGTCTGTTCCGAGACTAGAACTCTGTGGTGCACTTCTTTTAACTCAGCTTATCAACAAAATAAGAAGTTCTTTACAGGAAGACGACTTTAAGGTTTTCGCATAGACAGATTCCTCAATAGTCCTTCATTGGCTATCTGCACCTCCCAAAAATTGGTCTGTATTTATAGGAAATCGAACATCGGAAATATTGTCTTCCATTCCACTGAAATCATGGAACCAAGTTCGTTCTCCGTGAACCCAGCTGATGTCGCATCTCGAGGAATAGCTCCATCTCTATTAGCTTCCACAGGAATCTGGTGGACTGGACCTGCATGGCTAAGTAAGGAACATACTGAGTGGCCTATATCGCAGTATAGGATGCAGGATATATCTGTTGATCAACTGGAGAAGCGAAAATCAAACGAGGTTCAGGTATATGTATCTAATTCGGATTCAAATAATATTTTTGAACAAATTATTCAAAACTCGTCAAGCTGGATCAAATCCGTTCGTGTTGTGGCATATGTTATGCGTTTCATTGCAAACTATTTTCGTTTACCAGATCGTCGCGATAATCAAGCTATATCTACCGCGGAAATGAAGAATGCAGAAACGCGTTTACTAAAAAGTGCTCAGCTTTCTTTATTTCCATTTTAAGGGTAGGTGTCCCAGACCGACCAACTCAAATTTCATGTAAATGCATTTGAATGTGTTGGTAAGCTCTCTTTAATTTTACTCATGTGCTCTTTGCTTCAACGCAAACGAAAACTGAAGGAAAAGACAAAAAGTAGCAAGCGCAGACTAATATTACATATACCTACCTACCTACATATGCAATATACAGACACCAAGCAAATAACTTGAAAACAAATATGGAAAGAGAAGGAAAAAAATCAAGTTGAGGGTTGGTTTGGTGTACAAATTTTGTTTTGTAATTTTCTTTCAGATTTGGTGTGAATGTGAATATGTATTGTGAAAAAATAATAAAATGATAAAATTGTTGCTGGCTGCCGCGCAGCGAGGTGTAAAAGCAGTTTTTGAGGTTTTCATTGTATATCTTATAAAAAAATGTGTAAACCTTACCTAGGTTAACTTTTTTCTTAATTTATGAGATGTAGGAAAACACTTGTTTGGATGAAAATTCGATTACTCAAATAATAGGACGGTAGACAATAGTGCTACTGATTCTCGTCGCAACAATAGTAGGATGAAATTTTTCAAATCAAATAACAAAAAATGATAGATATTTATCTAGGTAATTGTCACCCCATCTTCTATCAATGCTCGTTATGAAGGTACCTAAGCACCTTATATAAAAAAAAAGAAGTTTACGAAAGTTAATTTAACCGCTATAATTAATTTTTGTAGGTTCAAGGTGTCAAATTCACCAAACAAATACTATTTGAGTCGAATTTTAAAGTAAAGTAAAGTTGTTTACTTGGTGTGCTCACGCTGTGATTGCTGGTCTTAGTAAATTCGGTAAACGCTCTTTTCGAATTAAATTGTACAACGGCTAACGCACACCTGTTGCTGTAAGACTGGCCTAAAGAGAAATTGATTCTTTTTCCACCTACGTATTGGCAAACAACACTGTTAAACTGCTCGCAAACATTTGAATTATACCCGCAAAGCAAACTTTGGGCATTTTGAATCATTCTCGATATGTACAATTTGATGTGTTCTAGAAGTCCATCGGTTTCGAGTTTTTCTATGTAATTCTTTTCTTCAATGTTCACACCGGCACAAAAATACTGAGCACATTTTGAATGACTTCCAAAAACATGGTAAGGGACATTTAAAATATCAGCTTTCAATAAATTTAGCTTTTCATCCTCCTGGCAGGCACTGTTTTTCCGGTATTGAGTTGCGGACCTTTTATAAAATTGTCTATTGAGGATGAAAGAATTTGTCGGCATTTTATATTATGCTTTGTATTTTTTGATAAATTTATAAGTTTTTTGCGAAGGTTTCTGAATAAATGGTTCACACACTCAATTTTTTGGATGGTATAGTTGGGAAAAGGCTTGGCTTCTAAAAGTTTTTTATAAACGTTACTGTCGCCATCAGCAATAAATTTATCAAAAACTACTCCGTAGTTTGAATAGCAAAACTTAAAACCATCTACCAAAATGTCAGACTCCATTTTAGTTGATGGGCCGATGTGGCTCTTATTGCATGAATGCTCGGGTATGTCATTTCCTGCTTTATTTTCATTAATTTTGCAAATATGGCAGTACTTATTCTTCACACCATAATACAGAACTTTTTTGGTGTTGTGACCAATAATTGTTGCAATTCCCGATAACGCCTTATAATTGCAACCATACGATCTATGTGACCAGGCACCATCAGTGACTACAGTGATAAGATGGTTGCCGTTTGAATCGATGTTCCCATTTTTTCGGGCAATTTCCTTCTCTTCTTCAATGGCTAGTCTCATTTTGACTCTGAACAGACTCGACCCAAACTTCTTTCGTCATGTTTTCAAATTGTCTGTATGCTTTCGAGCTCATGAATGGAACGTTTATGGATTCTAGAACTCTTTTACATTGGGTATATCCGTTTCCAACAAGCATTGTTCCCACTACAAGTTCTTTGTTAATTTCTTCACTATCTTCATTTTGACCGCATGTAGGCACATTGAAATTCATGTTACACATATTGCACTTTTATATTAATTTTGACCTAAGTCCTAAAATAAAATAATAAAATTTGAAGAACTTGTGTTTACATTATGTTTTTTTTTAAATAATAACCTTGGTGAATTTCTTTAATAAGTACTACATTATTTAATGTGCACCCAAACGTTTTTCCGTGCAGCGAAATGTTTTTTAAACTATTGAGAAATGTATTTAAATCAATAATACGCCTGCCCTCCGGAACAAAACTACAGTTGTCCTTCACTGTAATGTCCACCTCCATAGGAATTTCAAATTCCTGACCCTGATGTTTTACGTGATCACTTTCAATTTCAACGTTCGTCAATGTTGTTGACGTTGAAGAAAGATCTTCCGAAACACGATTTTTTACAACATACCTTCAATCAATATGTAAATTGTAAAGTTTCGGAAAATTAAATTAGTAAATAAAAAATCAAATAAATTTAATAAATATAATATAGAAAATGACATAGTTCAAACAGTTTATCAGAATCTTTTGTTGTTCGACAAAAAACAACGTTTTTCTCCTTCATATGCTATGGGGTAGGGTATACAAACGGCCCCCAAAAAGTGGGCGTGTCAAAAAACTTTATATGTATGAAATATAGATATTGATATTCTGTAAAAATGTTGTTCAGACATTATATATATACATATGTATATACAATATAAAAAATAAAATAAACAATTAAGTTAACAAAATAATATAACAACTTGCCCTTAAGTTCCTAAAGTTCCAATTTAGCGGGTGAAATCGTGGAAATTAAAAATGGAGAGATTTTTTCAAAATTCTGAGTGACAAAAAACCAAAAAACATCGATGTAAAACATCGCCCCAAATAACATCGATGCATTGTTTGCATCCCTATACTTCCCATATAACGGTTTGCGAATATATCGATAGACGTTGAAACGTTGAAACATACGCATACAAAACAATTCATCAGCAACGATAGCAAACATTTCAATAATGTAACGATCTGTACCATGTCCACGTGAAGTCCACACGAACTTTCATCAAGTCTACCCGAAAAGGTAAACAAAAGATACATACATAATAACAATCTCGCCTGCCTAGTGCCTGTATTTACAGAAGAGAATAATGAAAAGAGAATGTCACCAACTCACCACCTAGTGACATTATTTTGAAACAAACTTCTTTGTGTGCGTGAATTCGATCTTTTTTTATGTAAAAAACGTAAAATAGACCACTTTTCTAACATCAAAATTTGAAAAACCGTGTGGAAAAAAACTATTTTGTATTTTGAATTAAATAATACAAATACCAAAAAAAAATAAAAAAAATATGTCGGAATCATTTTGGTTGTCCTTTTTTCACAGCGGCATTGCAAATAATGTCATATTGAATTTAAATATGTTAGAAGAAAAAAAACATGTTTTTAAGACCGGTACGTTGTGCCCTATATATTGTCGCTTGGTTAAAAAATTATTTCCAAAAATTAGGAAATATAACTATCGATTTCCCAGCCAAAAAACCCAAAACGTTTAAAAAAAAACCACCTTTTTTCCATTTTGTCACCAAAAAATTACTGTACAAAATTAAAAAAAAAAAAAAAAACAGTATATGCACATATCTATTAGCTTTGTAAAAAAGCTAATTTGACTTCGTTACCTTTTATACTTTAGAAGTTATATCTAGTTAAACTTTGTAAATTTACCTTATTTTTCATAGTTTTGTGCATTTTTTTGGGGATAAATAATAAAATTCACAACAAAAAACGACCGGTGTTATCTGCGCAAATCTATTGTCTGTAGAAAAAAAAAATAAAAAATATGTATATAAAGAGATAAAAATGGAACGCAATTAGCATCTAACTTATTTGTATGGTTTTTCTACATGTCAGGCGGTTTTGAGGCTCAAAGATATTTTAATGTTTTTTAAATGCTAAACAAGTACTTTGCTTAACATATTTCCAATCGATCACCGTTTATTTCATTTAAATATTCGGAAAATTGTGAGCGCTACACAATTTTGCGCAAAACTCCAACCTATTTTTGCATGGGACACCTACCCTTAAATCAGCACTTTACAAAATGGAAAGGAACTACCCTCTCGAAACAAACTCATTTCGTTATCCCCTTTCCTTGATTATAACGGGTGATTTTTTAGCTGGTTTGGTTTTGGCAACACTGGTTTTGACAGCTGACATGTGTTTAGTACCTTGCGTCACTTTCAAACAGCTTCAGTTTGGTTTGCAATTTAACCATGGATCGTCTTACAAATGAACAACGCTTGCAAATTATTGAAATTTACTATCAAAATTCGTGCTCGGTTCGAAATGTTCATCGCGCGCTGCTTCCATTTTATGATCGGCATTCTCGACCTTCTGAGCAGTCTATTCGGAAGATTGTGACCAAATTTCGCACCAAATTTACTTTGTTGGACATTAAACCACCAACACGTTTACGTACTGTGCGTAGTGAAGAAAATATTGCGGCCGTATCAGCTAGTGTGACAGAAGACCGCGAAATGTCGATTCGGCGCCGTTCCCAGCAGTTAGGCCTTTGTTACAGCACTACGTGGAAAATTTGGGCGTAAAGCCTTTTAAGATACAGCTGGTGCAAGAACTAAAGCCAGCCGACCTACCACAACGCCGAATTTTTGGTGAATGGGCTCTTGGAAAGCTGGCCGAGGATCCGCTTTTTTATCGAAAAATTGTGTTCAGCGATGAGGCTCATTTTTGGTTGAATGGGTACGTAAATAAGCAAAATTGCTGCATTTGGAGTGAAGATCAGCCAGAAGCATTGCAACAGCTACCAATGCATCCCGAAAAAGCCACTGTTTGGTGCGGTTTATGGGCCGGCGGCATTATTGGGCCATATTTCTTCAAAGATGATGCGAATCGCAGCGTTACTGTCAATGGTGAACGCTACCGAGCGATGATAACAAACTTTTTTTTGCCCGAAATGGAAGTTCTTGACTTGCATGATATGTGGTTTCAACAAGACGGTGCCACATGCCACACAGCACGCGAAACAATGGCGCAATTGCGAGGCGAGTTTGGTGAACAGTTAATTTCACGTTTCGGGCCGGTCAATTGGCCGCCTAGGTCGTGCGATTTGACACCATTAGATTTTTTTTGTGGGGGTATGTCAAGGCTAATGTCTATAGGGACAAGCACGCTTCGATTGACGCACTGGAAGCCAACATCCATGCATTCATTCGTGAGATACCGGCCGATATGTGTGAAAGAGTATGCCAAAATTGGACTCAGCGGATGGGCTACCTGAGACGCAGCCGCGGTCAACATTTGCATGAAATTATCTTTAAACATTAAATTGCAAAGTTCAAACTATCGATTCAAATAAATATTTCATTAATTTTTTTCGAATTTTTTGTGTTTTTTTTTTTTTAAAGTTCTAAACCTCTTAAAAAATCACCCTTTATAAAAGTGCTTCGGGTCGGTGGTCGCTTAAAGAACTCAGATTTATCGTTCAGTGAAAAGCACCCCATTATATTATGTAAATCCCATCCAATAACAAAACTTTTAGTTGTATACATTCACAAACACTACTTACATGCCGGTGTATCTCTTATGTTCGCAATAATAAAACAAAAATATTTCATTATCGGTTGTCGAAACTTACTTCGAAAAACAGTTCATGACTGCATCATATGTTTTCGACAATGTAAAACATCGGCAACGCAATTTATGGGTGATCTTCCAGTGGAGCGTGTTCGGTTCTCTCGCCCCTTTAGCAAGGTTGGGTGTGATTTCGCGGGTCCTATTACGCAACGTCTGGCTTCTGGGAGAAATCCTAAATTTGTGAAAGCATACATAGCGCTTTTTGTATGTTTTGAATTAGTCGGCGATTTATCTTCGAATGCGTGTCTCTTGGCTTTAGATCTGAAATATGGAGTGACAACGCAACAAATTTTCACGGAGCTAGGAGAAAGCTAGGAGAGCTCCATGATCTTCTACTCACTGAGCAGCATCAACAAATCGTCATAAGCCATCTCTCCCAAGACCATATAAGTTGGAAATTTATACCACCTTCTGCACCTCACTTCGGCGGGTTGTGGGAGGCTGGTATAAAATCAGTTAAAATGCATCTCAAACGCGTCATCGGTGAAAATAAGCTCACATACGAGGAGCTGTACATGATTTTAACGAAAATTGAATGTCTTCTTAACTCGCGCCCCATGGGGGACTTCGAACCCACAACGTTGTCCCCTTCCCATTTCATGATTGGTGAATCATATTCTGCTGTTTCCTTACCAGATTTCACTAATTCAAATTTATCGATACAAAATAACTGGTACCTTTTACAGATACTAATGCAAGGTTTTTGGAAACGGTGGCACCAGGAGTACCTGACGTCCCTACAAAATCGACCTAAGTGGCAGAAGCAACAACGGAACCTGCAAATTGATGACATTGTTCTACTTAAGGAACCAAATCTACCTCCATCGAAATGGATTCTTGGACGAATAACTAGCATTAATCATGGCCGGGACAACAAATGCCGCGTCGCTACTGTACATACTCAATTTGGAGATTACGTTCGACCAGTGGTGAATATTGCTCCTTTGCCTTTTGCTGAAAGACCTGAGTCTTCCAGGGGGGGCTGAATGTTTAGTAATTAAAAACATTTAATTGCCAATCAATGGCATATCACACTTGTTTTTGTAAAGTGCCAAACATGAAAATATTACACTATACATATTATAATGTAGACTTTTGTTTAGAATTAACTTTAGAATATTTTATTGTTTGTATTCCTTTTATCTTTTTGATTCGTGGTGGCTGTTAACACAGTACTACAGATTTTTTTTGTAGCATCTAACACAACACTACTTTGGATTATATATCAAGATATCCTCTTTGCAAATATCTGGGTAATATCTTCTTTACTTCATCCATGATACTAGGCATCAAGTATATTTTCATCCTTTCTTCGGCAGATTCGGCAATCTTATCCAAATTTACATTCCCATCACTAAATGCAACTTTGAAGGGAATATAGCACGCCATAAGGTATACCTCTAAAAAAATAAAAATTAAACGAAATTTATAAATACAAAATGTGCGTCTTACCAAAACCTCGATATTTGATTAAATCGGTTTGTAAATCGGCCATTTTTGGTAGCTCACCGTTATATTCGAATTTTTTTAGTGAGTCGATAAAGTTTGTGAAATAATATGAGACCATTTCATCACGTTGATTCAGCCTCATGTCGGTATCCCAAAGCATATATATCGAGTACATTAAATCTGATACAGCCGGACCATAGAAACATGTTTGAAAGTCGAGCTTAAATAAGGTGTCAGAATGATGAGGAAGAGATGGTTATGCTTTAACTTCTTACCAACATAATGTCATCCAACTCTCCGGTCTCCTTATGTTTAAACATCATATTTTTGAAATGAAAATCGCCATGGTTAAGGACCAATATTGGACTATCACCACGCTGGTAGGCACTTCCCATAGTGTTCATTTGTTCAAGAATTTTCTTATCGAAGTCTTCGAAGTGCGGAATATACTGTTTGAGCTCTTCTTCGGTTTTTAACTCCATCCGCAAAGAATTCCATGCTTTTCATATCCAAAGAGTATACTCCATCATTGAATGTCTTTACGGTTTCTGGATCCTAGAAGACAAAAATGTTGGCATTCTAGCTGAAGATGGAAAGCATTAATTAAAAGATATGATTGAAGTTGTGTATCATAAAATGGTTATAGGTAAGGTTAGGTTAGAGGTTAGGCCGCGAGCGAGTTCGCCAGCACACTTAGACCATTTTTGATCCATTGTGATACCACGTGGCGTCCGGATGAACCGAAAGGTCAACGGCAGCGTTCAATCCCGTGGTGGATACTGATATCCCCGTGTCCTAGGGGTCTCTAATAAATTAGAACTGGCCCTCCAGGTTGGGGGTTGTGCTTTGGGTTTACTAACTACCCATGGAAAAAACCATTGTTACGAAGCAACCAATAGCCCCGGAAAGGACTGATATTAGTGTTAACGACCGTGCTAAACGCAAAAAGGACAGCGACGTTCGTATCTGCACCTAGAATGTGTGAACATTAAACAGGGGAGGTGCAGGCAAACAACTAGCGGAAGCCCTAAACTGCTACAATGCAGACATTACTGCCAGAATGAAAAACGGACCGTGCTATAGTGAGTAGAAACAGCGACTATTCGGATGCGGATTTGTTATAAGTGCCAGACTTAGGCGAGAAGTCTTATGTTTCGAAGAAATTAGCAAACGCATTGTAACAATCCGCATTAAGGCCAAATTTGCCAACATAACCCTTATATGCGCTCACGCTCCGATGGAAGCGATGGAGGCGATGATATAACTAAGGATTGCTTCTACGAGCTCCTTGACAAAACCTACAAGCGACTAACAAAGTACGATGTTAAAATCGTGTCGGGAAATTTTATCGCAAAGTTAGGAAGAGAAGACATCTTTAGCAGTATTGACATAAAACACAGCCAACACGCCTAGCAACGGACTTAGGCTAATTGACTTCACTGCAGAATGCCACTATAGCCAGCACAAGGTTTACTCACCTCGATGTCCATAAGGGGACATGGCGGTCTCCAGATCAAAGAACAGTCAACAAAATTGATCACATTGCGATAGCAAAAGAGGCACGCATCAAGTATTTTGAATGAAGGCACATTTCGAGGGGCTAGCATGGACTCGGACCACTACCTTGTTGCAGCTAAGGTAAGAATGCGGATATCCACCACCCCACAACAAACCAGAAATACTGTTTAAAAATTTAATGTCGAAAGACTCAATGGGCTTAGCAGTAAATGAGGGAAGGACTAAATATATGCTATCAACACGAAAGGACACACAAAATCGACGAGTTGGACAGAAGTAACCATTGACAGATATAACTTTGAGTTAGTACGGAACTTTGTCTACATCGTCTCCGCTATTAACTCTGACAACAATATCTCGTTAGAAATTAAACGAAGAATTACTCATGCCAACCGTTTCTTCGGGCTAAGAGGACAATTCAGTAGTAAACCCCTTACTCCAACGAAATCTTTGGTCGATTTGAGAGGAAAATTCTTCAAAAAATCTTCGGTCCCGTTTGCGTTGATGGGCTATGGAGACGATTATTCAATGAAGAACTATAAGAGCTGTAACAGCGACATTCCCCTTGTCAAAAACTCCGCATTGGACGTTTAAGAAGGCAAGCATATGTAGAACGAATGGACACCAATACTCCGGCTCGCAGAGTCTTGGATTCCCAGCCAGACTTCGGACGCAGTAGAGGAAGACCTCGCCTTAAGTGGCGCGCACAAGTAGAAACCGACCACAACTAATTTGGAGTGTGCAACTGGAGGCAGTTAGCTAAGGACCTGGCTAATTGGAAAGGCATGTTGGTTGAGGCCCAGGTTCATCCCGGACTGTAGCGCCACTTATGTAAGTAAGTAAGTATATGTATGGGTCTTATATGCCACCGCTCATCGAGGGTTAGAAAAAAATTAAATGAAATTTAATTTACACTTAGATAATAGCATTGTATATGAAGCTTATAGTAGTATCATCACGGCAATTTTTTTATTTCTGTCTCCAGCCGCCTAGGGGGAGATCGATCGTTTCTCACGAGAGAAGAAAAATTTGTTCACTCTTTCTGAATAGAGTAAATACTAAATAATATTATAATGAGTGTGTTTATGAGTGACTTGAAGAGTGCAAACAAGAACAAACCGGTTTTGGCGTACTCGCACCAAACTAAATAAGATAATGAGCAATATACAGAGGTGAGGTGATAACTTCAATATGCTTTTCCACGTCTCCAAAGAGGTAGCATATTAGACGCACTTTAAAACTAAAAAATACAATATGTAAAATAAGTTTAACATAAATATGAGAAAACGTAACAATGTTTATGTATAAACGGGGTAAAAAAACAGAAAACATATCGATAATTCAATAAACAAACAAAAATTAAAAAAAAAAACGAAAGTGGGAATCTTAGTTCCTCGCACTTTTAACTCCACAGAAATCCTTATTGAATTTTCTTATAGAAAATAAATTTTCTGCAACATCAGTATTTAGATGTACAAGGAGAAGAAACTGCTAGTCATTTTTTGAGTTTTTCACATATTAATTCTATGGCCAGCAACGTTTGCATAAGACCACCAAAGCAATGTGGCTTTTTCATTTTACCAGTAGACTCCCATAATGAGATCCACTCCCTAGCTGTTTTGATGGACTGTAGAGTTTCACTACATGCTGAAACAGGTCGACGATCAGGATTGGATGTTTAAAGACTGTAGCTATTTAAGTTATCAAAAAGATTATTCATCTTAATAGCAAAATGTGCCGTCGAGGCAGCGATTTTTTTATCTGTGTCGGTTTGAAAACAATTTGCTGAGATAGCGTTGAAAATTCCAGCAGCTGAAAACCTGTGTAGCCAGTTTGACTGATCATTCTTCAAAACTGTTTGGATTTATATGACTCTTCGTTAGTTTGAAGCATACTTGAAAGATATTCTTGGAATCTTCTTCAAACAGTTTGACAAGTGTTCCCCAAGAAACGATATCATCAGCTATGCGAATATTATTTTTTAACAAGCAACTTCGCACGCTTTTAAATAAATGCGGGTAGTCATATAAAAGAAATATTACCTGGTCCGAGATTTAAAAAAACGGCTTATTTTCTGCTGCTCCCAGTAATTTACATGCTTTTCTATTGTTACTGCCCTGGTCACAGCATACAGCAATAACTTCAAATCCACATTCTAATATTTTGGTAACTGTTAATTTCAATATCTCGGTTGGGATGTTCTCACCCCTTTGGCATCCTATATAATATGATATATAGCAACAGTGGTGTGCCTTCCCAGCTCCCCAAAATCCGAAAACCCGTATATCATATCCGTTTTCGTGTTATAATCAAGCTCGGTCTTTATTGCCATTTCATCAAAAATCAGAACACATCTTTTTTGTATATTTAACATGGTCTCGGCCTTACAAAGATGAATGCCATCTATATATTGTGCTTACAGATGGTAAGCTAAATTCGGTGTTCAGCATATGGAATTATTATGAAGGAGACTTATAAAAAACTTTAGACACAAATCTTTTTCATTGTATGTCCAACGTGCATTTACCTTATGAAAAAGTTACATGCTAACAAATGTTTTAACATCGAATTGTTTTTCCTGCAATTGCAAGTCAACGTTTTATCATATTTTAATCTTTTCGGTGTATCCAAAATGTAACGCGGGACAGAATTTTGTATTCCACCTTTAGATTTATGAACGAAACGTGAACCGGGAGATGGAAACTGTGAGGAAGAAATTTCGGAGCTATTGTTCAGAGGAGGTAAAGAGAAATCTCTTACATATGTTACGGGGTTAGCAACCCTTTTAACAGAACTGACAGGTGAACACATTTTAAGTTTCACCAGTTTCTTGAATAAAGTTTGGATTATTGCATGATCTGGAGTTGTTTTGCTGAAAAACAAACCAAGAAGCACAAACCAAAAGCAGAACAATAACACAATTAAACATATGAGAAGGCTACAATCCCCTGTGCGGATCGTTGAATACCCTATCCCATTCCATCCTTAAAATTAATATCTTCAAAATGTAGGCTTTATGACGTTAAAATACAGAAAATGACATTGTCACAATATATTGCTCAGACAGTTTATCAAAAACGTTTGTGGTTCGACAAAAAAGAACGTGTTTGTATTGCATATGCCTTGGGGTAGGGCATACAAATGGTCTTTGTAGGAAAACGCCCCCAAAAAGTGGGCGTGGGTTAAAATGGTCTACTGACGAAATGTTCAAATTTATACTACCAATTATTGTGCATAAATTTTTTTTTTCGAAAATTTTAAAATTTGCCAAAAAAAGTTTTTTATTAAAAACGCCCCCAAAAAGTGGGCTTGGCAAAAACCTTTATATTGACGAAATATAGTGGGCGGATTTCATAATTTTGAATACTTGTTCTGCTGGGAGCAACAAAGAGTACGTGTACCAAATTTCATCCTTCTAGCTCAAAATTTAAGGCCCAAAAACTGGTGACGTACAGACGGACGGACAGACATGGCTAAATCGACTCAGCTATTGATTCTGAGTCGATCCATATACTTTGAGATATATCTAGCTAAATTATTTCGCTACAAACTATGTGTCAAAACTAATATACCCCTATGGGATAGGGTATAAAAATTCACAGTAAAATTGTCCACCTGTAATATTAACCAACTGCCACTGCACTTCACCAAAACATTGGTTGAAAATGAGCGATCAGTATCTATAAAGCACACACACAAAAAAAATACTCCAAAAACCGATCATTCAGTTGAAGCAGAGTGTATGCTGTACGTGGACAAAGATGTTATGGGATGGGAAATGGGAACATCGTACATTATGTATGCTGCATTATTCACTCAGGCTCAAATTTTAATACATTGAGTAGATTAACAAAAAAATACGAAAATAAAATTTGAATCTGAGTAAAGTATGAAACAAGACATGTACAAGTGAACATCCCTCAGCAAATGGCTTTTCAGCACTGCGATTGAGATATGAAATCTGAAATGCAATTGCTTTTGCTCATACCGGGGGTTGGTATGGCACACTCGCAATTCGCATATCGCATTGCAACAAAGTAACTCACTTAGCTTTCGTATTTGACAAAATGAGCGAGAAAGAAATAGTATATTGGCATGCGATTGGTTTAATTTTAGAGTAGAACTGTGTAAATTATGTGAGTGGCAGTGGATCTCCATTAAATCCAATAAAGAGAGCGTAAAATTTACAGCCCTCTTTGGCCTAGTAGTATCTCGCGCCGATAGAGGCACCACCATCGATTTGCCAAAGTGATAGTACTATTAGTTTCATATACAATGATAATAGTGATCGTTTTTCAAATGTGTATCTGAGAAGTAAATACACAAATGCTAACAGATTCAGATCTTGACAAGTAGTCGATATACCAACCAGCCGTGTATCTTCCTTTTGACAGCGATACCAGCTACAGATACGCACTCTTGTCAGCCTTAAGACGTTACGTTAGTTGTGAGCGAAATCGTGATTAATATGCTGCACGTAACTCACACATCAAAGTTAGTATTTCTTAAACGATTCATTAGATGTCACATAAACTGTCATTAGTGACATTTGTATTTTTTTGTGTCTCACAATTTCATTAAAAAAAACTGCAAATTACAAATAATTGATGATTACAAACTTATAAAAATACTTTTTGAAGTGAAACACTTCTTATGACGCCTTGTGATTTCCTATGTTACAAAAACCGACACCATTGGGGAATGAATGTGTGCGAATGAAATAAATGGTACTTTGGGAGGGGAGCACGAGAGAGAGAAGGATAGAGCATTCACGCACATCTAGACCCGTTCTCGGTAGAGAAGAGCGAGAAGCGAGAGAATTATGCAAGTGTATGTATGCGATTTCTTAAAAAAAAAATCGCCCATAGTACGAAAAAAAAAAGCTGCTGCACATATTATGATGGCGAAAAATATCATTCGATCTGATGTGCGGATAGTGAGAAGAACATCCACAATTACATTGAATAATAACAAAACAATTGTCGCGAGGAGAAATCATTTGCCGCTAGTTTCTGCCTGCGCTATGACAATTCATAAATCCCAAGGAGGTATGTTCAATGAGATTGTTTATGAGTACCACAAAAATCACTCCCAGCAATTGTTATAACGGGTGATTTTTTAGCTGGTTTGGTTTTGGCAACACTGGTTTTGACAGCTGACGTGTGTTTAGTACCTTGTGTCACTGTCAAACAGCTTCAGTTTGGTTTGCAATTTAACCATGGATCGTCTTACAAATGAACAACGCTTGCAAATTATTGAATTTTACTATCAAAATTCGTGCTCGGTTCGAAATGTTCATCGCGCGCTGCTTCCATTTTATGATCGGCATTCTCGACCTTCTGAGCAGTCTATTCGGAAGATTGTGACCAAATTTCGCACCAAATATACTTTGTTGGACATTAAACCACCAACACGTTTACGTACTGTGCGTAATGAAGAAAATATTGCGGCCGTATCAGCTAGTGTGACAGAAGACCGCGAAATGTCGATTCGGCGCCATTCCCAGCAGTTAGGCCTTTGTTACAGCACTACGTGGAAAATTTTGCGGAAGGATTTGGGCGTAAAGCCTTTTAAGATACAGCTGGTGCAAGAACAAAAGCCAGCCGACCTACCACAACGCCGAATTTTTGGTGAATGGGCTCTTGGAAAGCTGGCCGAGGATCCGCTTTTTTATCGAAAAATTGTGTTCAGCGATGAGGCTCATTTTTGGTTGAATGGGTACGTAAATAAGCAAAATTGCCGCATTTGGAGTGAAGATCAGCCAGAAGCATTGCAACAGCTACCAATGCATCCCGAAAAAGCCACTGTTTGGTGCGGTTTATGGGCCGGCGGCATTATTGGGCCATATTTCTTCAAAGATGATGCGAATCGCAGCGTTACTGTCAATGGTGAACGCTACCGAGCTTTTTTTTGCCCGAAATGGAAGTTCTTGACTTGCATGATATGTGGTTTCAACAAGACGGTGCCACATGCCACACAGCACGCGAAACAATGGCGCAATTGCGAGGCGAGTTTGGTGAACAGTTAATTTCACGTTTCGGGCCGGTCAATTGGCCGCCTAGATCGTGCGATTTGAAACCATTAGATTATTTTTTGTGGGGGTATGTCAAGGCTAATGTCTATAGGGACAAGCCCGCTTCGACTGACGCACTGGAAGCCACATCCATGCATTCATTCGTGAGATACCGGCCGATATGTGTGAAAGAGTATGCCAAAATTGGACTCAGCGGATGGGCTACCTGAGACGCAGCCGCGGTCAACATTTGCATGAAATTATCTTTAAAGATTAAATTGCAAGGTTCGATTCAAATAAATATTTCATTCATTTTTTCGAAATTTTTGTGTTTTTTTTTTAAAAAAATTTCTAAACCTCTTAAAAAATCACCCGTTACGTAGCGTTATCTCGTGTAACGAGTCTCGAAGGACTTTACATTGTAACACGAGATAACGATTCAACGTTTTATCATGGACAAAGAACAGCTACATCGATGTTCAGTTTGCAAGAGGAGCTACAGAGACTCACTTTAAACCGACTCATTACAATAGACAGACTGCTCCTGGATTTCATTACTGCTCGGAGAGGATTGTCTATATGTTCTTTGAATTGTCAAAGTCTTGCAGCTCATAAAGCGGATCTCACTGATGTGGTGGTGCAGCGAGCAAACATATTGCTCCTCTCAGAGATTTGGTTGAAGGACGAAGAAAATATGGACATACCAAATTTTGATTGCGTCGTAAGATTCAAGCGCCCCAACGTTCGAGCTGCAGGAGTGGCAGTATATAAGAATACTCACAACAATTTGATAATTCTTCGCTTGAAAAGTAAACCGTCATTTGTCAAAATTCATAAATTTTGAGAAAAGCTATTTGAAGTTTTTCATTACTATGGATGGTTCCTTAAAATGCCAAACGACACTTAAGCCCTTATGCTATCAGTTTAAAAGCAATAGGTATGACGGTTTGATAGAAAGTTTTTATTTCTGGGTGAATCTGTCTGTATACTTAACTCAAAATGGCCAAATTTTGCCTTATGTCAGTTTGATTTTCAAGCGACGGTAAAAAAACATAATATGCTCAAATTACAGTGACCTACATTCTACTTTACAATTACAGTTCATATCAATTTAAAATGTCGGGATTTAAGCGTAATAATGGTCTGTAACAATTAATTTAAACGTATAAAAAGGCTATTGATGGATTGATGGATGAAAAATCCTTTAGTTGTCTTTACAACATCCAAATTGATGCAGGACGAGTCCTCATGAGCGATCGCTCAATAATCGTCTTGTCTCGTCTCGTATTGTTTTACGTGAAGCAAATAAAGCGATATCGCCGAAAGCAAAAACGATTATTGATGTTACGTGATGCAAGACTACCGTCGAAACGATAATCACTTTACGAAATGATGGCCCAATACTACCCTGATATTTTCATAGAATAAAAAATCTAAACATACCTCTTTTGCCAACTTATAGCTAACCGCATGCCACTTTGCTAGTTTTAACATTGCCTGTCTGACTTCCTCATCCGTTGGCTTACGATTTTTCAAAGCAGCAAACCCCTTCTCAACTAGGTCTTCGAATACTATAACTTCACGAGGTATCATCGAAGCATACAACACCCTAATACAGACAATTTTAGATCCCATTCAATTAAAACACACAAAAGAATTACCTTGCTCCTAAAACTGTATCGTCGCCACACTTTCTCAATATTGCATGCATCTTTGGGATCACATTTAAATAAATCCCTATTTCGGTTTTGAAAATAAACGTATCCTTTAGCATTTCCTTCTTGATACCATCCACTTCCGGCATAGCTTTCACAATTAACGAACGAACAACCTTTTCATCATTGGAACCTGTGTATTCTATTAATGATCGATATATTACACTGGCATAGTGGTCATTGTTGACAGCGGCGGGAGTCGTTTTTAAAGACACAACCTAAATCAGAAAAAATGGTAATAAAAGTTTGTCAAAATATCAAGTAGTTACATTATTACCTTTATACTAAGGTCATTTTCAGACGACTTTAGTACGTTTTCGAAAAATTCTTCATTCAGCCACTCTGGGCATTCATGCTCGTTATTTCCATTATCATGCGGCATAATTTACTTGGCCTGTGCGTTGTCACCGAATACTGCTCGTTAACTAAAATGGTATCTCGCTCTGATTGTGAATTTTTTCAATTGGAACAATCCATAGCGTCTGCGCTGTGAATATGTGATAATCAAATCGGTGATGTTAATCAAAACCGAGCATGAGGAAAGAGCTTTAACAACGAACATATGTAAATAGTAAAAGTGTTCATGCATAAATAGGAAATGAATTGTTATCGGATTAGACGTATATGTGAAAAATGTTTGATTGAAACGACTGAAAATGAAATTAATTACACCACCTGTGAAATAGTTCGTCACGTTGAGTTCTGTTGTGGGAAGATAAATGAAACCTTTCGACTCTGAACTAAGTGTGACTGCCTCAAAAGGCACAAGGCGTAGTTTTTTTTTTAAATCGAATAAAACACCCAAATTTGCAACAAATATTTAATCGATAACTAGGCCTTTGCCATTTACATTTTAAAGACAACTTCATGTAAATGTTGTCCGCGGCTCCGTTTCAGATGGTCCATTCGGAAGGTCCAATTTTGTGTCACTTTTTAGAGCATTTCGGCTGAATTCCATGAATTACGCGTGTTATGTTATCCTGTAAGGCTACAATACTGTTCGGCTTGTCCACATAGACTAACGACTTTACATAATCCCACAAGAAATAATCAAGAGGCGTTAAATCGCATGATCGTGGCGGTCAACTCACAAGACCATTTCGAGAGATAAGCTGCTGACCAAATTCATCCTTCAACATTTCCATTGTTTCACGAGCTGTGTTGTGGCACCGTCTGGATGAAACCACATGTCATCCAAGTTCAACTCAGCCAACTGGGGTAAACAAAAGTCGCGTATCATGGCTCAATATTGTTCGCCGTTGACGGTAACATTTCTTTCACGGTCGTCTTTGAAGAAAAATGGGCCGATGATGCCACCAGCCCATAAACCACACCAAAATGTCGTTTTTTCGGGATGCATCTGTAATTCTTGTATGGCATGTCGCTGTTCATCGCTCCAGATGCGACAGTTTTGCTTGGTTACGTATCCGTTGAGCCAGAAATGAGCCTCATCGCTGAACACAATTTTTCGATAAAACAGCGGATTTGCACATTTTTCGAAGAGCACGAATTTTGATAATAAATTTCAATAATTTGCAATAGTTGCTCGTTTGTAAGTCATTCCATGATTAAATGGCAGAGTATACTGAAAACTTTTCACTTTGACAGATGACGCTTGGACGCCATTTCTAACCAGTGCTGCCTACCTGAAAAAATAAACTCCTAAAAAATAACCCATTACTAGCGGAACTCAAAAACGGGTGATTAAAATAATTGCAATGCAGACGATGTAGTAGCTACAAAAAGTGGAAATAATTTCATTCAAATGGCTGCCTCGGCTGGCCATGCAGTAGCCTACACGATCGGTCCAATTTTTAAGCACATTATCGATTGTGTGGAGCTGTATTTCACCAATGGCTTCACGAATATTGTCCTTTAAAGTGCCAATTGTCTCTGGCTTGTCGGCGTAATACTTATCTCTTACGGCACCCCACAAATAATAGTCCAACGGTGTCAAATCGCAGCTCCGAGGTGGCCAAACGACATCAGCTCTGCGGCTGATAATGCGATCTTCAAAAACAGGGCGCAAAACATCGAGTGTAGCATCGGCTGTGTGGCACGTAGCGCCGTCCTGTTGAAACCAAATGTTGCCAATATCCTCCTCTTCAATTTTTGTGAACAAAAATTCGTTCAACATGGCCCGATAACGATCGCCATTGACTGTAACGGCCGCTCCTTGCTCATTTTCGATGAAAAATGGCCCAATTATGCCTCTGGACCAAAATCCGCACCAAACAGTGACTCGTTTTGGGTGTATCGGCTTTTCAATGTATGCATGCGGGTTTTCTGTGCCCCAAATGCGACATTTTTGCTTGTTTACATACCCGCCAAGATCAAATGAGCTTCATCTGAAAAGATGATTTTTTTGGCAAAATCGGCATCTTCTCTAAGTCGATCGTACCCCACTTAGCGAAGCGAAAACGCACTGGATGGTCAGTTGGCTTCAACTCCTGAACCAATTGGACTTTGTATGGCTTCAAACCAAGGTCTTTATGCAAAATTCGTCTCAATGATGTCTCCGAAATGTTCAATTGTTGAGAACGACGGTGAATTGATGTTGATGGCGCTTCACGCACACTTTCTGACACAGCAGCAATATTCTCGGGTGTACGCACTGTTTTTTGAGTTTCACGCTTTGGTTTATCGATGAGGATGCCAGTTTCTTTCACTTTTTTCACAAGATAACGAACATACGGAGCTGACGGTGCTTCTCTTCTTCCAAAATCCGTACGCAATTTTAGCACACATTCTGCAACATTACCATGATTTTCAAAGTAATGTCGCAATATTTCCCAGCGTTGTTCAAGCGTATACACCATCATATTCTTTCAGCGGAAGGATATAACTAATTATCTGTCAAATCAGACATGAGCTTAGTGTTACCATTCACGAAATAAGCACTAGTTGAAAAAAAACGTTAGATGGCGGACCCGTTATTTACAAGCATTCCAAAGAGAACAGATGTATAGAAAAATATCGGAAATCACTAGAATATACTTTATTTTAAAACCTCCATTACAACATTAAAACTCGACTTAAAAAAATATGCACTTTCGTCCTTTTTCTACATTTATTTAAAAAAAAAGTTTACAATTCTAAATAGCCTCGCTGCACATATCTAGGTACAAGTGTCCTCAATTCCTCCAACACACTAGGCATTAAGTATACTTTCAGTCTTGCCTCCGCACATTCTACCAACTTACCCAACTCTATGTTAGGATCAGAAAACGCAACTTTAAACGGAATATAGCATGCCATAAGGTATACCTCTACAATTAAATAAAAATTATCATAATCCAATTAACCAAAAAATATGCATTGTTTCTTACCAAAACCTCGATAGTTTATCAAATCGATTTGTAAATCCGCCATTTTTGGTAACTTTCCCTTGTACTCGTATTTTTTCAGTGAGTCGATAAAGTTTGTAAAATAATACGAAATCATTTCATCACGTCGATTTAGTCGCATATCAGAATCCCAAAGCATGTACATTGAGTACAATAAGTCCGAAATTGCCGGTCCATAGTAACACATTTGAAAATCAACCTAACATGTGATGTCAGAGTGACGAAATTGAGTTGGAAAATCTATGACTACTTACCAACATAATGTCATCCAACTCTCCGTTCTTTTTATGTTTAAACATCATATTTTTGAAATGAAAATCCCCATGATTAAGGACCATTATCGGATTATCACCACGCTTATAAGCATTGCCCATGTTCGCCAATAGTTGAAGGATCTTTTTGTCATACTCTTCGAAGAGTGGTATATACTGTTTGAGTTCGTCATCTGAGGACAAAACTTTTATAAAATTTTTTATTCCATTTTGGAAGAATTCAAATTTTTCCATCTCCAAAGAGTAGACTCCATCATTGAAATTCTTAACGGAATCGGGATCCTAGAATTAAAAAAAAAAACGTTTATTGATTGCAATTAGTTTTATTTTTGACATGTTCAGTTCATTCCCAGATATCAAGTGAAGAGATAGGAAACTTTCGTACGTCTTCTCCTTCATTTTGACACATAAATTACCAGGGCTGCATACAAGTGTGTATCTGGTTGGGCCGTGGTGGGAATTTATCTGTCAAAATCCTGGAAATTTCCAGGATTAGCTTGTAGGCAAAACATTAAGTCCTGGAAAGTTTCCTATATCTTCTTTACCTGATCTCTGTTCTGTTCATTACAATGTGACATGGCCCTTAGGCTGACAGTGAACTACATTACCCGCGGCTTGAGTGAATAGAGAAATACAGGATGACCCATCTAGTGGTTTCTTTTTATATCATTGGTTATTTTGACACTGACAGCTGTTTCCCGCTCGAAATCTTGACAGAAAGTCAGTATCATACCTTCGTAGAACGAAATAATCATTTACTATTCAACAACGTTGGAAAATATTGAAAACTCTTTTCCAAAGTGAGTGCTTTGTAGCCCAAACATGCGTTATTTGAAAAGAAATTTTGGCCGAAATGAAGCACCCACCGCGCCTGCAAAAAGTTCGTAACACTGGTATGCTAGTGGACAACACTCATTGTCCCTGTCGTCGTACGGTGCGAACAGACAAGAATGTGGCTGATGTAGCCGAGAGTGTGAGACTCAATTCACGAACATAAACTCGCCATCGAGCTCAACAGCTCAACAATTCATGCACTAGCCTCAGGAGAATTCTGCACAAGGATCCCGGATTATTCGCTTACAAGGTCCAACTTGCTCTGCAAATTGAAAGCGCACGATCGTCAGGCTTCGTTATCGCTTCGCCGATTGAGCCTTAGAGCAGATTGAATTGGACAACGATTTTGGGCGAAAAATTATCTTTTCTGACGGCTCGCATTTTCATCTCGTCGGCTACTCTAACAAATAAAATTGGGGCTTGGAAAACCAGCACATTATTGTCGAGAAGCCGATGCATCCACAGAGGGGGACAGATTGGTGCGGATTGTGAATTGGACCATTGGACCGTTTTTCTTTGAAAATGAGGCTTGGAACAACGTTGCAGTCAACGGTGGGCGTTAGGTTAGGTTAGGTTTGATGGGTTGTTGACGCTTAAGTGCAACATCAAACCCACATAGGCCATAGCGATACCTTTTATTGTTCCTGAAAAGAAAGCTGCTTTAATGAAAACAGTGATACTTAGGTGGTTGATCCAACCCGACTTGCAGCAGAAGCTGATGATGTTGTAGCTAGCTCCGTCAAGCCCTCGTAGTAAGAACTGCCGAGGAGTTTGTTACGGCTGTTACTGATCGCGGCGCAAGGATGATATCCTCCTCGACGTCTGGGTCACTGCACTTCCTGCAAAATTGGTGTGAGTCAGTAAGGTTAATCCTATTGGAGTGTTTACCCAGCATATTGTGACCTGTTATGACTCTCACCGAAATGGCAATATAGCTAAAAGCTTGTTAGATTTGCTACCGCTAAATTCCGCCCAAAGGTACTAGTGTGTCTGCAGGTGCTAATGTTTTTCAACCTAAATTTTGTTTCACTTTGCGAGTCTGGTTATTTTCTTTTTTTTGAAAGCAAGTGGGGGTCTAATCCTATTGTCACATAAGGATTTGCAGCTGGACGATCCTAGTCTGGCTTGCTCGTCTACTTTTTCGTTTCCTGGGATGTTATTATACCCTGGCACCCAGATAGTTTGGGCTTTGTTCTGATTACAAAGAGCCTTTAGATCTGAGCGGTAGCGTCTAACAACTCGTGATTTTAAAGAAATCCAACATAGATACCAGAGGATTTATGACTGCCTGGCTATCTACATAAATGGAGATATCCTCTTGCGATAAGCCCAATACTCTAGCTGATTCGGCAGCTTCGAGTATGGCTATGATCTCTGCTTGGAAATCACTACACAAGTTTGCCAATCGATTCTATGGGAGTAGACCCCAGAGCCCACTCCTATTTCCATTTTTGATCCATCAGTGTAGATAGCAATTTTGTTGTTGGATACCACATTGTTAGATGACCATTCATCTCTACTAGATATTCTGATTGAGTATTTAGTATCAAAGTCGTGAAATGGGATGTCCCATTCTCATATTCTACTTATTTCAGTGTAGTGCTGTGGCCAAACGTTTCGAAACATAGGTTGCCCGCTTCTTTGAGGCGTGCTGCGCTTTTCGCTGCTGTGTCAATCAGGTCGATTGGTGGAAAATTTAGAATTGTTTCCAACCTGCTGTGGGGCTGGTGTGCAAGGCTCCACATGCTGTCCTTTGAACCTTTGTCAGTGCAGTCATATGTTTCGTCATTTTCATGGAATTCCATCATACTAAGGAACCGATGGTTGGGTATTGTAGAACAAGGGTAGACTCTGATTTGGCAATACCCAGTGGTTATAACTCTAACTACACATCAAATGTACTTACTTTTACCTCCAAGGGGTAACCAAGCGGTCTGCCGTCCCAGGCAAACCTAGATAAGATGCTTAGACATATTCGGACAACAGGTCATCTAGGAATCTAGAGGGTAAATGCGTGGATACTGATGGTCCCGTGTCCTAGACTCCTAGGAGTATCTAATAAATTGGAACTGGCCCTCCAGGTAGGGATTTGTGCTTTGGAATAACTACCTACCCATGGAAAAAACCATATGTTACGAAGCAACCAAAAGCCTCGGAAAGGACTGATATTATTGTTGACGACCCTGTCAAACGAAAAAAGGACAACGAAGTTTGTATCAGCACCTGGTATGTGAGAACATTAAACAGGAGATGTGCAAGCGAACA
The DNA here is from genome assembly GCA_932526625.1 of Rhingia campestris. Lineage (NCBI taxonomy): Eukaryota > Metazoa > Arthropoda > Insecta > Diptera > Syrphidae > Rhingia > Rhingia campestris. Next base: position 36,835,767 of record OW052183.1, read on the forward strand.
ACAAACAAAGCAGACATAACTGCCATCCAGGAAATACGATGGGATGGGCCGGGCAAAAATGGGATGACTGTGACATCTACTATGGACCGTGTTATAGTGAGCAGAAACAGCGACTATTCGGATGCGAATTTGTTATAAGTGCCAGGCTTAGGCAAGAAGTCTTATTTTTTGTTCCATTATAGCCAGCACACGGTTTCCTCACCTCGACATCCATAAGGGGACATGGCGGTATCCAGATCAACGAACAGTCAACCAAATTGATCACATTGCGGTAGACAAGAGGCACGCATCCAGTATTTTGGATTTCCGTACCTTCGAAGGGGCTTACATCGACTGGGACCACTACCTTGTTGCAGTCAAGGTAAGAATGCGGATATCCACCACACCACAACAAACCAGAAATACTGTGAAATAATTTAATGTCGACAGACTGAAATCGCAAGCGACCTTCGGGCAACGCGTATCCCTTAACCTCTCGATTCCGTATCAAAAGTGGATTAAGAAATCCATGGTCGATTTGAGGAAAAGATTCTTCGAAAAATCTTCGGTCCTGTTTGCGTTGACGGGCTATGGAGACGAAGATTCAACCACGAACTATTCGAGCTGTAGAGCGATATACCCCTGGTAAAAAAAACTCCGTATTGGACGTTTAAGATGGCTAGGACATGTAGAACGAATGGACAGAAACACTCCTGCTAACAGAGTCTTCGATTTTCAGCCAGACATCGAACGCAGTTAAGGAAGACCTCGCCTTAAGTGGCGCGCACAAGTGGGAACCAACCTCAACCAACTTGGAGTGCGCAACTGGAGGCAGTTAGCTAAGGACCGGGCTAATTGGAGAGGCATGTTGGTTGAGGCCCAGGTTCATCTCGGACGAGATGGCTAGGGCACGTGGAGCGTATGGACACCAGCGCAAAAATATCGTCGTGTCTTTGAATCCACCCTGGAGGGACAACACAGAAGAGGAACCCGCACTCAGGTGGCGCCAAAAATTGGAGGGTGACCTCAACCAGCTTGGTGTGTGAAACTTGAGGCAGCTAGTGAACCGAGCTGGCTGGAGGGGCTTGTTGGTTGAGGTCGTGATCCACCCCGGGCTGTTCATCAAAAGTAAAGTAAAGTAGAGTAACTAAGGTCTGATATGATTGCAGACTCAGTGCTCCTGATTGTTTCCACTTTTTTTTTGTAGGATCTCTGTGGAAACATTTAGTCTGTCGATATAATGCCTGCGATTTTTCCAGTTTTGAAGCCTTCGACGGGAATTTGAAGACGTTGACCAGATGGCCATTTAGTTTTACCAAAGAGGTATAAAATTACATAGAGTACGCATCACAGGTAAAAATGTCGTAGCCTTTTCAGACGCGGGCGGTAAGTGCTGTTGCCTTATGCTGGCATGGTTCACATTGACATGCCAGCATCAAACAACTGGGGTATCAATATCAGTAACCCACATAGCAAATTTTCGTTGTATGATATGCGCACTCAATGTAGTTGTATACTCTTTGGTTTTACCCACAACCAATTTGAAGGGCTCAACAGAAGGCAATTAGCTATAAATGCCAATGAATTATGGAATAATTCAGACTCCTAATGACTCCTTGGTAAATTGTGAAATGTCAAGAAATTAGGTATCTCTGTCATGTGTATATGAATATGCTTACATAAGTCAACAAGTGGACAATATTTTGTCCGCAAATATTTTCCTAGATACCGTAGTCTACGATAGATACATATTCTCATCGTTATCTATTTCAACTGCTGGCTATAAAATTATAAATAATTGGGAAAAAGAAAACGTACCTCTTGCGCAAGTTTATAGCTAACTGCATGCCATTTAGCTAGTTTTCGGATTGCCAGTTTGACTTCCTCTTCAGTGGGCATACGATTCTTCAGTGCGCAATATCCCTTATCAACTAAGTCCTCAAATACGATAACTTCATGTGGTTGCAATGAGGCGTACAATACTCTTAAATGTCATAAAATCAACTCAAATATAATTTACAATTCTAAAGACATGAAAAAAAAAACAATTACCTTGCACCCAAGACTGTGTCATCCCCATATTTCCTCAGTACTGCCTCCATTTTTGGGATCGTATTCGAATACATGTTTATTTCAGTTTTGAAAATAAATGTATCCTTCAACATTTCCTTCTTTTTACCATCAACCTCTGGCATAGATTTTATAATTAATGAAATAGCGGCCTTTTTAGCATCGGATCTTGAGTATTCTATCGATGATCGGTACATGACACTGGCATAGTGATCATTGTTGATGGCGGCTGGAATAGTACTCAATGATGTAACCTGCATGTCAATAAAATGACGAATTTTATTACGACTTTTAAAATATCAAAAAGCTTAAGAGAATAACCTTGATACTTGGATCTTTTTCAGATGATTTGATTATGTTTTCGAAAAACTCTTCATTAAGCCACTTTGGGGTTTCATGCTCGTGTTTGGTTATCTCTGCGGACATACTTTATGTAGCTGAATGGACGTGCGTCTTCTATGAAAACAACTTGTTAACTGAAGTAGTTGTGGTCTGTGGTAGTTGTACCGATTGCAATAACGTATTCAGATACATCTAAGGCGCGTGCGTTCAGAATAAATAACTATAAAGTGAATGGAGTGCTGTGTGTTAATCATCATTAATTGAGCGAACTGAAAGTGACGGGAAGGGAGATTTTAATGCAACTGATAGTAATTATAAGTGTTCATGCTCACACTTGAAGAAAGAGTGGGCGGATTGTTAACACCCTACTCAATAGGGTGTATTGTTTTGATATGTGACTTACATAACACAGAAATATGTAAAGGTCGGTTCTAGTATTCTAGAACAAAAACAAATAACGAACAAAATACAAGTGCAAAAATTCTGGACGTGGTGAAATGTGCTGTGAAGCATTCAAGACAAACGAAGAAAACGTTTGTTTGGCAAACATGGAACTTTTGATATTTGTAACACCTAGCGCACTATTGGAGTGGATTCAGCAATAGATTAGATAAGATTTTTCTTTATTTTTTTATAGATAAAGTTGAGATTTTAATAAATTATTATGTTTTGTGGTACTTACTTGTTTAAGTGGCGCTAGACTCCGAAATTAACCTGGGCCTCAACCAACGTACCTCTCCAATTAGCCCGGTCCTTAGCTAACTGCCTCAAGTTGCGCACTCCAAGTTGGTTGAGGTCGGATTCTACTTGTGAGCGCCACTTAAGGCGAGGTCTTCCTCTACTGCGACCGGCGTCTGGCTGGGAATCCAAGAATCTGCGAGCCGGAGTATTGGTGTCCATTTGTTCTACATATCCTAGCCATCTTAAACGTCCAATGCGGAGATTTTTTTTTACTAGGAGATGTCGCTGTACAGTTCTTGGTTGAACCTTCGTCTCCATAGCCCGTCAACGCAAAACGGGACCGAAGATTTTTCGAAGAATTTTTCTCTCGCATCGTCCAAGTATTTCTTCATCCGTTTTTTGATACGGTTCATGCCCTAGCGCCGTAGAGCAGGACTGGGATAATCAGGGTCTTATATGGTGGTAGTTCGAGTGAGGGCTTTGCTACTAAATTGCCTTCTTAGCCCAAAGAAACAGCGGTAGACAAAATCCCGTACTACCTCAAAGTTATATCTGTCGTCACCATTGACAGTTCTGTCCAATTTGTCGTTATTATGTGTCCTTTCGTGTTGACAGCATATACTTAGTCTTACCCTAATTTACTGCTAAACCCATTTTTGCCGCATCCTTCTCTATACTAGCAAACGAGGCTATGACATCACGTCGAGTCCTACCAATGAAGTTAATATCGTCGCCGTATGCTAGTAGTTGCACCGATTTTTGGAAAATTGTGCCTCTGGTGTTGGTTCGGGAGTTTTGCACAATCCTCAAGAATCCAATTGAAGAAGTCACATGACAGAGCACCGCCTTGACTAAATCCTTTTTTGGTATCAAATAAGTTGGTGAGGTCTTTTCCGACCTTGATGGAGCAGCGAGAATTCTCCATCTTCCTACACAAACGGACGAGTTTGGGCGGTATACCAAAACTAGACATGGCTATGTATAGTTCGTCTCTATAAATGCTGTCGTACGCGGCTTTGAAATCGATAAATAGGTGGTGGATATCGATTTGGACTTCTTGGTTTTTTTCCAGGATCTGTCGAATGGACTTGAAAATTTGATTAGATGTGGACTTTCCAGGCCTATAACGACACTTATAAGGGCCGATCAGGTTGTTGGTAAACGGTTTTAGGCGTTCACGTATTACGGCGGATAGGATCTTGTAGGCAATGTTGAGGAGACTTCTGCCTCTGTAGTTGGCGCAGTTCAGAGGGTCTCCTTTTTTGTGGATCGGGCAAACGATGCTGAGGATCCAGTCTTCCGGCATAGTTTCATCCTACCAGATTTGGCTTATGAGTTGGTGAATATTACGTACCAAATCTTCTCCGCCTGCTTTATAAGCTTGGAGGGAAGGCCGTCATTTCCTGCAGCCTTATTAAGCTCGAGTTTAGATATTGCTATCCACACCTCACTTAAATCCGGTGGTTGGTCGTTTTCGCCGTCGTTGCCAATATTGAGTGGTTCGTTCTGCCTGACAGCAAAATGATGTTCGTCATCACCGTTTAACCGTCTGCAGAAATGGGTCTTCCATATCCTCAGCATCGATTGTGTCTCAACTACGATATTTCCTTGTTCATTTCGACAGGCTCTTTTTGAGCCTTGCATTCTTGGCTTTGACGTTTTATACTTTGGCAAAACTTGCGAACATCGTTCCTGGAGTGGCACCTCTCTATATCCTGGATCGCGCGCTTTACTTGCTGTTTTTTCCTATTTCTGAAAAGCCGGTGTTCTTCCCTTATTCTATGCAGCTCTCGTCTTCACCTGCAGCTTAGCCTTGTAGGCCTCGTTCTTGGCTGCGAGCATCTGTCGGCATTCCTCATCAAACTAGGGGTTTCTTGCTGGTGGGCGCAAGAAACCTAGCACATCAGTAGCGGCTGATGTAATGGCTTGTTGGCATCGCTGCAATTGTTCTTCGACATTCGATTCTGGTGTGTTGTGAGTCTAGGTAATCCACGGGGGCAACTTCGATGCTGGAGAAGAGGGCTCGGCACGCTTGCGATTGCTCGGCTTAACTTCTTGCCCCTTCCCCAAAACATCCCAGCTCAACAAACATTTTGTCTCGTGCCAGATTCAAATAAAATAAAAAGAAAGATGAAGAAAGCTACTTTACTTCGACCTCGGACAGAAAATAAGGACTCTAAAAGGAAAAGATAGAATGAGAAGAAAGAGGAAAATGAAACACTGAAATGCCTTTGCCAATACACTTGAAAAAGACTGGGAAAATAACCGCGATACTAAAACTAACTAACTCTAATAAAAAAAGGAAAATAACCTTTTTTTTATAAAACTATTTCTAAAATCTAAAACTAACCTAAGACGATCAAACTCATCCCAGTATCTTTCAAGCATATCGGTTCGATAAAATCCCGAAATATGCCAGATGTTGTTGGCAGAGCATGGCCTTCCCACCCCTTTGTGTCTCGCGCACGTAACACAACCGATGGCTATCCTCTGGCCAAGTCTATGAGGAATAGCCCCTTGATAACTCCACAGTCGCAATCGAAGTCCTGAAAAGTCTAAAACAAAAGTCACGTCATGTCCTGTCGTCGTTCGTAAAAGTCACTTCACGTCATGTCATGCACCAAAAGACGGCCCGCCTACCGTCTACACACCACCAGCGAAAAGGTCCTAAGCACACATTATCACGACAATAATTTCAACCACAATATTTTCTTATAATAAAACTCATTAATTTATTCCAAAATAAAAATCTAATCAAAAGAAAAATTCTGCTCCTAATATTAATTAAAACTACTCTATCAAAAAAATTAATATCATATCAAATTAATTTCTTACCTTCGATTTTCGTCCGACCGATGTGTACCTGTTCACGTTCTTTTATTTTTGGCAGTCCCTTTTATTATCCATATTCGTTAACGATATGGACTTTTCTTGCACTCCCTTTTTGTTTCATATTCGTCAGGTAGAGCGACTCACTCCGGCGAATATCGATATGACATTTAGGTGTAGTTTTTATGTATGCAGTTTTTTTATGTAGTTTTTTTTATATGGAACTTAAAAGGTAAACAAACCAATTTTTTTATGATTGTTAGGTATGTGATGTATTGATTTAGTTATGTATTGATTTATCATTCTATGTTATGTTAAGTCTAGTTATTTGAAACGTCGAATCTATCGTGAACTGATCATGGGCGAATTGAAATGATAGTTTCGCGAGTAGAAAAGGAACACATGAGAGGGTAAAATTTTAATATTTAAAGAGAGAAGACTGAAAAAAAAATGTATGGGAATCTGCGAAGACAAAGCAGATGACCGAAAGAAAGACATGAATTACATTGATAAGAAAGAAACGCGAGGTAGTTCAATGAGAGAGAGGAATAGAGGGCAGAAATCGCAGAATATGATGGTATAGAGCAAATATGTGCAAGAGATTGGGACAGCTGATGGACTATCAATTTCAATGATGGCTAACGGCTCGCGGTCAGTGCCCTTATTTAATTTTTTTTCTTTTCGCAAAAAAACTGAATAGAGGCAAGACCGAGAATCAGCTGCTCCCGATTTTTTTTGTGTTCTACAGTGAAGTGGAAAAATAATTGACACTTTTGTTTCAGGGTGAGTTTTATTTTTGGTATCCATTTAAATGGCCTAAATTAACACCATTATTATAGGAATTTTGGCAAATTGACAGTCAGATAGCAGACATCCTTTTTGGTATGAATATCCGAGGGAATTAGGAATTCATAGGATATAAAATTCATTTCGCAGAGGTATGTGTGACCACATGATTTTTTTTTACGTGGAAATTAACCCCCCATTTTGTGTAGGTGTAAAGATAATTCAATCGGGCCTCTGCTACCATTTACACCTGCAAGCATCACCTTGGTGATTTTAGTGAGTGAGTTTTGTGCACCTGAGGGTTATTGTGGGACCGTATTAGCGGCCTTCAAACGGCGATTCAGCGGAGATCTCCGCAATCAAAAGCGAGACTCCTGAATCCTAATAAGCGTGCCCCAGAGTGTTCAACAAACCACAAATCATTGATAACCAGGTGTCAGTGCATATATGCAAAAGTGGGTGCTTCGACGCCGAACGACGAAACAAAGTTTCCCGCTCTGTATTCACCAATCCATCAAGTGTCTCAAGGGTGAGGAATCGAGAGCAATCCAGCGACAAAAAAAAAAAAGTGAAATAGTGAAATAAAAGATCAATCCAAGAGATTGAATCTTATTTGAATTCAATTTATAATTTTTATATATAATTTTAGTGTTAAGATTAGATTTTAGATTTTCATTTTGATTTTGTTTGTTTTTTGAATATTGTATTAAGGTTAGGGTATAAGAATTCTGTTTTTAGTATTAAGTTGTGCGCGTTGAACCACTATTGTGGATATAACCACCGTTCATCCTTCTCTGGTGCTGCCGGCAGGACTTCGAGGGACAAACAACGAGGAGAGTTTAAACCGTGAGTAATTGTTTTAAGTTTTTTTTATATTACATATCCAATCCCTTCTGGATTGTTTGATTTTAATTTTTTTGATAGAGTAGTTTTAATTAATATTAGGAGCAGAATTTTTCTTTTGATTAGATTTTTATTTTGGAATAAATTAATGAGTTTTATTATAAGAAAATATTGTGGTTGAAATTATTGTCGTGATAATGTGTGCTTAGGACCTTTTCGCTGGTGGTGTGTAGACGGTAGGCGGGCCGTCTTTTGGTGCATGACATGACGTGAAGTGACTTTTACGAACGACGACAGGACATGACGTGACTTTTGTTTTAGACTTTTCAGGACTTCGATTGCGACTGTGGAGTTATCAAGGGGCTATTCCTCATAGACTTGGCCAGAGGATAGCCATCGGTTGTGTTACGTGCGCGAGACACAAAGGGGTGGGAAGGCCATGCTCTGCCAACAACATCTGGCATATTTCGGGATTTTATCGAACCGATATGCTTGAAAGATACTGGGATGAGTTTGATCGTCTTAGGTTAGTTTTAGATTTTAGAAATAGTTTTATAAAAAAAAGGTTATTTTCCTTTTTTTATTAGAGTTAGTTAGTTTTAGTATCGCGGTTATTTTCCCAGTCTTTTTCAAGTGTATTGGCAAAGGCATTTCAGTGTTTCATTTTCCTCTTTCTTCTCATTCTATCTTTTCCTTTTAGAGTCCTTATTTTCTGTCCGAGGTCGAAGTAAAGTAGCTTTCTTCATCTTTCTTTTTATTTTATTTGAATCTGGCACGAGACAAAATGTTTGTTGAGCTGGGATGTTTTGGGGAAGGGGCAAGAACTACCCCCGTCCGACGAGTTAAGCCGAGCAATCGCAAGCGTGCCGAGCCCTCTTCTCCAGCATCGAAGTTGCCCCCGTGGCTTACCTAGACTCACAACAGGTGGTATGGTGTGAATCGAGAGGTTAAGGGATACGCCTTCCGCGGAGGCCTTAGCGGTCTCTTGCTATTGCAGTCTTTCGACATTTAATATTTTCACATTATTTCTGGTTTGTTGTGGCGTGGTGGATAACCACATCCTTACCTTGGCTGCAACAAGGTAGTGGTCCGAGTCAATGTTAGACCCTCGGAATGTTCGGACATCCAAAATACTGTATGCGTGCCTATTTTCTATCGCAATGTCATCAATTTTATTGACTGTTCCTTGATCTGGAAACCGCCATGTCCCCTAATGGATATCGTGGTGAGGAAACCGTCTGCTGGCTATAGTGGCATTTCGTTCCGTAGCGAATCCAAATAACCTAAGTCCATTGTCAGACGTATTGTAGTATAAGTTGTGATTTCCGACAATATTACTAAAGATGTCTTCTCTTCCTACCTTTGCGTTTAAATCTCCTAGTACGCTCATAGGTTTTGTCAAGAAGCTCGTAGAAGCAATCCTTAATTATGTCATTATTTTTCGTCGGGGCTTGAGCGCTTATGCTAATGCGTTCGCTAATGTCTCGGAAACATAAGACTTCTTGCCTAAGTCTGGCACTTACAACAAATTAGCAGTAAATCTACGGCGCTGAAGCTGGGACCGTATCAAAAGCGGATGAAGAAATCCTTGATCGATTCGAGAGAAAAATTATTCGGAAAATCTTCGGTCCCGTTTGCGTTGACGGGCTATGGAGACGAAGATTCAACCACGAACTATACGAGCTGTACAGCGACATACCCCTAGTCAAGAAAACTCCGCATTGGACGATTAAGATGGCTAGAACATGTAGAAAGAATGGACACCAATACTCCGGGTCGCAGAGTCTTCGATTACCAGCCAGACGTCGGACGCAGTAGAGGAAGACCTCGCCTTAAGTGGCGCGCACAAGTAGAAACCGACCTCAACCAACTTGGAGTTTGCAACTTGAAGCAGAAAGCTAAAGACCGAGCTAATTGGAGAGGCATGTTGGTTGAGGCCCAGGTTCATCCCGGACTTTAGCGCCACTTAAGTAAGTAAGTAATTATTTGGACTTTATTTTATATAGAAACGATGACAAGAAAGATCGGGAGTAGAGAAATGTTGGGTACCGAGAAGAATCGGTGAGGTAAAAGTAGAGTAGATTATTGTGTGCTATAATCGGGTTATTATGATCAATTATAATTCGAATCGATAAATTCATGTTCTCTTAAATGAGTTAAACGCATTATTTAACACTTAGGCAACTGCTTTTTAATTTTATAACTAATTGCGGGTTTCTGACACAATTAGCATTTCAAAATTTCCACGTTCGATGTCAGAGAAATAAGTTAACTAACCTGTTGAAAATAAGAACAAGTTTTTGTATGGTAAAAAAAAACTCAATCACGCATACTTGCAATAATTATATTTTTAATTAAATTATTATTTAATTTAATCTTGTTTTTGTTTCTCGGTTTGTGGTCCAACATATCTAATATATTGGAACTAAAAATGTTTGTGCACCTATTTTGGTAGGTGGTAGGTACACACATGTTTTAAATGTCAATGTCTAGTTTGATTATCTTTTGTTATTATTAAATTGGAATTATTTTGGAAATGATTGTTTCAGCAAACATTTGTAGTTGTTTTCGTTCATTGTTATAGACAAAAACTCCAAATCGATTGTGCCATAGTTGGTATTATAGTTCCCCATACCATTATGGCTCGGATGCCTTGTCCAAATAAGCACCTCCTTTCTTAGATCATGGAAATAAAAATTGTAACCATCGGGGGCGTTAAGGTTAAACTTTTGTTCACCCGAAAAGAAAACGCGTTACCATTCAATGCTCAAGCTTCATGTTGTCCTGCAAAATTCATTCGATACTCCTTGTGTAATTGCTTCAAAATTAAATTCTCATTTCTTTTTAAGTTTTCTTCTCTGTATATGTTGTACCACTTTTTCGTATTATCCTTCGGACCGTTGCTGTGCTGGCAACTTAGAGTAGAATTTCTTCTGTGAGTGCTTTTCTATTTTTCCCATACTGTTGTGGATCCCCAAGATAACTGTTTACAACAGTCTTACTTCTATTAAGCCTCCCTGCAATTTCTCGGCCTGAGAGTCCTAACTCATTGAAAGCATCTATTTTTTTAACTTTCTCTTACAAAGAGAAAGATATTGTTTTCGTGAAAATTTTCGACCTCGAGATTTTGCTTGATTCTAACATTACGATGATAGCAGAACCCAAAAATGTGGTTTTTGGAATTCCGTCCGTCGGTTCGTCGGTTCGTCGGTCCGTCTGTCCGTAATGGTCTACCCAGCCTAAACGGCTTGACCGATTGTATTCAAATTTTGTATCCAAGTTTTTTTGGTCATAATTCTAGGCCATTTTTTTTCGAAAACGGCTCTAACGATTTTGATTAAACTTTATATGTACTATAAACATTTTAATTCCAACTAAACTGCATACCCAGTTTTTTTCGAGAAAATCCACTACTATGTCAAATTGAATGTAATTTAATATATATACTACTATTATAGTTTTAAACAATTCCACATAATTAATTTTAGCCCAACTATCACTTAACGGAATTTTCAGTTTTGGCCAATAACGAAATATAATTATTTTTCACATAGACACCGATTCCTTCAAATTTCGGAGTAAACGTTCGTATAATCACATTTCGACATTTTATATAATTTTTAATAATCAAAATGCGTACTATTTGATCTAGCGCCCAACTCGCTGTGAAAGAGAAAGTTGCGTACGACCCAGTCGTGCACCCACCACTCGTTTTTTTTTTTTTTTTTTCGCTGTCAAAGTCTTTCCCGAGCCCATTTTTGTTTTAACTAGATAAATATAATTTTTTCCAAGGCTTTTTTATATGAATAATCTTAACAAAACTTTAAAAAAAAGTCGTTGATGTGAACTCTTGCAACGAAATATTTGCAATGGCCTCATGCTAGTGGCGCAACTTTTTATACGCTTTTCAAGTATTTCTTTATTTAATCTTAAGAAATTCCAACGGTCGTTTCTTATTTAATTTACCCTCTAATTTTATGACTTCCTGTTGGGAAAATATGTACCTGTTTACAGATAGTAAAAGTTTACGGGTAGAAAATTTCCAACAGGTGAAAATTGATTGCAAAATGTACGGCCTCATCCTAGTGATCGCCGTAGATAAGAGTCTACCGCAGTAGACTATTTGCAGCAATGGCTACCAAATCCCGCTGTTAGGATGAGCAAACTATCGTTGATTGAGAAAGCTGTTGTACACCTGACCTGATACAAAGTTAGAATAGAAATATCGATTTGAATCTTCAAAAGGCTAGCGAGAACGGCGACCTTACTGTAGAAGTGTTTAAAGTTAATGGATGGTGGGATGATTTTCTGTTTCCTCATCGTACTCATAGTATGGTAGACTCATTGTGATGCCCATTGGGGGTCATGCGTTTGGCAGCACTATCACCATCATCACAACCTCTATTAAATTAAACGTCTGAAGATACATTTTCAATATATGGCTTTTGATTAAGTTGTGTCCATAAGTATACGCAAAAGCTGTGAAACAGATATCTAGTTTATGGAATGTTTTGGTGTCTGGGTTCGTCATATACTTTTCTTGGCCATATCCAGAATTTTCTGTGCAAACGACGCGACGTATACCTAGAAAAAGTGGTGGGCCTTAGAAATATCAGAAAAACTCAAAGGTTCTCTAGAATGAGCATCACCCTAGACATCAATCACAAGTGGACTTAAACTGGATAACGGCATAACGTGTCAATTATCAAACCCATGCTAGCCAAATCAAAGTGTCTAGTTATATAGAACTTGAAGAGATCACATATTAGTATCATCACAGATCACTGTCCAATATGCTTACACGAAAAATGGCATGGGGAAAATATGGGACATAAGGGACCTACCTAAGCCACCATACTTACTTACATAAGCGGCGCTACAGGCCGGAATGAACCTGGGCCTCAACCAACATGCCTCTTCAATTAGCCCGGTCCTTAGCTAACTGCCTCCAGTTGCGCACTCCAAGTTGGTTGAGGTCGCTTTCTACTTGTGCGCACCACTTAAGACGAGGATTTCCATTATTGAAGACCTTGCGAGGCGTTCTAAACGTCGGAGTCATCTTAAACGTCCAGCACGGAGTTTTTCTGACCAGGGGTATGTCGCTGTACAACTCGTATAGTTCTTGGTTGAATCTTCGTCTCCATAGCCCGTCAACGCAACCGGGATGGAAGATTTTTCGAAGAATTTTTCTTTCGAATCGACCAAGGATTTCTTTATCCGCTTTTGATACGGTCCATGCTTCAGCGCCGTAAAGCAGGACTGGGGTGATCCGGGACTTATATAGGATCTCCTTAGTAGTTCGAGTGAGGGCTTTACTACTAAATTGCCTTCTTAGCCCGAAGAAATAGCGGTAGATAAAGTCCCGTACTAACTCATATTGTCCAATTTGTCGATGTTGTATGTCCGTTCGCCGCTTCCTTCTCTTTACTAGCAAACGTGGCTATGACATCAAGTTGAGTCCTACCAATGATGTCAATATCGTCGGCGTATGCTAGTAGTTGCACCGATTTTTGGAAAATTGTGCCTCTGGTGTTGGCTCGGGAGTTTTGTACAATCCTCTCAAGAATCGAATTGAAAAAGTCACATGATAGCGCATCGCCTTGCCTAAATCCTTTTTTGGTATCGAATGTGTTGGTGAGGTCGTTTCCGACCCTGACGGAGCAGCGAGAATTCTCCATCGCCATCCTACACAGACGGACGAGTTTGGGCAGTATATCAAAACTAGACATGGCTCTGTATGGTTCGACTCTATAAATGCTTTCGTATGCGGCTTTGAAATCAATAAATAACGGGTGATTTTTTAAGAGGTTTAGAACTTTTTTTAAAAAAAAAACACAAAAAAATCGAAAAAATGGCTGCGTCTCAGGTAGCCCATCCGCTGAGTCCAATTTTGGCATACTCTTTCACACATATCGGCCGGTATCTCACGAATGAATGCATGGATGTTGGCTTCCAGTGCGTCAATCGAAGCGGACTTGTCCGTATAGACATTAGCCTTGACATACCCCCACAAAAAATAATCTAATGGTGTCAAATCGCACGATCTAGGCGGCCAATTGACCGGCCCGAAACGTGAAATTAACTGTTCACCAAACTCGCCTCGCAATTGCGCCATTGTTTCGCGTGCTGTGTGGCATGTGGCACCGTCTTGTTGAAACCACATATCATGCAAGTCAAGAACTTCCATTTCGGGCAAAAAAAAGTTTGTTATCATCGCTCGGTAGCGTTCACCATTGACAGTAACGCTGCGATTCGCATCATCTTTGAAGAAATATGGCCCAATAATGCAGCCGGCCCATAAACCGCAACAAACAGTGGCTTTTTCGGGATGCATTGGTAGCTGTTGCAATGCTTCTGGCTGATCTTCACTCCAAATTTCGCTGTCAAAGTCTTTCCCGAGCCCATTTTTGTTTTAACTAGATAAATATAATTTTTTCCAAGGCTTTTTTATATGAATAATCTTAACAAAACTTTAAAAAAAAGTCGTTGATGTGAACTCTTGCAACGAAATATTTGCAATGGCCTCATGCTAGTGGCGCAACTTTTTATACGCTTTTCAAGTATTTCTTTATTTAATCTTAAGAAATTCCAACGGTCGTTTCTTATTTAATTTACCCTCTAATTTTATGACTTCCTGTTGGGAAAATATGTACCTGTTTACAGATAGTAAAAGTTTACGGGTAGAAAATTTCCAACAGGTGAAAATTGATTGCAAAATGTACGGCCTCATCCTAGTGATCGCCGTAGATAAGAGTCTACCGCAGTAGACTATTTGCAGCAATGGCTACCAAATCTCGCTGTTAGGATGAGCAAACTATCGTTGATTGAGAAAGCTGTTGTACACCTGACCTGATACAAAGTTAGAATAGAAATATCGATTTGAATCTTCAAAAGGCTAGCGAGAACGGCGACCTTACTGTAGAAGTGTTTAAAGTTAATGGATGGTGGGATGATTTTCTGTTTCCTCATCGTACTCATAGTATGGTAGACTCATTGTGATGCCCATTGGGGGTCATGCGTTTGGCAGCACTATCACCATCATCACAACCTCTATTAAATTAAACGTCTGAAGATACATTTTCAATATATGGCTTTTGATTAAGTTGTGTCCATAAGTATACGCAAAAGCTGTGAAACAGATATCTAGTTTATGGAATGTTTTGGTGTCTGGGTTCGTCATATACTTTTCTTGGCCATATCCAGAATTTTCTGTGCAAACGACGCGACGTATACCTAGAAAAAGTGGTGGGCCTTAGAAATATCAGAAAAACTCAAAGGTTCTCTAGAATGAGCATCACCCTAGACATCAATCACAAGTGGACTTAAACTGGATAACGGCATAACGTGTCAATTATCAAACCCATGCTAGCCAAATCAAAGTGTCTAGTTATATAGAACTTGAAGAGATCACATATTAGTATCATCACAGATCACTGTCCAATATGCTTACACGAAAAATGGCATGGGGAAAATATGGGACATAAGGGACCTACCTAAGCCACCATACTTACTTACATAAGCGGCGCTACAGGCCGGAATGAACCTGGGCCTCAACCAACATGCCTCTTCAATTAGCCCGGTCCTTAGCTAACTGCCTCCAGTTGCGCACTCCAAGTTGGTTGAGGTCGCTTTCTACTTGTGCGCACCACTTAAGACGAGGATTTCCATTATTGAAGACCTTGCGAGGCGTTCTAAACGTCGGAGTCATCTTAAACGTCCAGCACGGAGTTTTTCTGACCAGGGGTATGTCGCTGTACAACTCGTATAGTTCTTGGTTGAATCTTCGTCTCCATAGCCCGTCAACGCAACCGGGATGGAAGATTTTTCGAAGAATTTTTCTTTCGAATCGACCAAGGATTTCTTTATCCGCTTTTGATACGGTCCATGCTTCAGCGCCGTAAAGCAGGACTGGGGTGATCCGGGACTTATATAGGATCTCCTTAGTAGTTCGAGTGAGGGCTTTACTACTAAATTGCCTTCTTAGCCCGAAGAAATAGCGGTAGATAAAGTCCCGTACTAACTCAAATTGTCCAATTTGTCGATGTTGTATGTCCGTTCGCCGCTTCCTTCTCTTTACTAGCAAACGTGGCTATGACATCAAGTTGAGTCCTACCAATGATGTCAATATCGTCGGCGTATGCTAGTAGTTGCACCGATTTTTGGAAAATTGTGCCTCTGGTGTTGGCTCGGGAGTTTTGTACAATCCTCTCAAGAATCGAATTGAAAAAGTCACATGATAGCGCATCGCCTTGCCTAAATCCTTTTTTGGTATCGAATGTGTTGGTGAGGTCGTTTCCGACCCTGACGGAGCAGCGAGAATTCTCCATCGCCATCCTACACAGACGGACGAGTTTGGGCAGTATATCAAAACTAGACATGGCTCTGTATGGTTCGACTCTATAAATGCTTTCGTATGCGGCTTTGAAATCAATAAATAACGGGTGATTTTTTAAGAGGTTTAGAACTTTTTTTAAAAAAAAAACACAAAAAAATCGAAAAAATGGCTGCGTCTCAGGTAGCCCATCCGCTGAGTCCAATTTTGGCATACTCTTTCACACATATCGGCCGGTATCTCACGAATGAATGCATGGATGTTGGCTTCCAGTGCGTCAATCGAAGCGGACTTGTCCGTATAGACATTAGCCTTGACATACCCCCACAAAAAATAATCTAATGGTGTCAAATCGCACGATCTAGGCGGCCAATTGACCGGCCCGAAACGTGAAATTAACTGTTCACCAAACTCGCCTCGCAATTGCGCCATTGTTTCGCGTGCTGTGTGGCATGTGGCACCGTCTTGTTGAAACCACATATCATGCAAGTCAAGAACTTCCATTTCGGGCAAAAAAAAGTTTGTTATCATCGCTCGGTAGCGTTCACCATTGACAGTAACGCTGCGATTCGCATCATCTTTGAAGAAATATGGCCCAATAATGCAGCCGGCCCATAAACCGCACCAAACAGTGGCTTTTTCGGGATGCATTGGTAGCTGTTGCAATGCTTCTGGCTGATCTTCACTCCAAATGCGGCAATTTTGCTTATTTACGTACCCATTCAACCAAAAATGAGCCTCATCGCTGAACACAATTTTTCGATAAAACATATGAGAAGGCTACAATCCACTGTGCGGATCGTTGAATACCCTATCCCATCCTATCTGTAAAACTAAAATCCCCAAAAAGTGGACATGGCTAAAAACACGATGTGGATAAAATTAAGAATATGACATGGTGACAACAAATTCTTCAGACTGCTTATAAAAAACTTTTACGGTTCTACAAAAGACAAGGTTTTCTCCTGCATATGTTATGGGGTAGGGTATAAAAATGGTTTTTATATAAAAACGCCCCCAAAAAGTGGGCGTGGGTTAAAATGGTCTATTGACGAAATGTTCATATTTATATTACTAATGATTCTGCATCAAAATTTTTTTAGAAAATTCAAAAATTTGACCGAAAAACGTTTTTTATTAAAAACGCCCCCAAAAAGTGGGCGTGGCAAAAAACTTTATATAAACGAAATACAGATATTCAGATTGTCTAAATATGTTGTTCAGAAAGTTTTTCAAAATTCCTTATGGTTTGGCCAAAAAATACGTTTTTCTAAAAAGGGGGCGTGGCAGTGGGCGGATTTCAAAAATTTTTACACTTGTTCTGCTGGGAGCAACAAAGAGCACGTGTACCAAATTTCATCCTTCTAGCTCAAAATTTAAGGCCCAAAAACTGGTGACGTACGGACGGACGGACGGACAGACATGGCTAAATCGACTCAGCTATCGATTCTGAGTCGATCCATATACTTTGAGGTATATATAGCTAAATTATTTCTCTATGTTACAAACTATGTATCAAAACTAATATACCCCTATGGGATAGGGTATAAAAAGCGGATCCTCGGCCAGCTTTCCAAGAGCCCATTCACCAAAAATTCGGCGTTGTGGTAGGTCGGCTGGCTTTAGTTCTTGCACCAGCTGTATCTTAAAAGGCTTTACGCCCAAATCCTTCCGCAAAATTTTCCACGTAGTGCTGTAACAAAGGCCTAACTGCTGGGAACGGCGCCGAATCGACATTTCGCGGTCTTCTGTCACACTAGCTGATACGGCCGCAATATTTTCTTCACTACGCACAGTACGTAAACGTGTTGGTGGTTTAATGTCCAACAAAGTAAATTTGGTGCGAAATTTGGTCACAATCTTCCGAATAGACTGCTCAGAAGGTCGAGAATGCCGATCATAAAATGGAAGCAGCGCGCGATGAACATTTCGAACCGAGCACGAATTTTGATAGTAAAATTCAATAATTTGCAAGCGTTTTTCATTTGTAAGACGATCCATGGTTAAATTGCAAACCAAACTGAAGCTGTTTGACAGTGACACAAGGTACTAAACACACGTCAGCTGTCAAAACCAGTGTTGCCAAAACCAAACCAGCTAAAAAATCACCCGTTAGGTGGTGGGTATTAGACTTTTTGGACTTCGTTTTGGACTATCTGCCGAAGTGTGAAAATTTGATCGGTTGTAGACTTTCCTGGTTTGAAACCACACTGAAAGGGCCGATCAGTTTGCTGGTAAACGGTTTCAGGCGTTCACATATTTATTACGGCAGATAGGATCTTGTGGGCGATATTGAGGAGACTTATGCCTCTGTAGTTGTTCAGAGGGTTTCCCTTTGTGGATCGGACAAACGATGCTGAGTTTTCATTTTCCAGGAATACTTTCATCCGACCAGATTTGGCTTGAGTAGGTAGATGTTACTTACCAAGTCATCTCCGCCAGCTTTATAAAGCTCAACGGGAAGGCCGTCTTTTCCGTCCGCCTTATTAAGCTTGAGTTTATATATTGCTATCCTCTTTTTACTAATGTCGGGTGGCTGGCAGTTTTCGCTGCCGTTGGCAATATTAAATGGTTTGTTCTGCCTGACAGCGGAATTTTGTTCGATATCGCAGTTTAACAGTCTGCAGAATTGGTTCTTCCATATCCTCAGCATAGACTATGTCTCAACTACGATATTTCCTTGTTCATCTGGACAGGATTCTTTTCGAGCCTTGTATCCTTGGCTTTGACGTTTTGCACTTTGGTAAGACTTGCGAACATCGTTTCTGGAGTGGCACCTCTCTATTTCCTCGATCTCGTGCTTTTCTTGCTCTTTTTTCTTCTTTCTGCCTGAAGAGCTCAATGGCAGCTCTCGTCTTCCTCTTCTGCTTTCTGCATTCCTCATCAAACCAAGGGTTTCTTGCTGGTGGGAGCAAGAAACCTAGCACATCAGTTGCGGCTAATCTAATGGCTTGTTGGCATCGTTGCCATTGTTCTTCGATATTCGCTGCTGGTGTCATGATGTGAATCGAAAGGTTAAGGGATACGCCTTGCTCGAAGGCCTTGGCGGTCTCTTGCTATTGCTGTCTTTCGACATTAAATTTTCTCATTATTTCTGGTTTGTTGTGGCTTGGTGGATATCCGCATTCTTACTTTGGCTGCAACAAGGTAGTGGTCCGAGTCGATGTTAGCCCTCGGAATGTTCTAGTTGCGTTCCTTTTGTCTATCGCAATGTGACCAATTGGTTGACTGTTCGTTTATCTGGAGACCGCCATCTCCCCTTATAGATCGAGGTGACTAAACCATGTACTAGCAATAAACAACGTTTTATTTTTTAAACAACGTTTCCCTTTTTTTACAAGCTTTAGTTATGTAAATCTTTATTTGAGTCCACCTGATTTTAAAAACATTTCAAAAACATGATTTAAAAGCGTGTTTCCGACAATTTTTAATAAAATATCACATTCATCAAAAGGAATACATTATAAGTAACTAATGTTACTTATAATGTAATTAATTGACGATTTAAGTATTTTTAATGTAAAGAATAAAATATAGTATTAGGTATTATTAATAAATTATATTAGAATTAATTTCAAATTAGTATTTTAATGGCTTGTTGTTCTCTTTACACTGCATATAAATCTTCTTAATTAGTATGAAGTGTCCTTGGTGAAGGTAGGTCATTGAGAGGGTAATTGCCATACATTGGTAGCCTGAATGAATGGATAAAAATAGAGGAAGGGTACATCACAACTGCATGGAAACATAAGGCAGTAACTAAACCAAATTCTTAAAAATCTTTGGAATATACAATTACACAACATATCAAAACAAAGTTCTTCAGAGAATATATTGCTCATGGTGCCTATATTAGAAATAGTGGCATTGAAATTTTCAGATCGATCGAAGTGATTAATATGTATGCAATGCGTCACGACGAGCGTAAGGAGATCAAAAGGACATGCGACGTCTCAACTGTGCGATATCATATTAATAGGTTAAGAAGAACCATGAACATTTATGACAAATTTAAGAGCTTGTATTAAAATTATAAAAGCTTATCAAAACCGACATTAAATGAAAAATAAAAAAAATGATTAAGGAGGTGTTAGAATTGTAAAAGTCGATGCAATTGTACTGTTTTCGATACAATCGACTAATACATTTTTATAAATTTCGATACAATTTAAGCTGCAGCTATTTTAATAAGTTTCTTCCATCGAAATATATTTTTAAAAAACCAAAACATTTGCTTTGCTACCAAAAATCCGTTCGAATTTATATAAATTTCACTGGACAATCACTCATTTTTGATATTCTCGACCGTTTGCCCGTATACAGTTGATCAGCCTGTATAGCCTACACGACAACACGTCTGGTAACGGACTTAGGCTAATTGACTTCTACGGAACGAAATGCCACTATAGCCAGCACACGGTTTCCTCACCTCGATATCCATAAGGGGACATGGCATTCAGTATTTTGGATGTCCGAACATTCCGAGGGGCTAACATCGACTCGGACCACTACCTTGTTGTAGCCAAGGTAAGGATGCGGATATCCACCACGCCACAAGAAAACAGAAATACTCTGAAAAAATTTAATGTCGAAAGACTGCAATCGCCAGAGACCGCCAAGACCTTCGCGCAACGCTTATCCCTTAACCTCTCGACTCACAACACACCACCAGCATCTAATGTCGAAGAACAATGGCAACGATGCCAACAAGCCATTAGATCAGCCGCAACTGATGTGCTAGGTTTCTCGCGGCCACCAGCAAGAAACCCTGGTTTGATGAGGAATGCCGACAGATGCTCGCAGCCAAGAACGAGGCCTACAAGGCTAAGCTGCAGGTGAAGACGAGAGCTGCCATTGAGCTCTATAGGCAAAGAAGAAGGGAAGAACATCGGCTTTTCAGAAAGGAGAAAAAAGAGCAAGAAAAGCGCGCGAACGAGGATATAGATAGGTGCCACTCCAGGAACGATGTTCGCAAGTTTTACGAAAGTGTAAAACGTCAAAGCCAAGGATACAAGGCTCGAACAGAATCCTTTCGAGATGAACAAGGAAATATCGTAGTTGAGACACAGTCGATGATGAGGATATGGAAGAACCACTTCTGCAGACTGTTAAACGGCGATGACGAACAACTCAAGCTTAATAAGGCCGCCGGAAATGACGCCCTTCCCGCTGAGCTTTATAAAGCTGGCGGAGATGACTTGGTAAGCAACATCCACCAACTCATAAGCCAAATCTGGTCGGATGAAAATATGCCTGAAGAATGGAACCTCAGCATCGTTTGCCCGATCCACAAAAAAGGAGACCCTCTGAACTGCGCCAACTACAGAGGCATAAGTCTCCTCAACATCGCCTACAAGATCCTATCTGCCGTAATATGTGAACGCCTGAAACCGTTTACCAACAACCTGATTGGCCCTTATCAGTGTGGTTTTAGGCCAGGAAAGTCCACAACCGATCAAATTTTCACGCTTCGGCAGATCCTGGAAAAAACTCAAGAAGTCCAAATCGATACCCACCACCTATTCATCGATTTCAAAGCCGCATATGACAGCATTTATAGAGACGAACTGTATAGAGCCATGTCTAGTTTTGGTATACCGTCCAAACTCGTCCGTTTGTGTAGGATGACGATAGAGAATTCTCGCTGCACTATCAGGGTCGGAAACGACCTCACCGACACATTCGATACCAAAAAAGGATTTAGGCAAGGTCATGCGCTGTCATGTGACTTTTTCAATTTGATTCTTGAGAGGATTGTGCAAAACTCCCGAGCCAACACCAGAGGCACAATTTTCCAAAAATCGGTGCAACTACTAGCATACGCCGACGATATTGATATCATTGGTAGGACTCAACGTGATGTCATTGCCACCTTTGCTAGTATAGAGAAGGAAGCGGCAAAATGGGTTTAGCAGTAAATGAGGGTAAGACTAAGTATATGCTGTCAACACGAAAGGACACACAACATCGACGAATTGGACAGAACGTCACCATTGACAGATATTACTTTGAGGCAGTACGGGACTTTGTCTACCTCGGCTCCGCTATTATCTCTGACGTCAGAAATCAAACGAGAATTACTCTTGCCAATCGCTGTTCCTTCGGGCTAAGAAGGCAATTTAGTAGTAAAGCCCTCACTTGAACTACTAAGGAGATCCTATATAAGACCCTGATCATCCCAGTCCTGCTCTGCGGCTTTGAAGCATGGACCGTATCAAAAGCGGATGAAGAAATCCTTGGTCGATTCGACAGAAAAATTCTTCGGAAAATCTTCGGAAAATCTTCGGTCGCGTTTGCGTTGACGGGCTATGGAGACGAAGATTCAACCACGAACTATACGAGCTGTACAGCGACATACCCCTAGTCGAAAAAACTCCGCATTGGACGTTTAATATGGCTAGGACATGTAGAAATAATGGAGACCAATACTCCGGCTCGCAGAGTCTTCGATTCCCAGCCAGACGTCAGACGCAGTAGAGGAAGACCTCGCCTAAAGTGGCGCGCACAAGTAGAAACCGACCTCAACCAACTTGGAGTGCGCAACTAGAGGCAGTTAGCTAAGGACCGGGCTAATTGGAGAGGCATGTTGGTTGAGGCCCAGGTTCATTCCGGACTGTAGCGCCACTTAAGTAAGTAAGTAAGTAGGAGATGTTTCGAGAACCACGCTACTTTGGGTTTCGAACTTCACTGTGCCTTTCAAGATTTTCGCTTTCATTAAAAAAAGGGAACCTTCCGTTTAAAAACAAATTTGGTGAATTTTTTCACTAAGATTTGATGTTTCTCATATTAATTCCAGAGGAGAAGCAAAACTCAACGACCGATTAAACATATCGGTGCTACGATCTATGAACTGGAACGGGCTTCAAATTAATATTCTTTAAACAAACAGTGCTATTTCAGCCTTTTGTCAGCAAAATAAGACCTCATCTAATAGTACGTTTCCACCGGACCGAAACTCGTCATTTCATTAACGAAATTCAACATTTGAAAATAGTGTTCCCACCAAAAATAAACGCATTCCTACTGTCAAAACAATTTGTTTCTTCACTGGATCTCCTCTTGCTATGATCTGAGAAAACATCCGAGTACTATCAACTGCCAAGAAAAGCTTATCTCAACATACCTACTTGTTCTGATTCCCAAAAAATAAGAGCTATGAACGGTTGAGAGAAAAAGCCAAGCCCCGGGGTCTAACGATCGTGTTACACCAACAAAATTGTATTATTTTTTTTGTATGTAATCAATAAAGCAACACCAGGGACAACGGGTATCGAGCAAATCTTGCCCATGTTCAACAATTTCAAATGTTGTTATTCCGAAGATATGTCATTTGCAGAAGCTATCTTAAAAGAAAAAGCAATAGGACATCATACGATTGTTCATTAATTATTAAAAGTTTATGCATTTTCTTCTTAAATTTGTTTTCCGAACGATTTTTCCAAAACAAATTACAGAGAAGTTTGACGTTTCTGGGAGAAAAAACTGGTTTTTGCAGGGGAAAAAGGTAATTTTTGATTAGACATAGCTCGGTTGGACGTCATTTGAAATAGCATATCAGCGGAACGCCAAATTTCAGAATGTGAAATTATTAAATAAATTAAATTATATGGCCAAATGCTTTGCATTTCGGCTGAAATCACGCATTTCGACTCGGTGGAAACGTACTTCAAGAATCGAAATCAATATCCTTTGTATTTTTAACGAACATACGCGAATTGTTTGCGGAATACGATGAAATTAAAACCCAACTATCTGTGATGACCTGCAAGACTTTTAAGTTTCATGGATTTAACTTTAATGTAGGCGTAGAGATGTTTGCGCATATCCAATACCGAAGGTGATTCTTCCATGTATGAAGAAAATCATCCTACTCACCAGAATTTGACAAGCCAACTGATATTCAATAAACAATGCGAACAAATTGTAGCAGCGAAAAACAGATCGTTTAGCCAATGGTTTCTTATAAGTTCTCCTTTTTTTTTTTTAATAAATACTTAAATCGAATGATGAAGGGCAGAAAAGGATTGCAGGGTATTTAGGAATTGAAAGATAGGTGAAGTGCTTCTCCAACTAGCCCGGTCCTTAGTTAACTGCCTCCAGCTGCGTACTTCAAGTTGGCTGAGGTCGATTTCTACTTGTGCGGACCACTTCAGGCGAGCCTTTCTTCTACCGCACTACATATCCTAGTCTTAAACGTCCAATGCGGATTTTTTTGACTAAGGGTATGTTGAATCTTCGTCTCAATAGCCCGTCAATGCAAACGGAACCGAAGATTTTTCAAATAATTGTTTCTTCCTTCTTTGTTTTTTTTTTAGGATCTGCCGAAGTGTGAAGAATTGATCAGTTTTGGGCTTTTGGACCTGGCCTAAACCACACTGATAAGGCCGATCAGATTGTTGGTAAACGTTTTCAGGCGTTCAAATATTACATCAGATAGGATCATTTAGGCGGAGGAGACTTAAGCCACTGTAATTGGCACAGTTCATATGATTTCCTTTTTTGTTGTTCATTATCGCTGTTTAACAGTCTGCAGAAGTGGTTCTTCCATATCCTCAGCGTCGATCGCATCTCAACTACGATATTTCCTTGTTCATCTTGACAGGATTCTGTTCGAGCCTTGTATCCTTGGCTTTGACGTTTTACACATTGGTAAAACTTGCAACCATCGTTCCTGGAGTGGAACCTTTCTATATCCTCGATCGCGCGCTTTTCTTGCTCTGTTTTCTTCTTTCTGAAAAGCCGATTTTCTTCCCCTCTTCTCTGCCTCAATGGCATCTCTCGTCTTCACCTGCAGCTTAGCCTAACGCCTCGTTCTTGGCTCCGACCATCTGTCGGCATTCCTCATCAATCCTGGGTTTCTTGCTGGTGGGAACGAGAAACCTAGCACATCAGTTGCGGCTGATCGAATGATTTGTTGGCATCGTTGCCATTGCTCTTCGACATTCGATGCTGGTGGTATGGTGTTAATTGAGAGGTTAAGGTATACGCGTTGAGTAAAGGCCTTGGCGTTCTCTTGTGATTGCAGTCTTTCGACATTAATTTTTTTCACATTATTTCTGGTTTGTTGTGGTGTGGTGGATATCCGCATTCTTACTTTGGCTGCAGCGGTAGTGATCCGAGTCGATGTTAGCCCCTCGGAATGTACGAATATCAAAAATACCGTATGCGTTCCTCTTGTCTGTCGCAAGTTAATCAATTTTGGAGACCGCCGTGCCCCCTTATGGATATCGAGGTGAGGAAACCGTGTGCTGGCTATAGTGGCATTTCGTTCCGTAGCGAAGTCAATTAGCCTAAGTTCGTAACCAGACGTGTTGTCGTGTAGGCTGTGTTTTCCGACAATACTGCTGAAGATGTCTTCTCTTCCTACTTTTGCGTCGTTAAAATCTCTTAGCACGATTTTAACATCGTATTTCGGTAGTCGTTCATAGGTTTTGTCCAGAAGCTCGTGGAAGCAAGCCTTAGTTATAGCATCTTTTTCCTCCGTCTGAACGTGAGCGCATATAAGGCTTATGTTGGCGAATTTGTTCTCAATGCGGATTGTTATAATGTCTTGGAAACATACGACTTCTTGCCTAAGTCTGGCACATCCGTACAGTCGCAGTTTTTGCTCACTATAATACGGTCCGTAGTAGATGTCATAGTTTTTCATCCTCTTTTTGCCCGGCACATCCCATCGTATTTCTTGGATGGCAGTAATGTCTGCTTTTTAGCAGTTTAGGGCTTCTGCTAGTTTTTCGCCTGCACCTCTCCTGCTTAATGTTGTCACATTCGTGGTGCAGATACGAACGTCGTTGTCCTTTTTTTGTTAAGCAGGGTCGTCAACAATAGGATCAGTCCTTTCTAGTCTATTGGTTGCTTCGTAACATAAGGTTTTTTTCCATGGGTGGGTAGGTAACGCATAGCACAACCCCCAACCAGGAGAGCCACGTCCAATTTATTAGATACACGGGGTCATCGGTTCAGCGTTCGGTTCATCCGTCACCATCTCTTGTCAAGAGGCCTGCCTTACCCTTGAGATTCCTAGATAACTTATATAAAGGTATAAAATACTTATTTTTTATACCCTATCCCAACATTCTTAAAATTATTAAATAAATTTGAAAAACTAATAATTTTTCGAAAGGTAAGTTAAATCGGGATTACAAAAACCTTAAACGTTCACGTTCTCCTATCATGCCCATTGTAATTTTAATATACACTCGATCTCATCGATTTTACCAATTATAAGTACCGATTGATAAACATATTAATGTCAAAACAAACTCAACTTCCTATTTCATTGTCATTTAGCTAATTTTTATTAAAATCCTTGAGCGATAACCCTGTCGCTCATTTGAATAATTAAAAACACCTATTAGCAGAAAACAGAGATCTATTTAATTTCCCCCATACCAATCCCTGTAAAATATTTTGCCTTTCCAGATATTTTTCAAATCACTATAAATACTGACAAGGCTATCGACATATATTTCAATCGACAAGTGCATCAAATAAGCTAAGCTAAGCTCTCTCTCTCAAAAATCGCTAAGATGTTCGGTCCAATCGTTATAATAATTGTATCATCAATTTTAATTACGCCAATTGTTGGAAAATTACGTAAGAAACAAAAAAAAACACAACGCCAATTGTTTAATACATTCGAATATACATTTTGACAGCTGCGGATATCAAGCCTTGCAAAGCTGCCGATACAAATTGCCTAATCAAAACAATTAACAAAATCATTGAAACGAAATATGGCGGTATGAGCTTATTGACAGTTTAAAACAAAACTAAAACTTTATATATTAATATTTGTGGGTGTAGGTGATCCTGAGTTAAATCTGATAAGCATTGATCCTCTTAAAATCGATAAAATGGAATTAAAGCAACAACAAAACAGCGCAGTGAATATTAAACTGGATTTCCGAGATGGTGAAGTGCGTGGATATAAGGATTTTCGAGTGTATGAAGTGCGGTGAGCATTTTTGAAAATTTAATTAAAGTTATGTTATCAGAGGAGTTTTTGAAAGTTATCGAAAGCAACAGTCAAAGAACATATAATGAAAGTTCTTAGAAGTGAATTTTGAGGGTGATTTTCTTTTCAATGGAGACAGAACGCTTTAATTAACTTTACAGTACTTTACATTGCCAATGCAAAATGTGTCGGATAGAATTTTTTGTGTTAGAAAGCCGTTATAATATACTCTACTATTATACACGTATTACAGCAAAATTTATTTATTTATTTACATCAATCAGAAATATTTTAAGTCTGCATTTAGACTATTTAAAAGTAAATAATCGAAACAAATAATAATAAAGGTAATCATGCAACGTCGTAATTTTATTACGTGCAAGAGATTGTAATTTTACGATGACGTTTCATGAACGACCCTCAAACTGCACCACTAAATAATGCGGTAACCCACTGAATTCGATCTCAATTTAGTAAGTCATTTGTTGATAGAATTTTGTTCCTGTTGTTTTATTTCCGTTTTCGATAATTTTTGTCAGTTTATCGCATACGTTTGATATGTGAAAGTGACTGATTAAATGTCAAAATAGCATTTTAAAAGTTTACAACGTTTACCATCTCAGTTCCTGTGGGAAAATTCCGATTTTCTTGGAAAAGATTTCCCATAAAAATTTTGACAGTCCATTTATCACGTCTACAACGTTTACGACAACTTTCCTACGTTGCATGAATACCTCAAATAAATTTATAACTGATAACACTGATAAATCACGCTTTTTTCTGTTTTTCAACTTAATAACTTAACGTTGATGATTTTGAATCTACCGTTTCTTTTTATCTAGTATACAAGTACTAACTAGAATTTTGCTTCTTAGGCCTGCGTTTTTAAGTTCGAGAATATTCAAGTTTCTATACTAAACTCGAGTTAACTCGAGAAAGTAGTTTTCCAGTCAATTCAAATCCAGAGTTAGCTTGTAGCGTTTTCGATTGGGATAAAAAAAAAGCACTCTTTTTATACTCTAGAGCACTTTTTTTACTCTAGATCTATTTTTTCGTTTATTATATTATATTTTGTCGTACACAAAAACATTTAACATCTGACTTAATATATCAATTTGAAGTTTGCATTTCGCAGTTTGATGATTAAAAAGTGATTTTCGGGGAAAACTACAATTAGAAATTTAAATATTTTTGGATAATCATGGTCTAAAATTCATAAGCTTTGTTTTGACACCAACTCGCCAATGGTTCAGTTTATAAAAAAGCCGCAATGAGTAAAAGAAAATTTCAAATGATGGTTTACATTGATAACTAATAGCTATAATTGCGGCCTAAAGATAAACAATAAGCTGTCAAATGGCACACTATCACACACAAAAAACCAGAGTAACCTCTTTAATGTTCGATTGGGACGGGTAAAATCTGAAATCTGAGAGTAAATCTAAAAATCCCAATCGAAAACGCTATTAGACTTAACTCAACAAGTTTGGTGAGTTAAACCTGGGATTACATGATCAGATGTTTTTGACAGATGATATTTTCAATTCCATTTGTGTGGACACACCTGTTTACCTATTTTAAGAAGAAAAATACTTCTGAGATCTCGACAAAAGCATTTTCATTTGTTTGGGAAAAAGAAACCAAACAGCTGATAACTGAGGTATAGAGTTGAACTGACATATTGACAATTAAATGACTTCATTGGTGAAAAATGTGTTTTGATTAGTTTTCAACGTTGTTCTACCGCACAAACTCGGTTGAAGAAACTCGGTTCCCTCGTCTACAAAACCGGTTTTATGAAAGTTGAACTCATCTCATTCTCGTACAATAACCAACAACACGTGGTGTTCCCATATCTAAGTACTAGCCACAACCGACGCTGCTTGCTTTCGGTGATCAGACGACAACCGATATTTTGTTTGATCTCTTTTTCGTTTCATTAGATAAATCGAATTCACAACGTCCCAAAAGAAATTTCACTTCCAAAACACAATCATACAAATATCGCCATAAGTCTCTTCTGCAAGATCTCCGGTGTGAAGAAGAAATTTTCTTTTCAAATTAAGAACAAAATCCAACGCTCCACCTTTCCAAATATCGATTAAACCGTCAAACATTCAAAAGGCAATCTTAGTCAAAAGTACCGGTAAACAACTCATACATCAAATCTGATTAAGTCATCCCACCCGAATCAGACCAGATACCAATTTTCATCTTCAAATGGCAGCCTCTCTCGTCCAATCTGTCCTTTTCCAGGTACTGCAATGTGTATTTACACCCACAAACGTAAGAGGCGTTTCCAAAAAATATACAAATTTTTGGCGCAACAGGCTCGTTAGTACCCAGGGCCTAGCTTTCTCACAACCATTCATGTGTGCGTGTGTACTTCTTGCATGATGGCGGGACCTCCTGTTTTATGCCGACTCCGAACGGCTATGTTGAGATCAGCTATTCTTGACAATTGATACTACTCGGATGATTTGTCAGTTCATCACGAGAGGAGGGCCAGTGAAAAATCATTTAGGTGTTGCTACGGCTGGGAATCGAACTCAGACCTTCTGCGCGGCAGTTCATCGCACTAACCATCGCGCCACTGAGCCCTCCACTTCCGCCTCTATAAAAAACATCGTCCTTCATGAAGGCAACACTCCAATTCCAAAAATATATCTTCATTATCACTAATCACATACACATCTAAAACTCAATCAAATCTACCTTGGATTCAAGCTTCAATTACAAACTCCAGACGTCAGACACACACCTTCGCTAAAATACATTTATGACACCAAATCAGCTGTCATTTCAACATTCAGAGGGATATAACCATTTTTGCCACCTACATGTTAACAAATTCCATATCCATATATGTAGCAACTTTGTTTGATTTCTTACAACAATGGATATTGCTTTCCTGGACTCACCGATGAGTTTCATAATTTGATTTTTCTCACACACAATTCTACGTACCCAAATTTACTTATTGACAGACAACACACTTTCTTGGTGCATACCGGTGCACCAACGTCCTTTCTCCAACCAACATGCCAACAAGAAACCATTCCTTTTTACACACCAACGTACGTCATACGTGTTGCCTGAGATACAAGTCCATACATATGTCCTTTACACACGATCAAACAGCCACAACACAGCCGTCCAAAAATATATTTTACTTCATGAGTTATAAATTCTAGATTACATTTATTCCGGGGTGAGTTAACTCCGAGTTACTTACTTAAGTGGCTCTACAGTGCGGGATGAACCTGGGCCTCAACCAACATGCCTCTACAATTAGCACGGTCCTGAGGTAACTGCCCCAAGTTAACGTACTCCAAGTTGGTTGAGGTAGGTTTCTACTTCTGCGCGCCACTTAAGTCGAGGTCTTCCTCTACTGCGTCCGACGTCTGGCTGGGAATCGAAAACTCTTGGAGCCGGAGTGTGGGTTTCCATTCTACATGTCCTAGCCATCTTAAACATCCAATGCGGAGCTTTTCGACCAGAGGTATGTCGCTGTACAACTCGTATACTTTTTGGTTGAATCTTTGTCTCCATAGCCCGTCAACGCAAATTTCGATGAATTTTTCTGTCGAATCGACCAAGGATTTCTTCATCCGCTTTTGATATGGTCCATGCTTCAGCGCCGTAGAGTAGGACTGGGATGATCAGGGCCTTATATAGGATCTCCTTAGTAATTCGAGTGAGGGTTTTACTACTAAAATGTCTTTTTATCCCGAAGAAACAGCGGTTGTCAAGTGTAATTCTTCGTTCAATTTCTGACAGAGTTAAGAGCGGAGCCGAGGTAGACAAAGTCCCGTACTACCTCAAAGTTATATCTGTCAATGGTGACGTTCTGTCCAATTCGTCGATGTTGTGTATCCTTTCGTGTTGACAGCATATAATTAGTCTTACCCTCATTTACAGCTGAACCTAGTTTTGCCGCTTCCTTCTCTATACTAGCAAACGTGGCTATGAAATAAAGTTGAGTCCTACCTATGATGTCTTGGGTTTTTTTCCAGGATCTACCGAAGTGTGAAAATTTGATAAGTTGTAGACTTTCCTGGCCTAAAAGCACACTGATAAGGGCCGACGGCCGACGGTGTTAAACGGTTTCAGGTGTTCGGCAGATAGGATCTTGTAGGCGATGTCATGACAAGTAGTAATTGTCATGATTGAAGTCTTCGCTGAGTCTTATATTATATTTTCCAGCATGTTTTATTGTCGTATGTAT
Organism: Rhingia campestris; assembly: GCA_932526625.1. Classification (NCBI taxonomy): domain Eukaryota; kingdom Metazoa; phylum Arthropoda; class Insecta; order Diptera; family Syrphidae; genus Rhingia; species Rhingia campestris. The sequence continues at coordinate 36,866,814 of OW052183.1, forward strand.
TTTGTAGATCTTTTTTTTTTTTTTTTTTTTTTTTATAATTGGCGCGCGCTAAAGGGATTATTAATACCCTTATGGTGTTTAAGCACAGCGCGGGCATCTTGGTTTATAATAGTCGTAGTTATATTTTGTCTTATTTCCCTTTCATAAATAGCATAAATAGCATATCTCAATCCATTTCAACTTCTTATACTTTTAGAGGATTCGGTGCAGATCCCGAAGGCAAACACGAAATCTTCTTAACAGGTCCTATGGCATCATTGGAAGGTGATTATTCTATTGATGGAAAGGTTCTTATTCTTCCAATTCGAGGCGAGGGAAAAGGCCACGTAAGCTTAGGTATGTTTTTAATTTTTTTATTTTTCATTTTCAATAACAAATTCAAAATGTTTTATTCCGCATAGAAAATGTTTTTCTGAGAATCAAAATTCTCGCTGGATCTAAAGTTATAGATGGCGCTACGTACATGGATGTTAAGAAGGTTAAATTGAATTTAAATACAACTATGTTTCACATCAATCTATCAAATCTATTCAATGGAGACGAAGAACTTGGCGATAATTTGAACAAATTCATGAATGAAAATTGGCAAGACATTTACACAGAGCTGAAGCCATCCGTTTTAGATGCGTTCGGAATTATTTACACAGATTTCATACGAAAATTATTCGCAGCACATCCATATAAGGAACTAATTGAAGGTGGAAATTGATATTAAATTTAAAAAAATAAATATCATGACATAGTTGGAGTTAGATAAAATGTTATTTGATTTTAATAGTTGCATGTTCAGATAAATATGGTGAAGATAATTTACTTACCAAATCTAATTGAATAAAATTATTCATATTAAAGATAAATAATTTGTGTTACTAACTTCCAGCTTTATGGTCGGTTTGTTGGTTTACTTTAACGAAAGTCGATAACCAACAATTGCGTTTGTTCACCAAAAAATTTCCGGAGAATCCACGTTTTGGTTAGTTAGCATGACAAATCGTTAACCAACTCATTTTGGTGGGTTAACCAATGCTTTTCTGCATTTTCATGCTTGTTTTTGAGAGTATATATTACTTTTGACGTAATATTAAGATTCTCTAAATATGCTGCTCAGAGTCTCAGACACTTTTTAAAAATTCCTTACGGTTTGGCCAAAAACTACGTTTTTCATAAGAGGGGCCGTGGAAGTGGGCGGATTTCAGTTTTTTTACAATTGTTCTGCTGGGAGCAACAAAAAGCACGTGTACCAAATCTCATAATTCTAGCTCAAAATTGAAGGCTCAGCTAGCGATTCTGAATCGATCCATATACTTTGAGGTATATCTAGCTAAATTATTTCTCTATGTTACAAACTATGTATTAAAACTAATATACAACTATGGGATAGGGTATAAACAGCAACACTATAAACAGCATGGTCAGAATGGCACGGAATGAATACCCGGCCTGCTGTCACTGGCGAACCTAGATGAGCTGCTTTGACATATTCGGACAACAGGTTATGCAGGCATCATAAGGGTAAGTCTGGCGCTTTCAACAGAGATGGTGACGGATGAACCAAAGGCCAATGGTAACGCCCAATACCGTAGTGGATACTGATGGCCCCGTGTCCTAGAATTATCAAACAAATTGGAACTGGCCCTCCATATTGGGGGTTGTGCTTCGGGTTAACTACCCCCCATGAAAAAAACTATATGCTACAAAGCAACCATAATAGCCTCGGCAAGGACTGCTAAATGAAAAAAGGACAACAACGTTTGTATCTGCACCTGGAACGTGAGAACATTAAACAGGAGAGGTACAGGAGAACAACTAGCGGAAGAACTAAGCTGCTACGAAGCAGACATTGCTACCATCCAGGAAATTCGATGGGTGCGCCGGACAAAAAGAGGATGAAAAACTGTGATATCTAATACGGACCGTGTTATAGTGACCAGAAACAGCGACTATTCGGATGCGGATTTCTTATAAGTGCCAGACTTAGGCAAGCAGTCTTATGTTTTCAAGACATTAGCGAACGCATTGTAACAATCCGCATTCGCCAACATAAGCCTTATATAAGCGCTCATTCTCCTACAGAGGAAAAAGATGATATAATTAAGGATTGCTTCTACAAAATTGATCATATTGCGATAGACAAGAGGCACGCATTCAGTATTTTGGATGTTCGAACACTGTATAGCGTAGCTAACATAATCTTGGACCACTACCTTGTTGCAGCCAAGGTAAGAATACGGATATCAACCACACCACAACAAACCAG